>OZ023249.1:9136143-9767203 GCA_964006365.1 Trididemnum miniatum
CCCCCGGTTGGGGAATTCGGGGGGCGCTAGTTTCGGCACTGGATAAAGTAAACATCCCGGAATCGAACAAGAAGAAAAACATTTTGGAGGGCGCATCCATTTCACTAGGGCTACGCATTGCGCAACTCTGTTTAACCATTAGCCTACTTGAGGCACGTTGTACGCAGACTGTTAAAAAATCGACTCAGGTTTTGCGACTTTCTCTTACAGTTACAACCTTATTAATGGACGGTGATGCAAAAAAGAACAGGCGAAGTTATTGAAAAACTTTTACTCTGAAATGCCTTTCAAAAACAAAAGCATTTGGACAGTGCCGAAACTAGCGCCCCCCGAACCCCCCAACCGGGTGGGGGGGGGGCGCACAAAAATGGAGCCCCTAAATAGTCAGTACGTAGTGCTATTTACTCAACGTATGATAAATTTGTCTTAAATAGGCCTATTCTAAGATTCAATACATTTTTTGTCTTGACTCGAGCGATGTGCCCACATAATTACATATTTGTGGTTTTGGTAATGGGGGCCCCTGCAAATTTTTCGAAAAATAGCAGTCGCAAAACTAGCAAACAAACGTTTAGTAGCATACCAAGGCAAGGGCCCCTCATCCTCAAGTGAAAAGTGCAAAAATAAGCCTTAAAAACGTTTTTTCTTCGCATAGGTAGCGAAATGTTAGAGTAGGGTTTGCTTGCAGCATTATTTTAGTGGGTTTGGAAGGAAGATGTTGTCATACCTTAAATTCACTCAAGTAATCCTTGACAAAAATGAACTGGAAAAAAAGTGCCGTGGATTTCAGCAAAAATTTGATGACATCGATGGCTATGAAATGCTTCTGGAAATCAAACGTTTTGGCTACACGCTCAAACGCAATGAAACTTTAACTACAGCTGTCGATTTCTTGAAGTATCTCCACAAAAACATCATTCAGTGCAATTACCCCAATTTTGCAATAGCACTCCGAATTGTGTTAACGTGCCCACTGACAGTCGCGGGAGCAGAGAGAAGCTTTAGCAAGCTAAAGCTAATCAAAACGGTGCAACGGTCAACAATGAATGATGACAGGCTTAATGATTTGGCCACACTCTCCATCGAAAACAAAGTTGCTCGTAGCCTTAATTACGATGACATCATAACTGAGTTTGCTGCGAGTAAATCGCGAAGAGTGAAATTGTAAACTTTTATTGTGATACTATTTTAGGATATATGTTTTTCGTGCAAATACTTGTGTGGATCTTGTCTATCCTGCGTACAATTTACTGCCGTTTCTTCTGTAGGCTGTTTATGCGAAATTAACAAACAACCATTTAGTGTAGTTAACTGTAGGCTACATTTGCTTTTGTGGGTAGGTCTGTACCGGAATTATGGAGCAAACTTCATTCTAAATTTTAAAATGGCAAAAAATCTGTGATTGATTCACAATACGGTATCTCTTTTTTACTAGCAAATAAGTTAGCTAGCCTTATAAACTCTAATCAGCTTGGAAAACATAACCGTGGGTGAGGGAGTAGGTTTTGTTTGGTCTTTTCGTCTGTTATTCATTCTTCAATTTGATGTCATGGTGCAGCAGCTACCTGAGGTTTTCTCGTCAGTATTTTTAACCGTGTTATTCTTTGTGGTGTATTCCGGCGCTCTGCGTGTTCTTTTGAGTGTAGTTTTGAACAACTGCTTTTATGATTCTTACATTTGCGCATCGTTCTGGCGCATACTGGAAGTGATGGTGGCATATAATTCGCAATACTAACAACACGCAAAACTACGTTCAACCTCCTATGCTACTTGAACCGTTCAAGTAGCATAGGAAAGGTCCCCCAGCCTCATGCAAGTAAATGGTGCAAGCCTGTACAAACATGTTTTTGCGTAAAAAGGCTATAAGTACAGCCAAAAAAAGGCTATAAGTGTCTTACGTAGCCGGTAGCCTACTGACTGGATTAAATCCGAGTAAAACAGACTATAAATCTTGTTAAAACTGAGGTATCTTAAAAGCTCAAAACGCCCAAAAAGCCTCCAAACTAAGGTCAAATTTCGCAAAATTTTCTGGGGGGGCATGCCCCCAGACCCCCTAGCTTGGCATCGCCCCTTCGGGGCTCGCTCTTTTGTATCACCATCCAAGAAAAAAATTTTAGGGGGCCCCGAAAAATGATTTCGGAGGGGGGCCCCGCATTGCCTAGTTTCGGCCCTGCATTTGGAAAATGGTCGTCTAAAAGACCCACTGCTCTTCGGCTTCAAAATGACTTCTCCTGTGGAAAAGAATCTTTCTATTGCCGCGCTGGACGGGATGACAGTATTGTATTTTAAAAACAAATCTTTCAAACAATTGCTGCGGAAGGTGTAATTATGCAGACTTCATCTTTCATTATTATTATTATTGTTTTTTGATTGTAGAAGATTTAGCAAATGTACCGAGTACTGCCTAAAAATTGAGCAATAAATTATGCAGACTTCATCTTTTATTATTAATTTTTTCCAAAGTACCGTATTAATCTTTTATTAAAATTATTAATTTTTCCAAAGTACCGACGGTACCGGTACTAAAAAAGTACCGTGGTACCGCCCACCTTTTGGCCTAATACTGCGAGTATCATGAAGATTTAATTTTTTGAAGCAACGCCGTGCTAGAAGAACTAGGCATTACAAGAAAGAAGGCTGTGTCTGTAGTCTGTACCTTAATATAAAGAACCGGTGCAGGATGGCGTGATCGCAGTCTGGTGCTGCTCTCGTGGGTATAATCATAGAATAGATTGATAGAAGTTCTGCAGAAACAAATGGAAACATGGTTAACGTGCGTTTAACGTTTGCAACTTCAATTGTTTTAAAAATATTTCATGTGCAGGTAAAGTCGTCCACTGTGACTGTGATCTGCATGCGCCAGCCGTTACCGCTACTTGCATAACATTAAAACTGAACAGGTTAAGAATAACCTAGTAATATTGTCTCTTAAAAAAGATGTTAAGGGGGTGTATGGAAACAGATTGATCATAAACAGCAGAACAGTGAGAAAATGAATGTTAGGCTTAGACTAACCGGTACTTGAAACAACAGCAGAAAAAATGAGTGATAGGCTTAGACTTTCGATACTTGAGTTCTTGAAACAGCAGCGGGTATCACATGATCCTGTGATTAGCATCTCTAAGAATGACTAGCCTACACACCTGCAGACAGACAGAAGCATTGGATTATCATCAGTGTTCCCTCCTTTGAAAACCAGTTGGTTTTGAGTGATTGTTTTACAGGTTTTATTAACGCGAGGTAAGAAAAAATTAGAACTTCTGGTATGTCTTATACAGTGTTCCCTCTAGGATTTTGACTAGTGCGAATTTTCCAAAATGATAAGTTCATTGAAACTTTTGCCCACAGATTTCACTACTTTGAGGACCTCTTTTACAAATTTTTTGCATTAAATTTGCTTTTCCAAGATACAAGCTACAGTCTTGCATTAAAATGTTCAAGTTTTTTGTTTAAGTTTTTCAGTTTTGCATTTTATAATAATACTAATTTCTGGTTCAAAATCAGTAAAATTTGCCCAAAAATTTCGCATTTTTCCCAAATTTCTCACTCTAGAGGGAACACTGGTCATGTATTATAACGATGAATTTTAGTTGCATTGGTAAATACGGTAAATCAAGGAATATTTTCGGCATTTTGTTGCAATTAATTTGATGCATAAATTTGGCCAGTTCAAGTTTGTATACCGGGTATATGATATATATCTTCCAGCTTTAGAACAGAGAATATTACGATTTTATTACAGTACTGTCATAGAGCTAAACGAACTACTAAAGGTAATTGCTCTTATTATGTTGTTTACTGTTATCTTAAGTTTTGCCAAATATTTTTTTGCAGCGCAGCCCCAAGCAATAATACAGTATTGGATTCTGCTATAAAGGAGACTGTAGTAACGCATACAAAGCTTTGCTGTACATAGTTACGCAAAAGATAAAATATGCCTGTGAGTTTTGGTAGTTGCAGTGATAGGTGGTTGGTATGCACGGACCAATTTAATTTTGTGTCAATGAAAACCCCTTAGCATTTTACCGATTTCGTTCTTTCTAATAATGCTCCATTCAGTGCAATATTAAATGGTTCATCAATTAATTTATAAGGTATTTTATTAATGATCATATACCGGTACTTAGTTTTGGAATAATTAACAGATAATGTAGCCTTTTTTTCCTAATTTGTCTCATTTTTTCTCTCGTTTCCTGTGGATTTGTTTCAGCTCGCATTTTATTTTTTTTACATGGGGTAGTCTTGGACTATCCGTAGAACATACATAAAAAAAATTAATCGATCACTTACTTCAGCCTGTGCGAATTAAAGTTTAAAAATGACAAATTAGGTAAAATTTGAAAATTCGTTGCGACTAATTTGGAATTCGTCAAGACGAATTACGTAATTCGTATAAATATTGTAGTTTGCCATTTTTGTAGTTCTCAAAAGTCACAAGTTTACTCCTTTTGCAACTCCATTCCTCATTTTAATCTACTCCGTAAAAGCAGCCAGAGAAAAGATGGTTTATTGCGCAATAATAATATTGAAAAGCAATACTTGATCATCAAGCAATTTTTTTTCCAAAATACCGCTATTTTCCAACAGCCCTCAAAAATTATTTTCTTCGGTCTCAAATTGGGTTAATTGTCGAAACAGGATTTCTAATTTCAATCGTATTCTGTTTAAATAAAATGCTGAAGTTGGCCAGCTTGGAAAAAAATAGAAAACAGACAAAAAGAAGTTGTCCCTATTTTTTTCATCTTTCTCATTAATTCGTCGTCTCTCTTTTTTTCCTAAATGGATGAACTATTTTCACTATTTTTGAATTCATTAATAGCAGAATGCTCTCCGCAAAAAATTTAAAAAAAAGATTATGAATTGGTTGCGTATATCACTTGTGGATCCAAAATTCGCGCGACTAGTCTGAAAGTTCATGGGACGAATTGGGAAGCGTATACGATAATGACGCTTGAGGGCATTCGAAGAGATTTTTATTTTCGTCTATTGTACTTATTCAATTAGAATAAAATTTGCAGGGACGGTGCAGTAATAAATGCACATTTTGGCTGACTATCGTTTTGTTTAAATAAGACTTTCAAACAACCAATATTCTTTTAATAAAATAAAATGATGAATTAGGGAGAAATTCATTGCAGCGACGAATTAGGAAAATTACTATATTACGACAAAACCATACATCCAAGTTTTTTAATTCTTCATTGACTTTAAATTCTAATTCTTTTAAATTGGTTCCTGAAAGCATTAACTATGTGTCATCAGCAAATAGAGCAGTATGCTGCCCCTGGGGCGGCATGCTCTGCTCTTCGCACGAACAAAAATCTTTGTAAAAAAATTGAAAAAAAAATCTTCGCGTTATTCGGTATGCTATGGTTTCTTCGCACGAACAAAACTGGATAATGTTCGAACGAACGTTCGTATTGGCCAAAAATATTCGTCAGTTTAGCTACAATTTTCGAGAAAATCCACGAGTGCTTCAGACCACTCGTAGCTTTAGACGAAGATTTTGTGAAAGGCTAAAGCATTGCTGAAGTAGTCTAATATTTTACCAAAATCACTACAAGCAGATAGACCGTCAGTATGGCTGCAAAACTTTGGATTTTAAAAGATAACCTTCATCACAATTCAAGAAAATATCCCGATCGACGTAGCATAATTGACGGTAATATGCAGAATATGACCAATACCGAACTTATTAAAGAATTCAGGATGAATCGGAAAGAAATTGAAGAAGTATGCAAGTTGGTTCAGGATAAAATGCAGCCAATCGGGCACAGATCAACCGATCTAAGCTTGGAAAATAAAGTACTTTTATGTTTGAAAACTCTTGGCAGTGGCAGTTTTCAGAGTTGCAGCAAAGACTTTCTTGGTGTGAGTCAACCTACTGTTAGCAAACAGCTGTCACTATTCACAAACGTCATGGCTGCAAATGCTTCCAAATACATCTATATGCCACGAAACAGAGAGGAAATTGCCAAATGTAAAAAAGATTTTTACCAGCTTGCAGGATTTCCAGGAATTGTTGGATGTGTCGATGGCTCCCATATACCAATAATTGCACCACGAGAAGATGAGTTTGTCTATGTAAACCGAAAAGGCTTTCATTCCATCAATATTCAGGCTGTATGTGACGCAAATTTAATTTTTCAAGATGTTGTAGCAAGATGGCCTGGCTCCCATCACGACTCTTTTATTATGGATATGTCAACACTAAGTAGTCGCTTTCAAAATGATGAATTTGGGGAAAGCTGGATGCTTGGAGATAGTGGATACAGCTTAAAAAAATGGCTAATGACTCCATATCCCAACCCAATAATTGCCGCTGAACGAAAGTTCAACTTCTTGCACCGAAAAATTCGGCGTGTGATTGAACAGTCATTTGGAGTGCTGAAGAGCCGATTTCGTATCTTGGACCATACTGGTGGTATCCTTTGCTATGCTCCAGAAAAGGTGGCCAAGATTACGATCACTTGTTGCATGCTTCATAATATTTGCCGACGTAATGGCACTCCCATTTTGGATTCAGACGACCCCATTCCGCCTTCGGTAGCTATGGATGAGGATTCGATGGAGTTGCCAGATACAGTAACAGGGTTGGATCAACGACGAAAAATTGCAGAAATGATTTGTTAATTTTTGCTGGTACCAGCATATGCTGTTGATTGGGAAATTTTTGTTAGAACCGTGCTATCGTTAAATGTTTTGTTAAT
This sequence comes from Trididemnum miniatum, assembly GCA_964006365.1. Lineage (NCBI taxonomy): Eukaryota > Metazoa > Chordata > Ascidiacea > Aplousobranchia > Didemnidae > Trididemnum > Trididemnum miniatum. Next base: position 9,142,854 of record OZ023249.1, read on the forward strand.
AAACCTGTAGCGCTGCATTACAAGACTCCAACTGTTTTTAAAATAAACATCACACGAGGTGCTTGATGAACTTTGTTTTTATTCAAGAAGCATTAGGCACGTAAAATACGCAGGAAATATTCAGCAAGTTAGGCTTGCACGCTTTAAAAGTTGTGGTATTGATGCTGAGGCAATCCTTCTTCGATTACGGGAGTTTGCGATATTGGTGTGACAAATGCTGCTAAAATTTCGTTGGTTCTTTGTATCTCCTTCACCAAACTGCCGAGAATGTTGTTGGTTGCTTCCATATGGTGAGATATCTCGACCACCGCTTTTTCAATGTTTTTTTTTCTACTTTTAACAGTTCATCTGCTTGCAAGTCGCGTTTTTCAGTTGCTGCTGCGGTACGGCGTCGTTTGCTTGGCGGTGTGATCTCGTCATCTACCTCATTGCAAACAAATGTAGAAGGGCTCAAGCTTATTGAAGCACTCGATGTAGAACGTTCAGACACTGGGATCAAAGGCAAGGGGCTTGAACTATCCCCAGTGTCACAGAAGCTGGTGCCAGGAATACCTTCAGTGCATATTGTACCAATGATGCTTGCTATTTTGTATTGCAACTCTGTGGGTTCACTCAATGGATTTGGTCCTCCTCCAGTGCGATTTGATTCTTTCTTATAAACAGCGACATCTCGTTTCGCTTTACTTTTCATGTCGAACCATTTTTTCTTGACTTTGTCCACAGAAAACGGTGCTCCGTGACCTAAGCTATTAATGGTTAACGCAATTGATCGCCATTTGGCATCAACCATTTGTTTCGTCTTGGAGTTGGATAACGCGCCGGTTAAAAAATTGTAAGTCGCCCCCACCAGTTCCACCAACATTTTCACCTCCTCCTCGCTCCACCGTCTGCTCATTTCTTTGCGGGTACCGGTAGACATTTCTTGGCAATAATGATTTGCTGTAATTCTAATACAATCTCGGCCTTTTAATTTTAATAATGCTTCATAATGTCACTTCTCGCAGGAGGTTTTAGGAGGTTTATCATGTTATTTATTACATCGTAGAACAACTTCCTTTTGCATACGCGAATGACGAATACGAACAAACCATGGCATACCAATTACGAACGCATTCGTGTTCGTGTTCTTTCGAACATTTCTGAGATCTTCGCGAAGAAAAATCACGAATACGAACAGAGAAAAAATGCGAAGATTTTTGTTCGTGCGAAGAGCATAGCATGCCGCCCCTGGTGTCCATAACCAAAACACTGCTGCACGGGACTGCTTGTTTGTTTCTATATATGATGTCGTCACGTGGTTCAACTGGTTTTCCCACGCTGCACCGGACTGCTTGTTTGTTTCTATAAATGAAGTGGCTATAAATAAAGGGTTTATGAAGTTTTACTAAAATTGTGAAAATTCTATAAATGTATCTAACTATGGACTGATGCTGAATGCTTGTTTACTGTCTGTTCATTAGTTCATGGTTAAAAAATCAAGAAGTTTTTTCTTGCATTCTTTCGCCTTTTCCTGGTTTGGTGAAATTGTTCTCTTTGGTAAACTCAAAAAGATATGGCAAAGTGATGTAAAAATAAACTTTGAAATCTTGCTTAATCAATTTGAACCCTTTACCTCGGACAATAGAAGTTCGTAAAATAATTTAGGCTTTATTTTTGTTAGAATAAAATCAAAACAGACATGAAAAATTTTTTGTTTAAATTAAGCCTAATCTGTTAATTTGAACCAAAATCCCTCGGATCGTGGTATTGCAAAAACCTGCCAGAGCACAAGGACCGCCCTTGCAAGTGAGTTGGGAGCACAAGGACCGCTAGGGGTGCTAGTGAGTTGTTACTAAGAATTAGGGTTCGGTTAGGGCTTTTGGTAATAACTCACTAGCAGACTAGCTCCCCTAGCAGTCCTTGTGCTGCTGCAGGTTTTAGTAGGACCCCCGGACCAGAATGGTATTCTAACTTGTTAGGTACCGGTGCCACAAAGGTTAAATTTTTTACAGGGTATACAAATCCGGATGGGTGTTTGGCTGATCAAGGTCAAGCATTTTAAAGGATGAGTGTACCTTTACCTGAGTGCAACTGATGAGGGCTAATAGCCCGAAACAGTGCTTTCCAGCTCTGTGGTACCCTATTTGCCAAACACTTTTTGTTACTCTACTGTCACGCCCTTGCTCTACAGTTTCTGAACATTTGATTACCGAAACAGCAAAATGCCAGTAGGGTAACCGGTATATGGGGGTAATTCCGGACAGTACTCTAAAAATAAACTAAAACGTTACGTTTGTGAACCGATTTCAAAATGCGTTTTCGAAATTTGGTTTGTAAACCGAGAAAACGCAAAAAGTCCGCCTGACTCTGCATTGGCTATGTCGTCATTGGACGCAAAGCCGATTCAGTTTCTGCTCAAGGTGAAGCTGTCACATCACAGCCAATGCATAGTCACGCGAATTTATTGCATATTTTTCCGTTCACAAGCCAACTTTTGAAATCGAGTTTACGATTTTGCATACCCTGAACTTTTTTTTATAACATTTAAAAATCCATTCATTTTCAGTTTAACCAGTCTTTAATAAAAAAAAAATTTAAGAATTTTTTTAGGTAGTAATTTTTGATAGAAACGTTGTTTTTCAAGGGTTTGAAAGCTTGTTGTTGGTCAAAAATATTTATTTTTTTGGGCTTAAAATTGTTAAAATTAGGTCAATGCAATGACCTAATTTTAACCCCTTCGGTGGGGTAATTCCAGACAGCAAAAAGTTGCAAAAATCGAATTCAAAAATAATATGAATAATATTACTCCATGTTTTTTTGCGGTCCAACGCACGAATGTCTTAAATGTAAAAACAAGATAGTAAGGATAAGCCTAGGGTATAGGACCTTGTTGAAAGGAATTGAAAACTGAAAAAACGTCTGGAATTACCCCATATACCCTATATAAATATCTACTGTGCACCATTTTCTAACCTAGGTTTCTTTCTGCCATACAGGACAAATGCCATTTTACGGGTACTCATTCATCTTGCAATTATATTATCAGTATACTAATGTGGACCAGCTGGTTAGCTCAGTTATTAAGCACATCGCTACTGGTGTGGGACGTTTGGGGTTTGATTTCCTGGCTGATTAGATCAGATACAGTGTTGCTTACGGCTTGCCATCGCTGCGACGTTTCTTTGAAGCTGTGTGGCCCAGGCGCTAAGCTGTTTCATGCTTCGGCCTAGTAGTCTGAGTGTAATACAGATTCGATTGATGCTCTGCATAGCGACAGAGATGCTCTGCAAAGGACGAATCCAGACTCGCTTAAGAGTTGCCCTTGTTTCCGAGTCTGCTTCTGACTTCTTTAATTTGCTGCTTGTTAAATTCCACCAAGCATAGATGATTGTCGTGAAGCATCTTATCCAAGGACGCAACAACGAGGCTTGGGTGGGAGTTGAACCATCAACCTTGCGATCGTGGCCGTCATAAAAACGACGCTCCGAACCACTCAGCCACGCTACCTACCGACCACGCAGCCACGATTATATTAATTTGTAATAGTGTTGTATATTTATCATAAAGTGTCAAAGGTTTTATCTCAAGTCTGAAAAAAAAAAACTCATTCAAACTGTCTCAAACTAGTAAATCCATTTCTAAATAGTAACAGAAACAAAAAGTTTTGCACACTCAGAGATGGGCATTTATTGAGATCATTTATTGGCGATAATATATTACTGCTTATCGCTCAAAATAGTTTTGGTTTATCAATTACGAATATCGCTTTTGATATATATATTTTGTTATCGCCGATAAATTATGGTGACAAACGAACGATTCTTTATGCACGCAGTGTTTCAACTTTAGGTTTAGTGAGATGGCGCTGTGGAAAAAATATGCGGTGTCCATGAAGACTTGTAATTTTTAAAAATTTTCTCTTTGTTTTGTTTAATGTCACGACAAAGTACGTTAACTCCTCTCTTTTAAAAAATCTAGAAAAACATTTTTGCAATTCGGCTTACAAAAAAAACTTTGTCGAACACATTGAAAATTTACCGTAAAAATTTATCGGCGATGATTTATCAATTACCGATATCGCTTTAAGAAATTGAGATTTATTGATTATCGGTATCGCCTTGGGCTTTTGGAAATTATCGATTATATCGTTATCGCATTAGTACAGAAAGGTCCATCACTGTGTGCGTCACTGTGTACACCTTATACAAAATCGGCTTATGTGATTAACATGTCTATCTCTGAGAGGGAAATGCTTTACAGTCTGTATGTGGGAGAAATTAGAGATGTATGTACCGGAATTCTGTTGTGGCCGGAATTTGCTACGTAATACCGGCTCGGGCCGAAACTGGCAAAATTCAATAAACGTATTTTTCCTCTTGCTAAAATAGTAGCATATCATAACAACAATATCACTGCGCAGTGCACAGAATTTATTTGTATGTTGTACTTGTAACATGCGTCATGTCAGAATATGCGATGTCAAAATATTAACTTGGTTACATTAATCGTACTGTTAAAAACACAAAAACACTCCAATAACATTAGTCAGAGTAAAATTCCAGTTCCGGTGCATTTCTCGGAGAAACAGGTAATTGCGGATTTATCCTGTCGCAAGAAAGCAATCGTAGTAGCACTACAACAAGCTCGCTTAGGAGTTGGTGGCCATCTTCCTACCACTTTAAGATTGGGAAATCTCTTAAGTGCTATCCCCAATGGCACACCCAGTTTACTGGTTGCTCTCCTTACTTTCCCTTTAATGCACAGAGTGAAGCAAAGAAGCTAAAAACACCAATTAATAAGTCATTGGACTTGGAATCAAACTTGGGTCCATAGCTCCAGAGGCAAATGCTCTATTCGCTTGGCCATCTGAGGTATCTTAATCTGAGAATGAATTACTTTCAAGTCACTAGTATTAAAGACTTATAATATATATTTAGTTTACTGAAATAAGACTGAGAAACAAGTGCTAGATAGTGTATGTGATTTTGACATAATTTCCTATTATTCATTGCTAAGTTTCTGTTTAGTTTTCTCTGAAGCTGTAAGTTGAAAAGATTGGGGTGAGGTTAAAGTGCTCTTTTTTCATTTTCAGTTGTTGTTAATTAGCCTAGTTGCATAGACAAGAACTGAAGTTGTTATAAAATGAAGATTGAAGAAGTCAAAAGCACAACAAAGACGCAGCGTATTGCTGCTCATTCTCATGTTAAAGGACTGGGTCTGGATGAAGATGGCAAAGCCATTGCTACAGCTGCTGGTCTGGTGGGACAAGAAGATGCTAGAGAGGTATTTATATCTAAATCTTTCTAAAAAACTTAAGTATCGTGTAAAATAAAAATTTTAGTTTCAATGTTTTGCCCTTAATAAATTAGGTCGTATAAGCTTGCCTAAATTTACTTTAGATTTCAGGTATATCAATAGGGCTCAATTATGGATCATACAGCTGAAGTTGTAAATTACTGTACAAGTTACATCTATCATATATCAACCCAATGCTGCCTCCCAGATTTTGGCCCATTATTTTTTCCCAGAATTAAGATTTCAATGCAACTTTGCCGCAGGTTTATAGGTTTAAGTAAATTTTTGTATTAATTTTTTCAAGTTTTTTTCGTTAGCAACCTATTAGTTCACGAAAAAATGTTTAATTTCTTCGATTGATTTGCTTAGAAACCACTACTCTAACACTTCAATGGGCTAAATTTCTCATCGATTTAGCTTAAATAACTTCGTCTTTTTAGGAAATTCTCCATGTGTCGATAATAACTTCCCTGCTATGTTAATACCATGGCAAGAAGGGTTTTGACTAGGGGACGACCGGGGCAACAATTTTGGCCGGGGCCGGGGAATTGCGCCTGCCCCGGCCGGGGTTTATACAATGCTTTTTGTGTCTAGAATGCATAGCTAAGCAGGCTACTTGCGTTCTCACTCCTCAGGTAAATGCCGTCAATGGTGTTACGTAGTGCTTTCGTAATTGTGCACGCTTTTCATCAGTGCATGATCAACTTTATTTTTACGCACCAACGCATTTTTCACATAAAATAAAAAATCTTCGTGTAAAAATGAAGATAGACTTTTATATTCGTTGCATGAGACCACCCCATTTTTAAGGGTGGATTTTTGCACTTTAAAGGTCGTTTTATGCGCCGGAATATACGGTAAATAAATTTGAAATTCAACCCCGGCCAATTTTTACGATCCTCCCGGCCGGGGCCGGACCGGGGCAAAAAGTGGCATCCCCGGCTGGGGCCCCGGTCGATTCCTAGTTTTGACTAATGTTAATTTTTAAATTATGATTGTTCTTCTATCCCAGAAGGAAGTCAGGTTGTCATCTTTATTATATTGTACTTAATAGTTTTCTGTATATACTTAACTTGACTCGGGAATAACTACGGCGCAATACTAGGTGTAATTGATAGCAAATTTTTTTGTAACAAGCTCTTTTGGAATCGGTATAGAGCTGTCTCGTTTTTCCAATGGGAATAGCAAAGATAATACGGCAGTAAAATATTGCTTTTGATTAGGAGGTATTTTTGATTGACTCAAAAGTTGGAAGCATTTAAGGCCCAATAAGTATGTAAGGCCGTTGCTTTAGAATATTGTACATATCACCGGCTACTCTGCAATGAATGTTCAGTAGCTCTCAATGCCTGTTGCTGATTTTAGTTTGTAAAGTGCGCACCGATTCTGGTATAGCTTTTAACGACACACTTTCCATTCAAAGCGCTCATAGTCTTAAAAACAACATTTGTTTTCTGATTTGGTGGATAGTTGACCAGACTTTGGCATTAGCTACCTCCACATCAAAGGTTTTGGACAAGCTGCTTCATAACTGTCTTCTGAAGGTGTTATAGTAAAAACAGTAAGAAAAAGTCAAAATGAGTGAGAAATGGTTTTCTAGCCATGCTGCAGTCATTTTTTGTTACGCTACAATAAACAATATGAGATGACGAAATTAATCTGATTTGAATGTTTGAATTTTTGTGGATTTGTATTTTTACAGGCATGTGGTGTAGTTGTTGAACTGATTCGAAGCAAGAAAATGGCAGGTCGAGGTGTTCTGCTCGCTGGTCCACCTGGAACTGGAAAAACTGCTCTTGCTTTAGCTATTGCTCAAGAGTTAGGAAATAAGGTGAAAAGTTCTTGTCAGTGTGACACTTGTTCATAGCTAGAGTAATACCAAATGTTTTATGTGGTACTGCATAAGCAAGTTTGTTGATGTTCTGCTGTTTTGATTGAAGTTGTTGAAGAAATAAATGAATTAAAGAGCAGTATTTAGGCCATATAAAGTTTGTTTCTTCTTGTGTTATTTTTTGTATTGCCTAACATTTGCTCATGTTAAATGACACTGCTATGGCAGGTCCCTTTCTGTCCAATGGTGGGAAGTGAAGTGTATTCAACCGAAATTAAGAAGACTGAAGTTTTAATGGAGAATTTTCGACGAGCAATTGGTTTGAGAATAAAAGAAACAAAAGAAGTTTTCGAAGGAGAAGTAACAGAAATTACTCCTCATGAAACAGAAAATCCCATGGGAGGTTGGTGGAGCTCTGCTTTTATTTTACTGAGCGTTGACGAATTTACTATCAATAGTATTCATGTGATGTATTGCTTATTCGGAATGTGCTGATTCTAAATTTTTATTGATGCCAATTCTTTGACTGATTTTATTGTGAAACATAGTTGGAAAGGATGTGCTTTCACAATTGGCTCAAATTTTTGCCCTACCGAAAACTCTACTTGCACCAGGCCTTGCCAGTGATATCATGCATGGCAATGGGGATTGTGTAGAGTACGCGGTTATTCGGCGAGTGACAACTTGGCATATGGGCCATACCAAATAGTCGCGCACATTTAAAATGTAATGATTACTTGATTATGTTTGCGCGACTTGATTATGTCTGCATGGAATGATTTTTGCGGAAACTGGCAAAATATCGGTCATTTTTGCTGGTTACGATACGAATTTTCAAAAAATTGCCATGACTTAACTTTGCAACAGCTCAGATGGCTGAGTGGTATAGAGCGTCTGTCTCTTGAGCTGTAGACTCGGGTTTGATTCCGAGTCGGGTCAAACCAATGACTTTAAATTGGTAATTGGTTTGGTATTCACAGCTTCCCTGCTTGACGCTCAGCATTAAAGGGACAGTGTGGAGAACAAGCCGGCAAGTTTACTTGTTGTGCCGTTGGGAAAGGCACTTAGCGGGATTCCCCCATGTAGGTGTGGTAGACAGATGGCCGGCAACTCCTAAGCGAGCTCGTATAGCGCATTGATCGCTTTCTCGTGATAGGAGGATAAATATGCAACTAACTAACTAACTTACTGGTGCCGTTTAATTGGCACTCGCGTTCTCGCTGTAGCTCATAAGTTTATAACTACTGTATTACAATTAGGGTTTCTCTTTCGAGATTTCGGGACGGGAAATTTCCCTGAAATTTAAAACTTTTCAATCTTTTACTCATTCTTTCTCTCTGCTTTTATGAATACTCACCACAAAGCAATTTGCATTGCTGTTTGTAAATTTCCCGTTTCGCGGGAAATTTATGTCGAAATCCCGGGAAATTTTTTACATTAATAAGAGTTTCAGTGGTACTGATATCTATTATTCCGACATAAAAAATGCGTTACTGCAAATTAAAATTTTTTTTTTGCTTACTAAAAATTTTTTCTCAATTTGTCGAAAAAATTGAAAAACTCGAACTAAGTTTGTCAAAACAACATAACAAAATGCTAAAAATTAGATCTGAAACGCTGAAAATCATAAAAAATGTCAATATGATCAACGCTGAAAATCATAAAAAATGTCAAAATTTCCTGAATCCCGGTAATCCCGAGGATTTTCGGAATCCCGGGAAGTTGAAAATCTGGGAAGAAGAGAAACCCTAAATACAATGTGATGAATAAATGGTTGTCGAATTATGCTATCAGAATATGTGAACAGTTTGTCTTTAGATGAAAAATGAACTACATTTACTGTAGATAATTTTTTAGAATGCATAATGTTAATTATTTTATTTATTGCATCATTTTTTGCCCTGTCACAATATAATATCTTGGCCAGTCTGATATTTTAGTGCAAGCTTCCGTACCTTTAGCTTATTGTGTTGTAATTTTGTTTAGGTTACGGAAAAACTGTTAGTCATGTAATTATTGGACTTAAAACTGCGAAAGGAACAAAGCAATTAAAATTAGACCCATCAATATATGATAATATACAAAAGGAAAAAGTTGATGTGGGTGATGTCATTTATATCGAAGCGAACAGTGGTGCTGTCCGGGTGAGTAGAAGAGTTTCATAGATGAACCATAGTTACGATCCCATACGGTACAGTTACTAGTGAAGCACTGTCATACGCTGGGAATTTACACTGAAGCCTATTTATAATTTAATTGTAAATACTGCGGCCAAAGAACATTTAAAAACACTTGGGCGCACGTTTCGGCTCACTTCTAGTGTCATTATTAACGCTCTGGTTCTTATGCCATGGTGCATGCAGAAGTAGGAAAACGAGGTAGGACAGGAGGAACTTGAGTTTGTTTCAGGCTTGGCTTCAGTCACACCTGGGCTGTCCTACCTCATTTTCCTTCGTTGCATCATGGAAAAGAACCAGCTCAGCGCATGTTTGTAGCGTTGACATTGGCACCAGAAGTGAGCCGAATCGTCCGCTCAAGCGTTTTCAGTTGTTTTTCGGCTGTAATACTTATAATTTTATTACTAATTATCTCTCAGTTGTACCGCTTTTTCAAAATTTGTTTGAAACAAAGGGCTTGATTAAGCCCGCCTTCGGTACCAATAAAAATAATTCTTTTTTTTTGTTAAATGTGTTTCGTGGTGTTAAGGAAAACGTAGCTATAAATCACTTGCCTTTTCCACCACTTATTTACTTTTTCTGACTAGTGGAGTTGTTTTCAGGGTGACCTTGGGCACCTGCGTTGCTTTAATCAAATGTATTTAATTAGTTGCGTATTTTACATTGGCGTGCGCGAGTATTTGGTGTCGCCTTGGGGCAACTCGGCGTGACCTATTCGGCGTTGAGCATCTAACCGGAACCCTAAACCAAACTCAAACCCAAAAACTTTGTCAAAACACCGAATCGGTCAAACCGAGTTATTCCATCCCAAGTCGTATTGCCGAAAAGTCTGGTCTCGGTTATGCTAGATAATTATATTTTTGTCGTACTTTTATTTTAAAAAAACTGAGTTAAAAAGTGTAAATAACCGCTACTGAATTTTGTAAACGTGTGCCGAGTCGAATTTTGCTAATACTTTGTGACCGCAGCAAGTGCAGAAGGGTGTTTGATTTTATCATCTTTTTGCAGACTAAAAATTCATGGAGTCATGTGATAGAGTTTTGGACACTGATGCCAAATGAAAACAAAAATTACTGTGACGTCATTTAGAAGGGCAGGCTTGGTATGAAACTTTCAGGGAATTTCCACTACTTGAAAACAAATATTTCGAAAAAACTGATAAGTGAATTTATAAATAGAGAGCTATTAAGATTAATTTTGGAGTCAAAAATTTTTAAAAAATTATTTTTTTCGAAAGGTCATTCATCAAAGGATGAAATTAGAGTTTAACTTTCAAGGGTCTCTTACCAAGAATGTGGGATTATAACAATTCTGCGCATTTTGACGCCAGTCTTGACTCGCTATCTGCTTCTGTTTTCGAGTGGGGAAATCCCCTTGAAAATGTTTTAAATGAAGCCTACCCTCCCTAAATGACGTCTTAGTAATTTTTTACGTTTGTCAGCAGTATCCAAAACTTTTTTACATGCAACGACCCCATGCATTTTTCATTTGGAAAAGGGTGGAAAATGAAGCATCCTACTGTTCAATTATTGCTTTTATGACTGTGACTGCAGTTTATGTCGTTTTCTTATATTAATCTTTTTTATGATCCAAGTATCTTTGTATCTTTGTGCAGTCTCTTGAAGACTGCAAGGTTCTCCGTGTTTTTTTGTAAGGTTGATTGGATCATAACGGTGGCTGCGCACTGTGCGCAGTCTAATACAGGCTGTCCACTCTCATTTTTTTCATGATTTTGCGGGCGTGATGACCTTTTCCTTTGCTCTTCACTTGCTTTTGCATGGAAAATTGACCTTTTTTTGCTCTCGACTTGATTTTACGTGTAAAATTGCACTTCTGCGGGCATGATGACCTTTTTTTTTTTTACTCTTCACTTGATTTTGCGTGGAAAATGAGACATCTGCGGCCGTGATGACCTTTTTTTGCTCTTCACTTGATTTTGCGTGGAAAATTGGACATTTTTGGATTTTTTTCTTATGGTAAATATGTCATTTTTTTTTCAGCAAATTGCCATAATTTTTTTTCATTTTTTTGTTGATAGCTGACTGGACAGCCTGCTAATACAAAAATAGTGATTTTTGTTTTCGGAAACATTCAGTACCAATGCTGTTTACGTTCTGGTAAGTAGCTCCTTTCATATGAGCTTCAAGCCCTTTCGTTGCACCTGGCCACCACGACGGGTAGACTGCGTGGCGCCATTGGAAATTTATCCACCTTTTTTTCGAGGGAGCTACGAATTTGGTGTAATGAGCTCGCCTACGAGCTGCCTACCTTTTGTCTACCGGTACCTCTTTGAAGATCCGGGAATCTCTTTTTTCCCAACATCACAACAAGTGAATGTTCCGGCTCCACACAGTCGATTTGACGCTGAAAGTCAAGCAGGGAAACTGTGAATAACAATTTTTAAGTCATTGATTTGACCTTACTCAGAAGAGGCAGACGCGCCCTATCCACTCGGCCATCTGTTAACTTGGTCACTGTTCACAACATCGAATGCCACAAATTTTACGCTTTAAACAACTAATCCAAGTCAATGTTCACAGCGTTTGGGAAGATCGGACACTTATGCCACGGAGTACGATCTGGAAGCAGAAGAATATGTTCCTATTCCGAAAGGGGATGTTCACAAAAGGAGAGAAGTGATCCAAGATGTCACTCTTCACGATTTGGATGTTGCAAACGCGAAACCACAAGGAGGACAAGATGTCATGTCGCTTATGGGTCAGTTGATGAAACCGAAGAAGACAGAAATTACAGGTACTGCTGGGAAATTTGTGCTTCATCTTCATTTGTAATCATGATTGTATTCAAGAATACTCTGCCTGGCTGAGAAGTTAAGAGCGTTCTCTGGCACCCATCAATAGGCAATACATTTAGAATGAGAGGACTATGTCAGCTCGAATTCGCAACTATCACTCCGAAGCTGAGATGATGCAACCCTGAGGAGTTTCAGCGCCGAGTCGGTCATGCCAGTTAGTTTTGTACCATTTACTTTGTGGTTAGGAAATGTGTTTGATACTCGGTGGAGTCAAACCAAAAAGTTTAAGAAATGTAGAAAACTTTGAACTGAAAATTCATCAAGCAGTGAGGGAGATTGCGAAGTGAGCTCGCGCTTTTTAAATCAACAGCTACTCCAAAAATGCGTAAAAAGCTCCAGTTGTAAGTCGAATCGGTCACAAGCGAGCTGTAACCCACGCGGTATCGCCAATTCAAGTGTCTAATAGGCCTTACGGCGTACAAAACCTGCACATTAGCACGTTAAGCAATTTATGGTGGAGAAATATTGTTGGTTTTACTGTAGATTCTGTTGAAAACTGTCTGCATTATGCAAATTATTTAGACAAACTACGTACTGAAATCAACAAAGTGGTCAATAAGTACATTGACCAAGGAGTTGCTGAGCTAGTGCCTGGAGTTTTGTTTATTGATGAAATCCACATGTTGGACATAGAATGCTTCACTTACCTTCACAGAGCACTCGAATCCACCATCAGCCCCATCGTTATCTTTGCTACCAACAGAGGACATTGCACGATTAAGTATGTTGCACAAAAGTAGCTAATATTGAATAAGGCCTGCTATGAATTTGTACCTGAAACTACGCCATATAATTATTATCTATATTCGTAATTTTCGTTGCTTATTAGGCGCCGGCTTGTAAGCCCACCTCGAACGGGACCTCGTGTGTTTTCGTCATTGTTATTAATAAGATCGACGCAGATGACTGAACACAGGACTTGGTGGTACATAACAACTTTATTGACAGTATATTTATTTATCGAGCAGTTATCCAGTTTTACAAAAACGTATGCAAGGTCATTGCTCTAAATATTAGTTATATACATTTTCTGACACAATACTGAAAGAACAAGTTTTGCCACTGCTAGATTACAGTGCACTATTAATAATTATAGACGAATTGAAAACACCGAGCTTGTGACAAAGCAGTGCTTAGGAGACCTAGATCTCGCTTATATTGAGATATCAAAAAAAAAAAAATGCATTGCATGGCTGCGTGTGGTATGAAGTAGTAGCTTAAACCATACCGTATTTTAACACATCACGCCCTATTAGTCGATGGTTTGTGAAACAAATTGACGCAATCAGGAGCTCGTGAAGCGGAATATTTTACTGCAGGAACAAATGAAAGGAATCGGGACCGGTTGGAAGATATAGTAGCATCCTGTGTATGTGGTATTTAGCATAGGAGTGTTATTTGCTTCGGTGTGAAGTTTTATTTTAACATTTTGATTTTTGATTAAAATCTTGAACATGGGTATTATATCATTAGAAATTCCTTCATTGCGTATCTCTGGCTTGCAAATGAAACTGCACAGAATATTCTTAGGCAGAATTCTTGCTTTATGGCTAAAGCATGATATGTTTACCTCATCTTTTAGAGGAACTGAAGACATTGTTGCTCCTCATGGAATTCCTTTGGATCTTCTTGATCGCATTCTCATCATTAAGACCATGATGTACACAAACGAAGAGATGATGAGGATTGTTACAATACGAGCCAAGATTGAGAATATTCAAGTATCGGATGATGCTCTTAAAGTGTTTGGAGACATTGGGAGCAAGACCTCTCTAAGGTAATATTTTACGAGTTTCCAGCTGTGTTGGTCATAAATTTCGATTAGCGCAAACATATTTGGATCACTTTGTCTGACTTGTGCTTCAGTACTACTCGCATAAAACAGTACGTACTAGTAAATGAAAGCTTGTGATAGCATAGGTCACAGAGCCGTCATTGAGTTAATGTTTCGATAAATTAGTAGGAGTTATTTGAAATTGACGGACCAAATTAACTTGAATTTCCCGCTTTTTAACTTCCTCTTGATGAACTGTATTCGTTGTGAAAACTTAAGACTGTATCTACAAGTTGCCACCACATGGAATAAAACGTAAGAGAAAAGGAACCAAAAATATGGTTTGTGGACGAAAATTGCCGACACAAACGGTAGTATTTTAAGTGCTCGTAGTATAAAAGTGGCGAATTACCTTCGGTGTATCCAGGATTTTAGATTGGGTGGGGCCTGGTCATATAATTCTTCATAATTGAACAGCTGGAGGGGCCGGATCCCTGCTTTATTGCTAACTAAGTAGTTGTAGTTGAAGCCAACATTCTCGATTTGCCGGACTTTTTTGGTTACAATGGGTTGAAAGCGACAGAGTTTTTGAAGTTCAAATTCATGATTCCGTTGGAAATTTTGTTTGACAGGTACGTGGTGCAGCTGCTCACACCTGCAAATATCTTGGCCAAAATAAACGGAAGGGAGTCCATATATGTAGAGGATATCAATGAGATTAATGAACTCTTCTATGATGCCAAGTCATCAGCTAAAATTCTCACTGAACAAAGTGACAAATTTATGAAATAATGTGCTTCTATTTGATAGTGAGCTGTAGTGTGAGCATTGTAGGCCTAGTTTGTATTTTCACTTTTTTTAATAAAAACATTTTTTCCTTGACTGTTCCAGACATGTTTTCGAATTATTTTACCAATCACCCTTTTTTAGTGTGAATAAAAGGTAAGTTAAAACACAAAAAAGAAAAAGTAATGAACCATGAAGACCGTAAAGAACTTCTGTCATTGAGTGAGGCTGGCTCCGGAAGATTTGTTGAACAGCAGAAAATTAATAACAGGTTAAAGTTGTCTTGCAAAAGTTTTCTTGATTTATTACTTCAGTTTGAAGGACTTGATGATTTATTACACATCACTGACGTAAAAAATATCGAGGCAACTAACTGTAACTAAGCAGTTATCTACTCTAAAATCGTCCATTGGATAGAGCTACCCTGTTGCTATGAAGTTCTTTGTCATACCGTTTGTTTGGTAAAAATGAGCAAGCTCACAGCATAATAATTGGAAGTCGTTTCCGCAGACAACTCCGCCGTTTTCAGGAAGAACACAACGTGGCCAAATTTTCGATTTTTTTATTGCGTAAATTTGATGTTTAGCCTTTATTCTTCATTATGCGTGAAAATCAAATTTCCAATGCAAGTAGTTTTTGAGATATCAGCGAAATGTAATGGAAAAACACGTCGTGTTTATTATTCCCAATTTTTCAGGAAAAACAACGTGCTAGGGCATGCGTAATAATCGCAGTTATTGCATAACATTGGCAGAACAATGTCAGGAAAAATTGGGCATGCGTAATACTCCAGTAATCGCACTTATTGCGTAACATTGGCAAAACAATCTAACACAAAACGTTAATTTACTCAAAACTACGAAATAGCTCACGTTGTGTTTTTCCTGAAAACGGCAGAGATGTGGTCCACTGCATTTTCTATCAGGAACCACTAGCGAAAGTCTTTACTCGGTCACAAAATATCTCGAACGGACCACCGCTTTTAACTTGCACATCAGAACAGTGTGGTTTTTCAACCTTTTATGGTAGAGCTGAACCCTAACGAAGCAAATTTGGAGGTTAAGGAATCCTTGAGCAATAATTTAATCATCTTACGCAAAAAAAATATTTAATTAATGAAATAAAGTAATCATGCTCAGATTTATTTATAATGAAAATACATATTTAGACTATGCGTAATGGTACACTACTACGCTTTTTATTGACATGAAAACAGAGTGCGCTACTGCATATACTTATTATCGTAAAACCCTAGGGCCCGAGTTCTAGACAATAGCC
Organism: Trididemnum miniatum; assembly: GCA_964006365.1. Taxonomy (NCBI): domain Eukaryota; kingdom Metazoa; phylum Chordata; class Ascidiacea; order Aplousobranchia; family Didemnidae; genus Trididemnum; species Trididemnum miniatum. Next base: position 9,158,789 of record OZ023249.1, read on the forward strand.
TACAAAAGAAAACGTTGTTGAAAAAAAGTGGTTCTATTGCATATTTTTAATGTTTGCCTAAATGTAAGCTTTTACTAATTTTTTGAAGTTAGGTTAAAAGTTTTTGTTTTGGTAACGAAACCGATAATCGCGAAAAAACCACATTGACACGAGGTCTATTTAAGGAGTTATAAAGTCATAATTTCTTTTTTAGGTCATAAAATATGATCATTGATTTTTGTTATGAAATGCAAATTATTAAACCCCGGTACCACCGTAGATAGAACTTAACGTTGAGAAGGCAATAAGAATTTTCAAGTTTGTGCACCGACTTTCGCGAAGCATCTGAAGCGATTTTGTTATTATAAGTTTGGAAAAAAATTACGCGGAAACAATTCTGCAGAGAGTAGACCAGATGGTTCTCCAGCATTATATGTCAAGTTGTTAACATACCAGCCTACATCAGCATCTGTAGAACGGTCAAAAATCATGAAAATTGAAATTCTACCGATGCACACATCGCATTCTATTATAAAATTGTATTCAACAGTCCAATATCTTGCTTGTTGTAAAATGCGCACTTAAATTTTTTACTGATTTTCAAGTGAATTCTTCGTCTCTGAGTATGTTCTCGTTCAAAATACATGTTTAGACTTACATATGAGATGTTAATTACGGAAAACAGCATAAAATTTGCTGTTCTAAAAACAAAGTCATGTTTTTCGATTTTATAGGTCATAAAAAAATCGCCCTAGTTATACCTTTGATTCTCGTTTGTTTTCGATTCTTCTTACTCATTGCAAAAAAGTATTAACCTGATAATGTACATCGACAGTTGCAATGGCTCACAGCAGTATATAGGACAAGAAAGAACATCCACTGGTGATGATTTTATTACAGGCTGGTATACAGTATACATTCAATAACAACGTAAACACAGACTTGCATCAAAAGTAAACAAAACTCAGCTTCAAAAGTAGGTGCATGTATGTAAAGTCACTTAAGTCATTAGTGTACGTTTTGGGGTTACAGCTACTAGTTTCAAAGAAGCAAATGCTGAAAAAAATTGTCAAGAAACATAAGTTATAACTGTTAGGTTACCGGTACATCCTAAATTTAGATACACGAGACTCAAATGTAAGGAAGGACAGCACATCTTCATGCAGAAACACGCTAAAACCTTAGCACCACGCTGGTAAGAAAGCGGAATCTACTGTACCACTACTGTCAGCTCTTCCTGCCTGCGATTTTTGCGACCACCATTACACCAACATGGACTAACCGAAGTTCCTAAAACGGCGGTTATAATTTGCCAATCCAGGGAATCTCCCCCGAAAAATCAAAAAATGTCTAGCTTAACATATTAATAAATTTTGGTGGATTGATAGTTTTATATGCACGAAACCTCAAAATAAGCATTTCTATTCTTAACCCCCCAAAATGTCGGGATCCGTCCCGATAGTAGCATTGAGCCAAACCTCTGAGCACAAGATGTCAAATCCAAACCAAGTACAAGCAAGATTAACAACTCCGAAAGACCTAAAGACTCCACGATAAACCGATGCCAAACGAGTGACATCAGCAGAAAATAACGCGACGAAACACAGTTGTTCAAGAAAGCTCCCCAATTAAATGCAGTTACTTACGGCAACTGAATCGAAAACAAAGTCATACAACAATTCATTACGGGCGCATTAGCAAACAGCCAAATAAGTTGCGATCTACAAAAATTAGCCTCCAAAAATTTGTGCAGCTATGACTGTAACCAATGATTCGCAAGGAAATCAGGCTAAATCACGTAAAATTTTACGGAAATCGCTGAAATAATAATCAATGATAGAAGGATAAGCTTTTGATTTCTTTCATCTTTTGCTCTGGTTGCGACAAATCAAGCTATCTCAGCGAGAGACAAAAGCATGCAAAAAGTGCTACGTAGAAAAAGTACTAAAGCTAATCTCAGTGTAAGTTTTATACTTGGATGTAAAATTACAGATGCAACGCTTGTTTCATAGAAGCGTTAATAAATCTAACTGAAACAAAAACAAGCCGGCAAAATCAAAGACACAGTTTTTTAAAGTGAATCGGAGACTCAATTTGAGAAGGGTCGAGATTGTTGCATTGCCAAACATTAACCCGGCCAAAGTATTAACCTTCTCTCCATTTGTATTCAGCACTTCAATATCAAACTTGTCGCTGGTGTGCTATGTTAGGTACATTTTTGTGAAAACAAAAAATATAAATTGCACAAATGAAAACAACAGTAAGCAATATAAACGATGTTCAACTGAATAAACTTTATGGTAAGCCGCAGTGATATTAATAAGTAATCATTCCAACACAAGATGTAACCGCATCTTCAAATGAGGACATCCATTCAAAATTATCCAGTTTGACTTGTATACATTATCATTTTTCCTTTGAGTGCTGAGTCAGCCACTGTAAGGTTATATCTGCAAAATAAGCCACTGTAAGGTTATAATCAGCGAATAACTCGGGATTTACGGCGCGTTTACGATGCGCGGCAGGCGACAAGGCGACTACCTCAATTGTTTGTTTCATTTTGACGGTTTGGCGCCGCAACGTAACAAAAACTAACGGTACGTGAAATGTAAGAGTTGTCACCTGCATGGTTTTTACCGCTTCCTTGCTCGATAGCAAATATGCTGAGGTAACTTTGACGATGGGAGTGGGAAACAATACACGTAGGATAGTTCGACATCAATGAATCATGTAATTGCATGAAGCAGGTTAGCAATTATATATCGCAAGCCGCTAAAACTTTCAATATTTCGTCACACTGCGGCGTAGCGGTAAATGCACCACAAATTGAATAGAGAAGCAAAATAGCACCAAGGACAATTGTAACCTAGCGGTGCTTTTTTCCTTAAATAAAGCGTCGAGCTTTACATTATAAAGCGTAGTTAAAATATCATCAGCACTTCCTTGAGTGTAAAACTGTCATAAGCTCAGTGAACAAAAGAACTACCAAACTCAAACGTACCATCTTGGCCACTGACAACGTTTTGGGGATAAAGGGGAAAAAATTACATTTCAGCCCTCTGGTCAGTGATGTCCGAACTAAGCGACGATTAAGTGACATCTTCAAAAAATAAGTCACGCATCTCCGACGTGGACCCCTAGATTCGCGTGGGTCCCGGGGCATATGCCTCGCTCCCTCTTCTCTGCGCCAGTGCATATAACTAATAGATATACTATACCAGTACTAAGCACGATAAGCTCTCTTCTAAACGCAAATGACAACCTTTGAACCTGGATATTAAAACTTTGAACAAAAAATGCTGAAAGCTGGAAACCGTACGTAGCAAAATGTATAAGCTATAACGGCTAACACTACACTTGGTTACACGCAAACGACTGATGCGGTGTTGTTTAAAATACACAGCAATTAGCCTCAAAATTTCGTAGTAGGGCATGGCACTTTCACACCAAAGGTTGCCTTAAATGTTTCAAAAAGGTGAAAAATAAAGTTGGATCTATTTGAAAATTTTTTTTGTTCAACGGTATACATATTGAGGAAATTTAATTCACAATATGAAGGCCACAACCTCAGCCATTACAGAATTGTTTTAAGTCTAAAGAAAAAAATGCGATTTTGAACAGAATACAGACATAGATATCTGCCATAAGAAAATTAATTTGCCTGATCTAGATTTTTGCTTAATTTCAGTTAGAAATAGAATAACGCGAAAAATAAAACATAACTTAAACTTGAAAATTTTTTTGTCAAAATCGCAGTTTTGACCCGGAAAAGGACCTGTTTTTTGATTACGACCAACTTTCGTTTCCCATAAAAAAGAAATATTCAACCAGGCACAGTCAAATTTTCTAAGGATAGTAACTGGACTCATGAGATGATCTGAAAATTTCATGATAGTACTGAAGACAGTTACAGTTCGGCAAAGATTTAAAGTTGATGTAGAAATTATGAAAATTTGTTCTGAAGAAGAAAAAATATTTAACGCTTAAACATCTTTCCTAGGTTATGCAATTCTGATCCATTTGAAGATCAAATTATATTTGCAGGTGGCTGTTAGCAGAATGACTGCCTAAGACATCACATTTTTTTAAAAATCTGAGATCGAATAGTTGGGAATGTTAGCCTGCAGCCTAATCTTGAAATTTTTATATCAGCATTTGGTAAATAGCGCCAGTTGATAACAGTTAATGTTAAAGAAACTAAATCATACAAACGGGTTGGGTTCCTGACTAAAAGCAAACATGAGAAGAGGTGTGGCATAACATGAATTCAGTTATTTTAGATTTACAATAATTTCAAAGGCGAATGCACAGTGTTCTGGAGAGGACATTATGTCTAACATGACGTTAATTTTTGGTAGATTGAATATCAACCATGGTACAGTACAGCCTCAAATGCAATGCAAAAAATTTGTCTTGAAGGATCGGTAAAACCTTGAAAGAAATTTCTACCATCGAAGACCTCACTGCTACATTTGTTAAGTTATTCAAACCTTCATATATTACATAACAGAAGCGACGCACAGTTGTATCCTTCTTCAGGTCAATTAATGAAAACATTGTGAAATGATTAGCCATAGCAGATAGTTTAGTATTTGTCAGAACAGTTTTTGCCATGCAGGAAAAATCAGCACAAAGCGTAACTAACATACTTGAGCAGATAAACCACAGCCTACTGTCCTAGAGAGGACCTTTATTAAAGTACTAATATTAATAATAACTATAATAAAATATGTTTCCATAAGTACAGCTACCGCAAAATGACCTGAGACTTTAACTGGCTCTGGTCTAAAATGGCTAAACAACATTTTATTTTGAATATTCATCTTTTTTTTTTAATACCCAAAATTGATTTTGCAGTTGTCTCTAACAATTGCCTGTTGTTAACGTCTTAAAAATCATAATTGAAATAAGTCAATCAAAGTCCGTTTATGCTGTAAAAAAGATCATATAAGCAATAAAAACGTGGAAAAAGGATTGAAGTCTCCAGTCATTTTTCGGTCAGCTGTAGTGTACATGTTAAAAATTCATGTCGTCTCCAGAACAAGGTGTGATCTATCTGTCTGCATTTCATGCAGAAAACAATTGTTCTCCTATGTAAAAATCAGTTACTAATGATTTGACGCCACTGTTGTAAACTCTTACATGTTGCATAAATATTTCGTGAAAAACGGTTGGGTTTGTTAATATCTGCTTCCAAGCACACATTTCTCATTTTTTTCATGGAATAGGTCGACACAGTTGCAGTTTTCTACCGAAGCTAATGTTACTATCACCTGTAAGGTCTAATTTAAACAAACAGCAGCGGAATTTTCAAGCCTTTTGTCATTATGTTAAGCAGTTGTTCAGGAGAGGACATTTGATGTTACTGCACTTTATCAATTATCACGCAAATTTAAAATTAGTAGCCGAGTTTTATGTTTCAGTCAAGTTAATTAGACCTAATGTATGAGGAAAAAAATAATTTTCACTGCAAGCTTTCATGTCCTGAATAAGTTAGTTATTGTTCTGGAGAGGACACTTTTTAACAGAATTTGCCTCACAACATTTCATGCGTCAACCTTTCAGTAGTCCAAGTGATGGGTAAGTTTATTTGACTCCAGGGAGAAATGGCATTTTCTGTAGCTTACTGGGAACATTCTTTCCCCAAGTAATTGAGTAAAGGTTATTCAATTTCTGCGATGTTCTGGAGAGAACATTACTGCAGTTTTTTAAACAGAATTTTGCAAGCTTCATTTTTTTGCCATATCTTTGAAACTAATTGCAAAAATTTAATGAAATGTGGAGTGTTTCTAGTTCACGAAGACCCTTTCGTAATTGTCAAATTAGAACCAATTATGTAATGTCTTCATTTATAAATATCATGGTAAAGAAGAAATAAATTATGGTGAAGCACTCAAATTTCGTCCAAAACTTGCTACAAAATGGAATAGCTTTGCAGCCAATGAACGTATAAAGCTCATTTTTGTCATGTAGACTCCTTCTACCTAGGGTTACAACTTGTAACCATTAAAACTACTCTTGTTGATAATCATTTCCAAAAATTTCTCGTCAAAGTTTAAATTTTCGAAGGCAACCTTTGGTGTGAAAGTGCCCAGTAATGTTAGCAATTTTACCGCTTTTATACAAAATTTTGTAACTAAAATAGTATTGAGCAAAAACAGTGCAATGTGTGTCGCTTGTAACCAGTCTTCGCACTCAAGTCGAGAGCCCCAGATACAACACCAGTTTAGGTAACACCATGCTTTAAAACGCAAGTCAGAGACATGACCTAGCGGTACCGCGAGCAGGTAACACATCAACGTAATGGGTTCAATTCACGACTGGAGCCGATCCATATCACCAGTATAGTGGGTAACTGCTGACTCGAAAAGCAAAAAATCACTTCGCAGTTTCATTTTCAGAGCATGTGAAATAACTGTATGTTGCACCCAGAATTGCTGCAGAAAAATTAATGTCGAGGGTACCTCGTTCCAACTATTACAAAAATCTTACGAAAAAAGAGTTATCTATACACATGTGATGTAGAAACGCCAGTTTGCCACGCACCAATGCTAATCAAAAAATACACAGATTGGACCAATCTCCAGGCAAAAGTAACCCAAGAGGAAAACGTTTTGGAAAAGAAATATTCAAAAAAGCTCATCTTACCAAGGTTATCCTTTTCTTTGCAGGAAATTGAGTAACAGCAAACTTCTCTATCTTGAATCGACGCAAGGTTCCTGCAAAGCATACACCGTTGTTACTGACCTGCGTAACCGAAACCAGACAATCGGGCGTGAAATATTTAAGCGCAAGGACATTTGGGCGTAAAATGCAAAACATCTTGTAAAAACTGTTTTTACATAACAAAAAGTTGTTCAAAAATGTGCTCGGACGCATCTCGCGTCTAATTGTCGTAGACCGTGCGTAAAGTAGTTGGAAAATACTACAAATGCAAACAACCACGTATTATCATTTCTTCAATGCATAAGCCTAGTCGTACATCTATATAACTCAAGCTTGCATTCTAAAATATTAACGACATTCGGCTTGCATTTTTTGTAATGTCAAGTTCTTCGCAGAAACCGGCCGTTAGCTCATTTGCTAAGCGCACGCTTCGGTGCGGGAGGTCTGGGGTTCGACTACCGGACCGGTCAAATCGGCACAGTGTCGCCAACGGCTCGCCACTGCTGCGACGTTTCTTCGGAGCTGTGTAGCCCAGGCGCTAAGCCGTGGAGATGGGCCCCGCCACTCGTTACACGCTTCGGCGTAATACGACGAGTATAATGAAGATTTGATTTTGACTTTTTGAAGTTCTTCGCAGTATTACACCGAAAGTATGAACTAGTTGCACTCTGCCGAGATTCCATTATCCCAAGACATTAACATGTCTCATATAATCAATCCCCTGGGAAGATTGACAACCACCCTTCAAGAGGATAACCGCATCGACTTCAGGATTGCCCACATGACCCTCATAAAATATATCTACGCAGGAGTAACTGGAATTTTCCGGTATCGTAAACCTCAGTACAATGTATTGCATAAACACTTCGCATTTTTTAAAACGGTACAACTAAATTTCAAATTGTGTTTTGCGAAGCAACCACAACACAACTTACATTTTTTCAATCATGTCTCTTTCGTCCAGCGAGTGAGGCAGGTCTTTCTTGTTTCCCAAAACTAGCACCTAAAAAAGATGAATCAGTTAATCAACTCACCCCAACTTAGCCTACCGGTATACTATATATACTTGCTTTTTTTTCGTACGAGCTACATGCTCTATTTGCAAGTCTTTCGTTACACTGGGCCACCACGGCGGGTATACTACATGGCCACACTATTGCATTATTACATGATTATTCGCAGTATAAGAGCTTTAGAAATTATTCGCAGATATCCAACAATAGTAGTGCAAAGCGTAATTCTTGTTTTGTTGTGTCTTGCCATATGATGGATATTGCATTATTGCAATGAGCTGTCGTGGTCGGCACATGGAATAGCAACCAACAGAGTAGCGAAAATTTCGATTGATTTTAATCCACCGGCGCCTATGAAACAATGGCAGACATGAACATATTTTTTAGCAGAGCCGACAGGGTTCACAAATTTGATTTTAAACCAGAATTTCAAAATTGAACTAGCAGAACTCAGCCTTTCTTGACGAACTCGACGAACGTGAACTCAAAAAAATAAATTCCTGACCTCGATTTCAAATAAGGTTGATGGACTCCTTAACTTGGCTTGTACTCAATATAAACCACTGAAATCGAACTAAACTCGGAAAATGAAGAACTCGAACTTGCAAATTGTTAGTAAAGTCGAACTTAAACTGATTCAAAATGTTTCGAATCCGCAGGCCTGTTCTAAACCAGCGCTTGCACTACATTTCCTCATGCGGCAATATGCTATAGCCTTAGGTGGAAAATGAACATGGAAAACGACTATTGATTTAGTTTTGTTTCTTTTTGCAAAATGGTCTCCAAGGCTCTGTTCACAAAATAAGCCACGACTTTCTTCACAACTTCCGTAGGTTTTACATATTTAGTTTTTGGTTACTGCTTGTTAGATTTGCTGTGAAGTATCTGATAAGCAGACCTTAAAATTGCTGGGATGCACTCATTTAATGCGTAAATGAAATAGAGAAACTTGAGAGAGAGATAGTTGAACTAACGACACATTGATCACGATGTCGCGTAAATGATGCTTCAAGTCTCTGAGCCACCCGAAGAATAAATGACCGCCGAACAGAAAACAGCCGAAGCCAAACAGACTAGATTGAGAAACCCGAACCAAGACAACAGGAACCGAACACCTCAATTCCCATTGAGAGAACTGAGATGATGCAGTAGGAACTTTTTGCGCCCCTCTGATTTGGAATTGAAAACCCATGTTTGCTGTTTAATGTTGCCTGAATTTGAACTAGAATACGTTTTGCAAGGCCAGTGGTTCTCAAACTGGGGAAGGCAAAGAAGTTTCAAACGACAACTAAGGGGTTGCGAGTTCTGATGAGCTATCCCATTAAAGTGGCTTCAAGTCAAGTCACTGCAGTAGTCCTAGGACCGTTGGGGCACTTTGAAGAGTTAACCACATTCTTCCATTCTTTTCGATCTTCAGCCAGTCTGATACATGTATCAGAACTGGCTTGGAATTTTTCTGAACAAATCAATTGTTTTGCTAGTGCACGCTGCATTTAAGCTTAAGCATTCACATACAGCTACGCTAATCTTTTTACTGCTCAACCGAATTTGTCAGCGACATGGCCCAGCGGCATCGCGCGCAAGATACAGGTCCTACGAGATGGGTTCGATGAACGGCCGGAGCCGATCGTAAGGAACAAGTATGCCGGGTGGCTGCTGACTCAAACAGCGCGAACTCACTTCGCAGTCTCCCTCAATCACAGTTGAATTTTAAATTCAATAACCACAGTTATTCATTGGTTAAACTACAGAGGACATGAAAAATGAAAAGAATTGCGATGTACCGGAAAGTCAACATTTTTAAAAATATTGCAAATCACTGTGCTGGACTTTTCTGGACAAGCAAAACTAATTCCCACATACGGTAGTTTCAATCGATTTTCGGAAAGTCATGAGATTAGTCACAATACCAATTATTATCAGAGAATATATTAGTTAATGCCGAGGTATTAAATTGTAAGTCCTCACATCTATGAAAAACTATAATGAATCTAGCTGGGAGGTACAACAACATACACAGTTGATAAGCTCTGATAAAAACTCACAGGAATTCCCTGCATTTGTGGTTTTTCGAGAAGACTATGAAGTTCATTTCTGGCAGAATCAAGTTTTTCCATGTCCGCGGAATCAACCATGTACCTACAACAACATGTGCTTTAATGATCATTAGAATATGTGCGCAGTGTGATGTTATAAAACTTGCGAACTAATTGACGCTATCACAAGCTCTGACGTATTCAAACATCATGTGATAGCAGTCAAACGCAAAATACATACGTAACAGTTACGCCTCGCTGATCACGTGCAAGATTAGTCAAAGCGTAACACACCAGCTGCATCCTAATTTTTCCAAATATTTGACAAAAAAATTGAATCAACAAGCTAAATACATATTCATACTCAGTCGAATAATTCGAATTGTCGCCGCAACCGGTCCACAGCAAGTTTGAGACAGCTTACAAATCAATAAACATTACCATACAGGAAGTTCGGCATATTATAAGCATGGTGTTTATATTTCCAATTGGCTGGTTCCACGCAAGTACACATACACACAAAACAAAAGAAATGTATCCTCAGGTTTTTTTCTGAAGTTTTGATTATTTTGCAAAGTTGAAATGATAATATTTGGTTTGGCAATATTGCGCAATAACAACCTATGCACACTTCACATACGTTGATTTTCGTAACGATATTCTTAGGGTTCAAAGATTTTATACAAAAAGTTAGTAGCCTGAAGCGTATGCTTACTGAAAACGGAATCAAGGTGAAGTTTTTGGTATAATGCACAAAGTGTGACATCACTACAAAACACTGTTTTTTCGCAAAAAGACACCATGGTCTACTAGCGACATTTTCTTGAGCAAAGTTTAACATGCTTTACATGGCAGTTACAAACAATCGTGAAAAAGTCATGCAATATAATTATTACACGAAGAAATTATTCCGACAGGAACGCTAAATGTGAACATTAACCACATGACAAAGCCACAAGGTAAAATTGGTCGACAACTTTTAGACGACTGATTGCACACGAATTTATACAATATTAAAAACTCCTATTTCCAGGTGACTGTAGGAACGACTTACAGTACCCAGCATTTCACACATTACAAACTTTATGGTTCTAAATTACTGTACATTAAAGAAAAAACATAAAAAGAACTTTAGAACTGACCTATATTCGCATAGATTCAATAAAATCACCTCGCACAAACAAAAAATGTAAATAGTAACTCCACTAGGAAATTACAGGAGCTACACATCACGCACAGAGGAATCCTGACGTAGGTATCACGTACAACTATTGCTAATACATGTATGAGAAGGCAATAAGGATCATAAACACTCCAACAAAAGTTCAAGCTAAATCGCTTTTCCTCTCCGTGAATACTAGACATCCAACAGACACAAAATAACCACAGTATCTTGAGCAAAATTATTTGAGGAAAATTATCTGGGACAGAACATCTGAGCTAACCAAAATAAACCATAACCATACTCACACTATCACATTGACTCCTCGACAATATCTCTCCCACATACTACGGAACCGTGGCTGGCCTCCAATATCCCATATCTGCTCGAAAGACAAAATCATTACGTCAATCATTTAGCCAAGTGGTATCCGAAACAGCTGCATTTATCATTTATGATACTACTGTAAAACCTCTATTTGAGCGCCACCTCTATTTGAACGCCACCTCTAATAGACCGCCTCTTTTAAGAAAGGGTTGAAAAATAGAGCGCCTCCCTCTAATTGAACGCCACCTCTAATAGAACGCCACTTTTAGCGGTGGAACCGTATTAACAGGTCCCCACTGGTAATTATAAAATTGATTAAGTTTTCACAATCTAGCAGTTAAAGCAGCCATTTAAAAGATACCTACCAACCATCACCTAGATTCGAACTCATTTTCCAAATTAGCATTATTTCGTGAGAACTTCGCACCTTGTACTCATTGACCTCTACTTACCACAAAAACACGCTTTTTGGAACTTTTTTCTCCTTTGTTACTGCACTTTATAAATTCACTTGATTTTTACCAGTGAATTTGTAGCCTATATTTCGCTAATTACAGTACCTTATATACCGGTAAATGTGTTCGATGTTTTTTCTTTTCATTAATAAATTTCATTTCAAAATTCTGACCAGCTAGTCGAAAAATAGAGCGCCTCCCTCTAATTGAACGCCACCTCTAATAGAACCCCACTTCTAATAGAAGAGTTGAAAAATAGAGCGCCATGGCGGTGAAATAGAGGTTTTACAGTAACTTAACTATACAACTCCAAAACAATGAAAGTCTCCTGCAATTACATATGCTATAGAAAAGTCCTTGTTTCGTATTGCTTTCATTCTCGGTTAGTTTGCACAGCGACTAGGGGATGGTACAGTACGTTCCAACTTAAAATTGAAAATCGAGAAATATCGGTGACATTGGAGCACATGTTATACCAAATATCTATTGCCAGAGTGAGTGTAAAAGTCTTAAGATTGCAACCAACATTTAGTTGGGTGAATCAGAGCTCTGTTTTTCCTGTTATATTGTCATGCTGCTTGGCTTCACTCGATTAAACTTTATGAACTAAACTCCACTCCACTTGCGTCCTTCAATTACTTGATTTCATGCAAACTGACTAATAAATCTGCTCCACTTCTGAATCACTTGGGAGCAAAATTAAGAGCTCTTGAGCTTCACTTCAGTCTGCTCCACCTCTTTTAAATTGCCTCAGCTCTGGATCACTAGTAATTATTTTTGTGTAAACCCACTTGTAAAACCCGCTGTCATCAAAAATTGGCACTCATAGCTAAGATTCGTAAATAATGCTAAAAACAAACAGCGCAGCCAAAAAACAGCTAAAAATACTTGAGAATACCTGGCTTAAAAACTTCAAAATACTTGGCTAACAACAAACAACGCAGTTAAAAAACAGCTAAAAATAATTCTGACCCAAGTCATCGTGCGAAGCTTGCCTCTTCTATGGACCTACTGTGATCATACATTTAACTGAAGTTTGTATATTGCGCTTTTACGATTTTATTCGCCTTTTCTTTAATTATCAGAAGCTGATGAATGGGCCAATTGTACTTGACCGCTTTATTCATTGCTTGACTTAGACTCCTAGGGTGGTCCCTTGACCCAAAGACTTCTGTTCATTCGCAGTCACCCTGTTGCTGTCTCTGAAGTTAACTTGATATTTTTTTGCTGGTAACATTTTCTCCAATTTGGTGTGGTATTTATGATGCAGTAACTACTAAATAAACCGAAAAATTCATAATGCGGTAAAACTAGTTTTTTTTTATTTTTTTCTTCAAATGTTGATTGTGAATGTACCATTATACCGATATGTGTTTAACTGTGTGCAATATTTTGACATTTATTGAGACGGAGACGAATAAACAAATCTGAATCTGGACGTTTTGGCACATTTTTGGGTGTTGCTGTCAATGCCATCAGCATATATGCCAAACTGGGTTCTTGAAATTGATATAGAAATTATCATTCATCCCTTAAAGATTCTACTTCTAGAAAGCTTTGTTTAGCAACAAGTTGTTATAGAAGAATTGTTTCCAGACAATGGACCGTTTCCATCGACACCAAATCATTAAGATTCAAAATTATTGAACAACTATCTGTAAGTACAGCTTATACAAAAGTTGTCACTAATAACAACAGAAACAAATTAGGTGCACAGTGGCCCACATGTTTCCACAATGCAATACAAGCAAAATCGAAATGCTCACTTTGATGGTAACATTTCCCTTGGTAACCTTCCTCATGTTAAATCCAACAGTTGGAATCATATCTTCACTAAACTGACCAGACTGAAACAATATTCAAACCTTATTATAATAAAAAACATCACGGCAAAACTCACAAATAAAATAGAAGTTAAAAATGCTTTTTTTATATCAAAAAATTTTTAATCACCTGCTTTCAATATATTTTGCTACATACCAGTATAATAACAGCGGAGTGACAGCTGGTCAAAAAAAAAGGTCAATAACAGAGTTAGAGCGTATTATGCTCACTTCAGCACATCCTTGTGCTGAAGTGAGCATACAAACCAGTATATAAATATGGTTCAGCGTTAAATTTATAATTGCCTTTTCTGTGCTGCAATCGTATACGAGATACTGACGTAAGCGATTTCGTCAATACAAAAATAAAATTTTTTCACTTCTTAATTAATGACAGCTTTGCCTGGTTTAAATCAAGGTTTAAAGCTAATAACTCTAAAATAATCAGAGCTTGTTCCACAGAATTAGAAACTTTTATTTTTCTACTAGACGCAAGGCAAAACTTGAAAAACATTTCCACTGCGCTCATGAGTTAAGACAGCAAGTGGATTTGAAAAGTTAAATAAAAGTGTTTCTGAATTACTTACAGCTATCACATTGACAAATGTTGTTTTTCCTGAGTTCTGCAGACCAACCAACGTTAATTCCATTTCTTCTTTCCAAAATAATGAACGTAACCAATCCAAAAATTTGCCGAAAAACGCAAACATTTTGAAGTCTTTAAATAATTTAGTGTAAAACAAGCTATAAAAAATACATTACATTTTCAAACAGAACAAATAACTTTTCAAACATAAAAACTTTTAAAATATTCACGATGAGCTTACAGGTTAAGCTGATGTTAAAATAGCAATGTTAGTAGATCTTTCGGAACCCAATGCTTCTATTAGTGAGATATAAGTCATATATATATGCCTACATTGTTGGTCATTGTCACCTCTTTCTCTCCATGCTTGTCCCGATAACAAGTAGGCCATAAATTTGCCTAAAAAGTGGCCCAGGATTTACAGGGACAGGACCAAGACCAAATGACTTCCGCTCCTTTAGGCTTTTCAATTTTACGAATGATGTTTTTACCTGATTAATTCTCAAGGGGCACTAGGGGTCTTTTGGACCTCAGGATTACCATTGTTTTATGCACTGATAGGCGATGCAGATTACATGTATGTGTTTTTGGAGCAATATTTCAAGGATTTTATCGACTACCCAAGTTATCTCAAGTTCCTCCTAAATCACTCTGCATTGCAATTTAAAAGTCGAAAATCGAGAAAACTAATATCGATCAACTTAAATCACTTGCGGAACTATCTTTTAAGCAGTAACAATAAAACCTACAACAAGCTGTTCCGTTAGATCCACAAGTTACCAATGCTCATTTTCTACTTGGAAGAAAAAAAGAAAACTTAAAAACTCAATTTATGTCAACAAACTCAAGTCATCAAAACAACAATAACGACAATAAGCTGTTGTTCGCCAGCAAATTACAGAAAGCATGTTTCAATATGATGATTATGATATTTTGACAAAAATAAGACATCAGAACACGTCAGTGACTCAATGTAATTATTGCGTATTTTATCACATCTACTTAAAAAAGAGTATTGGCATTTCATCTACTTAAAAAAGAGTATTAGCATCAAATGTTGTAATGTTGTCCTGTACTTGGTGAGATCTCACGCTACTGGATCTAGAAATGTTGTGCAGGATGCGGTAAGCATTGTTATATGCTACTCCAATCCGGTTGTAGTTACAAGAATAAAAATTACACCATAATTGACATCCGTACATAGGCATGCAATACGATCGATAGAGCACAATTTTCATGTTTAGAGCACAATTAGAAATTCGAACACAATTTATTAGCTATGCAATACACTGCACGAGTTTGACGCTTAATATCACAGTCGTCGCAAAGGTAAGAATTTAATACAAAGCCCAAATATTATATTTGACTTTATTGACAATCTTAATTTCAGTGTTATTAAGACACAGCACCGGCTCAGGCGATCGCCACTTACTGGGTTTAAAAACCAAGCAGTTGGTTTTCTTGCCATTGAATACAATGCCATGATCATCTGCATATTTACAGCATATGTCTAAAAGCAAACGCAAACCTTTAGCACTTGGATAAAAACAGAAGATATCATCTGCATACATAAGATGGTTTACAAGAACATTACCAACATAGCAACCAGGTGCAGCCTTCTTCAAAAGCATGAACAGGTCATCCAAATAAATAGAAAACAGGTACGGACTTAGTATACCGCCTTGCCGCACCCCATTGCTTATGGAAAAGCAATTACCCCATTTAATACACATACCGGTAGTTTGTTCAGAGTACCATCTCTCTAGAATCCTTACAAAATACATTGGCATATTACGATTAATAAGCTTCACAAATAGAGTAGAATGACGAACCCAGTCAAATGCTTTAGAGGCATCTAAATACACTGTATGCACTGAAATGCCACATTCATTGTAATGGCCAGCAATATGTTTTTAACAAAAAAACACACATATCTGTACTATGGCCTGATTCAGGATTTGAATCCAAACTGATTACAGCTTGTGATTAGGTGATGCTCCACTTTACTTAGTATAAATCTTTCAAAGAGCTTAGACAACACAGTGGCAATAGCAACTGGCCGATAGTTACCGGTATTTTTGCTAGTAACATCACCGTTACCAGGTTACGACTTTTGATAATAGGGGTTAAGACAGGGTCAAGGCAAGCTGTAGGTATGTCAAAAATAATTTTAAAACAAGCCGACTTTTTCTCGTGCAGAGCTTGCCAAAATGGCTAGGCCTATCATGTTTTTTCTGTTCTGTTCAACTTTCTAATTTAATCTCGAAAAATTTTCATTAGGCCTACAATACGCTATGCCACAGTACTAGTATGCAGTAGCAGCTAGCAGGGCATGCTATGGAATGGAAGACGATTTTTCCATATTCCATACTGCAAAATTTCTTCAATTCCATATCCATTCCACCCTAAAAATTTTCCATTCCATACCAAAAATTGTTCCCATATTCCATTCCATTCTTCCATACTAATGTAATTTAACGAAATGGTAAAAATGCACTATTCTTAAATTATGCGACATGCGCGTTATCCGCAGGATAAGCTTTCCGACCTAAAACCAGTCATGCTCATTCGTTGAACAATCCTACATTGCAATAAAACACAATAAGTAAACACATGCATGTAAACTAAAACGCAGTGGCGTAGCAAAAAATTTTAAAAGGGGGTAAGGGGGGCATGATTTCCACATTTTTTCAAGCGTTTTTTTTGGCAGAACTGATCTGAAGCTGATTGAGAAACACGAAAAGCTCTAGGGGGGTCCAGGGGCATGCTCGCCCGGAAAATTTACTTGCTGTAATGGCTATTTTAGTGTTTTTTGAATAATTTTCAGGCGAATTTTGTTTGAATTTTTTGACTATGATTGTGAGTGCTTCGCCAAATATGATGCATTTTGTCCCCACATTTTCGATAATGCGTGCTTAAAGACTTACTGCTATTGAAGAGGTTCGAAAATACGGAAAAATTGTAGCCTATACATCCATAACACTTTTGAAAATGGCTATGATTGGAAGATGTATACCCCTGGCCCTCATCCTCCCCCCTGGATCTGCCCCTAGCCATAAACTTGATGGTAACAGCTCAGGTGGCTGAGTGGTATGGAGCGTCTGTCTCTTGAGCTGTAGACTCGGGTTTGATTCCGAGTCGGGTCAAACCAATGACTTTAAAACTGGTATTCACAGCTTCCCTGCTTGACGCTCAGCATTAAGGGGACAGTGTGGAGAATAAGCCGGCAAGTTTACTTGTTGTGCCGTTGGGAAAGGCACTTAGCGGGATTCCCCCATGTAGGTGTGGTAGACAGATGGCTGGCAACTCCTAAGCGAGCTCGTATAGCGCATTGATCGCTTTCTCGTGATAGAAGGATAAATATGCAACTAAATAAAATAAAAAATAAAAAAAAGCTACAAAAATCATCGAAATAGTCTGTGGCGTATTTCAGATACTGGTACTTGACACCATAGGTTTTGTTCTTTTTTACTAAAAAACAGAGTCAAAAAGGGGGGGGTGCATGGCACAATGCCCTTCCCTAAATACGCTCCTGCATAAACGTAAACAATGTATTGATGCCACGGTGGCGGAAGCGGGGGGGGGGGCTCATTTTTGCGTTTATTTCTACAATATTGCCTCTGCATGAATGTAGGTTATTTGAAACTTAATAGGGCTGCTGCCATCGAAATTAACACCCGGGAAAGAACTTAAAATTAGAGATGTCTTCTTTAACATTTTGTTTGTGGGGTGGAGGGAACAGGAACTAAAAGCAAGAACCGTGGGTCTGAAGCCCACATAAATTGAACGTATGTCACATGTGCACAAGTTAAATATGGGTTGTAGGCATCGTAGTCCGGCAGCCCGGAGGTCTGAGCCTAGCTGGAAGCTTACCAGTTTTTATCCCTATTATCGTTTAAAGTACTTCAAACCATGCTCGAAATCAGATTTCTGCCAGGTCAGGGGTGGTGGCGTGGCCAGGGTGAGGGGTAAAGAGGGTAAAATCGTTGAGCTGACACACCAAGTTACTTCCTCGATAAAAGTAGTTTTAGTCGTTCATAGTCGCAGTAGAGCTCTCATTTTGGGCTGAAACGAAAGAAGAAAAAATGCAAAATGTATTCAACAAAATAATTTCAACTTTATTTTATGATGACGTCATGATATTTGAGCTTGAACTTGATTTTGCTCATTTTTTTAGTAGTCCGGGTGCATAACTTTAACTATAGCGTCTAAGTTTATTGAAGCAAATTAATAAAACTTGTTCCAGCAGGAAAGTAGTTTCTTACCCACAAAATGAAACTATTCGGACGATTTTATGATGAACACAGACAAAATAACGCGCTAATACACAAAGACGCATGGTTAATTTTGGACGCGTTTTCATACAACGCGGGTTCCGCATGCCTGATTTCTCTATGAAATTGCATGGCGTTTGGACTATTTTATGTTGGAATACGTTTCTTTCGCTGTATTCTTCGAGAAAATTGCAAATAATTAATGCGAGGTATAAGGATATAGACTTATAGAGGATTTCAAATTTGGATATAGAGATATAAAAGGCTTCAGTTACAAGTACCCCAAAGTTAACGATTTTTTGTGAAGTGAATAACGCTAATACGAAAAACCCACGGGTAAGTTAAATGTTGGTTTCATCAATCACTTAGTTAATTCGTTTGCAATTTCGTATCTCGAAGTTGAGTTAATTCTACTTTAATCAATGCAGGATCACCAGGTTTAATTGATAAATTGGATTACCACGTTCGATTATTTCGATAAACCCTGAAAATAATGTTAAAATATTATCGGAATTTATTTCACCATAATCAAATCAAGTTTTCGCTTATTTACTGTAAATTGCGTAGGCCTAATATAACATTTTTTGTTACGCTGTGTAGTCCTAATTGCTAAATTTGTCATGATTTTGCCTAAAAGCTTTGCGGATCGCGAGTCATAAACGGAACAAAATATAAACGAAAGTTAAATCTCTAAAACCTGAAATTTTGACCTCATTTTTACCTTATCACTGAATAAAAAGTAAGTTTCATCGCGATGCTGTGCCCATCTAAATCAAAAACTTGTCCCTAATCATGGAGATCAGTACTTCAAAAAGTGCTCGATAACTAGATTCAGTTAGAACGAATATGCAATATCACCACATTTAAAAAGTAAAATTTATTAAACCCAATAGTCTGTTTCAGCCAGCACACAAAGTTAGTTTCGGTTCATACGTAGATTTGTGAGGCGCGGTGTCTTAGTGAGCTAATCGATTTTTGTTTCATTTTTTAAACCTCTACTTGTTTTTCGATACCCCTGATCATCGCTTTTGGGTTAATAAATTTTACTTTTTAAGTGTGGTCAAAAACTTATCTGGTGGAAATGCAAAATTTACTTTGTTGCAGTCAATAGCGACAACGCTAAATATTTCATTTCGGTAACTTTCATTTCTGTCTTAGAAATTGTTTCTAGAAATAGTTGCTAAGTTGTTACAAATATTCCTCGTCTTCCTCTCCATAAAAATTTTTATGGATTAAGTAGCTGAAATCTTTTATAGCTGTGCAAAAAAAAATTGCAATTTGCTGAAAAAATGTGATTTATAGACTGCAGAACCACATTGATTTCCGAATATTTGCATTGTTTTTGTCTCATACTTGCATCTTTTAAGATTGTGCTTTATTCCACCATTTTCCAGATTTTCAAATTTTGTTAGCGATTTTTAATCTTCCGTAGCTATGCTATTTAATATGTACAGTGATGGAGTACTCGAGTTCTGCACTCGTCTGAATACTCGTACTCGAAACTCTTAATCTCAAGAAGTCCTCGTACTCGAGGTTAAAAGTACTCGGACTCGGTCTAAAAATCAGTCAAGTACACGAGTACTTTGATTTTTATAAATTTTCGTGGATATTGTTATGAGTCAATTATCAGCCAGTAACCTCTGAGACAAAATTAAGTGACAAAAAATTAAATAAACAACTTCAAAAAAAGTGGTTCCAATTTATGCAGTAAATGTCTGCAACTGATTTTAAAATGTAAAATTTAACCGCGAAAATGTACTCGGTACTCGTACTTGTAATACTTGTACTCGAAGTCAACCACCAGTACTCGTGCTCGAAGATTCCGAAGGCAAGTACTCGATACTCGTACTCGAAGGCTGAGTACTCGACTCCATCACTGAATATGTACCAGCCAAAGTGTCTCGGGTTCGCATTGGCCACAGAGCTGAAATATTGTTTCATGCCCTCTTCGCCTTCTGCATAAAAGAACAGCAACACGGTATGTTTTTTCAAATTATATAGTTACAAAGTGGCCCAACACCAGGAAAAACGTTTTGATGAATTGTAGTACCGTATCACAAATGCTCTTTCACCAGGAAATCACACGTTATCCCTAGTCAAGTTATTTATCCACCTGCATGTAGAGTTTTGTAGACTAGAAAATCACTAACCAATTAAATTCTTTACATGTCTTGTAGAGATGCAACTTCCCTGATATCTTTGCATGCTATGGTGAATAAACTTACCTATAGACACGTAAGAAAACAAGTACGGTTGTACAGGAATCGAATACTTCAATTTCCGCTTGCTAAGACGTTTAGGTCATTGCGAGAAATATGTCAGAAAACAACCGTGCGACTGATGGAAAATGGAAGAGATCCAGCGTACTCTGTTTCTTCCTGATCAGAAACCTATTGCTGAGTCGCAGTCGCAATTGCATAAAAGCAAACTAATCATGTGCTGCAAAACACCTAGTGACCATAGGACTCCCTTGAAAATTTATGTTTGTTACTTTAGGTAGGCGTTCCCCATAGGTTAGGAACCACTGCTACGTACGTACTTTGCTACCTTATTCATTTAATTAACGTCTTTCAATAAAATTATTAAATCAGCTGATGTTGGTGCACAGCGGTGGTCTTAAATAAAGGGGAGGGGGGGGCTGTGCAACAATTATAGGGGGGTCCTTTTGGGAGTGAAATTCCAAGACTGCTGTAAGTGTGTACTAATGCACGTTATAATAGGCATTTCATAGGAGATACTTGAGAAGCACCAATCAATCAAGCAAAATCATTTAATGCATGCATTGTGAAAACATCATTTACTGCCAGTAATTGGTAGGCTATAACAAGGCTAGAGTTCATTAAAAATCTCCCAAAACTTAAATTAGAGACTTGGAATGATTTGCTTATTCTACAATAGATATATAGCCTATGCAATATTGGTTGCTTAAGTAAACCACGAACTAGTTGGCTATGGCCTACTAACGGTAAATCAGGTATGGTATAGCCTACTCGCAATGATCAATTATAACATCAAGTTATAGGCAATATTGCTGCATCTGCTAGGGATAGCTTGCAATACTCTTTGCAGGTGGTGTAATTCATGACGATAATAAACAAATAATACTTTGCAATAGATTTGCCTATGATCAAAATGTCTATTATTTCACTATGAGATGGTCAGGTGGTTCAGCTTCCATCAGAGATTAAAAAAAAAGTGGTTCAGACAAATTGTTTAGGCCTACTGTGTTTCAATGTAAAAAGTTCTATTGAAGTGAAGGTTCTTTTTAGGGGAGCTTAAATTTGAGATAACTAAAATCAATTTTATGTTTGGTTTAAGTTTAACATGAAGAGAAGTGTTTTTTGGAGTTTCTGCATTGATTCTTTTTGAGGGGGTCCTTAATATTTTCAAAGGGTATTTTTTTCAGGGGGGATTATTTTCAAAGGTGGTAGGAACAAATTTTAATGATGTATAGGCTACGGTTCAAGTTTATAAAAAAGTGTTATTTCGGAAATTTATGTGTCGATTTTTTATGGGGGGGGAGGAAGAATATTTAGATTGGAGGTAGCTTCCTTTGATTTAGGACAACTAAAAGAAAGTGTCTACATCCACGGCAAACCTTTTATAAAAACAAACAAAGAGTCCTGTGCAGCAGCGTTTTGATAATGGAAACCGGTCGAGTGTGACAGCGACGTCATATATAAAAACAAACAAAGCAGCAGGGAGTCGAACCGTTTAAAATATCGCTCCGGTTCCGGTTCAGGTTCAAGAAATTTAATTTTTAACGGTTCAGTTCCGGTTCAGGTTCAAAACTTATCAAAAATTTGGGTTCAGGTTCGGTTCGGGTTCAGTTGCACTAAAATTTAAAGGTTCGGGTTCGGTTCAGGTTCAATGATCTCAAATTTAAACGGTTCAGGTTCGGTTCGGGTTCACCGAAAAAAAGCGGTTTTTACCGGTTCGCGGTTCAGGTTTGGGTTCGGTTTGACTACCTGCTTGTTTCAGACTCATTAAATTTGAAAAAGCAGAAAGAATGTTACGCATCGCAGCTCATGTCTAGAGATTTTTAATAATAGCTCAGGCTCAAACATTGTTACAAAACTATTTCTGTTCAGGTTTATGTACTCAAAATACTATAGGCTCGGGTTCGGTTCGGGTTCACTGGCATAAAATTTTAAAGGTTCGGGTTCGGTTCAGGTTCACAGATTTGAAATATTAAAGGTTCGGTTCGGGTTCACGGAAAAAAAGCGGTTTTTACCGGTTCGCGGTTCAGGTTCGGGTTCGGTTCGACTCCCTGCAAAGCAGATCGTGGATATATCGTTCAGGAAACAATCCACGGTCCGTGGATCTTGACACTGTCTAATTAAAAATAATTTCAGAAAGCTTTTATTTCACCGAAAATTTACGGTCACCGAACTTTGAAAACCCTGGTTGCGTAACCGTCAACTTTCCCTATGTTTCCTTGCTGGGACAATGGCTTTACAGGAACCAAAAAAACGGTTACGCAACCACGATTTTCAAAGTTCGGTAACCGGAAATTCCGATGAAATAGACACTCCCATAATTTTATTGATATGGTTTAAGTTTATATAAAGAATTCTTTTTCACAGTTAACGCGATGATTTTTTTGAGGGGGGCCTGTGCGACCGCACAGTTTGCACATTCCTAAGACTACCACTGTTGGTGCATTTATTCGGAAGAAAAGTTGAAGTGCGAACAACAAAATTGATGTCCCAGATCTATATTTTAGCACTGTCCCATTACAGAGACTCTTGCTTGGCTTGAATATACGCCATAACTACTAAAATAGTCGTCAACGAAGTTTGGTCATGATTTGATAATGTGGAAAATGGTGGGATAGAGCTCAATCCTAAAAAATGCAAGTATGGGATAAAATCAATGCAAACATTCCAAAGTCAATATGGTTCTGCAGTCCAATTGCATTTTTACAGCATCTTGCAATTTTTTTTTTGAACAGCTGTGAAAGATTTGAGCAGCTTAATCCATAACAGTTCTTGTGGAGATGAAGACGAGGAATATTTGTGACAATTTAGCAACTATTTTTTGAACAATTTCTAAGACAGAAATGAAAGTTACCAAAATAAAATATTTAGCAATGTCGCTATTGGCTGTAACAAAAGTAAATTTGATATTTCCACCGAATAAGTTTTTGATGTAGATGGGCACAGCATCGCGATGAAACTTACTTATTATTCAGTGATAAGATCAAAATTTTGGGGTTTTGAGATTAACTTTCGCTTATATTTTGTTCCGTTTATGACTCGCGATCCGCAAAGCTTTTAGGCAAAATCATGCAAAATCATGACAAATTTAGCAATTAGGACTACACAGCGTAACAAAAAATGTTATATTAGGCCTACGCAATTTACAGTAAATAAGCGAAAACTTGATTTGATTATGGTGAAATAAATTCCGATAATATTTTAACATTATTTTCAGGGTTTATCGAAATAATCGAACGTGGTAATCCAATTTATCAATTAAACCTGGTGATCCTGCATTGATTAAAGTAGAATTAACTCAACTTCGAGATACGAAATTGCAAACGAATTAACTAAGTGATTGATGAAACCAACATTTAACTTACCCGTGGGTTTTTCGTATTAGCGTTATTCACTTCACAAAAAATCGTTAACTTTGGGGTACTTGTAACTGAAGCCTTTTATATCTCTATATCCAAATTTGAAATCCTCTATAAGTCTATATCCTTATACCTCGCATTAATTATTTGCAATTTTCTCGAAGAATACAGCGAAAGAAACGTATTCCAACATAAAATAGTCCAAACGCCATGCAATTTCATAGAGAAATCAGGCATGCGGAACCCGCGTTGTATGAAAACGCGTCCAAAATTAACCATGCGTCTTTGTGTATTAGCGCGTTATTTTGTCTGTGTTCATCATAAAATCGTCCGAATAGTTTCATTTTGTGGGTAAGAAACTACTTTCCTGCTGGAACAAGTTTTATTAATTTGCTTCAATAAACTTAGACGCTATAGTTAAAGTTATGCACCCGGACTACTAAAAAAATGAGCAAAATCAAGTTCAAGCTCAAATATCATGACGTCATCATAAAATAAAGTTGAAATTATTTTGTTGAATACATTTTGCATTTTTTCTTCTTTCGTTTCAGCCCAAAATGAGAGCTCTACTGCGACTATAAACGACTAAAACTACTTTTATCGAGGAAGTAACTTGGTGTGTCAGCTCAACGATTTTACCCTCTTTACCCCTCACCCTGGCCACACCACCACCCCTGACCTGGCAGAAATCTGATTTCGAGCATGGTTTGAAGTACTTTAAACAATAATAGGGATAAAAATTGGTAAGCTTCCAGCTAGGCTCAGACCTCCGGGCTGCCGAACTATAGGGCCGGATTTACGTATAGGCTAAGAAGGCAGAAAAATAGGGCCTCGGAGAAAATGGGGAGCCTCATTACGAACAATGAAGACCTTTTTTTTCTCTTCACCGATACTTTCAGTGAAAAATAGAACATCTGAGGACGTGTATACTTTTTTTTGCTTTTCACTATACCGATACAAGTAATTTTCAATGAAAACAGGACATCTGAGGACGTGAACACTTTTTTTGCCCTTCCAATCAGTGTGATCAAATAGCCTTGGGCTTCTCATTGTCTAAACCCGGCCCTCAGGAGCGTATTTAGAGGGGAGCCATTGTGACATGGCCCAACCATTTGACTCTGCCTTTTAGTAAAAAAGAACAATACAATGTTGCCAATAAGTGACTGAAATACGCCAGATTCTTTTGATGGTTTCTAAAGCTTATGGCCAGGGGCAAATCCGGAAGGGTAGGATGAGGGATATGCATCCTCCCACCAGCCATTTTCAAAAATGGTTTTGATGCATACGGTTTTTCTATATTTTCGAACCTCTTTGATAGTTATAGCTATAAGCCTTAAGCACGCATAATTAAGAATGTGCAAACAAAATGCATCATAGGCCTATTTGGCGAAGCACTCAGAATTAAGGTCAAAAAATTTAAACACAATTTGCTTGAAAATTATTTAAAGGGGACTAAAATTTCCATTACAGCATGTAAATTTTCAAAAATTTTCTGGGTGAGCATGCTCCCGGACTCCCCAATAACTTTTCTTGTTTCTATAATTAATCAGCTTCCAATTAGTTTTGCCGAAAAAAATACTCTTGAAAAAAAGTGGTAATTATGCTCCCCTCTTTTTTAAATTTCTCGCTACGCCACTGCCCACCCTGGTCGTAGGCAAAACAAATCTGGGCACTGGTTTGGGCCCCCCCACTTTAGAAATGCTTCCGCCATCGCTGGTTGATGCTTTATGCAAAAGAACAATAGTCAGTCACTACCCGCTAAAAACTTACACTGCAGAACCGAAAAGTGACTAATTAACCTCATTCTACTGTAGTTTGGTAGTACTTCGTAATTTGTAGTAAGTTTTGATATATACTGTATATGTAGTTAGTATGGAAGTATGGAAGACGATCTTCCATTCCATTTTTCAAATCTTCCATTCCATTCCATTCTGAGCATCTTCCATAATAGGGTGGAGTAAAAAAAGTTTTTTTTTTTCAAATCAAAAAGTCAAGTGAACTAAAATTCGCAGTTGACCCCCAAAACACATTTTAACACAATTTTTGGTCGGTGCCACTTAGGGAGTGCAGGCACACCCCCCTTAAAGTTTCGTAAAGGGATTATTCTAGAAAAACATCAATATCTCAGCAACCACCAGTGCGAGAAAGTGGACCAATGGCTCAAAATGACCGGAAGGTACAAGTTTATATCACCTCTACAAGGTACATTTTTGTGTATAGGCACTAGAAAATGACTATTTTTGCAAAAATGTTACTTTTACAAAAATTAAGTGCTCATATTTGATATTTCGTTTACATTTTGCTGAGTTTTGTACATTAAATTAAAAGTTAGGCTTAAAAAGCTCTACAGTACTTAGTTACGGTATGTGCATGCTCATAAATGCTATTAACTTCTATTTTATGACCAGCGCCTGTTAAACTTTTATCTATTTTCTTGATTTATAGACACCAAACACCTGCAAACTTTTGTGCTTTTGCCATTCAGCAATAAACAGTCGGTTTGTAATTTCCAGCGAAGGAAACAGCAGTTCAACTAAAACTTGAATCTGGTTGATACTATTTTAAGACTTCTGAAGATAAAATCTTATATTTTATAAACATTTTTGCTTAGGTGCTTTTGAAATAGTTTTTTACATCTAGGCTAATGCAACACCAAATGTAATTATGCTGACCAAAAAATCTGCCTTTAAGCGTGTGCGGCAGTGCGTTGATTGCTATGAATTTACAAGTCGAAGTGAATTTAAGCCAGGAATCCTTCCTACTAAACAAGATGTACTAGAGAGGCTTATTTACGAAGACAAATGGAGGCAGCAAATACTGTTGCTGAAAAATCGTTTACGATTTGGATTCATTGCAATGTGTATTGCATAGGTGTTAGCAGAGCCGTAGCAGCCGCCCCCCAAATCCCCCAATTGGGGGGGCCCACACTGCCAAAAGGGGCCCCAAATTGTCTTGAAGGACCCGAAGTTGCATCAATTCAAAAACAAAGTTTTGCTTGGCGAATCGCGTTGAATGGGATTTTTTGCGCTCAGATTCTATATATTTCAGTTTTAAAATTTTTCGCTATCGTTTACTTTCAAATAGCGTCATAAACTGCATAATGATGTCATAAACAATACACTGTGTGTAAGAGTGCGCGTAGGACTTGAAAAAGGAGGCCGGTGCAGAGTTGGATGCAACCATTTTTCAAAGCTTAAATTCAAATTCATTCCTCTTGAAAAAATTAAATTCAAATTCATTAACACCTTGTGAGCAGATTTAAAATTTTATCTATTTATTTTTTATTTATTCGCAATTTTATTCTCCTATCATGAAAAAGCGACGGGGCGCTATGCTATACGAGCTCGCTTAGGAGTTGCCGACCATCGGTCTACCACACCTAGATGGGGTAATCCCGTTTAGTGCCTTTCCCAACAGCACAACAAGCGAACTTGCCGCTTGTTTCGCGCTATCCATTATGCTGAACGTCAACCAAAAAAGCTGTGAATACCAATTTTCAAGTCATTGGTTTGACCGGACCCGGAATTGAAATGCTGAACGTCAACCAAAAAAGCTGTGAATACCAATTTTCAAGTCATTGGTTTGACCGGACCCGGAATTGAATCCCGGAGTCCACCAATCTAGAAGCAGATGCTCTATCCACTCGGCCATCCGATCGGTAAATTAAATTCAATCCTACCCCATTTCTGTGTCAGCAACCATAATCTGACATCGAATACAAAAGTCCATTGAAAAAGGATTTGCTAGTTTGAAAACGTGTGCTTTTGAAATAGCGCAGGAATTGGACATTGGTCCGGTCTTCCTCAATCAAAAAGTAAAAAAAAAAGAGAATGAAAATAGAAAAAGAGAATGTTTAGTTACGATGCAAATCTACATCGTACAGCTTCTGAGGAAGAGATTCAAAGCAAACTTTTTAAAACAACTGGTGGACCAGGCTATTATGTCGATACTAGAAAGTTTTAAGCTGACATGTGATGTCGCTTCTGTCTTTGCATTGCTGTTTACAACCAGCAGCTTCGTGCATGAACGGCCATTGTCAGCAATATGATCTGGCAATACCGCACGCAGGTTCAGATTCTTTGCGACAGGTTCGATTCACGGCTGGAGTCTATTGCATTTGATATTTATATCAGATGGTTGCTGATTAGAACGGCACAAGCTCGTTTGGCAGTCTCCCTTCAACACCGCTGAACTTTTAATTCAATAGTAATACCTGTAAGTGCTCGCTTGCCTTGCTTCTCGAATTTACAAAATGCGTTGTTACTGTTACCAGTGCTGAACAAAGCTTCAGAAAATTGAAATTTATTAAAACGTTTATTACATCTAATATGGCAAACAGCAGACTATCTTTTTTCTTTCCATTTGTTGGCATTTTTATCCACCTATCACGGAAAGCAATGGGGTGCTACACGAGCTCCCTTAGGAGTTGCCGGCCATCTGTCTACCTAACGCACTTAGATGGGGCAATCTCGTTAAGTGTTTTTCCCAACGGCACAAGAAAAGTTGACGGCTTTCTTAACACTATCCCTTTAATGCTGAATGTCTAGTTGGAAAGCTGTGAATACCAATTTTTAAGTCATTGGTTTGACTTGACTAGTGATCGAACCCTCAGTCTATTCACTCCTTCAGGCTCAGAAGCACACGCTCTATCCACTCGGCCATCCGATTGGTTCTTCGCTGGCCATGTTGTCAATCGAAAGTTAATGCGCCCGATCTCCAGATTATGATGCTGTCAAAAGAACATCTGTGTACGAAAAAATGTGCTTAGCTAGACCGGAGGTTTTCAACCTATTGGCCATGGCCCAACAGTGGGCCACAGAGCTTGACTAGAAAGCGACATCAGCATTCCCTAATCATGCCATCACGTTGACTTTGTATCTTTTAGCAAAAGTTATTGGGCCACCATCATATTTTATCATTTTAGTGGGCCATGAGCAGAAAAAGGTAGAAAAACCCTGAGCTAAACGATTTTAATGGAAAATGAATTGGGTGTAACAAACTTGTCTTAAAATTACACCTTTTATTTTTACACAGTGATAACGCGTTATATGTTTTAATTTTACCACAGTATTCGCATTGTGGTGAGAAACTGAGTTGTTACCCCTGGAAAAACCTAAAACAATTCATATCGAAAGCTAAGTATTGGGGACTTGAAAGAGTTTTTGGGGGGGGCCCAAAGTTGAGCTGCTACGGCACTAAGTGTTAGTGCTATAAGTTGAAGAATTTCTAAACTTGTAGATGAATTCCGCAAAATTGATTCGATTCCAAAAAAAAGAAGATCGGGAAGCACTTTTGAGCAGAAAGCAAAGCTGTTCCTAGAAACTACGGGGAAACTTTTTGATATATATTGTAACGACAAAAGTCAAAGACGCAAGCTCGAAGAGAAGTTTAAGTTACGAATGGGCAAAAATGATAATGCTTTTTATGAAGACCAAAAGGGGCCTCGACAAGGAAAATGTACAAATGCTGTAGAAAAATTGGCCGAATCTGACTTAAACTTTATCGAAAAGGTTACATCCAAAAACAAAGATGTACCTTCAACAAGTTCAATCAATTTCGATTCAGCATTTGACATGACGATGACAGAGATTGGCAGTGATACTAGCAAAAGTGAGAAAAGTTCTTCTGCCTCTTCGATTAACGTATTGTTTTCGAATCAACAAATCGAGCAAAACAGGCCATCCTTAAGAAAAGTGGCTGTAACTTGTGAAAGATTTGGTATTTCTGATAGAGCAGGAGCTGCTATTGCTACTGCCACTCTCAAAGCATTTGGCATTGTAACCGATACAAACAAAACGAATGCCATTGATCGCAGTAAACAAAGAAGAGAGAGACAAAAATATAGAGAGGAAATTCAAAAAGATGAAGAATTACAACTTGGAGCGGTTGATGGGATTTATATTGATGGAAGAAAGGATCTACCATCAAAAGTGTGAAACAAGGCAATAGCTATCATCGAAAAACGATCATTGAAGAACACTACGTACTGGTAGGTGAACGTCATGAATTTTACATTACCCATGTTACTCCAACAAATGGAACTGGTAAACAAATTGCTCGAGCGATATATAACGCACTTGAAAAAATATCTATGAACGATAGGCTAAAAGTTATTGGAACAGATGAAACCGCAACAATGACGGGAAAAAAGTCCGGTTGTATTGCCTCCCTAGAAACCAAGCTTGGGCGTCCATTACAATGGATTGTGTGCATGCTGCATCTCAATGAACTTCCACTTTGGCGTATATTTCAGCAATTAGGCGTTTCAGCAAAAGAGCCAGATTCGTTTTCTGGGATGATCGGCAAACAGCTAAATGAAAGAGTGTTATCTTGGACTGTTGATAATTTTCAACCTATTCTAAATGATCAATTTCCTATTCTTCCTGACGAAGCAATAGAAAATCTCAGCAGTGATCAATATTATGCTTTGCTAATGTGCCAAGGAGTTATGAAGGGCATTGTTGATACAGATTTGAAATACCTTGAAGTTGGTGGGCTTTGTTATTCACGTTGGTTGACTTTGGGTGCCGCATTCTTCGATACTATGTTTCCAAAAGCAAACCATTAAGAAACTTGCAAATTTTGGCTGAATACCTTGTTCGGATTTATTTTCCATGCTGGTTTCGCATTAAGCTCCACAACAGAATTACCGAAGGTCCCAAACATTTCTTCTAGATGCTCAGACTTATTTCCAATTTTTCAAATGCTGTTGGTGTGAAGGTATTGCAAAGCAATGCTTTCTTTGCCCATCATGAAAACATACTTTTAGCCATGCTTGGAGATAATGATCAAAACATTTGCGCTATGGCGGTAGACAAAATTCTTCAAATCCGAATTCAGAATTCCCAACAAGAAGGTGAACGTCTGGAACGAACAGATCAAGTACGGATGTTTATTATACCGAAGGTAAATGCTGGAGCCAAGGCATAGCCTACCATAAAATGTCAGACTTACACCTTCCCAACATGTATGAACCACCAGCTACCAGGTGTATGTCAGACAACGCTTTGCAAACAACTAGCCACAAACAAACTTGAGCTAAACTATCCGTGCCATAACCAAGCAGTGGAACGCCACATTCAGTTAGTATTAGTAACAGAAGCTGCTACTGCCGTTGAAGGTTTCGATCGAAGAGCGGCATGATAAGACAGAAAATTAAGTCCAGAAGACTAATGCCATGCTATAATACAAAAAACAATTTAATGTGTAACATTTTGCTGACTTTAAATGACAAACTGTTTGAACTTTTTTATGTGTGTGTAAAATGATTTTCTTATTTGTGTGAAGTGACGAGCGTGTTTCACCAGTGTATTAGTATTAAATTTGAGATCATTTTGGAAAGAGATTCCATTTCATTTCAAGAAATCATTTCCTGAATGTCACATAATATTAAGTTGCTTTTGTTTATTGCTGTTGTTTGTCAGTTTTAATGCAAAGCAAAATATTGAAAGTAAACATTTGTACTATCCTACGAATATTCAGTAATAAATGAAATTTGAGAAAATAAGTTTTGTGCAAAAGTTAATCAAATTCAGAGAAATGTTGAACTTGAGCACTTAATTTTTGTAAAAATAACATTTTCGCAAAAATAGTCATTTTCTAGTACCTGTACACAAAAATGTTCTGTTAGAAGTAATATAAACTTGTACCTTCCGGTCATTTTGAGCCATTGGTCCACTTTCTACAGTAGCATTTGTCGTTGCTGAGATATCGACATTTTGATAAAATGGCCGATTTAGGAAACTTTAAGGGGGATGTGCCTGCACTCCTTAAGTGGCACCGACCAAAAATTATGTTAAAATGTGTTTTGGGGGTCAACTGCCAATTGTGGTACACTTGACTTTTTGATTTGAAAAAAACTTTTTTTACTCCACCCCATTCCATACCAAAATTCTCCTTCCATTCCATACCATTTTTCATTCCATTCTATTCCATAGCATGCCCTGACTGGTAGTACAACTTTTCTGATGTGTTTTGCTTGCGGTAGTCCTTTTTTAGAATCTTTAGGATTCTTAGGATTTTGCGAACGCAACCGCAAAATCCTTAGCGTCCTAAAAAAAGAACGACCAGGAGGGGTAGTCCTATTTTTAGGATCCTGTGAACGGTTTGCTTTTTCGAACATTTTTTTAAGCATAGTCAGCTCCATTATGACGAGTTATAGGGGTGTCTCTATTTATGGAATAGTATAGGCTTACCATACGTCCTCCTTTTAGAGGATATGTCCTCTTTTCCAACCAAACAACAATTGTTCTCCGAGGACGCCAAAAAATGTCCACATGTCCTCTTTTTCGGCATTTTAAACAGTGATAACATGTCAAATCATTTTTCCACGAAAAGTTTTGGGAAGTTTCAGGACAAACTACGGCCTGCGGGCGTGATGACCTTCTTTTTTTTTGGTTTTCACTTGATTTTGGGCGGAAAATTGGACATCTACGGCATAGGCGCAAGCAGGGGAGGTCACGGTGACATGGCCCCGCCCCTTTGGCCTTGTAATAAGGTGTTAAAACCTAACCTTTAGTTTATAATTTCTAAAACTAACAATGGTTGCAGCCTCGTTTCGCTTATTTTGGCCACCTTATGCTCTTACACATATAATGCTTTCGCTTATGCTCTTACACATATAAACTTCGAAAATATCTTTGCATTGTCCATAGTGACTGCACTTACTGCATGCTCCTTTTCGATAAAAAGTGTGCTAAAATGAGTGTTTTTTTATGTGAAAACCGTAAAAATTCGTTGGCAGCTGGGGGCTTCAATCCCACATCTCCGGTTGTGGTCCCCCGTTTACCCAATGGGTGCGCCACTGATCTGCGGACGTGATGACCTATTTTTGGAGTTCACTTGATTTTGGGCGGAAAACTGGACATCTGTGGCCGTGATGACCCTCAAAGAACTTGTCCTTCTTTTGCGTAGTAAAAATATAGTAACCCTAGAATAGAATGGCATAGTATAGAATAGTATGGCCACCCGATCCCATTGAAAAGTCTCGCTTAAAGCGGTCTTATTTCGTATTCAAAACAACGTTTGAAGTGGTGCCACAGCGTATCTCGACGCTCCAGAGCATGCTCTCGGACGCTTTAAAGCGATAACAAGGAACAATCAAAAGGCTAGGGCAAAACTGCTGGTAGCAGTGGTAGGTAGAGTGCGGGAGACTGGGTTTGCAGCGGATTATGCTAGGCAGGTTGGTAAAGCGCGGCAAGCATGTTGGTGAAGTGTAGGAGGGGAAACTGGTTAGGCAGGTAGAACACTGCATAGTAGGAAACGTTTTTTAGGGGATTTTGTTTACCGGGCATAGCAGGTTAGGCTATCTATTTCAGAAACTTTGTTCTTCCGGTAATAATCAAAGACGGAGGCTAATGCAAAAACTCCAACTTTTTTATTGACGTTTCGCTCAGCAATTCACGCCGAGCTTCTTCAGAATAACAGGTGCCAGGGTGGAAAATCTAGCCCTGGCAAGAACAGCAAAATAGTAGCACTTCTCAAACTGAACTGATTATGGTAAAGCAAAAAAGTAAGATAGAAATATTGTGAACTGTTTGCGTCATAAATAGTTATTGTCCTTAAGACGCAACAGTTCACAATATTTCTATCTTACTTTTTTGCTTTACCATAATCAGTTCAGTTTAAGAAGTGCAACTATATTGCTGTTCTCTGCCAGGGCTGGATTTTCCACCCTGGCACCTGTTATTCTGAAGAAGCTCGGCGTGAATTGCTGAGCGAAACGTCAATAAAAAAGTTGGAGTTTTTGCATTAGCCTCCGTCTTTGATTATTACCGGAAGAACAAAGTTTCTGAAATAGTTAGGCAGGTAGGTTAGTAAAGCATAGGACAGGGCCAACAGAACAAGTAGGTAGCTGGTTGGGCAAGTAGGTAGGTTAATGAAGCATGGGATGGGTTCAGTATGCATAGAACAGAACAGAACGGAAGCATTTATTCACATCGCACAACACCGCACATAAAAAAAGGACACATCACTAAAGTATTTACATACATTGAATCTGTCTGTGTGATGAAGGGGTAGGAAGGGACATAGTCATTTAATCTCTACCCCTGTTGAAGGCTCTGGATTTGATACTGATGTATATAAGTTGAGACTTTTCAAATAGATTTAGTTCACCAATCGATGCGGGTATATCTGAGTTGGCTATGAGGGAAATAAAAACATCAATTCGGTGGATTTGAAATGCGGTGTCGTGAAGAAAAACAAAAAGTAAACAAATAAAAAAATAAAAATAAATAAATAAAAAAAGCAGGAAAGAGAAAAGGCATTTTAGTCACATGAAAGACAAAATAACATAAGCAACTAACACATACGTCTACAGATAAGACGTTTTGATTATCCCTCTCAACAACAGGTTTAATTATGAGTAGTTGTTAATGACCAAAATATGCTTCGAATTGAACATCACGTTTAAGTGCAAATAGTAAAATACAATATACTGATGACTATAAAAAACAAACACTTTACGTCGATCATGTCACAAAACCAGTTAGGATCCTGTCACAGACTCAGCATTTCACTTAAGTCAGAGTTTACTACAATTTACCATTAAAAGAATTTTGATTTGCTGCTTAAATTAGAGACACAAAATATTCATTACGGAACCCAGCGAGTTCACAATCAATTTGCAATTGCTACTGTACAAACAATTACCCAATCAATCTTCCGTTTATACGATCAGTCCAATTTTCATGAGTCATTAAATTACTTATTTAATCAAACTGTTCTGGAATAATAACATTGTAATAGTGTAGTAGGTACTACATAGCATCACTCAAATATTTACCACTGAAAAAGCGCTATTCTTTATAGATACATTTATTTTATGCCAAATTTCCAACCAATTTATTTAAAGCACCAGACCAACAAGAGAATTTACTCAACGCATTAAGAAAATAGAAAAACCAAAATTGCTAAAGTGGTATTAGATTTGCAGCATATCCATTTGTGGATTCTATTTAGATCAAATTGTTTTCTAAAGTGGATCAGTTTGGTTTAAGGGGAGAGTACGAATTTAGAAGTTGTTTGAACACTAATTTATTGAACTGTGAAATTCGGGTTTCAGATTTAATATCAGATGGAAGTTGATTCCATACTTTGACACCATTTACTAGTAAGCTATTTGACTTTTGCGAAGTTAGCATATTAGACACAAAATAATTGTTGTTTTTGGCTTGCCTTGTATTGTAGTTATGTATTGTATTCACAAGCGCAATATTATCAATAAAATTATCACTTGAACTTGTTTTTGAGTAAAGTTTAAACATATATTGTGCCAGAGCATATTTATATAAATCAAATGTCTTTAATGCTTTAGCATTACTATATAGTTTATTGATGGCAGTTTTACAAGGCAGTCCTGTGACAGTACGGAGAGCTTTATTGTGCAGTTTGTTCAGCCTATCTAGGGATGTCTTATTAGCACATCCCCACAGAATGATCCCATAATGTAATTTACTTTTGACAAGAGCATTATAAACCATACGAAGCGTAGGCCTAGACACATATTTGTTAAGCCTGTATAGCACTCCTGATGCTTTAGCTAAAGAGGTCATTATGAGTTCAACATTGGGCTTCCACTTCAGGTGTTGACCTATTTGTAAACCTAGGCATTTAGTAACATCCTTCTGAATTAATTGATCATTATCAATTACAAGATTTAAATTAATATCTTTTTTACCAAAAACAATATGACATGATTTTTTTATATTTAAGGTAAGTTTGTTTTGAATGAGCCACAACTTAACCTTTTCAAGCTCTACATTTACGAGTTTTTCTAATTTACCAGAATTCGAATCTGATGCAAAAAGGGCTGTGTCATCAGCGAACAGGATCGTTTTTAGGCTGATTATTTTGGGTTAGTCATTTATATAAAGAAGGGGTAATAGTGGGCCAAGTACACTACCTTGTGGCACACCAACAGTTATTAATTTAGGATGGGAATTCACTGAATTTACTCAAGTGAACTGGTACCTATTTGTTAAATAATCTGAAAACAATTTAAGAGGAATCCCGCGTACACCATAATGAGCAAGTTTTTGAAGTAAAATTTGATAATCTACAGTGTCGAATGCTTTTCTTAGGTCAATAAAAACTCCACTAGTAATTTTCTTACAAGCTTGTTGGTTTTGGATATGGAGGCACATGTCAGTTAAGGCTTCAGTAGTCGACAGTTTTTCGTGAAAGCCAAATTGGCATTTGGAAATAATCTGATGCTTGTTTAGAAATTTTGTAAAATCAGTTTGGAGCATTTTCTCAAAGATTTTGGAAAAATGAGGCAATATAGATATAGGACGATAATTTGAAGGAGAGTATTTTTTGCCATCTTTGTAAATAGGAATCACTTTAGCTCTTTTAGAATTATGGCATAGGTTCCATGTATTATACATAAATTAAATAGTTCACCAAGTATAGGGACAACTACGCTTTTGCTTAGTTTTATAATTCTAATTGGAATGTCATATGTATCCTTGCATTTATTATTGTCTAAGAGATCAATTTCTCTTATTACATCATTAGAACATATTGGGCTAATGAACATAGAAACATGGTTTTGACGAGTAGGGACTGACAATTTTGCAGGATTTGGGGGAAAAACAGTAGCCAAATTTGAACCAACGCTTGAGAAGTAATCATCATTAAAGTGATTGGATAGGTTATTAGGATCATTTAAATGTACATTGTGCCCTGGGTAATTAAATGATGGTATGGGTGATGGTGAAATAGTTTTTCGAATGACTTGATTTGTTGTTTTCCGGGTTTGCTTAATGTCACTTTGTGACTGTTGGAACTTTTCTCTCAAATATATTTGCTTCGATAAGTTTTTAACCTTAGTTAGCACAATGTTATACCGTTTATATTCATCATAGTGGATACCTGAGGGGGATTTTTTGCAAGAAATTTTATATAGTGCATTCTTTGTTTTAATTTAATGCTACGTTTTATTCCTTGTGTCAGCCATGGCTTTAAGTAAAATCTAGCTTGTTTTCTCGAGAGCCTACGTCTAGGTGCATGGGCGTTCATGCATTTTTGAAAAGCATTCATGAAATCACGAAACTGATCATTAATATCAATGCTGCTATTATTCCAGACATCTTAAGTTATCCTGAGTGTTGATTCAAGATCAATTATGAAATCTTCTACGTCAAAACTAGAAAAATCGCGTTTTGTATAACGGTGGTAGGTGTCGATATTTTTCAATTTTTGTGCTTGTCTTTACTAATGCAAATGTAGGATTATGGTCGCTGATGTCAAAACAAATTGTTCCAGCTACAATGTCATGGCAATTTTTATTACTGTAGATATGATCAATCAGGGAGGGCGTTTGACCATGCATAAATCTGGTAGGACAAGTTATAAAGTTTACACACTCTATGGATGCTAGTAATTGTTTATATTGTGTGATAACTGTTGAATTGCTTATGTAATTTATACCAAAGTCGCCTAATATATAATATGTTTAGTTAATAGCATTAAAATTTTCTAGTTGCGTTTCTAATGCATTTTGAAACCGAGCAATTGACGTGTAAGGGTGAAATAAACCCCTCCAACAATAAAAGGTTTTGCGTTAGATGTTGGATGAATTTCCACCCAAATATCTTCGACTTGTTCGACCGAAAGAGATAAATCAGGTCTAATTTTATAAGTTAGAGTGGGTGTTAAATATAAACCAATACCCCCACTATTTGTTATAGAGTTTACACAGTGGAAAGATAGTTTGGTAATGACACTGAATTTTGATTATGGTTTTTCAGTTAAGTTTCACTTATTGCTATAACTTCCGGTGGGTAGGGTAGCATGGCAAGAAAATTTTCAATATTGTCAACATTTTTGTTAAGACTTCTGACATTCATGTGCATTATTAAAAAATCTTTATGTTTTTGGTTTTGATTTAGAACTTGGGATAATTTTGGTATACTAATATTTCCTTCACAGCTAACAGATACGGAACCATGATGTGATAAGTCAAACATTAGGGTCTAAAAAGACTCATTTAACCAAAAAAAAATGTTAACTGAGATATATACTTCAAATAATGCGGTTGGATGCAAGATCGTCCGTGTTCGAGATCATGATTGCTTTGCTTTCATCATTCTTTTTCAGAAGGGTCTTGCCATTTTTTGTCCAAATATATTTGAACTGGTGCTTCTTTTTATACTGTAGGCATTTGTTGAATATTTGGCGGTTTTCTTTAGTTAAACTCTCATTAATGTAGATTGTACCTTCTTTTTTAATTTTATTTTTGTTCTTCATGAAGTAATCGCGAACATTTCTGCTGATACACTTAGCAATTATTTTAGAAGGCAAGTCTTGAAGATCATGAAAAAAACTGTGTTCTTGTGCTTGATAATTTAGTCGATGTGAGACACTTATGTCAGCTTTGGTGGGAGCTAGACCCATTTTTTTTGCAACATTTACCACAATTTCATCAGTGCTCTCATTTGCTGTATATTCAATGCCTTTAATTTCTACAAGTCTCTACAAGTGTATTGTTCCAAATCATTCATTGCCATTTGCAGCAGCTTGTCTTTTTCTAGGTTGCAGGTCCGATTGTTAGATCATTGTTTTCTTTCGATAGCTGTGTAATTTTGTTTTCAGCTGTTGCCAGTCTTTCCTTGGCTTCTTCGTATTGATCTGATAGAAATCGTTGACTTTTCCTGATTTCTTTCAATTCTTCAAATATCATAGCCAAACTGGTTGATGAATTGGTGTTCATACTTTTGAGACTTTGATCCAATTTTTTAACTTCTTTTATCAGATCTTCCATATTTACAGGAAAAATGGAGCAAAAACACAAATATTTTATGCTTATTTAAATCAAATACAACAACAATGCTTTATTGACCTAGTGGATATCAATTCAATGCAAACGGTAAAAATAATAAATACGGCCACTTGGCAAGGAGACAGCGAAAAGACTAAAGAGTCACCACATCAGCTGCCACCTCGCAAGCACTTAATACAAAGCACATATGCAAACGAACATTCACAATACCATAAATATAAAAACTGACCACACTTACAGCTTAGCAGTATGATAAATTCTCTGCACACTACTATGTATCCTCTGGAAATGAATTCGACCATTTGATTTACTTGCAGCACAGAAAGCAAACCCAAGCATTTATGATTCTTGTTGAAATATCATAGAATTTAGAAGCGTCTATATTGCCGTCAACGGCAAAACATAAACATCGACAAGCCAATCAACAGTCATGCGTATATAGACGCTAGCCAATCAGTATTTCTCCACCAACAGCAATGCAACAGACACTACCTAGAATTTTATTGCTGTGCAGTGCAGATTACTATTGTTTTTCACTTTCTTAAAAATCATATCATACAAGTATCTTACAAGTCACACTCTTATTCAATATCTTATCCAAACCTTATTCAAATAGAATCATAGGGGCTCCTATGTCTGTATGTGTGAGGCCCCTCAGGCCATTTGCGGTACCGGTACATGTTAAAAGCTTGTGTTCAAGCATTGGTGGCTTACTGTCGAAGTACTGATGTAGAGCTTTTGTACTGTTGCATATCTGTGCTCGAAACAGTGCTAATGTATTAGCCTATACGGTAGTAGACTAGCATTGGTGTTTATAATGAGTACCGTATCTGCAAATTACCAGTAGCAGTGTTGGCCAGCTGGAGACCTCCCCCGCATCTTTTTGTTCATTGTTAAAGCTATAAGCATTGCTTATCAGCTTATTGCAGTGATTCTAAAAGTCTCAGTCCAGAAATGCAGACTTAGTGCACTGTCAAGACCATTTTGATTAGGAAGTGTTTATTCTGCTGTTAATGGCAAAATACTGATGGGCTAATTTTCTTGAAACCAGTCAGTCGTGCGTATAGATGCAAACCAATTTAACACCCATGCGAATGGACGCTAGCCAATCAGTATTTTCAATGTGACGCACTGCTAATTGTCATACTGTAGGTCTACCATTTTTGAATTTTGGACATTTTCTAAACAGAATTTAGCTTATCTGTAAGCGAAAAATTAACAGCAAAAAAACCTACAAAAATACAACGACCATTTAATTGTATTGCAGCAGTCAATCGCTTCTCCTTCACTTTAAGACTCAGTCTGTAACTTGCTAAATAATGGATACACGTAGTGTTCTGCTAAGTTGCTTCTTGTGATATTATTGGAGCTTGTTTGAATTAAGCCGTGGTCCAGGGTTCGGGTTAGGGTTCCAGGGGTTAGGTTCTAACTCCTACTAATATCTCACTAGCACCCAGTGGCGATTCCGGCACTCGGGCTACTCGGGCTGAGCCCGAGTTACAAAATGATGCAGCGGCGACTCCGGCACTCGGGCTGAGCCTAAGTTACGAAATGATGGAAGGCTTGTTATTATTTAAATTTTAAAAAGTAAGCTTAAAGCTTTTTTTAACTTAATTCGTATCAAGTTCGTTGAAAAAAACAGTCATCGTAAAAAACAACGAAGTGTGCGGTGGCAGTTGCGTTTTTCGCTCAACGATTTGTTTAGCCATAAGCTCTGGCTAGAGGAAATAGCCCGAGCCGCATTGCGGAGAAAAGAAAGGGACAAACGAGACAAAAGCTTTTTTCCTTATTACACCTTACTCGTGCTCGATCGCATTTGCCTGAGTCAGACAATGCAAACGTTTGTTACGTTGTTTCACACAATTCTTTCTTTAACTTGTTTGTAGAACTCGGGCCCTCGAGAAATAGCCCGAGCTACAATTGGAGAGAGGAATAGAAAAAAGATTTCGTAAGACGCCTGCCATCATGCTGCCATGTAGTAAATGCAGGCTTTTTGTTTGGTCATAAATGTCTGTTCCTCTGTGGCTCACAATGGATAGCTGATAACAAAGAGCTACACAACAAACTCAGTGTGAGTTTGCCATCAAATTAAGAAGATTAAACTTTATGTATGAATGAAAGTATTTTGCAACAATTTAACTGTTGTGTAAGTTGCTATTTTATTGCTTTTTTTACCGTTTTTTTAACACTGTTTATGTCGAGCCCGAGTAGCCATAAAAAGCTAGAGTCGCCACTGCTAGCACCCCTAGCTGTCCTTGTGCTTGTGATATATCCGCCTGTTATAAGATGCGGCTTAATTCAAACGAGCTCCATATTATTTGGCATTTTTTTGGTTTTAGACTTATGATTGTTGTGCCATGTG
Organism: Trididemnum miniatum; assembly: GCA_964006365.1. NCBI lineage: Eukaryota > Metazoa > Chordata > Ascidiacea > Aplousobranchia > Didemnidae > Trididemnum > Trididemnum miniatum. The sequence goes on from OZ023249.1 coordinate 9,199,835, forward strand.
CATTGGATTCGGGAAATACCTGTACCGGTACGGTGCATTACTATAATGAAAAAGTTTATTTATTTATTTATGAAATTCCACACTATGGTGTTGGGTTCAAACCCTGACACACTCACAAGTGAAGCAAGAAAAAAGACACAAAGTAACAAATGAATAAGTAAAATAAAAGGAATACTGAGACTAATATACAAACGAGCAAATGGTGTGTAAGTCAAATTTGTTCAAACATTTCTTGAAGGCAATTTAGTAGAATTGGTAGGTAGCAGAACTAACAACAGATTCAGGTAACAAATTCCAAACTGAGATGATTCGATTGCAATAAAAGTGTCTAAAAGCGTCATGCTTGGGTTTATGTTTAGATCTCAGAACCAGGGTATGTCTACGCAGGTTGTAATGATTCACCACCAGTGTGTCTGATTTAAGAAATGATTCACCACCAGTGTGTCCCTCTACGGTGCAAAATTTGAGAAAAATGAGAAATTGTGGGCAAAATTTTTCAATTTTAGCATCAAAATGCCAATTGGTATAATGATTCATGGGCAAAGTGCTCAAGGTTTTTTGCTAAACAAGTGCTCAAGGTTTTTTGTGTCAAATGGAAGTGTTTTACAATAAAAACTCAAATTTTAGACAAAAATTGTTCCAGTTTTGAAATTCCACAAACTAAACGCTTGGGCAAATTTTTATTGATTTTCATATTTGGGCAAATTTGCACCTGTTAAAATCTCAGAGCAGAGAGGGAACAGTGTGTACTACTAAACCCAATTAACGGAAACTGCCGTACACCTTTCTCAGTTATATACAAAGTGAAGGCATTGTAGGGGCTAGTATTAAAGAGGCTTCCTACACAAAATAATCTCTCGGTCTTCACGAGTTCTTCAGCAAGGTGTTTGGTAAGCCTGATTTTTCTGTACTCCTCATTGACTTCTGTACAACACTCGGTATTGTGATAACGATTAGCCTTGTTGAATCGAAAGATTGAGTACAGCACACAATGACTGAACGCAGAACTTAACGCTGTACAGTATGTCTAGTCTAAGCGAGGTTCTAAGAGAAAAAAAATGTAACTTCACCTTGTCCGATACCAAGCCGGAGCGATAGTGATGTCATTAAGGTGCGTTTATGACGCAAAAATGCTATTATCGAACGTTTCTAGTCTTGTAAACAAAAGGTTGTAAGTTGATGTACGGCAAAGCGTAAACCACAAGGGAAGCGCTTGCTACACTGCCCCTGCCAATGGGGTCGAGATTTGAAAAATCTGGGGCACATTGTAAAAGTTTGGCAAGCGGAAAAACGTGAGTTAATATCAGATAACTAGACCTACACATCATATACACCAAAAAGAACTATATACATGAAAATAAAAACCAAAACAACAAAGTAGATCCACAGCAAATGCGAGCTGCACGCGTGGCAGAGGCGCAACAGACGCCACCAAATGCTCATCAGCGGCAAACCGCACAAAGTCATTCTCAGTAGAGTTCATTCACAAATGGACACAAAAAATGTTCGTTCGCATGGTAAAAGCAGCGTTGCTGGAGAAAGGATTATGCAATCTCAATGTTCATGGCAAATGAGGAATGATGCGTTAATGAGCATTGTCTTGGGAGACAGACATTGGGAGACTTTTCAACTGTTCTGCGCAGTATCTTCATCAAAGTAACGAAACTTCAAATCTCGACGTGAAGCAGAAGGCTTGCTTGTTGGATTGGACATGTACCATACCCATGACGTCGTAGCGAAGCTCAGAATTCCAAGACAAAATCGTTGTTTGTTGGATCAGCTTTATTTGTCAACCATGGCGCCGCTATACAGCTCAGAACGCCAAAACGTATTGTGTGAAAGTGTGTGCTGAGAGACTCGTATAGCGAAGACGCGAATGTGTGAGTGAGTACTCATGCAGCAAACGCTCAAAAATTAAAAAGTGTGGATAACCCAGCTAGAACAAATAAACAAAAAATTGCAGACAGCCAACAGATAGCAAACGTTTAAAAAAAAAATTCCTAGCTGCTTGATAAAAAAACTAGCAATGATGACACAAGGTTTTATACCCAATCCTGTGAGTTATCTTTAATGCCAGTCATGAGAGGGGTTCGTGAAGAATGTCATGTGTGTTGTAGTGTGTGTTCTGAGAATGATGTCACAAGGAGCATGAGTGTTGAAACTCGAAAGCGATAAATGAACGGAAGAAGGTTGTTAAACATCTCGGAATCGACGAGGTCGGACAATGCGTCGGCCAAATCTTGTGACCACGATATCTGCTGGTTCTTCGTCACGATGAGAGTAGCTGGTTGATTGGGGAGGGGTGGGAACTCGAATAGGGGTAAGGCTTCGGTGTGAAGGCAGAGGAACTGGATCGGAATCTTCGAGAAAATCGCTACTCACATCCTCTGGATCGTCATAACGTTGGTCCAGGTTTGCAGGGATAGCAAGAGTGGTTGTGTCGGACTCGGAGCAAGGTGCAAGAAGATGGGCAGCTTTTAGTCGATCGATTGAGACGTTATCGACTCTTGAGTTTATATCAACTGTGAAATATTTTTTACGTTTTTGAAGCACTTGATACGGACCATCGTAAGCCGGAGCTAAAGGGGTTTGCTTGGAGGCTTTATGATAAAAACATGGGTGCAACTTTGCCAGGCGTTATCAAGATAGGCTTGTCTGGAAGACGGATGACGTGGTTCTGTCGACCTCAGTGTGTGCAGACACTGAATGAAATGTTGCCGATATTCACCGAGTGAGTGTGTGGGCTCATTCTCATTTGACAGGAGTTAACCAGGAATTCTCAGTGGCTTGCCAATTGTAATTTCGCTAGTTGAGAAACCCAAATCTTGTTTGACTGATGCTCGTATACCTAACAAGACAAAGCCGAGGTTTCTATACCAACAAGTAGGGTTTTCTTGAGTTCTCAATGCGGTTTTAAGAGTTCGGTGCACTCTCTCTATCATGCCATTTGAAGAAGGGTGATAACTGGTCGTGTGTAGCAGCTTTGCTCCTAAAAATTCAGCAAGTTCCAGCCATAATGTGCTAGTGAATTGACCACCGCAATCGGTAGTGATGGTGTTGGGTGCACCGAAGCGGGCAACCCATTGTAGCATGAAGTTGTCTGCGCATGCTTTAGCAGTTATGTCTCTGAGCGGAATGGCTTCAAAGTGTCGAGTTACTCTGCAGATAACTGTAAGTAAATAAGAATGACCCTCGCTTGGCGGAAGTGGGCCAACTAGATCGAGATGCACGTGGGAAAAACGTTCGTCAGCTGAGGCAAAACGTTGCAGGGGGGTGACGTTATGCCGCTGGACTTTTGCTCTTTGGCAAGATATGCAAGTCTTGACCCAGTTCTTGATATCCTTACGCATGCCTGGCCAAACGAAACGTTGTGAAATCAATTTCAACGAAGCCTTAATCTGAGGATGAGCTAGGCCATGCAAAAGGTCGAAGATTTGCTGGCGATGTGACTGGGGTACTAAAGGTCGAGCAATTCCGGTGGAAAGGTCTATCAGAAGGGTTTTACTGGAAGAGGTAACTTCTGAGTCGATATTTCCAAAGAGTTATCGGAATTTTGAAGATGCATCAGTAATGAATCGGATTCTTGGGCTTCCGCTAGCTCAACATAGTTCAAAGGTGGTTGTTCTTGAAAGATAACGTTTACACAGGGCTCAACAGGGCGGCTGAGGCAATCTGCAACTACGTTCTGATCGCCTTGGATGTAACGAATGTCAGATGTGTAATTGGAGATGTAATTCATGTAACGTGTTTGACGTGCTGTGGCGTTCCTCATGCTAGATGTGAACATAAAGGTCAAAGGTTTATAATCCGTGAAAATAGTGAAAGATCGTCCATCCAAGAAGTGTTTGAAGTGCCTTACTGCAAGGGATATGGCTAGCAATTCTCTATCGAATGCAGACCATTTTTGTTGTGCAGAAGAAAAATTTTTAGAAAAGAAAGCAATAGGACGAGTGACACCCTCAACTGTTTGTTGGATGACTGCTCCAATTGCTGAGTCAGATGCGTCTGTGATTAGTTGTGTGGGTGCGTTAAGGACAGGAAAAGCCAGCACAGTACCCTACGCGAGCTTTTGTTTTATGGCGCAGAAAGCTTCGTTGGCGAGTTCATTCCACTCAATTGGTTTGCGGCTCACTTTGTTGGTAGAGAGTAAAGCATGAAGCGGGGCCATAGCTTTCGCTGCACCTGGACGAAACCTTCTGTAAAAATTAACCATTCCGAGGAATCGGCGAAGTCCCTTCATGGTGGAGGGCTTCGTGAAGTTGCGAACTGCTTCGACTTTGCTTTCCAAAGGAGCGACACCGTTCTCGCTCACATGGTGTCCTAAAAAGGTTATCTCACCTTCTGCAAAGATACATTTCTATTTGTTGAGGACTAAGCCATAGTAACCCAACCGTTCAAAGACAAGAGCAAGATGTTTGCGATGCTCTTCTATGTCTTTCGAGAAGATGAGGATGTCGTCGATGTAACAAAAGACAAAGTCAAGACCTCGGAGTACTTCGTTCATGAACTTTGCCATGCATGCTTGAGAATTTTTCATCCCCATAGCCAACCGTTTGTAAGCGAACAGGCCTATCGGCGTACACATCGCAGTTTTGTGCACACTGGACGGAGCTAATTCTAGCTGGTAATAGGACTTGTACAGATCGAGACTAAAGAAAACGCGGCTGCCGGCTATTTCATCCACGAAGTCGGTAAGGAATGGAATCGGATACTTGTCTGGTTTAGTCTGCTTGTTCAAGAGGCGGAAGTCCCCAGTTACTCGGTATTCACCATTTTTCTTGGGCACGAGGTGTACCGGGCTCGCGTAATCACTGTCAGACGGCTCCAAAACGCCTAGATCGAGCACTTTGTTTATTTCCTCTTAAGAATTACCATCTTCTCCGGTGATAGCCTTCGCACCCGAGAAGCTACTGGGGGTCCCACAGTCTCGATATGATGTAGTGTTTTGTGTTTGTGTGGATAGCGAAAGTTGGTCAGGTCAAAAAGAGATGAGTAAGAAATCAAAAGTTCTTCAATAGACGAGGGAACAGAGAGATTCTCAAGGGAATCTTTCGTAGGGACTGAATCAACAGGCAGAAGAGGATCCTCTTTCTTAGGTTGGTTGCAAGAGTCAAGTTTAATGTCTTTAATTCTCGCTTCTTGCTCTGTGCTAGCTAGCTTGAGCAGGCATTCCTTTAAGGGGTCTATTGCGAGGCCGTAGTGTCAAAGGAAATCCATACCTATAATAGGGTGTCGGATGCTAGCTTTTCTGAATTGCCAAGGCAAGGGTTTTCCTGTTCCGAGAGAGACTGTCAAAGGGACAGTTTCAAAAAGGTTTACCTCTGATTCGTTAGCAGCAAGCATTTCCCCTATAGCGCAAACGGGGTCGGAAGATTGGTCACACGGGAGCAAACTTTTACTGCTGCCAGTATCAATTAAAAAATCTATGGAAGTTAGTGGGTCTTTGATGAACAGAAGAGGAGAAAAACATGATTCAAATTTGTCAAAGAGGGATCCGGTAGAAGGTAGAGAGACTCCTTTTTGAATACTGATGTGTTTCCTGCGATTGGTTCTAGTTTGGTGTCCACGAACAGGCAGGTTGACACTTCCTCGCGTCCTGACCGAACTTAGTGTGATAGAAACAATACCCTCGTAATAAAGAGGACGGAGTTGGATGGGAAGCAAAAGTATTGCGAGTTCGGAAAGAGTTATTGATGGGTTGTTGGGAATTAATAGGCAAACGAGAAAAGGTGTTAGAAGTGTGTGAAGGGAAGTGCACTGTGCGTAGTTGGCCTGGAGTGCTGAAAACGGTGTTGTGTGTCCTGAGTTTGGGCCACAGTAAGCTGATTGAGGAATTCTCATGCAGAGCCAGATCAGCTGTTTCTGGCTGGGTTCGATGCCTAAAACTTTGACCTTGGGTAGCGCTTGTGTCTTCAGCTGAGACACGGTCGGCTCGTTCAGCTAGCTCATCAAGGCTTTCAGCGTGACTCGCCACAACCATTTAGCGGGCATCCGGAGGGAGCTTGTCCATAAACAATTTTTGCAAAAGTTCTGGTGCATCACGAGTCCCCAATAATTCTCTCATATGCGCTAAGAGCTTGGTCGGCTGACGATCCCCTAATGCAGTTCTGTGTAAAAGTTCATCTATCTGTTTACTTCTAGGGGTAGCGTATGCTCTCATCAACGCTTCCTTAAGTTGAAAATAAGAGAATTCCCCATTCAAATCTTGTAGTACATGGCGGACCTTTTGCAAATGCCGGAGATGCAGCGAGCCTAGGGTTAATTCGTAACGATCTCGTTCCAGCCTAATGTTGCGCAGTCGAAATATGTTTTCAGCCGTTACGAACCACAGGTCTGCGTCTACATCCCAAAAAGGGGGCAAAACAACCGGTGCGTGTGCCTTAAGGGCTCCCACTAGTGTCTCATTTTCGGCACTTCCTTCACCCAGTGTAAAAGTTTCAAACGAGGCTTCCCTCCTGGATGGTAATTCTGGGCTGCCTCCGATTTCGTTTGCCATTAGGCGTTCGCTGTGCAAGCTGCTGCAATATTGATGCTCAAGTCTAGCCTGAGGCTCTTTAGCAAATTTCAAATTCTCCCACGATGCGTAGTCGGTTGAATCATAGCGAAGGATATCACAATTTTTGAGGCATTCGGTCTGGCCCCCCTCTAATGTGGTTGCTGCATGTTGTAGGCCTACGTTTGAGTGTAACCCCGCGATATTAACTCTAGAAGCACGAGCTCTCCCACGCGTTTGCGATAAAGGCGTTGCGATATTTGAAAATTGCGGTTGACTAGGCTGTCCAGAGCTCCTCACAAATCGATTCATGATGCTTAATGCTTACTTTGAGCTGTGGTCTTCTTTGTTCTTTCTTTCTCAAAGCTACCAAACACTCGCTCTCAATTTCGTAGGAAAAGGTCCTCACGATAGGGGCACCAATTATATGTAGGGGCTAGTATTAAAGAGGCTTCCTACACAAAAATAATCTCTCGGTCTTCACGAGTTCTTCGGCAAGGTGTTTGGTAAGCCTGATTTTTCTGTACTCCTCATTGACTTCTGTACAACACTCGGTATTCTGATAACAATTAGCCTTGTTGAATCGAAAGATTGAGTACAGCCATGTCCTACTATAATAGAGTCCGGGACATCACACAGTCGGATTGTTAGCTTGGAGGCTTATTGTTACGTCATAGACCCATTGTTCTACAATTGAAATACATGCTTGCACCATGGAAAGGAGGCATAGTAAACTACAGTTTAATCATAAAGATCGTTGAAGCGTCGTAATGAAAACTAATAATAGAGTCGGTCCTCTAGCAATAACTACTATTTGTCAACGCTCTTAACCACCATTTCAACCAACGGCCTGAACCACCATCAAGCTTACCGAGATATTTTTTCTGCTACGCTACATGTACGCTTAAAATTATGGTGGCAATTCTGATAGCCGCTGTAAACCTTTCGCAGTCTTTGTAACGTTGCAGTTTCATTTGCATATCAATTGCTCAAAAAATCACTTCCACTGAATAAATACACTGTACTGTAAGGAAGGCACTCTATCATAAATTATTCTCCATACTGTATTAAGAAAACTGTAAGCCCGACGCATGCAAGAGTAGGATACTAACTGACATTGTATTGACTATAAAATACAACAGCAATGCTGACTAGACAGAACACAACATAAAGTCCACTGCGATGCTTGCGAAGATTTTAACAGGATTGAATTTACCATAGTGTTTCAACCAACTTCGATATCGTTATACACTCGAACGCTACTCGAAAATAACTCCGGACCAACGACAAAATTTTCTTTCCTGTCCAAAAAAGATAGCAGTGAGTAATACTTTTGCAGCTAAAAAACCATGCGGCGGTCAACTTATAAACATGTTCAACCCGAAAAAAACAGTAAGGTGCGCAGAAAGTAAATACAGCACCAACGACAATTTAGGAGCTAAGTTTCAAGATTTTTTGTCGAGGTTCTTTTTCAGATCGCGGCGAATAAAGAGCAGAGTAATTATTAAAAAATATATTGCATAATGTACGACATTGCCTCAGGCTAACGGCAAACTGATAAAAGTCTGATATTAGCAAAAAGATGTTAGATAAGGATTTAATGCATGTTTTATGTGCAATTTCATAAAATATGATGTAACAGAAGAAAGACCACTGGCAAACGCAGTCTCCTAGTACAACCAAGTTGCCTCGATTTAAACTGTCGAAATACGATCCATACTGTGAATATAATTATGTTGTGCGTGTCATCCAAACAGCCCTCATTTCTATGCACATACCCAGCAACATATACTAAAGCCATTTTTACGTCAACTGCAATTTCAGACTCAAGTCGAGGTAAGTTGTCAATAATATCACACAACCTTTCATCAGGCTTAAGCGTGCACATCGAACAGCTATGTCCACTCACCACATTTTCAGCGTGTAAAATATCTACATTTTGAACCAAACAAAGTTTTGTCTTATGTATTTCTACCTTACTAAGAGCTTGTTGCATAGAAATAAAATATGCCCCTCCTGACCCTTGTCTCAACTTCCTGAACTCCTTTTCCAAGGGGTCTGTTGTGAAATGTCCGAATGGGACGTAATCAAACTCATGGTTCAAAAGATATTTGGCTAAATCTACTAAACCGTAACAGGTGTGAGCTAAGTTTAGTGATGTATCTCGAGATAAAGACTTGATCCTTGGAGTTGCAACAGGAGCCATGCTTTTAGCCAAATCCCCAAAAGTCAGGAGCTGATGTAAGTTGGTATCTGACGGTAAACGTATGACAGAACGCCGATCGTTTATTTACAACTTTCCAAAATGCCACAAACAATTTTAAAAATAAGGCAGTATCATTTACATTCCTTTCAGTTAAATGTGGATGAGTTTTTAGAGCAGAAACAGTTTTGTCGCAGAACACTTGCAAGCATGTTGCAACTTTTTGCCGTTCTATCGGCTCGGGAGAAACTGATACATCCGTAAGTTTAGATAACTTCACCACGTTTTGGCTCTCTAGCTGGTGTAATTCCTTTAAATGGGACCATTTTGCAACACACGTCTTACCAGATTTAACAAAGAGTAATTCCTGAGTTTTCTCTGTAATCCAATTGTTACGAACACTTTTTAACAAATGCACGTAATCAAATAGTAAAAAAATATCATCACTTGTTTTCCACGGCTTTTCAGGCTCGGTACTGAACATTTTAAAGAACGACTGATTTACCCTGTTTCCGTCACATATGATTGCAACAGTATTACCACCAGCACTTTTTATGCCAAAAAGAAGTTGTTGCGTTTGTAGAAAGAGAAACTCTGTATCAAGTTGTTTAACTAGTAGCATTTTACATACAAACTTAGGCCCTCCACAAAGTGATACCACCATGAACGTTAAAAGCGTATTGGCAAGTAGCGAAGGTTTGTTGGATGCCTTTCCAAACAACGTGCCTCCATGATATTGCAGAGTTGGTTTAACGTATACTTCATCAATTAGTAACACTGAAGACTTTTGACGGTCACTTAATCCACAAATTATATTTTGAAGAAAGGTATCATCATCACTGTTCTTAACTATGGAAGTGAGTCTTGATAACGTTTTAATACTTGGAAGTTCAAAATCACGCCTTAATCTTTTGTAACACGATCTTGACAACGAGAAATACTCGAAAGATCTTATGGTTGCTGCAGTACTATACTTTCGTTCAGCAGAGCCAACTGAATTCATGGAACAAATTTGTTGAATAATGACTTCCTTTTGGTGATTTAGCTCCATGCAGCGTAAATATCGGAGGGCTTCTGCAATCTGTGACCATCTACGAAGTTTTAGGCATCTATTTGCTGATAAAGTTGCAATACTGCATTTGGCACCGCAGTGGAAAGCAGCAAACGATAGATCATTATGTATCTTTAGCAGAAAAATTGGAATACCTGTATTATCCAGCAGTTCTTTAGCTTGGAACAAAACCATAAAATCCGTATGATAGACGCATAGTTCTGAGCAATTAAGGTAAGCAAATTTGCTACTGTCAGCACAATGCTGCAGGTCTTCAAAGCTTGGTATTCTGTCAGCATCATTGAAAGCGGAAAGGTCATCCTCAAGTTGATTTCTTGCTTCAGCGCAAGTTCTTGTTGTTGTTCGTGGTGCAGGAGTTGGAGTCGGAATAAGACTGGATGACACACATTCAAATATTGTTGGTGGATTGGCAGGTCTTGATTTCCCTCCAAAGGTTGGCACTGTGGAATAATGCTCTGGCCAATGTCGCTCACATACAACTGTATCTTTTGAATTGGGGATGTTGTCTCTTGGTATTGCTTTTATCCATCGACTTTTTTCCTCTGCATCAGTTGGTAAACGAAACACTTTTAACTCGGTTTTCATCATTGCAATTTCCATTACAATTAAATACACAACACTTCCTCACCATGCTATAGATTAACAATAAACACAACAATCTTGCGGAGTATTTTAAATCGCTATAAAACTAATGGAGCATAAGTAATGTTAAAACTTTTTTGTAAAAAATCATTAATAACTCGATTGCAAATGCTTGGAGTTTGCAGTCCTGCTTTGCATGAATTTTCACAGTATTATGAGCAGGGGTGTGGCGTAGCCAGCAAAAACTCAGAGGGGCTAACAATACCGAATTTGAAAAAATCTCTAAAAAATTACCCCTCTCCACCGGCCACGCCAGTAATGTTGATCTAGAAGACTTAAACAATGCTTAAAACTGGCTCTACTGCTCTATAGGCTGCAAGTGCCTTTTATTTACAATTCTACTTGGAACTTGTAAGTAAATTCCAAGTAGAATCTAGACTACTACTGGTTCTAGACTACAAAGCGTTTAATTTGCGAAACGTAATCCTACTTGGAGCATCAACTAACTGACACGACTCTTACTTCTGACCATTATCTTACTTTGAATGAACTCTCACAGTATTTCGAACTAAAAGACTTAAACACTGCTTAAAACTGGCTCTAGGCTGTAGTGCGATTGATTTGTAATTCTACTTGCTACATTAGCTTTCTGATGACTCTTACAAGCCCTAAAACTTTCAATAACTGTGTCTACAGTCAAATATTCAGTTGAGATTGTCACTCTGAAACATAGCTGCAACCATCTTGGGCTAAAATTTTAACAATTCTAACGCGCTTCCAGAGTTCAGCATCTTTCGTACGACAAATGCATTAAAAACAAATTTTGATTGTAGAACAATGGGTTTATGACGTAACAATAAGCCTCCAAGCTAACAATCCGATTGTGTGATGTCCCGGACTCTATTATAGTAGGACATGAGTACAGCACACAATGACTGAACGCAGAACTTAACGCTGTACAGTATGTCTAGTCTAAGCGAGGTTCTAAGAGAAAAAAAATGTAACTTCACCTTGTCCGATACCAAGCCGGAGCGATAGTGATGTCATTAAGGTGCGTTTATGACGCAAAAATGCTATTATCGAACGTTTCTAGTCTTGTAAACAAAAGGTTGTAAGTTGATGTACGGCAAAGCGTAAACCACAAGGGAAGCGCTTGCACAGCATCACAAAGCCACACCTATTAGCCCAAGTCAATGCTGTCTTTTTCGTAACAGATTGTGCCTACAAATCAAGCATATCCATGAGTGTTACGCATCAATTGCAATGACAAATGATGGTGCAACCATTGCTACATGCAGTGAGAATAGACGATGAAAATCCTTTAAATATAGCTATTTTTACGATACTTACACCTACATGAGTGCTTGCTCTGTCACAATTTGTTTCTTAATTTTACGTTTTACTCAATTAGTACCGGTACGTGTTGTCATTCATTAATGAGGCCTATGCTTGTGGGTTGTGGCCCCCCCAGATAGCACTCTGTAGCCTCCTTGGGTGGACGAGGGCCACGGTTGAGAATTCCTGTGCTATTGCAATAGCTTAAGTCTGTTACCAGTACTGGTGATAAGTGTACAGTGGTTTATGACCAGGGTCACAATATACCGGTACTAGTAACTTAGTAAGTTCCTTTTTGTACCAAGTCTTTCTCAACAACTTTTAGAAAAGAAAACTATTGTCAATAAGTTACCACTATGTCATGAACACCAAACCTCGTAGTTGATTGAGATTATCGTAATGTGTTGTTCCAAATTTCAAAGAGTGGTTTCAAAGGGCATTTTTAATTTAAAACTTACCATCATGACTGGCCAGTTAGCTGAGTTGTAACGACAAAGCTATCGGTGCAGGAGGTCAGGGATGTCAAATCGGACACAGTGTCATCAGCAACTTGCCATCACTACGATTTCGCTTTGAAGCTGTGTTGCCCAGGCGCTAAGCCTCGTAGGTGGACCCACCACTAGTTACATCCTTCGGTATATTATTGCAAGTAGTGTAATGAAGATTTGATTTTTCTTTGACGTTCTGTCATTGCTTGTTATCACCAACATTGCTTATTAATGCAAACGGTTACATGCTGTAATAAAGCCAGGGTGTTGAGTAGGGAACGACCGGGGCAACAATTTTGGCCAGGGCCGGAGCTCCGGCCGGGGAATTGCGCTAGCCCCGGCCGGGGACGAGGCCGGGATTTATACAATGCTTTATATTGTGTCTAGAATACATAGCTAAGCAGGCTACTTGCATCCTCACTCCTCATGTAAATGCCATCTATGGTGTTACGTAATGCTTTCGTAATTGTGCACGCTTTTCATTGAGCTTTTCATCAGCGCATGGCAAACCTCAAAAACGCTTTAAGCATGCACGTTCTTTATTTTTACGCACCTACGCATTTTTCATATAAAATGAAAAAAATCTTCGTGTAAAAATAATTATAATATGACTTTTATGTTCGTTGAACGGAACTACCCCAATTTTTAAGGATGGGTTTTTGCACTTTAAAAGTCGTCTTATATGCCGGAATATATCGTAAATAAATTTGAAAATCAACCCCGGCCAATTTTTATGACCCCCCTGCCCGGGGCAAAAAGTGGCATCGGGGGCCCCGGTCGATCCCTGGTGTTGAGTATGTCGCATAAACACTAAAAAAGGACAACTAACGAATTATCCATTTTAAAGTAAGGCCAGTTCAAGATTGTGACACCCAAACTTACTTTGTAAAAATTGTGTGAAAAAGTAAGAGCAATATGATATATGACGCCACGAATAATGCTAGCTCTTGCGACATTGCAAAACAAGAATTTTGAGATCGTTTATGAGGCTGTAGAAATAGCTTTGCTTTTTAACACCGTTTTGTTTTTTTGCTGTGTTGTTATTATTATTTTTTAACTTTGGGTGAGACAGCCTTGCCGTCCAACTGCCAATAGATCTTGTTTTTTATGTTTATGTCCGCGCAAGCCATAACACCAAGTGTTTTGCTGTCCTTCCTCTTTGTGCTGCTTGTTGTGGCGCAAATGAAAATAAATAAAAACAAAAAATGCATTATTTGCAAATAGAAATCATTATTCATAATATGATTTTGATTACAGTGCGTTTTTTTGCTAAATATTGCCGGTTCCATGTGTAGCAGTATCATCAAAATCATGGGCACAGCCAGAAAGAGCAAAATAGGCAATTGCCCTCCACTGAACATCTGAAAAACGGCAAGTTTTTCTTTAAAAAATGCAAAATTTTTTAGTAGTAATGGATTCTTTGCTCTGGGCACCTCTATTTTTTTGTAGATGCGTATAATTTAGCCAAATTATGCCAAAAAAGAATGATTTTTATAAATGTTTTCGACTTTACTGAAATGTTGGAGATTTTTCAAATTGCTTTTGAACCGAAATTTTGTTCTGACTATGCGCATGAACAACCATAACAGTGAGTTTTTCCACAACTTGCGGTAATTGTAATTGGCATCATGCAAAGCTTCCTTCATGGTTAAAACAACAAGATAGTTTGGAATCCGTCTAATTATTAAAAAGACGTAAATTTTTACCAGCAATGAACTAAATGTGATTTATTCAGAAAAAGAAATAGCAAAAGTTACGGAGAGTGACTTGTGATGGAAAAAGAAACAGGTTTTTTGCTGTACTTCTAATTCCAGGCGATAATGTTTCATTTTATTTTTTAATAATTGATGCAGGTATGCAGTTTACAGAGATATATCTACACCCTTGCAAGCTAGAAAGAGGGCACTTTCCTTTTGTTACTATTTTACTAAAATGCTAGGGCAGTGTTGCTCCTTTGCCCCTCCTTGGGAAAAGGGCAGTTTGAACCCCATGACCCTCCTTAACAAAAGGGCAGTTTTGTCCCCTTGTCACTCCTTCGCACTTTCGTCTTGTCACCCCCTTGTCACTTTGTCAAGGAAGGGCAGTATTATCCTACCGCCCTTCCTTGACAAAAGGGCAGTATTGCCCTTGCCATCCTTTAAAAAAGGGCAGTATTGAATTCTTTGTCGTTTCTTGGCAAATAGGCTGTATTGCCTCTTTGCCCCTCTTTGCGTAAAAGGACAGTATTGCATCCTTGCCCCTCCTTGGGAAAAGGGCAGTTCGAACTCCATGACCCTCCTTGACAAAAGGGAAGTTTGAACCCCCTTGCCTTCTTTAGAAAAAGAGCAGTATTGAATCCAATGATACTCCTTGGCAAGTAGGCAGTATTGCCCCTTGCCCCTCCTTGGAAAAAGAGCGGTATTGTCCCACTACCCTTCCTTGACAAAAGGGCCGTATTGCCCTTGCCTTCCTTGGGAAAAGGCCAGTATTGAACTTCTTGCTCTTTCTTGGCAAAAGGGCGGTGCCTATTTGTCAAAAAGGTCAGTATTTCCCCCTTCATCTATCCTTTGCAGAAAGGCAGTATGGGGTCCACTTACCTTCCTTGGCAAAAATGCAGTATCGCTCCTCTTGTGTCTCCTTGGCAAAAAGGCAGTATTGCCTCCCTTATCGAAAGCACAGAATTGCCCCTTGTCCTTTCTTGGCAAAAGGGCAGTATCGCCCCCTTGCTAAAAGGGCACTATTACCCCCCTTATCCCTCCGTAGCTGACTTGTTATTCATATTGTCCCATTACTGCTGAACATTCAATGTGAAAGTGCATATGCTGCTTTAAATATTTTTTCAACATTATAATAATTCAATTTGGGTGGACGTATAAGAACTTGCTCATGCGGGACAAACTGTCAGTCTCATAGCAACACTATGTATCACATCCTGTAGCAAAATTACAGGTTTCCAGCTTCTGGGCTTACTTCAGTGCAGCAATCCTCTTACACTGATTTTTATTTTACGGAATGATTTATTGCTATGAATGGTTTTTGTTTGTGTTAATAAATTAAAAATATGTTGCCGATCAGTTCCAATAGACATGAGCTTTTCAATTTCACTGCAAATGAAGAACTCTTAACCAGTTGAAGACCTGTGCAAACGAATCTCATGAGGGAAGCGTTGGATCATAGACCTTCATTGGAGAAAGATCCCTGACGTTCAAACAATACGTAGATATATATACTCAATCTCCTGACAGCCACTGTTTACGTCACTCATCAGTGATAACAATCGGGGGGGACCATTTCAAAAACCACACAACAAAATTACTCAATCTGGCGTTTGGGCATTCAGTACAGTGAAAAGGATAGCAGTCGCAAAATAGAAAAAGTAAAGAACAGACAAATGGAGTTTACCAGACTCATTTCAAGAAAAACAAAGACAACATCGTGAATAATGTTACTGCGGATAGAAATAGCAATCCACGACCGGTTTCGCTGTCATTATGAGCTCGTCAGGTGAATATAGCGTAATAGGAAGTTGAGCAAAAAGATACAGAAACATAATGAAGAACGACAAAGAAAGAGATGAATAGTACCAGACAGGAAATATCAGATGGCTACGATAGCAACTGATGGCATTTTAAATGCAACCAAAGCAACGTCCAAATGAACTGAATAGCATATAATAAATCTTTTCCAAAATCATTGTGCTGTCTGCTGAGAATGAATGAAATTATCCTCAGGTGTCTATAGAATCCAACCAATCAATACCATGGAAAGAAATAAACATTCAAAAGAGCAAGATTAAGAGATTAAAATTTCTAAACAGAACACTGCATCGCCCATCTCGACACAGTAACGAGATACCTTACTAACAACTTTTCACAATGCAAGTGGAAATCACGCGATCATCATTAAAAAAAGATGTCAGCGCTAGTGTACTAGAGAGCTCTAACCATCTGTATGCCAGGACCAGAGCAGAAGCCTGTCTCTAGTGAATCTGCTGTATCAAACGAACAACCTTATCTACATCTTTAAATACGGATTGTTGCACATACTGCAGGTTAAAATTGATTTGTATTTTCAATGGTACTACACTTTTAGATTGTTTGGTGCTATATATGTGCATTCTGTTCTTGTCGTTCATGAAACGCAGAGATTGTCAAATTGTTACGATAGCGATCGCTCTCACACCTTCCCTCCATCTCGTTTGATCTGCAGCTTCCTCAATCTTCCACCCGACTTCACACTCTCTTCCACCTGCCTTCTCCATGTCATTTTTGGCCGTTCTCGCTTTCGCTGCCTATTCACTCCCAGCATCATTGCCTTTTTCAG
Organism: Trididemnum miniatum; assembly: GCA_964006365.1. Lineage (NCBI taxonomy): Eukaryota > Metazoa > Chordata > Ascidiacea > Aplousobranchia > Didemnidae > Trididemnum > Trididemnum miniatum. The sequence continues at coordinate 9,216,310 of OZ023249.1, forward strand.
TATATTATCATCATCTATTCTGATCACATGCCCATACCATCTTACTCCATTCGCCTTTGCTATTCTATCCAACGTTTACTTTAAACCCAACATCTCCATCAGCTCCTCCATATTCTTTCTATTCACTAATTTTACTCCACACATTGACCTTACCATGGCTCTTTCAGTTCTTCTCAAAATTGTCATTTCACTCTACCTCAAACGCCATGTCTCACTTCCAAAGCGCTGTTGCCGCTTACCGCTGCTTGTTTACGAAAGCAGCGCCGCTACCGCTGCCGCTAGTGAGTGCAAAACAGCGGGCGCTGCCGCTATTTTAAAGAAAAAAAAAGTCAAAAGCACAAAGGCATTTTAATATTGTAGGCCTACTGGTGAAATTGCAACTTTATTGACGGAAGTAGCATAGCAATGCGAGTAATAAAAATTAAAACAGGTGACAAAAAAGCCGACAGTTGGCTTCCATTTCATCCAATACGATATAGGGCTTTTTGGAGAGAAATTAATTTTGAAATCTGATTGAATGTAAATAGAAACCGATGGTCAGGTTTTTAGTGAATAACAAAAAACAGGTTGAAAAGAAATAATCAGAACATGTTGACAGTTAAACACAGTTTGAAAACATAATAGAAACAAGTTAAAAAATAAAGGCAGGTCGCAACCGGCGTTAAAAAATTGAAACTCCATTGACTGGTTGCATGCTCCTTTTAAAAAAACTAGCATTTCGAAATTCTGGTCCGTTAAACTACTGTGCTTAGGCTTATAAGCACGTCTTTTCCCACGGAAAAAAGTCGTTCAATCGCCGCGCTTGACAGAATCGAGGTATTTGAGTCAATGAACATTGAACAAGTTCCTCAATATTTTGCTTTTAAAAAGTTCCGGCGAAGGTCGTTCACGATGGAATGCAGTTTCACTCAAAACTCTTCCACCACATGCCTAACTGAAGCCTGACTTTGGGGTTCGAAATTACATGTAAGCTCTTGAAAAAAATGGTCTCCGCAGTCACTACGGACAATACAAAAATATTTTCGCAGTTTGTGTCTAAAAGTAGAAGCTTGGCTAAAATAGATGAAAGGATCGAGGCTTCACCCATTGTTAGTCTGCTGAGAAATTATAGACTGAAAACTAGGTTTTAGCACCTTATTACAGGGCCAAAGTGGGGGGGCATGGCACCGTGCCTCCTCTGCGTACGCCTATGACTAAATGCACCATTTTTTTTTGTTTCGCATCAATTCAATGCCCTTATTGCCCATTCCAGCATGAACCAGAAAGGGGAGCCAAGTAAGTTTAAATGATTTAAACCTACGTTTAATTCCTGCTACAATCGAGGAAGCGAGGACTAAAAACAATCATCCTGAGTCTGGCCTGATTGACTCCCATTTCAAAAGCTTAGCGTACTGCCATGCTACACCTCAAGCTCAATCCACATGTAAAGGCCCCCAACGAAAAATTTAGAGCATCGCCTGTCATCAAAGCAAGAAAGTAGACAGCTGCAATTAGCGCCTTTAAAAAAGATAAGCATCAAATAACATCGCGGGCGCGGCATTCTCATCCCCAGACTGCTTTACATCACACCATAGGCCTATATAAGCAAATAACAAAGAAAATTTGAATCTTTAAAGAAAACTATCAAGCTGCTCTCTCTTCCATTATTCTGCTGGAATTTTCTTCCTAGGCTACCTCACTCATCTCCCGCTGAGAAGCCAATTATCAGAGACTGAATTTTTTTACCAAGAAGTTTGTTTTCACAATCTCAGTTTAAAAAATTTAAAATGAGATTGTGAGAAACAAAACTTTTAGTTGCTGTCTTCGAAGGAGTTTAATCAGCGCCAGCGGGAGACTATTTGCATTAAATGGGACGCTGAAGCGCTGCCGCTACTCGGCTAAAATACAGTAACAGCGGCGCTGCCGCTTGTCGCTGGTGGCCGAAAAAGCAGCGGCGCTGCCGCTACCGCTAGCGAAGAAGTAGCGGCGCTGCTGAGTAGCGCCGCTGAGCCCAGCTCTACTCACTTCCGTATAACATCGCTGATCTTACGCAACTACGATAAACCATGCCTTTCATTCTCAAAGAAATTCTCCCACGTAACAACTCTCCGCGTTTTCTAAATTTCGTCCATCCGATCCTTACTCTTGAGGTCACGGCAGTACCAACTTTGCTTTTTTGCTTTATGATTAATAACTTGTGATATTGTTTTGATCATTTCAAAAAATCAATCCTTCATTGAAAATACTGAGGACACATCAGCGTTTCGACTTATAAAAAATTCTCTTCAGCTTAGCTCAAACTTCTAATCCAACGAGTAAAACCCAACATGGAGAGAACCTGTTATACCTGAGCTTTGTCATCACCCTGGTCTACTCTACATCTGCATCATGGTAACCCTTCTGACCCTACCCAGCTGATTTGCTTCCAAGCCCTGCCATTCCATTATAGGTATAATTGGTTCTCTCATGCTGGGTTTTAGCCTACTCCTTGCATTAGGAGCTTGAGCTGAAGAGACTTTTTGTCAATCCTTTATTGCATTCACTGAGCTACGCCAAAGGACGTAGCGAGAGGTAGAACTTACCTCCGAGGCTTAGGGCCTGGGCCAGTGATGAAGGTCTCGAGACCGGTCTCGGTCTCGAGACCGGTCTCGAGACCGATTTTTAGCGGTCTTGGTCTTGGTCTTGGTCTCGAACATATTTTCGTGGTCTTGGTCTTGGTCTCGAGGTGTTGTGGTCTTGGTCTCGTACGGTCAAAACTGGTCTCGAGACCGGCTTGTTTTTTGATACATCATGCAAACCTTTTGGCTGTTTTTTAAAACATGTACTATTGTTGCCCCTCTCGGACGCAATAGACTCTGGTTTAACTCGTGATTGTGAGGTGCGAAAGTTGTTTCGTGTCGCGACTTAAGCTAAATTCTCGAAATCCCACGCGCACAACTCATAGTTCAATACAGAATGCTTTAAATCCCAGCACGCTACCACGACACAACTCAAAAATTCAAAACAAAATTTTTAAATCTCACGCTCGCAACTCATAGCTCAATACAGAATGCTCTAAATCCCAGCACGCTCACTCGACATAACTCAAAAGTTCAAAACAGAATTTTTATATCCCACGCTCACGCCACATTAATTTGATTTCGTATACAGCGAAACTAATTAATAGCAGGAACGATTTATTTTAGGTTACAAAATAATGTAATGACAACCTTCCGATGCTTTCTTTTCTGACGGAAGGTAGGCATTCTACTTCTAGACAATTTATAGTGCAAACGTGAACATTTGTTAGCTGCATATAGTCAATGGCTTACGCGGTAGCTAGGTAGAATAGACCTCGGGTTACAGAATAGAAATTGAACTGCAGAGACCGTAAATCAAACTGCCAACCCAAGATCACAACTCACGAAGTATTTGAGCGAAGTGGCAACCATGACTGCAGGGCCTTCAAACATCTTTGACTTTTGGCAAAAAAAGAGCAATGAATTTCCTGCGTTGTTAAAACTTGCTAACCATGCATTTTGTGTACCCGCTTCATCAGCTCCCGTTGAGCGAATTTTTAGTGCGGGTGGGTTAATGATGCGGCCACACCGAGCAAGGCTCTCGTCGGACATGTTGGAGATGCTTGTTTATTTGAAGTGTAATTCGCAATTTTTAGAAAAATAAAAATTTGCTATACAGTTTATTGTTGGTGTTTTAGATCTGTTTTAGTAAGCCGAATAATTGCCGGTCTCGGTCTTGGTCTCGGTCTCGATTCTTGCTGGTCTCGGTCTCGAACCATGGGTCTCGAAAAACACCCGGTCTTGGTCTCGGTCTTGGTCTCGAAAAAATTATCCGGTCTCGGTCTTGGTCTTGGTCTCGAAGCATGTGGTCTCGACTACAACACTGGCCTGGGCAACACAGTTTTAAACTTTGACGAAACGTCGCAGCGGTGGCGAGCCGTTGACGACACTGTGTCTGATTTGACCAATTCAAAAATTGAACCTCAGCGCTTCTTCACCAATATGATGTACACTTCGTCAAACAATATTTTAACCATTTTTTTGATTAATATCCATTTTCGGTTAGCTCAGTTGCTAAGCGCACGTTATCGGTGCGGGAGGTCTAAGGCTCGATTCCCCGGCCGGTCAAATTGGCACAGAATAGCCAGCGGCTCGCCACCGCCACGACGTTTCTTCGGAGCTGTGTTGCCCAGGCGCTATACCGCGGAGTTGGGCCCCGCCACTCGTTACACGATTCGACGTACTGCCGCGAGTATACTGAAGATTTGATTTGATCCATTTTGTTCATTTCGAAAACGAAATTGGCTAATACTGCAGTTTTTTTGTTTAACTTTAGAGCAAGGATTGAAACTTTAGAGCAAGGTTAATCGACCCTATGTACCAACCGGGAATAAAACCAAATTTTTCCGGGTGTTACGTAAATTTCTTAACTGATACACCAAGCCACCAGTTTGCTTTGAGCCTATTATTATACTATTAATTGAAGTACAATTAAACATTTTGGCAATTTACAGCGTTCTGAATGCACAATAATGCATGCGCATTGACTCCTGAGTCCTGATCAATTTCTTAGAGTGTTGTTCGCTTCTTTTTCGCAGCAGAAGAGAACAAGCTTTTATTGATGTACAACGTTTCCAAAAACAAACTTGAGTCAACTGTAACATTGCGCTCTGTAGCTACGGAAATATGCATATAGAAGACAGAGAAGGGAGCAAACCTCATCTAGGTCGCTGCCACCTGAAGTACAGAAGACACAGTCTTTTAGAGTGGCCTCACGTCTGTTAGAAATTAGCAGGTCGGAAACTTCTTTTATGCCTTCTGTGATTTGTACTGTCACTTTTTGTGATTTTTGCATGTCCGAACTTGTAACTCTATTCTGAATATTTTACTCTTTGCATAGTGAATTATGTAATAAGTTTGTAATTTAATTTCGTTTGTTTTACTGCAGTAAATCGTCGCAATTGATTTTTATTTACTGCATAAATTTGGAATAAATTAAAAGTTGCATAAATTAACCATAAATTTTTGTTATTGTTTATGCAATGTTTGACACAGTTGTCTGCTCAACAACTATCAGCCAAATAGCCATGTTTTAAAGTTCAAGTTTGCGTTCCCAGCAGCAGCTCATCGTTTATTCAGTTTAAACTTCACAGGGTAAAAGTGTTGAGTATGTTTTTAGCGATTAGGGTGCGTGAATAGACCATCATGATCGTCACAGCCGAATTGCCGTGAGTCAGGAATGCAAGCGTTAATTTAGTAAGGACAAAATTTTAAAAGTAATGAAACTGTAACAAAACAACGATCGAGTGCTTTCTGCTTATGTCAAATGTATCATCCTATTTAAGTTAATGGTTTTTGAAGTGCAACAGAAAAAAGAAATTGCGTTGCAATTATTACTAGTTTTCATTTTCCACACCAATTTAATATATAATATTCTTTTCGGCACATCTATCTATTGCACTGTCTACTTTTATCCCACCGCTGCGCCAGCTTAGTAATGTCTGTCGTAATTTTGACCATTTGTCCTTAACAGCTTGCGTTCTAGTCAAAACAATAATCGCAAATTTGAGCTTTTGAAAATATAAGAAATAGACTATAGGCTTACCATACGTTCTCCTATTGGAGAACATGTTCTCCTTTTGAACAAAAAAAAAATTGTCCTCCGAGGACGCCAAAAACTGGTCAAATGTCCTCCTTTTCGGCATTACGAACAGAGAAAACATGTCAAATAATTTTTCCTCGAAAAATTTTGGGAAGTTCCAGTAAAAACTACGGCCTGCGGATGAGAATTTTTTTGGTCTTTACTTGATTATAGGCGAAAAATTGGACATGTGCGGACGTGATGACCTTTTTTTTGGTCTTCACTTGATTTTGGGCGGAAAATTGGACATCTGCGGATGTGATGATCCTCAAAGAACCTTTCTTCTTTTTGCATAGTGAAAATATGGTATTCCTAAAAAATAGGGTTGAGCCGAGAACAGTGCAACATCCAATGCTTGTGAGAGTTGCGGCCAAGGACTTCACAAATACCTGCTGTTCTCGAGGCCAAAGACTACATCACTAGATGCGGCCTTGCACTCTGCCCGCCATGGTAGCCCAGTCTGACTAAAGACTTGCCAATAGAACTCATACAAACACGATCAAGCTCATGCGCAGAAGATATTCACGCTTCCAAACAGCCTTTTAAGTACCGTTAATTATGAAGCATTGAATTATTATTACTGTGAGTAGCAAGAGCCTTATTGCAACACAGCGGACATTAGTGACGAAACAGGTTGGCCAAGATTGGGTTAGGATGGACCCACTCGGCATAGGCCGTGGTCCAAAGCCTAGCTTCTCTACCATTGTAAACACTGTCGTCTCTAGGATCATCAAAAAACCACATTTTTGTACAAATTGATAGGTAACTTGAGCGTTCGCAGAAATTTTTGCAGAAGGGGGCAAAACAATTTTCTACGGACACAGCCTGACCATTATTAATGGTCGAAGAGATTATTTTAAGTATTTCATCAAAAACATTATTTTTTCTTGTTATTTATATGTTTTTGACAATAGAAACATAATTTTTATGTCTAGCCCCCCTAAATCGACTACAAGGATGCCATTTTTGCCAATAAAAAGGTTCTAGCGACATGCATTAGTAACAATTTTTACATTTTGAATTTTTGCTACAGAACATAGCTATCGGCACCTGCTAAAACAAAAGAACCAATGTCCTCCCAAATTACGAGTAAACTTGTACTCAGGGTTGGAAATATTGATGAGAAATCGATATCGATATTCTTTACTTTTTTGTCATCAAATGCAAAAATTCTTTACTTTTTTTTCATTATCGATTGGGGCTTTTCCCTACTTTTTTTGCGTGATAAATCGATCTTAATTAATCGATATTTTTTTTTCTGAATAAGTTTTACAAAAGTTTTTATTTTTTGTGATTTTTACTACCTTATCCGGTTTTTGTGGTGTTTGCACGTAAATATTTTACTTTACATCCGTATAAGAACAGTTAGCGTGCGGTAAATTTTGTATGCACTATCATTTTTTATTCCATTTCAAAACATAACACCAGAAAACATTTGCTTAACGTTTGGTCACTTAATATCGCTCTGTAGAAGGCAGGGCAGGGCCAGATGGTCCAATGCAGTTGAGAGGCTAATAAAAATGACAGCAGGCTTTTCTGTAAGCTACGTTGATCTATGGATGACACCTGTGACATAATGTCTATGAGCTGTGAAGTAGAGTGCTGGACTGGATAGTTGGTCACTGAAAAAGGCTTCAAAAAGCAATAATGCTATCAGGCCTTCAGGAATTCCTGTTTTAAACTGCCCATCATAATATGCTGTGCTTTTGACACCGACATTCTTCGCTTTGCCTAACCTGAAGCCCCCCCACATTAGCATCAAAATATGTTGACGCTGTCGTCGTTACCTGAGTCAGAGAAAAGTATCGATTTGCCGTGATCGATATTCTCTTCTTTTTATTTTTGTTATCGAACATTTCTGTCATTGCAAAACTCCTACATTTCTGTCATTGCGATTAAATGAGGGCTCCGGGAAAAAAGATATTTGTAAATGCTTTAGACATAGCGGTCACGCTAGGGTACCGATATTAATTCGAGTAAAAACTTCGAGGGGTTCAGAGTCCTCGGGCTAACCCCCACTGGACCGGGACCCTTATATGGGAAATTATTTAATATTTATGCCTTACTAACAAAACTTAACACCGTTTTTCTGCGACAAAGAATTAAAGTACTACTACTAGTTCCATAACATTAACGTTGCATCTATAATTATATGGATCAACCACACTACACAGTCCACACGGTCAAAAACTGTATTGAAAAAAAGTATAAAAATCATTTAATATTAGTACTCAATTCAATTGTATGAAACATAAGAAGTCGCTACACGAAATACAAACTGGTAGCACATAAAAAACAATTGCACAATAATTGTGTAGCATGTGGTAAATTTGACAAGCAAAATTGCTAACTTTTTAATATCAGCAGGCCATCAAGTAAAATCTTGCTTTTGAAATTAAGAGATTGGCCTGTGGGCTTTTTTATGAATAAGGCTGCACTAAGTAAATTTTTGGTGCGTTTTTTGCATTTAACATTTTGATAAGCGCATTACCGCATAAAGTTGCAGAAGTGGCTCCGGACATTTAAGAAAAATGAAATTGAGTTTAAATTTAATCCATAATTTTATGTTAAAATCAGACAGAGTGTGCTGTAGCTTAGTAATTTTTCTTGGTATTCCTGCAAAATTTGCAAATCGCATATTTAACCCTAATATACACTAGTATACAGCCTAATTTGTGAACAAATGCATAGAAAAACAAAAAACAGCTAAAAAAACAGACGCGTAAAATAGCACTAGAGAATAATACTGTAGCTTATCGTAACTTACATCTCTCCAAGCGCGTAAGCACGGGCGTCGGGCGTACCAAAAATGACACTAAAAACGGCAAAGTTGTAACAACCATGCATTGACAAAAACAAGCAGCTGCTACATAGTAAAAACAGCTAATTCGTATCAAATACCTGACGATGTGCGCAAACATTAATCAGCAGAAAATTTGTAAGTAAAAATATTAAAACCAGTTCGCACTTAGCAGCACCTTAACGTGCAGTTATGCAGCCCTGTTACAGCCTTACGTCTCCTGGCAGCTCATTGTTCCACCATTTCAGAAAACAATATTATGTTGTTGCTAAACTGTAGTTTCCGGTCCCATTGCATTTAACATTGTCTTTGCGTCTTCAACGTCAATTAACTTTGCATCTTGTTCGGTTTGAAGATCATCTCTAGCGATCAGTTGCATCATCAGTTCTTCATTTAACGCTATCACAAAACAATATTTTGATTAATTTGGTATTCAATACACAGGCCGGTTGATGGATGGCAAGGGCAGCGCCAGAAGTGCAGGAGGTCTGGAGTTTGATTTTCGGCCCGATCAAATTGAATATACAGTAACGCAAACTGCGACGTTTCCTCGGAATTTTGAAGCTAGTTTCCCAGACGCTAAACCCAAGAGATGGGCCTCGTCACTCGTCACACGCTTCAACGTAACACCGTGAGAATGATCAAGATTTAATTTTTTTTTAGGCAAGACACACATTTTTTGTCACCAAAATGTCCGCTTTACAGTTAAGCCAGCGCCATACTCCCAAGTGATATTAGCCTACAAAGTATTTAAAAAATGATATCTTGGGCTACTTAGCTTAGCATGCAGTAGGGAGAAAGTAAAGGGAGGTCTACAGTATAACCACTAACCTCAGGCGCGAGAGTCGAACAGCCTGAAGTATTAAATGCTAATATAACTGTTGAATTTGAATTCAGCAGTAATTGAATGAGATCGCGCTCTTCGAGCAAGTAGTACCTTAGTATACATACAAAATACCATCAACTACAGCGGTGAATCGAACCCATCTTGAACAAACCGTTAATCGGCGCGCGGAACCGCAAGGCCATGTCGCGATATTAAAACCAATACTAATACCATCCATGCATAGCAAAGAGCATAGCTATGTGAACCAAGAATGCGATAACGCTATGCGGCCGTTAACCTCTGTTACGCATTCGGAATTGGTGATAATTTTCGACGAACTAAGCTTTGAAATAACGATATTAAGAACCACAAAATCATGCAAACCATAAAAACGACTGCGGTAAAAATCTAGAATTTTACATAGCGTAACCTATCGGTTAAAAACCAGCCAGACTTTCGGTGACCCAGGATAGAAAATTTTTCTAATTTCGCAAATATTGACTAGGTTACAAACCTGGTGGTGTATTTTGAAGTTTTTTGCCTCACTAATGCTAGCTACATCCTGCACACCGATTTGAAGGCTAAAATTTACCTTGTTTCTTCGAATGCATGTCGTTTAATATAAGTTGAAGCTGACCAACAGTCATGCACCGACAATCGCGGTTAGTCAATGAGTAAGACTTCATCTTAGCTGCAGTGTCTTCAGGTAAAGTATCGCTAAGCTGAAAAATAAATTTGTTATTGTACAATGAAGTGTTACGAAAGTTAAGCGACAAAAACAAGTCCATTACCGAGTTCCGGCTTCGTGATTCAATAATAAAAACGAAGATACATGGTATGGCTTAATTTTAAAATGCACTTTTTTCAATATTAAATACCCTTATTAGTATTATGTGAGAATTTTGAGTTTTCAAGTAATTTTATTTGAACGAAGAAAAAGGATTCTTTTCTTCTCTAATAACCTTCAAATTTCCAAGAGACAACCATTCTGAAGTCTACCAACATAACCTCATCACCAAAAACAAGGCAGCAAGCATACTGAAGATATCTTCGCAAGTGAAAGTCAGTAACGCAACTACATAAGTATTAAGTAACGACTTACCGCTAATTTCAAAACCGTGGGCATTAAAATATGAGCCACAAAAGTAAAAGGATTAAACCTTATCTGCCATAAGTAAAACCAAAAAAGCGAATAATCAACATTCAAAAACCACAAAAATCGTGTTTCGCCTTGGTTTCGCCATAAAGCAATGGTCACAAAAAAAGCGATTGAAGAATCATTTAATAGCTCGTGAAAAAATTGACACTTACTGCAAACTTGAACTACGTATTTTAACTCACTTAAACATGATCAGAACGATTACATAGCAATAATTCCAAGCGACGGTTCAAAGCTAGTTACGAATTAACGTGAGTAAACTGTACTGATTAATGGACAAACAAACGCAAATCGCAACCAAACGGGGAATTGCCAGCGTGGCAAAATTGTTCGAACAAAGAATGAGCAACTGACTAAAATCAAAGTAAACGCGAACAAAGGGCTGACCTATGAGTAGCGCATTACGAAGCCGGTAGTGCGTAATTACATATTATGCGATACAACAATAAGAAAGCTATATACGGAAGCAAGCTAAGAGCTAAAAATACAAACTTCGAGGCATCTTTTTTTAACAAACATGTGTTTTGAGGGAATACTATTCAAGCAAGAAATTATACAAGTTTTTTTCAGAGTAAACGTTATCTTTGATGCATATTTAGAAATTTTTAATCGATCAATATGTCTTACCAATCTTTGAGCTAAAGAAGATCGGTGTTCACGTTTTTGTTTTCTTTTCTCCTCTGCAGCCATTGCTTTTGCTTTCTGTTGGGCCTGGGCTAGCTGAAATCTGGTCTCGAGTTCTAGCTCTTTACACTTGGCTTGATTGGAACAAGAACCATCTACAAATGAGGTAATTTTTGAAAAGTGAAAACTAACGCTCGAGTGTGAAATGTAGCACCTAATGATAACGTCATAAGCTAGAAACGTCATACCATAGAAAAATTTAACAGGAACTAAGAAAATACGAGCCATTAAAATATCAGTAACGCGAAAGAAACCGAAACGCGCAGTTTCTGAATCATTTCCCGCAAACCACCTCACGAGTTTTCCAATAAGTACGCTCACCATGGTTCTGCGTAGCACTACAGTACCTACTAATTTATTTGGAAGATTGAAAATATGTTGTGAGGAACTAAAGAAGCTAAAGTAGGTTATCTGAAGATGGAAATGCCACTGCGACAATTAACGAAATGGGCAGTGCCTAGCTGAACCGTTTGAAAAGGCAACTCAAGCCCCTTTTTTCAATGGAGCAAAACTGCTGTTGAACAGTGCAACCCCGACAATAAAAAGAAAAAATTTTCTAATACTGAGAATGTACTTCTCAGACACAATGCTTAATAATTTCTCGTTTTCAAAAAACAATCACGTTCAACAATGGTATGTACGACTATTAAAAACAACCCCATAAAACACGCCATTGCAAGCACCAAGCAATAAGCGGTTGAAAACCAAGTGAAAATCAGACACCAGCCAAGTCACTTACGTACATTGATGAACACGCGTACATTGATGAACACACATTACAAAACGTACAATCAATTTACAAAGCACTATTACATACCGTGATCATGATGCTTTGATGTTGTTCTGCTTTCAGTTTCAATCGAAGAGGGACCACTTGATGAAGAGCAAGAAGATGTATCTGTTGAGAGAACGGACTTATCAGGTTTTTTCTCCGAGATCTTGGAGGAGTAAGTGGGAGAGGAGGTAGGGAAGAAGGCAGGCAAGGAAGCAGGAGGACGAACTTCATCAGCACTTTCATCAGATGAACAAGATTCATTGATGTAGCAGATATGTAGTGATTGACTGTTAGCAGAAAAACTGTGATCCAAACTGCAAATCAATCAAAATTTCGATAAAATATTTTTTTTTAACAATTATAGACACATAAGAGATTATACTATTCAGCCCATGTTCGGTCACTAATTTTGGAGTGGTACCAAAAGATTATTTTTCTCTATTTTACTATTATTCTTGCCCTACACGAACCCTGACTTTCCATCGTTCAGGTAAAAGAAAAACTTTGGGCAAGCTCAGATTTTATTGGAAAAGTCCAACATAACAATCGCTGCACCACGCCACTTGGTACTAGTGTGCTCTGGATTTCCAGTTCAGTCGAAAATGAAACACCAGACAGTATTAGAAAGCGTTTTAACACATTACCACGCAGAGCTTAACACTTAAACCTACAACAATTTTGAGCGATTACGTATCAAAACAATCGTGTCAATCAAATAGTAAGAATTGGGTTTTAAATAGCCTGATGTCGCAAATATAGTAGACAGCAATAAAATTTAAGCATTACTATTATAGATAGTCGCAATATGTATCAATAGTTTTAATTCATGTTCCAAAAACTTTATTAATGTAAAGCTTGTGACGTTTTCGAACTATGCAAGACAAAGCTTGACTATGTAGCAACAACCAGGCTTTTTCAAGAAAAATGTTAAGTGCTTACAATAAACCTGCAAAGACTCAAAATGGACATGTAGAGATACAAGATAAAAAACTATCCTCTTCCACAATTTCCACTGTTTCTAGGGACCCGATTTTTATTACAGAGACCCACGGTCCCTAAAACGTTTTTTAAAAAACTCTGGCAGTAACCAAAGCAAGTTTCAAAATGTGGTACTTGGACTGGAAACTAGAATTCGCCTAAGACCTTACACTAGCCAACAGTTGAATCCAAATTAATAGGATTCTGAAGCAGAAGAACAGTTGTAAGCATGTCAGCAATCATCTCCAGGCTTCGCAAGCTCACAACTTACTCAAAAACAAGAAGCTAATATAAAAACTTCTTTTAAAACAGATAACCTTGACGCGCTTTTATGATGATCTTTATCGTGCGCCATTTTTAGACGAATGTCAAGTATGTGTTAAGTCCAGCATGGTTATTCAATGTCTTAGGAAAATCTTTTATCTCACAACAGCAAAGGGTTGTTAATCTGCGCAGCAACGATAATTCACAAGAAACTTACTTTGACCAGGATTTTTCCAAACCAAAACCATTATTATCTCCCTCATCATCAGAATCTCCACCAAACGCCAACTTCCTCCTGATTGCCTCCCTTTCCAGTTTTTGTTCCTACAACAAAAGCTGTTAAGTGAAAATGAACCAAAAATATTCAATACTGCAACTATGTACAACAGGTTTTCACTTTAAATCATCGCTGATTACATAAATACTTTCTTGCAAGCTTTTTTGATTATATAAACACTTATATATAAATTTTTTTGACATACGAACCAACAAACGTTATTATACCTCACGTAACGATAACACCTTGCTTCTTTTTCTAGGTGTGTCAGATGTTAAGACGGACACTCCGCTATCATCCTCCGCTGGGTCTGTTGTGAATACCGATATCTCGGAAAAATCTGTGTCTGATATTGCACTTTCTACTTCAATCTGTTCTGAGTATCTCTGTTTTATTTTATCGAGCTGTCGAAAGTACTTTAGAAGCTCACGCAATGAAAGAGAATCGACAGATGCATCATCTAAATAACCTCTGCATTTCCAAACTGAAAGATAGTTGCCATAGTCAGTTCCAACACTGTGGCGATCCATATTAATACGCTAAAATCACTTTTGAGTCCTACACAGTCTGGTAATCAATACATTAATCAATGAAGCTTTTAGAAAAATTTTCTCGACTTCCAAGGCCGCAAGACCGACGTCATTGCTCGAAGTAATTCTTTAATTAAATCAAAGTCGCTTCGCTTGTAGAAACGATCGAAGACAAGCAGCGATCGTGCGACGCATCAATGCTATTCTACTTAAGCGCACTTCGCTTATTTCATAGAAAAGAATTCGTTGCAGCCTTTTTCGTCCTTCCCTAGTAGACAAGCGCAGTGAGGTTTGCAACTGCGCATATTTGCCGAAGAAAACAAACACTGCGTGTCGACTTACGCCATCGATTTGAATGCATGCAAGGGTAATCACATTTCTAAGCTTCAACTAAATGAAAAACAGTGGGGTTAAAAATAAATTCAAAAAGGTAGACCAACTGTTTCCTACGGTGCGTGCCAGCACGACCAATTAAGAACGTCAGCAGTCCATACAGAAATTCAAGGAAATGGTAGTTTGAGGTGAAATTGCATAAAAAATATCTTCATTGCAAACGTCATGCTCACAAGAAATATTTATAATTGTATCGCCAGACACTTTTTGACAATAGACTTTCTTCCACTTTTGTTAAAAAATTCACTTGCGTTGAGTATCCGTCAGTCTCCTGTTAACCTCATCCACTCATAACACTATCTTGCTCAACAAACCTTTCAAAATGACTTTATAAGATGTGCGAAGGTGTAACATCAGTTAGTGATAAGTCTGAACCTTGGCGCACTTAATGATTTTTCGCGTTCACATAAATTAACTGTGAAATGACGTCATTCCAAAAGCTCAAAGGGCAATGGTTACTCAACCTAGCAACCAAATCGTCTAAATTCTGTTTGTGCAGAATCTTGATGCTCTCACAGGAGACAAAACGATACTGTATCGCAGCTTTTTTGTCGGAAGGCCAACATGACTTTTTATTCAGGCCATCGAACTAATGCTTGGCATTAAGAGTAAAAAATTAAACATTGTAAAAATCATCATTTTCTTGTCCATAAAATAACTAATGTCCAAATAAAACTCTAAATTTAGTTTTATTAAAAAACAGGTAGGAAGTGGCATCAAAGCTACTATATAATTCTCTTTCAAATTTTTACAATTGATCAAACATAAGCAGAAATCCATCAGCAAGAGCAAATGATTGGAGCGTGGCATTACTCCATTACCCACACATTTTTTCTAGCTATGCCCCAGAAGATAGCAGTGTCTGAAACCGATAGCATTTCTCAAGAACAGATTGGCTTGTTAAATTCTAATTTGGCACAGCGGATGTATTTTATTGGGCTTTGGTTGTTTATATTATTACTTTTTGCACATGGCGTTGGCCGAGTGGTGGGCAGATTTGAACAACTAGATAATTCTAGTTGTCTAATAAGATCAATTAGGGGGAAATGCAGGTGATCCAATTCTAATCTAATTTTTGAAATACTTCTATGCTCTAATTTTAATTCTAATCTAGTTTCTAAGCTCTAATGAGAAAGATTGGTTCAGGTCTAACTCCACAGAGCGTGAGAGCATGGACTGTGATATTTTGAGTTACTGAAAAAGCGAAAATCGTTTTTCTCATTTCTAGGCTGTTGCTCGAGAACTCTAAGGTAGGACTGCAACATCAGCTCCATTGGAAAGAATTTCCAGCATGCAGGCGAGCTGTGTTGTGCGAAATGAGCCAATCTTGGTGTACAGACATTTGCCATTCTCATGCTTATGAGAATGACCTCTGATTTGACATGAACTGAACTTGATCTTTATTGAATTTCTTTCTAATTCGAAGTTCAATTCTATTTCCAAGTTTTTGCGAATTCGGTAATTCTAATTTAATTTGGAAAAAACTGTGCAGCTATAATTTAAATTCTAATCTAATTTGCAAAACCTGAAAATTTTCTAGTTGTCCAATTCGGGTGGTTGGAGGATTGAGCTTCGCTGGTTTAAAGCCTTTCTTGACGCTTCACTGATGTATAACCTAACCTACACTTGCATGCGGCTTCAAAAAAACTCTTATTCAGTCAAGCTGCTTCTTTTCAGTGTATTGTGCCAGTAGCAATAGACACGGTAAGATTACGAAAGACTTTGTTAACTACACGATTGTCTCGTTAAACCTTGCTAAAATATGGTCATCTTTTCCTGCACCAGCCACAATCGAGTGCTACAGCATACGAACGTGAGACACACCAAGGTTAATTACAACAACTCAGATGGCCGAGTGGTAAGAGCGTCTGCCTCTTGAGCTGTAGACTTGGGTTTGATTACAAGTCGGGTCAAACCAATGACTTTAAAATTGGTATTCACAGTTTCCCTGCTTGACGCTCAGCATCAAAGGGACAGTGTGGAGAACAAGCCGGCAAGTTTACTTGTGCCGTTGGAAAAAGCACTTAGCGGGATTCCCCCCATCTTGGTGTGGTAGACAGATGGCTGGCAACTCCTAAGCGAGCTCGTATAGCGCATTGATCGC
The DNA here is from genome assembly GCA_964006365.1 of Trididemnum miniatum. Classification (NCBI taxonomy): domain Eukaryota; kingdom Metazoa; phylum Chordata; class Ascidiacea; order Aplousobranchia; family Didemnidae; genus Trididemnum; species Trididemnum miniatum. Next base: position 9,232,719 of record OZ023249.1, read on the forward strand.
ACTGGCGCCGACTTGTGGGGAGATGGGGAAGCTTAACCTCCCCATAGCTTGCAGCATGGTGAGAAACCTCCCCGTAAAAATCTTTCCCATTTATATGTTAAAGAATGATACCTTGTTCATGTAGTATTAAAAGCTAAAATTCGCTGTTTGCGCTAATTAAAATTAACCTGATGTTTAAAGGAGTATTTTACAGTTCTTACTAGCGTATCAATACCAAAAAGCGTACCGTCCAAACACGGTACTTGCGCAAGAAAACTACAACTCAGAAGCCTACGCAAGCGCATTTTAGTGTGCGCAGGTTAATTTACGTGATGATACGTGCACACGTGTGTAAGCGCATTCCCACAGCATCAAACACTTTGATTTCGGCATCCCGTTCAAGCAGCGATGCTAAGATGTAATAGCACCATAGACTCCGGAGTCTATGATAGTACTGCAGATAATTACGAGAACTGTTAAATATGAAGAAACACTAACAGAAAAACTTCTATATAATACTGTGCAGTATTAGCAATACCAAACATACGAAATAATAATGAATTTTGTTAACCTCGAAATGTCAAATATGCTTAGCAGGGGCGTACACAGAAATTTTCAATAGGGGGGGTGAAGAAACTTTTCCACATTAAGGTACATTTTTTTCTCGTAGAATCTAAGCGAAAAAGGCTTTTGGCGTGTATCGAAGAACGCCAAAGGGAAGGGCGTAAGCATTGGAGCCGAGCCCCCTGGGTACGATTTATGCTGAGCGTAATTACTTGCTGTTTCAATAAGTCATCTTAAAATTTTTTTCATAATTTTGTTTGCGTCAATTCGCAACGAACAAGTCCGAAACGCGTTGCTATCGTTTTTTCGGAAACGTGCTTATTATCATATTTGTTGCGTTGAAATAAAAAAAAAACAAAAAAACGTACGAGAAATGTGATACTTCTAAAATCTTCGGGATTGTTACGGTAAACTTGCTAACTCGCTCGTCTACGGTTGAATTAGATCAGGGTTTTCCAAACTTTCTGTTCATCGGTACCCTTGGACAATTTATGGGTTCGCTCGTATACCCCCAAAATCGGTGAAGACCAAAAAAAAAGTCGGCACATCCACAGAATCCTGTTTTTCCACCAAAAATCGGTGAAGACCAAAAAAAAAGTCTTCACGTCCAGGGAGTCCTGTTTTTTTCGCTACAAATAGAGATAACCTTAAGTACCCCTTGAAAAGTGGAAATGTACCCCAGTTCGGGAACCTCTGAATTAGATGCTGATTGCAAAAACCAAAAGTTTGAAAAATGCTTTGCGTAGCACAACGATTTTCTAAACAGTGATTTGATTTGACGTGAGAAATATTACAATATAACAAAAATAGGCAAATCAAGAGAAGCGTATCAATTGAAGACGAGAGAGCTAAAACATCAGCAGCTGATTCCGCTCCCCCCCCCCCAAAAAAAAAACAATTTGGAATGTAAGACCATGAAAACACGCGTTTATATAAAGATAGCGGAACAGATCGAAGAACAAGAAATGCTAGATAAATGACCTTTTTTCCATCGTGAGCAAAAACATTTCGTTGATTTAGGTTTGACGGGAAGTGTGCCAGCAGCGAATTACTTCTTTATGTTGTTAGTTAACGAAACACATCTCTTTAAGAGACTCGCGGATTGAATGCTAAGTACTACGCAGGATAAAAGACTTAAGGCGCGTTTACACACAGATCGCAATTTTTGAGCCGCAGCGCAGCGAAACTCAAATCGCCTGATTGACTGCTTATCTCTGATGGCAACTTCTTGGTAAAACCGCTTTGTTACGCTTGATTGAACGTTAATAGCCAGGCTCATACATTTCAATCTGCATTCGCGCGTAGTTGAAATCGCAAATCGCTTGTAGAGCGATTTCTGCGTAGCGCAGATCGATTCGCACGCTCGCACACACACAACTTTGCACAGAGTTGCGCGTTTAAGTTCGCGATCTGAACATAATAAAACAAACAAACTTCCCGATCACAATTACGCACGTGTAAACGCACCTTTATCGGTACTCGCACTCAACGCATTTGCAAGCTAAAGTTTAATGCGTCTCAAAAACCTACGCATTCTTCGGGGTAAGCAGCACAGTAATGCGTATTTTTCGAGATCTTTGTTACTTTGCTTGTGCTCGCACAAAACCTCTCCATGTTTTAAGAGTAAGTCGGCGCCAATGATTGATTGCTTACTCGTAATAGGATAAATATGCAACAAAATACAAGAAATACAAAAAAACATAGGCTTTGAAACGAGTTGGTACCGGTATGGAAGAACATGTTACTACGGCTTATTTGAGCTTACAAAAGATGTCAAAAGTCAATTTTTGGTCGTCTAATAGCATTCTTCATTACGTAGAAGTTAACAAATCATTTCTAACCAACGTGCACTGCATCGTTGTACACTAGACATGAATTAGCGTGACCACCATCACACACTCTACGAAACATACATATTGAAAGCTGCATCAATGACAGCTCACGAGAATTAATGCTAAGCAGTATTTATCGGAAGATAATGCAAAACCATAGCAGCTATGCATTAAATCGTTTTCTGGCATGATTTGTCAGCCACATATCGACAATACACGACCTAAAACTGCCACATATCCGAGAAAATAGCATTCCATCACATGTCCTGCTTTGACACAGCAAAACACACGAAAACCCTTCGCCTGCTGTATTACGAACTACTTTCAGAACTAGCATCAGTACACTATTTCAAACTTATAAACTCCGCATCTACACAACTGTCTTCTGCCAATTTTGACTCTGACTCTCACAAAGCAAGAAGGGTTTTGTAATGAAGTTGTTTACCAATGCAAAAGTAAAACATTGAAGACTTTCAAACTGACCTGGCCGGAGTCGAAAGTCTGTTTTCTATCGACACTCTACCACACTGCTCAATACCAAACGCTTTGCCAATGCAAAACAATATCATTAACTAAGTAGAGGCGTTCTAAACAAGTTTCTCTAAATTGAAACTATATTGAGCAACTTTTAATTAAAACTCAAAATTGGAATAAGTTTCTAGGAAATTTCTGGCGCCGATATTTGTTTTAAATATATACTAGACAACATTAGTGACATAAAACGGCGGATTTTTAAGTATCCTAGTTTATTTCTATCTTTGCTCTCCACCGAAGACAACACAAAAAGCTAATAAAATAGTCGCTACTTCGATCTACTTTCTGCACCAAATACGGCTTCGAATTCTGAATAACGCCACTCATATCATCGAAAAGCTCAAAGAAAAATGCTAAGTTATTCCCAGCATGTATCACATCCGATGCTCTCCTAACTGTCACGAAAACTCGGCCTGACTAAGACAAGTAATGTCAGTAAGCGTGTAGTGGCACTGTGACACATTTCACACTAATTAGTGAACAATGCTAACATAATGAAGAAAAAGGAACAAGCAATCAATTACGCCTTAACCAAATCTAGAAGCATAGCAAGCGATCAATGTCATCCGCGTGTAAAAGGAAGTGGAACGCAGCACGATATTTCAGCAACACATGCCAAAAAAGTACGGCGTATAACAAAGGCACAACCTTCAAAAAAACGAAATAGAATAAGATATTCAGCAGTTGTTCTCGAAAATTAAGTAAATTGTTGGGTTTAACGACAACGACTTATTTTAATAAGGCAACTTATATTGCTAATCCCACAGCAACGAAAAACTGATTTAACTATGGTAACAAAAAAACCATACGACATTAGCATATCATTCGAACGGGCTACAAAACCTAAGCAATTATATATCTGAATTGTCACTATTCGCCATAGCTACTTAAAAACAATCCAATAGTAGTATATGCAAGCTTTCTCGTGATAGAAAGATATAGATAAATATGCAACTAAATAAATACTAAAAAAAAAAAAATTTAAAAACAAAATGCCTAATACAAACAGGAAATATGCGTATGAAGCAAAAACAAAAAAAAAACCATAATTTAATCAATACCATTTTAAATCATATCGATAATAATTATATAGCTTGTCTAAAAACTCAGGAAAACAATGTGGTAATGTATCTACAAAATGAACTTAAACTCCGAACTTTCTATCTGGTATCTCACACTTGTAATAATAAAAAAATAAGACTTATACCAAAGCTAGGTTATCATACAAAGCAACTGACGCACTAGATTTTACAGCATACCTCCATTCCGTGACCAGTTGCGTCTTTTCCCCCAAAATATCTGGAAATTTCACGCGAATTATCATTGCTGAGAGGAAGAGTTTGGTTTGATATTGTTTGACATGATAAAAGGTTAATTTGTTCATCAAACGAAGACCACGTCAGGAGTGCATCTTTCGAAGCAACTTCTCCGTTGTCATTTCTTTGGATAATTTCGGGTTGTATAATGCTGTTACAGTCGTTAACTTGGTTCACTTGCCATTGCAAGGGCACGCTGGCGGTGTTATTATGTGGTGGAAATGAGTAGGTTTCTGCTTGCAAATCAGAATCGTCCCACGCAGGCTGAGTATCATACCAATTTCTGTTATCTTCTCCAACTGTTTTACTATCCAAATTTTCATTTTGAGCAAAAGTCTGGGAAGTGGCAATTAAATGATTTGCGTCCATAACTACTTGGCTCGGTTGCATTTTATCATGTTCCGCAGCAAGTTGTTCATACACTCGTCTAAAAAATTAATAATCACAAGTTAAACAACGACGCAAATACAAATCTACAGAAGAGAGGCTTAGATGGCAAAGTTAGAGCCAGTAATATCACAAATCACATCAAGCAAAAATTAGTATTAAAAATTATAAAAAACCTCAAGAGCCTGTTTCACGCTTCGCGCGAATGTCGGAAGGTAATGTACTAAAAATAGTCGTGAAGGTATCTTATTCCGATTCAGTTTGAATAATATACCTCGCCACAATCGCGACAGTTGTAAAACAGACTGCTGAGGTTTTTAAAGATTTTTAATTTTACTTGGTCTGATTTGTGACATTACTGGTTATAACTTTGCCATCTAAGCCTCTCTTCTGTAGAATTGTATTTGCGTCGTTGTTTAACTCGTACCCTCTACAGTAGAAGCTACAAGTCGTCAGATATAGTGTTTCATACACATAGTTACTTTGACCATTTCCATTTCCGCGGACTCTACATCACAATATAATTTGTTCACAATCTTATCTCGCAATTTTGCTAACTAGAGCCATCGAAATAATACTGTTATTAATATGTATAACCAAAAATATAGAGGTGAGTGAGTCTGAACCCTTTGCACCCCATTTAACGATTTTTATGCTACCAAAATTTAAAGCACGACTTATATAATTGAACAAACCAAATATTATAGCAGCAAATAGATTATTTTAATAGAGTATCGTATCTAACGCAACGTTGGCACTACATACCTTCTGTATTCTAAGTATGCTTCACTGTGGAATTCTGATGCGACCTTATTGTTTGACGCCATGTATACATCCATCATAGCTTTATTTTTCCTGAGTTTTATCAACACATAAAACAGATCCTGAAAATATACTTTGTAATTACTAAAACATACAGAAGCCACGTATTAACCAAAAATCAAGAATAGGAAGGATCATTGGAGTTAGTATACTAAATAAGTAAATGCTACCAAATTAATTGAATTTCATTTTATTCCAGTCGATATGATTTATTATTGAGCACTTTTGCTTGGTTATGCAAGTAAAATTGGCATTCCTTTACTTAACTCATTTAGCTTAAAATTAGTTGCACAGCTTTTGAAAAAAAAATCAATGACTCATTTTGCCATTCTCTCTTAGCTTCAAAAGCTGTAACGTCCCACATAACATCCTTACGCAAAACTGTAGACCATACTTGGTAGGCATTGTAACAATATGAAATATATATTGGCGTCTTACTGCGTTGAAACTTTATTAATTCAGAATTTTAGTAATTCAGAACTAAGGTTAGTCTGTTTGTTCATCAAAACTTTAGTAATTCAGAACTAAGGGCTAGTCTGTTAAGGTTATGCATGTCTTCTTTGCAACTATTACACAGAGATAATTACACAAAATCCCCCTTGAATGAATGTTTTAACTTTATGTGGCAACTTATTGATTACACAATAGCACTCACTGTTTCCAAATTTGTTTAGACCACATTTCAAGAGTAACACTCAGAAATAAGAAAAAGTTGTTCGAAAAAAAACTTGAGCCAAAGATTACTTGACCAAGAGAAGAAATAGGACTGAATTGTTTAACTCAACTCTGAAGATAGTATTATATCCCACTAAAAACTTTTATTACAGACCGCACAAAATCAAGTTCCGTTTGAAGCAAACTGGTTTTGAAGCAACTACGTACACAGATAAGAAAGTTTTCAAGTCTTAAATCAACATAATTAGCTTCATAATACAGATCGAAACCAAGGGAATAATCCTATCAATGACTATATATCATATATGTAAAACATCTTTAGAGTATCAAATGACAGAATTACAATCGTACATTACAGAACTGGATATTCTGACATCGATCAACTCTCTTTGTTATTAAGTGTTTTGAGATCCTATGTATAATACTTAATAAGAACTTGCTTTATTCAAGATCTGTTCAAATGTTTGAAGCAAGGTATTTTGCACACCCGTATGCGACGTCATTTTCTCATTGCATGATGTTTATTTTGCTCATTTCGTTACCACTACTTGATAAACATAGAAAGGAAAATGCTTTTGATATTTTAATTTAGAATTTCTCATCTTCTGCCCACTCTCCTTTCATTTTCCTCCATACCATCAGCAATCATGGCAATCCATCCTCCAAATAAAAACTTTTTTTTTTCAAAGACATGACCGAATTAATACTTAAATAAGGTACATGAAAGCCCCTACTCGCCTACATAGCTTTGCTAGTGGCCCTCCACCACAAACTCTGTACCGGTTAAGATTCTTGGTCAAAACTATGTAATTCCGAAGCATAAAAATAAACTCATTTTTAAAGCAACAGATTATATAGTTATATATAAACTTCATTGAATTTGTAAAAGTTCAAATACAAGTATAAACTTTTCTGAGCACTGAGCTGAAGAGCAACATAGCTGAGTGAATTGTTAACCACTCACAAAACATCACCGATTTACTCAATCACACGACAATAAAATAATAAGAAATCATTTAATCTTTTCAGCAAGCAATACCCAATCACAAAGTGCATAAACAGAAACTTAGCACAATTTCACTCCAGAGCTATGAAGTAAACTTCTGTAATAGACCTTGACATAAAAAGAATAGCTTTGTTTTGTGACAAAGTATTGTTGTATGACAAGTACTATCATTGGCACTATTACTACCTCTGTTCGTGATAATTACTGTTTACGAGAGTGATAGTTTTCTTATAATGTAAGACTCTGTTCGTGATAATTACCGCGTGCGGCCCACGAGACCATTTTAAGTGGCCTGCCGGCACTTACAGAAATAAAAACTCTTACAGTGAATTAAGCCAAAAACCATTACTTTTTTAGCTTTTCACTGATTTTCAGTGGAAAATAGGACATCTGAGAACTTAAAGACTTTTTTTTGCTCTTCATTGATTTTCAGTGGAAAAGGACGTGTACACCTTTCTTTTTGCTCTTACAATCAGTACGGCCATTGGCTTCAAAATTTTTTAAAATGCGGCCCTTTGTCTAAAAACTTTGCCCACCCCTGGTGTATATACAGCTAACTGCACACTGGCATATTTTTTAAGAAGTAGGCTATACATAGTCTAATTTGTGTAGACATACTAAGACTTTCACTTTTAATAATAAACCTAAACATGAGGAATACAGTCATTGCTTTGGTAATCATGTTGTCCCTATATGGAATTCACTCCCTGAAACTGTGGTATCTGCTACCAGCTTTTATGTGCTAAAAAAAACCCTCAAACAACTTGACTTGCATAATGCTGCTAACGTCATGTTTTGGTGTAGTCTGAACTATTCCATTGTTTAGCTATATCAGTTGTTAAATACTGCTCCCTGTATATATTTGCTTTGCTCAGTATTGCTTACCCTTTACATTTGCTGTGCCGGTATATATTTGCTTTGCTCAGCGTTGCTTGCAAGGACAACAGTACATAGTGTTTGATGAGTGTTTTGTATGGTCAGAGAGTACTTACAATTTGCGTAGACAAATATACTAAAACTTTAACTTTTAAAGGTAAACCTAAACATAAGGAATACAGTCATTGCTTTGGTAATCGCGTTATCCCTACATGGAATTCACTCCCTGTAACTGTGGTATCTGCTACCAGCCTTTCAGTGTTCAAAAAAAAACCTCAAACAATTTGACTTAAATAATGCAGCAATCTTTATGTTTTGTTTTAGCCTGAACTAATTTCCTTTGTTTATGTCAGCTGTTGAATATTGCTCCCTGTATGATGTTTGCTTTGCTCAGTGTTGCTGTTATGTTTGCACATTTTCTATGTTCGCTTTTTTTTAAGTTGTCCAGAACCAAGACTTTCCTCTATTTGCAATTGATAGATTGTTGCTTTTTCGTTTCAATTCTTCAACTTTTGTTTGCATGTGTAAGAGTGCTAGGGTGTTAGTCCTGGACCATTGTGCAGTATTCAAATAAATAAATAAATAATACAACAAAACCAAATTCTATTGACAAATTTTAATGTTTCAGGCTATGATAGAATTCAAAATTTTTATCATTTTGTAAAAGAATAAAATGCTAGTATGCTCTAGCAGACTAATGCAGCAGTGTCTAGAATTAAGAATCTTTCATTGTGGATATCGGTACCGGTAGTTCAAACAGATTTCTATATAACCTTATCAGCTTATGCAGTTACATCAGTATGTAAGTGTACTGCGTAGTGCACTGCACACCAAAAAACCATTGCCTCAAAAAACGTATAACATGGCCCACACAACTAAAACTTGGGCACCTCTGGCTCAACAACAACAGCGTACGGTATTTTTACATTACTCAATCATTTAGGGAAAAATATTCTCCGTCAGATCTCAGGGCAGTTCAAAACAAACACTTGAGAAAAATCAATATGTCAGTCAGACTATCACATTTTACAAAAAAGATATAGCTTTACAATAACCGAATCAAAAAAAGTTAGCATTCAAAATTAAACTTGAAAAATGAGATTTCAGATGTGCGGTATTTTAAAATTATATACGGTACCAGTAGTTAGTGTTACAACAAACAATACCGGTATGAGCATAAATCAAGGGGCAATAAATTCAACGCAGCACACACTTTGCAATAGATCTGTCACAGTACCGGTATATATCTGTAAACCCGTAAGTTTATTTGTAATTTTTAGGAGATCAGAATATCTAAGATTATCATGCAACGACAGATACCAGTATATAGCAGTATTAAACAGTTAAACATAGAATGGACAAGGAGCAATATTACCGGTACTGGTATTCTATACAGGTATAGTGGTACCAGTACTGAAAATAAAGACATAAACAGGATAAAGGTCATATTAGTTACTGCTATATCCAGCATTGGTATCACACAGCTATCAACAAAAATGCAGTTGTCATTTTCAGAGAATAAGAAATGCAAATGAGAAATAAACTAGGCTAATGAAATAGAGTACACTAGGCCTACCAGTCCCCATACTGGTATACTGCATGGTAGATTAGTAGCCTACCGTACTGGTATATCAGCAAAAATCACCGAATCTGTTGTGTTGATTGCTCACATTTGGCAGGAAAATGTTCTGTTGGACTATGGGTAGCTTGATGTCATAATGGTAGTCGTTTAGACCAGGGCCAACCAAACTGGGGGTCACGTATCAAGCTTTAGGGATCGCAAGAAGTAGAGATCATACACTTAAATTTTAGACGAAGTACCGGTATTAGACTACTGGTACGTATTCCATAATACCAGCATAGACCTACTGTTGTACTTTTTAAACTTTTAAAACTGGTGCAACTGCGCAAACATTTTTCTTAACTTATATAGTTGTAGATTCCCGCTCATCTCTAGGCTAGTGCAAAATACGGTTGGTAGACTATTGGTAGTAAGGCAACAGACAAATGTTTCCACATTCTTATCACCTGGCACAGCTATAGCTTTAGTCTATGCATAGGCCTAGATCTAAACCTCTCGTACAGGTATCACCATTGCTCAAACCTGTTGACACAGTTTTAGACGAAGTACCGGCATATTAAGTATTTTCTTCCAGAACATTTCAATGCTATACCGATAATGGTTTTATACACCGGTAGATGGGACTCAAAAAACCCATTTGCAATCCAAAAACAAAGCGCCGAGCACCTCTCTCTCAAAATCTCTGGAAGAGCTTGCTGGCGTAGCTTCTGACTCTAGACTAACTTCGTAACTTGCGTCTTGAATTTTATGGAAAGAAGCTTGACACCATAGATTACTTAGTGGATTGAACCCTGCATTGTGACGTAAAAAGTTCAGTCACGCTTGAACGATAGTGCCAATTTTTTTTCAGCTACAATGGAAAAGTGCATATCTGATGCTTAAAAATGCCAGAAAAGAGTCTTTATCTTCATGCATATTGCATCTTAGTTCAAATCTTTTTAGCATATTTGAGTCTAAGATTGCCGTAATGTTCAGGCACACCGAGCTTAAACTTACGAGCTTTGCAAGGTTACGATAAGCGAGGGAATATCATCGTAAACCGTAGCGTAGACCTTCCGGTTGAACCGTACAATTATTTTACAGGTTTTCACTGTTGCGTAGCGTAATAGGCTATAGTAGTTTAACCAGTACAATACAAATTTTACCTACGTTTTCGACATTCTCTTGCCCGATTAAAAATGGAACTCTGGGAGGACATGTCGCAAGAAGAATTGGATTTATGTGTCATCATTATCGAGACGGTAGGCTACATTATACTGATGGCAGAGTTTTGGTTAATGCAAGTTGCAGAAAATTAGGCCATATCGATAAAGATAATAGTAGTAGTAGTATACGTTAGTAGCAGTAGTTTATTTTTATTTAACGGCTAGAGAAAAACTCAAAAAAGAACAAAAACAGTGGCCGAAAAGAAGGCTACAGCAACAAAACGATATACGTTATAGGCTACCATGCGTAAATAAAAATAGACACAGCCTAAAAAATAAAAAATGCACGGTCGCTGCACCTAGTTGCTCCTTAAACTTAATTCCATTGAAAACCAATTAAGATTTTTAGATTTTTCTTTAAAAAGCCACAGATCTCTTATTAAAATACCGGTGCTTGTTGGCAATGTGTACGCAAGGTTATGGGTTCAATTTCCGCGTCGGTCAAGTCGGACACACTTCTCGCCACTGCTACGCATATTTTTCGCAGTTTGAAGTTGTGGCTCAGGCATCAACTTAGCCGCGGAGATAGGCTCAACCCGCAAGTAGACGTATAATGATGGATTAGAGTTTAAAAGAAAATCAATTTTACGGATTTGTGCCCACCTTTGGTTATCAAGCCTAAAAACCAGTCACTTTTAACCCAATAAACCATACCTAGATACTTAATGTTACTTATAAACAACGTTTTGCCCATATACAAATCCATTAGTCCCCTTAAAGTGCTTGATGTGCTGCAGAAGGCTAAACAACCCTCAATTAGGCCTACTACCTGCAGACCAGCATCAGACTAGCATTTTCAATGGTAGCTGAAGAGAAATTGGCACCATCACTCAAGCGTGACTGAACTTTATGCAAAATTTCACTGTTGTTTTTGAACTTTTTTAGCTACGCCTATTTGTATAAACAAAAATTACTAAAAATAATTAAAAATCAATAAATGACTATGTTAAAAATTTTATGCAAATTGGTTTCCAAACAACAGAGTAATAGCATGCTAAAAAAAGTGAAATCACTGATGCGTAACGCCTCTTCCTATCCACTAAGTAATCTATGTTGACACTTTCTGGCTTCGCATCATTAAATAGCCGAATATCCACCATCATCGGACCCCGCAGTAACCGCACTCCTGCCTTTCTCTCCAATCTCTCGACTCGACCAGGGTTGCCAGGTTTTGCAGAGTAAAATATACCAAAATGTTCCAAATTATATACCAAATATATACCAAAATATGTTATCAAAAATATACCAAAGATATACCAAAATTTCGAAAAAAAATCATCAGTTTATCTGTAAAAATGAAAAGTAAGTGTTGCATTTTTGAATGACACAATTAAATTCTTGCTCAATCTCCCAACAGAAGTATTTTTACACTGAACATAAATTAGTTGTATTTGCTAAATACAATCAAGCTTTCATTACCAGTAATGCAGATCAAATAGATCAAGGAACCAAATCAAAGTTTCTCACGCTAAACAAAAAACAGTAGTCACAAATACAACAGTTTAATTGAAATTAATCAACACTTCACAGTCCACAATTATCAGGTAACAAAAAGATGTACTGCACAAAACTCACAGTTTCAAATAAACTAGCCCCCATTACTTGAAATTAATCAACACTTCACAGTCCACAATTCTCGGTTAACAAAAAGATGTACTGCACAAAACTCACAGTTTCAAATAAACTAGCCCCCATTACTTGGGGTCTTGTGAAGATCATACCGTATCACACCATTGGGAAACGTACGGGTACGTCCTTGATGCGCACTAGCGATTCCAGTAACCATATTTTCCATACGGTATGATCTTAACAACGCCCGGCTAATGGAGGTTCATTTCATTGAATCAATTCACTGGTCTCCTTCCTATGCCAAACATAAATACCGATACGTTATCCCAGTAGGCCTAATATGAATACCGGTACCAGTAGTCCAGTACCCCTTAAACATCCCAAATTCTGATCCTTAACATTCAACCCAAACCCCAATCATTGCAAATTAGCCTGCTGATGAATGATGATATAATGTGAACACCAAGCCTTAATCCAAATGCCAAACCCTACAACGCTACAACTTAACACTCAAAACTATAAACTAGCCAATTCATTCTTCACAATTCACATATAACATATTGCTTCAGAAAAAGAAAATTCTAGAGCTTTTGCCTCATTGCAGAGATGTCCGGAGTCGCTTTTTTGAGACTCCGACTCCAATCCTGCTCCAAAATTACAGAATCCTACTCCAATCCTGCTCCGGTTTACGTCAAAAATCAAAACTCCAACTCCTGTTTTCACTCCTGTTACTCGAAGAATTTTTGCAAACTTTGCAATCACAATGTTATCCAAACTTTAGGCCTATATTAAATTTCATGCTAGTGAGATTACTGGTGTTTAGAGACGGTGCGCGAACCGATGCCTCACAGCGAGCATAACGTGACAATGTTCAGTGTACATTACAATAATAACTTTAAGAAATGGTTGCTCCGGCTCCAACTCCTACTCCAGTTTTGAAATTAAACTTAACTCCGAGTCCAATCCGGCTTCGAAAAAATTTGCTTGACTCCGGCTCCGATTCCGGCTCCTGTACATCTTGCTTCATTGGCACATTGTCCAAAAAAAAAATCGCGACTAGTGGTGTTGCCAATTTGTAAAACTGCATTGCTCAAATCCGTAGAAAGGATTTATTAGGTAATCTGGCAATTAAAGAGCTAGCTTTCTAGTAATCTTCAACATATCAGTTATATTAAATTTCTGAAATATACCAAACGCAAAAAAACACTACCAAAAGGCATAAAAATACACCAAATTTAAGGACATATACCAAACCATAATTTCACCTACCAAACGGTCCAAAAATATACCAGATTTGTGAAATCTGATATATAAATATACCAGTTGGCAACACTGGACTCGACCTATGTGTGCGCGCATAGATTCTACACTTCGGCATCTATGGTGCTAGTCAGCGTTTTCAACGTTGACGGCAATCAAAACGAAAGATTGTTCCAACATAGTTCTCTATAATAGAACTATGGTTTCAGCAAAGACTACCAGGGGAAAGTGCCATAAGTTGAACCGGGCATGTGGTCCATTTCTATTTTCTCCAAATTAAAAATAAAATCGGCAACTCACTTGCTGCTAAAACCATGCTTCAGTAAGCCATAGATAGGTAATGTTGCAACTACCATAGATATGTAATACTACAACTAGATTGCGCGTTCATCGTTAAACGGCTTTCTATGGTGCAGGATTTTCAATTGGGGAGGGGGGGGCTTGAGTTTAAAAATCTTACCAAACAGCTGGAACGGATCCAGAAAATTTCGATGGGGGGATGCAGATTTGAATTAGGTTGAGTGTTAACTAGATACAAAGACGTCAGACGTGTAGACCCGGAATAGTGCGCACTAAAAGTTTTTTTAGGGAGGGGACCAAACTGTGACATCTTTTAGCCTGTAAACGTGTAGCGATTGTCACGCTCCTGTTACGTCATAGACGTGTTTTGCCTTGTCTGCGATAACCAGTTCGCACGAGACAGACGAGAGACCAGGAGAAGGTTTACGGAAGTGCATGTGTTTTTAGACGTGGAAATCTGATATTAGGCCTACTAACTTAAGATATTAATTTACAATTTGGATGATTGTCTGATCGAAAAGTTTTTGAAATTTTACATGGTGTAATGTTTTCCGTACCAATATTCATTCATTTTACTGTTCCAGTGTAGGCCTATTTTAATGCTTTTAGCGTACGGGAATAAAAGTTGACTAGATTGATTGATAATGGCCTTTTTAGCAGGGAGTCGAACCGAACCCGAACCGGAGTTTTATAAACAGTTTTATAAGCTGTTTTTGTCAAACCTTAACCGAACCCGAACCGTATTTTTCAGAATCGCAAAGAGCGAACCGGAACTGAACCGAATAATATGAGTGCTTGCGAACCTTAATCGAACCCGAACTGATTGAAAAAGCGGCTCGCTCCTTGAAGGTACTCGCGTCACTTTGAAGCTGGTTCGATTTCAAAATAATAGTCACTTATTTATTTATTAAGTTGCATATTTATCCTCCTATCACGAGAAAGCGATCAATGCGCTATACGAGCTCGCTTAGGAGTTGCCAGCCATCTGTCTACCACACCAACATGGGGGAATCCCGCTAAGTGCCCTTCCCAACGGCACAACAAGTAAACTTGCCGGCTTGTTCTCCACACTGTCCCCTTAATGCTGAACGTCAAGCAGGGAAGTTGTGAATACCAATGTTAAAGTCATTGGTTTAACCCGACTCGGAATCAAACCGGAGTCTACAGGTCATAAGACAGACGCTCCATACCACTCGGCCTTCTGACTTATGCAAGTAATCTATGCATGATGAAGAAGTCTTTTACATTTGATATGCCCGGTTCCGCAGTGCACGCGTAACAGAATAAAAATCAAGCGCTTTAACTCTAATTTAACGCTACCTGTGGATTGAATAGGCCGCTGGTGTCAGAGCATAGTAACAATTTAATTTTCCTGAAATTGGCTTTACAACAAGTATTTTATGCATTATATTGGCCTGTCAATGCGAAGAAAAATTGCTTTGTACGTTTCATTATTTAAATTGTGTTCCTAGAATTATACTATTTTTTACTGCAAACCTAAACCGAAACTTTATAAACCGGTTTTGAAATATTTTTTACTGGAGTGAACCCAAACCGAACCGTTTTAATTTATCTAAACTTTAACCGGAACTGAACCGAAATTTGAAACCGCTGTTGAACCCAAACCGAACCTGAACCGGAAAAATTAATCGGTTTGACTCCCTGTTTTTTTGAACAAATTTTGATCAAACTTTTTGCTTCTCATTCGGAGTCTTTCACCAAATATGATGCATTTTGTTTGCACATTTTCCATTTATGCGTGCTTTCTTCAGGCCAGGAGTGGATCCAGAAAATTTTGGCGGGGAGATGCAGTTTTGAATTAGGCTGAATGTTTACTACGGTAGGCTAAATGCAAAAACGGTAGAGGTCTAGACGCGAAAAAGGGCGTGAATAAGCCCTTTGAAAATGTTTTATGTTTGAGGTGTAATCAGAAATTTTTTCACAGAAGGGACACCAAATTTTAACATTTTTTCAAGCGTAGTTTTTTCCAGCAGAATTAATTTGAAGCAAGTTGAAGAATAAAAACTGGCTCCAGAGGGTTCGGGGGCATGCTCCCCCGAAAAAGTTTTGAAAATGCACGTACTGTAATGGCCATTTCAATGCATTTTAAACAGCCTTCGGGCAAACTTTATTGAAATTTTTCCCCCCTTATTTTGAGTGCTTCACCGGTATTGCTATCTGGCGTTCTAGTTCTACAAACCGAGTTTCACATAAGCCTAAAAGATAACGTTTCGTTTCTCCTTGACTAGAGTTCTTTGATGCAGGACTTCAGCAACGCTGTTTTCTTCGCACTGGGTAGCCTACAGTAAATATAATATGCCAACGGAGATTTGTTTTGAACTATTGAAGTGACGCCTGACCGTTCACTGGCCATTGCGACTGCGCCATCACAACTCTGGCCAATGCAAAAAGCAAAGTTGTATTGCATTTCCCCCTTGTAAGCCCACATATAAGAAGTCCAGCAAGAAACCCATGGACCGCGTTTGATTATAAAAAGTGGGGAAGACAAATTTTGTGTGATAAGTTAAATCGTGCAATGCTTTTGACAGAAGTTTTTTTTCTTCATCTTTATCCTCCTATCACGAGAAAGCGGCGGAGGCGCTAAGCGTAGGATGAATCCAGAGTCACTTAAATACCACCGATATTATAGAACGCCCACGTTGATTATGTAGCCCTGTGCCCGCAAAGGCTATTCTTACATTTTGTGAGTTTATTGATCCTACTTCTTGAGTTTGCTTTGAAAAAGAAATGTCCATCTGATTTTTACCTCATCGGCTTTCCATTTTTCCAAAATTATTGTATTTTTACTCGACTTTTCGATTTTGTTTGCCACGTTGACGTACATGAAACTTTAAATGCACAACAGGCAACAGCGATTGTGATGCCACTCGAGGTCTTAGCTGCAGCGCGTTTTATTCGCCTCAACTAGAAAACGCGACAGCAACTTTTACCTCGAGTAACACAACAATCACAGTTTCAGTTTCGGTTTTGACGTTTCAAGAAAAAACGGTTTTGGTTCAAGTTTAGGTTTTCAAAATTTTGGCTAAGTAGGTGTCAGTTTCAGTTTGGGTTTCCAAAATTTCCTTTAAAACCGAGTTTTCAGGTTTCGGTTTAGGTTTGAGCTTCCGTCCTTGTTCCCAACCTTTTTTCCTTCATTACCCACTTTTGATGTGACTGATCCTCAATTACCCACAACAATCTATTACTGAAGTTTACCTCAGTAAAACCAATCGGTGAGGTGCAAAAAAAAGGTCTACACGTCTGCAGATGTTCTGCTTCGTGAAAATATCGATGAAGAGCAAAAAACGTGCCTTCAAGGCATATATTTTTGACAATGGTGTTACATTACCCACCGAAGAATCACATATTACCGCTCGGGGGTAATTTACCCCCAGGTTGGGTACCATTGACTTAGATATAATTTACAATATTTATTCAGCAAAAAACAACGAATGTCAAAAGAAAATGCTATAGGCTACACATGAACATAACACATTACGTGAATTGAAGGCCCACTGAAAGTTAACAATATTGATAGAGACTGAAAGTTAACACAATTGATAGAGTACTACTGGTACATGCTGATATAAATATAATCAGTGAAACATTAAATTATGAAGCATGAGTCATAAAAAATAGGTAAGGAAGTAGTCATCTTTCGTTAGCAATTATACAAACTTTTAAGCTACAAGCGAGCTTCTGCTGGTGTCTAAAATTTGCCAAGCACGCTACATCTTACAGCATTGGCTCTCACCGATTCTTTGGTTATATCTTGATTAGACATTTCCATCAGTATATCTCGATGCACCTTCAAAAAATCGAAGTGGCTATTTTTACGAACCCGTATAAACAAGGACTTTGTTTATTTTATTGCTTCGTCACGCTTTCTGGATCGGGGTTAGCGTGAAACGATAATAGAATAAACCAAACGCGTATTTGTACGGGCCCGTACAAATAGCCACTGACCAAAAAAATGGTTTTAGACTAAGACCTTCGCCGTGTCACTGACATTAATACATACGAAGCGGCTTGTTGGCCAAGCTTTGCTTCAGAAATTTTTACACCTTTAGTGAGGTTATGTGACATGTTATACGACTTACGTGTGATTGTATATCCATAAGTGCTATGTATTTTGGCAACAAAAAGTGGGGGGGGGGGGAGTAGGACAAAAGATATTATGTCCCCCCACTTCAAAAAGTGGGGGGGTAACATGTCCCCCCTTAAACTCGGTCCATGAAGAAAACAATCACGCAATGGCAAGTGTTTTTTATAATTACCAAGATCCTTGTTTTTGTCCACGATGGATTGGGGGGATCATGGCCCCCGTGGCCCCCCCTTCTTGGCTACGTCCATGGTTAGAAGAACAAATGAGCTGCATTTTGTGATTAGAACTTTAGAAATAAATAGTTGAACAACGTTGTTTTGTTGTAATAGGCGAAAAATAGTTCGACATGGTGTCCCACTAAACACCGCTAAGGACTAAAACACCGCAAAGGACGACAAAGGACCTCAAATTGATGTACTAAACACCCCAAAATACGATAAAGGACCCTCAAACCCTAACCTAAACCTAACCCTAACCTAACTTTAACCTAACCTTAATTTAAAGTCCTTTGTCGTTCTTCGTTACGGTATGATTCCAAGTCCTTTGTCGTTCTTTGCGAAGTTTATTACATCAACTTGAGGTGCTTTGTCGTCTTTTGCGGTGTTTCAGTTCTTTGCGGTGTTTAGTGGGACCGGTTCGACATGCAGCTATGCGCTTCGGGATTTTTTGACCTTGCATTGCGGTTTAGTTTTGAAGTTTCAATCGTTAATTTTTCATTTGTTTTTCACTTTCTGTTCATTCAATGAGGATATGTGCCAATGAAAGTTTTCAAGATCATCTGGTGGTTCCAGGGGTAAATCGAACCCGTCACGTAGGATCTGTCACCTGCGCGCGATAGGCCTACCGGTTATAGGCCATGTCGTTGACAGATAAGCAACTTTGCTCGATTTATGCGTACCTATTGCTTTTTTATGGGAAAGTGCAGCAAGTACAACTTCTCCTGCTGCCTCAACAGTTCCGTATACTACCGAGGGTGTTCGGCCCCGCCCCCAGACCAAAGGCTCCATATTACTATCATGGCGCTAGCCCCGGGCAACACGCTGTAAGGGGCAGTAATTGCTAAGTATTGAGGTGCGGCTGGCTTGATGACCCTGAGGTCTTTCGCTGTTTCCTTCTGGTGTGTTTTTCGTAAACTCACTCGTAAAATAAACTTGACTTGACCTGACTTTCAGTAATATTTTTTAGGGGACACTTATCTTAAAGACTTTTTGCGCGCCCCTGCCTATTAGAAAAAAATGATCCGCGCTTGTTTGCACTCGCATGTCCCATAGACGAGGTTACGGCCCTGTGGCAGTGTGGCTGCGCTTCACATTGATTGTTTGCAATCTAAAGCCTAGAGTAAGAAAACACTTTTCCACTATCACTATGTCTCGATCACGTGCATGTCGTGATTGCTGAATACCGGTACTTCTCAATCTTATTCATTGCTGGTTCAAAGATACGTAAAAGGCCTATTCTCATATCTCCACTCATTTACTCCGACGAATTTGCCATAAGTAGAAACTTCATGAAAAAATAACTTCAGGAGGCTCGTTGCTAGCAAGCTCGTGCTACGCAAGATTACATGAGGCAAGCACCTACAACTACAGTATATCCTCAAATTTATGGCCAGCTTCAGGACCGCGCGGACACCGCACAAGTCACTTCCTTGCGAAGGCCAACGTATACGTACTACGTCGTATACGCTTTGGTGGGAACCCTATTCGATCCCTTGTCCAAAGATTTACGATGAAGCAATTGTTGAAATGCTGAGGAGCATACAGGTCAACTAAACGCCTTCAATTTGAACTCGTTTTTACAACTTTATGAAATTACTTTTTAAAGTTAATTTTCAAAAATGCCAGCTATGAATTGCTTGAGAAATGTTTCGTCAAAATAACTTCGAACACCGTGGGCTCTTTGAAAATCGATTCATTTACAACTTTTTGAAAATTTACCCCAGCTATTTCAAGTAGCTACTGGTATCATTTTGTAAAAAAGCTCCTTCGCAAAACACCCTGCCACCGCAACAAGAAAGGGTAAGCTAGTCCAAATTAATGCTTCAAAATTCCAAAAAAAATTCGCAAAACTATTGTGGTAGCTTTTACAGCGATGCTTCAACCTTCAGAGAACCGATAACTTGCTATACATTGAAAAGATGCAGATCTACCGAAGGCTGTGCATGCTAGCCTACTTTGTTCTCAATCTGAATCAGTAAGCTTGTAAGCAAGCTCAAAAATCGGCTCCGGATGCTAACGATTATTATTTTTTCACAATCTCCTGCACTTATTCTTTTCGCCTCGCTTATTTTGATCTTACTTTCTGTGGTTAAAAAGGTGGGTATAATTAACTTGCGGCTTTTACGTCTACCTTTGACGCATAGACTCGTGGTCTTGTGGATAATTGTCCTGCACTACCCGATGGACGAGTCCAGAATTTTTAAGGGGGGCTAAAAATTGAAAAAACTCATTATCTTGCAGTTTTGTAGGTTTATAAATGTCGAAATACTAATCTCTAAATATGTAGGTCTAGCCTGTAACTAAATATTTAAGGGAGGCTTGATATCCGTAAGCCCTTTCCCTCCGTTTGGGATCTGTCGATGTCGATACACCTCGTAAATCTGATGGGCACATTTTTCTTTCCTAGCGGATGGACAATTTTCTTGCTAGACTACTGCGTGTTTTCATAAAAATAACGTAACGTTTACAGGCCACACGGTAATCAATTTGCTGAGACGTTAATAAATCAATAAAACCACTGTAATTACTGAAAACTTTCTGAAAATATGTCCTTACCAATTTGTTGTGGCTGTAGCGTGACCAACAACAAAAAACCCTAATTAATTTAGCATGTGAGTTACTCAATTTACTGCTAAGCTGACATTTTCTACAATTCTTTTTATGGAATATTTTTAGCAATATCCTCATATATAGTTACGTCATTATACAGTAAACGCACGATTTGATGTCGTGACAACATGCACAGCTGCGACAAATTGTTTTTAATTAACATGGAAAAAACAACAAACGGTGAGAAACTTCATGGGCGTTAAATAGTTAGGAAAAAATTGGAACGTGTACCATTTATACCCTGTTCAAAATGATTTAAGCCCAAAAACGATTAGGCTTTCCACTTGAAAATTTAGTGGTAACGTTTGCAAGTTTGAATAATGTTTGGACAACGCAGTTTTTTGTTTCATGTAGGGTTGCATTTTGCTGTTCCTTCAACATCAAGAAAATAACCATGTGACTGCTAAGTTACTACTTGTGGTTACCTGTCAGAACTGAGAATATTTTGTTGTGCACAATATTAGTACAGACTTATAAATTCATGATTGATTGTTTAAGACAGTGTTTCGTAACCAGGGCGCTACCGCCCCCTAGTGGGCGCTATTAACTTTTAGAAGGACGGAAATACTCAGGGGGCGCTATGGGGGACGTTACATTCGGAAGGTATAAGACTTCTGCAGACGTGATGACTTTGACTTAATGTGGAAAATAGGACATTTGGGGACATAATGACCCTTTTTTTTGCTCTACACTGACTTTATGTGGAAAACAGGACATCTGCGGACGTCATGACCTTTTTTCTTGCTCTTCACTGATTTTTAGTGGACATGCGGGCGGCAGACTAAGGAAACCTCTGAAAAACTCTGAAAAGGGGCACTGGGTCAAAAAAGGTTGAGAGCTACTGGTTTAAAACATTTGAATCATGATGAGGTGTTTTGGTTTCAATTAAACCATTGTCCAACAATAAATTAAGGACTCTCCAAACCGAAATTAAACTAACCGAAAGCAGATTTACTGCTTGCACGATAGGGAAACCAAACAGAATTGCCGTTAAAATGACATCATGTGAGGGTCGTTCTTTAAAACAATCAGTGAGGAAATTCCACCAAGGCCTACGCGTGTGGCATGTGAAATAAAATCTGATTACTCTTTCATTCATTTCACCAAAAGCTTTGAAGAGTGGTTTACTACACGAAATTTATTTTATGAAAGAAGATGCAATATCCTATATGTAATTATAAGTAAGATGATATTCAAGATTATTCTGCATGAGTCTGCAGTATGTGCAAAGTTGTTGTGATGTATGTAACTGCGTAGTCAACTGGCGTAAGATTTAGCTTGATCTCTTTTCGTGGAATAAAAGAATGATTGATTTAGCATGGTTGTGTGCCAATAACATACGCAACATGAATGCGCAATACAATAACCTTGCTCTGCTTCATGCCTGCAAAGGGTTTTGTGAGTGGTGATCTTTTTGAATCCTTTTGGGAATTAGTCTCAAAACCACGATAAAGCTGCTGGTAATGGCCAGCTGTTTCCTTTTTACGACTGGAAAAGTAATCGGCTCTTTTATTTGAAGGCAGTGAGGCGCGATTTGCTGTATTTGACACCAACTGGTTACAGGCCCAGAGACCGTTCCAGAACCCGTGGCGGAATAATAACATTACTTGAAAGATCTAAGTTGGCTTGGCCGTAGAATTTTACCAAAGCGTTTATCTTTCATTTCAGAAAATCAAGATTCTTGGAAACTCAACTCGAGCTGCTACCCCACGACTTCTTACAGATAGGCGACGTCTAGAAAAGTCAGCAAATTGTTAAAACATCATATTAACCTACCTCCGAAGGGATGTCCCCATCTTCAATAAGCTTGTGCCAGTATGATGTTCTCTTCTTGTTAGTTTGCAAATTAAGGGCCATGGTTAAACTTCAGTACATATTTAACTACAGTTAGCTATTAAAAAGTTTTAGACCTAAAAAAATTGGAATTTTTAGCTAATTCTCTGAGCCAAATAAGTTATGCCTAGCAACAGCAGGAAGAATTTTTACTTTCAAAAGTTAACTGACCTTGACCAGAAATTTTTGTTTAATTTGGTCAATTCAACCCCAAAAAATTCTCAAAATTACACTGCTCTGTCTGGTAGTTTTAAAAAAATTTGAGTTTGTGCTGCGATCGACTTTGCTGATATGCGGCAGTATCTTTTTCTCATAAATTTGGAAGTAAATAACCGGTCCGTTGGCGCAGTGGTAACAACAACGCCACGGGTGATTGCATCTCGGGTTCGACTTACAGGCCGATCACATCGGATTGAATTTTCCAACGGCTCGCCACCACTGCGATGTTTCTTCTGAGTTCACAGCGTAGTTGCCTAGGCGCTTAGCCGCGAAAGTCTGGCCCGCCGCTTGTTACGCGCTCCTAAGTAGGCTACAATAATATAACGCTAGTAGGCCTATTATAAAGAATGGGCTTTTTTTGAAAGCAAATAAACAGAAAAAAAAGTTTTTCTAATGGTGTATTTGCGTTCTATTTTGTGAACGTAATCATGGATTGGAGTCCGAGGGAAAATTTTCGGTAACTTTGTTTGCTTGAACAACAAAGGGTGTTGAATTCAAACCAGAGCGCGTACGCTTTCACTGTAGGTTGGATTTTTCATTCGCATAACACGGTTTGAAACTTGAGTAGTCTACAAACTGTTTCTTCATCACATATCAAAAACTATGCAATTTGAGTCCGGTATTGACAGTAAAAACTCCATCACGTCCTACACTCTTGATAATGATGTAGCAAACTTCAGTCATCGAGCAGTTACTATTTGATATTTGATCATTTGTTTAGGTTCATATTCAGATACTTTTTGTTGAATTTTAGAAGAAAAGTTCTGTTAAACTTCGAAAGAAAATTGACATTAGTCGCTTGCGTAATTTACGTTTTGATTGGTTATTTATTCCGTTTTAAGTCAAAGTGTGTATTGAGATTTTGTCAAAAGTACCAGTGCTTTTAAGCATAAAGAATTGGCGATGATGCCTCTTAATCTTTCTCGTTAACGCCAAATATTTTCATTACTTGTTGACACGTTACTTGTTGAAACAAAATCGAAAGCTAAGGACTGCCCCATTTTAAATAAAAAAATTCAAGTAAAAAATAATCCTTTGCGCAATGATTGCTTGTAGAACATGACATCATTGACGGTTTTATATTGCTCAAGGGAAATCCCCTGAAATCCAATCACCAGTGCCAGAAAGGCATTGTTCTCTTTTTGTTTAGTGCGAATTTTCCCCGTAGGTGAAGAAATGTGTATTTTAATGAGGCTAGTTGAGAGAAATGAATTGTAAAATCAGTTTTAATAAAAAAATCCTGTAAGATTTTGAGACAAGTGCCAGAATATTCCCTACAATTGATTTAATTGCATCGACATTTTTTTTAAATTCGGGAACATAACAGTAATGGTGCGCTTATGGAACAAACATCGATGAGCTTGGTCAGACTAATGCGGACAAATTTGTTGTTTTGGGTTGATTTCTTGTATTTTCAATTTGCTATTTGTTAAGAATCTATCCAGCTGATGTAACCAAACGAGTCTTTCTATTCAACAACTATTTCGGTGGAACAACAACTTTGTGATAACTTGCAATTACGACCATGAAAAAATGTACCTAGTCTCAAGAACATTATACACCATGCTGTCAGAACAAGTTTAATGCTGTATCCTTACAAAATGGTGTTGGCCTGATTGGGTCGGCACCATTTCAATCATCTCATAAATGATTGTCACATCTTGTACCAAAAATTACCAACATGATGATATCCGAAAAAACCCAATAACTTGTGCAAAAGTGATCGCTCGTGGCTACCTCCAGCCTCAAGAACACCAATC
Organism: Trididemnum miniatum; assembly: GCA_964006365.1. Lineage (NCBI taxonomy): Eukaryota > Metazoa > Chordata > Ascidiacea > Aplousobranchia > Didemnidae > Trididemnum > Trididemnum miniatum. Next base: position 9,257,371 of record OZ023249.1, read on the forward strand.
GCAATTGCATTGCTAGCTAGTATACAATTTACCACACAAACTCTATTTAAAAGTCACCTTTAATGGAGCACCATTGTGTAGGCTTGTTGTATTATATTTAGTAGCATATTTATCTTCCTATCACGAAAAAACGATCAAAGCGCTATATAACGAGCTCGCCTAAGAACTGTCGGCCATCTGTCTACCACGCCAAAATGGGGAATCCCACTAAGTGCTTTTCCCAATGGCACAACTAGTAAACTTGCCTGCTCGTTCTCCACACTGTCCCTTTAATGCTCAACGTCAAGCAGGGAAGCTGTGAATACCAATTTTGAAATCATTGGTTTGACCCGACACGAAATCAAACCCAAGTCTATAAATCCAGAGGCAAACGCTCTTACCACTCGGCCGTCTGAGCTGTTTGTGGGGGAAGGGTTGAAAACTAGAGAGCCATAGAGGATAAACAGAGGTTTTACGGTAAACAATGTGCGCAGAAAGGACCAAAAATTACGCTTGCAAAAAGCGTTTTTGCAATCGATATTGCGAGAACGCTCATCGCACAATCGTAAGTGAGTCATCAGAATGCGGTCCTACTAAACACCGCAAAGGACTGAAACACCTCAAAGGACGACAAAGGACTTACTGAACACCCCTAACAACGACAAAAAACTTAAAACCATACTATAACAAAGAATGGCAAAGGACTTTAAATTAAGGTTAGGGTTAGCTTAGGGTTAGGTTAGGGTTAGATTAGGGTTAGGGTAATCAAGTCCTTTGTCGTCCTTTGCGGTGTTTCAGTCTTTTGCGGTGTTTTAGTCCTTTGCGGTGTTTAGTAGTACCCATCGGAATGAGTCTGAAAGTCATTGTAGTTGATTTTCAGAAAAAAATTTATTATAAAGTTCGTTTTGTGATCACAATTTCAAAACATCAAATCTTCATCAGCGGTATTTCGCCGAAGCGTGTAACGAGCGGCGGGGCCCATCTCCACGGCTTAGCGCCTGGGCAACACAGCTCCTAAGAAATGTCGCTTTGACGAGCCCGGGAATCAAAGCCCTAGACCTTCCGCACCGATAGCGTGCGCTTATCCACTGAGCTAACCGGTGATCACTATTCATCTTGTTTAATTCTTTTTCATTGTCAGAGTGTTTCAACAGCACTGAATAGGTTACAAATTCTTTGTTACGAAATTGTTTTGTGGTGGCTGGATGCACTGGCACTGAACACAAATTTCGGACGGCTGCTTCAACTCGAAGAGCGCAAGTTCACTTTTCAGTCTCCTTCGATTTCTCGTCAATATTTTGTTTTAATACGCTAAACGCAACCTCGCTTATTATTCCTCATTTTTCCTACTGTAACTTTTTATATTCGTACTCTCTAAGCTGCATGCATCGCCACTTACAAACCCTTTGATGAAAACAATTGCTGAAGCTTACAAACCTAATGTTTTAATACGCTTGAAGAATAAAAACTAGGAACATTTACCACAATTGTCTTTTTGCTTACTTGCTCTACCCTATACCAGATTCATTATTTTGTGTTTTCTAGTAGTAACTTTTATTGATTGTATTTACGGGGTATCAAAAAGTATGATAGTATTTTTATTATGCTGTATATTTGCTGAAAGTTGTAATATGGAAGTATTAAGTACGGCTGCCCAGGCACAATGAAGTATTAATTTTAATGTTTAGCTTTATGTATATTAAAGGTTTCACCATAATTTGAGATTGCTTATTAGGTGGTGCAAGAGGTAGTTTCCTAAGCAATGGCTGCCAATGTTATGCATATACGGAGCTCTTGCACCATATTTCACAAGCATGATTAAGACGATGCCCAACCGATTAAGACATATTCCAGAAACATTTGGTGTAGTAATTTTGATGCCAATTTGGTGTTTGATGCCAATTGCCCGTTTGGTGTAATGATTTTGATGCCAGTTTGGTGTTTGATGCCAATTGCCCGTTTGGTGTAATGATTTTGATGCCAATTGGCGACTGATCGAAACAGTAATAAAGGAATAATATTGGGAAGTTTTTATCAGTGCGGGGGGACAAATAAGTTATTATTACATTTTGACTAAAACCTTTTTCATTGAGGATTATGTCAACAAACCGCACCAAACAAAAAACATAAATGAATCACATATGGTTATGTTCAAAGTGAAATAGCACGTCTGGTCAAGAACCAAATCTGTGACTTTCTAATTGAGCAAACCGCTTCGCATGTTGTAACTATACAAAACATATCTCTGAAGTTTGTCGTGAAAAAAAAAGTAGATTTAAAATTCTCCCTTGTTTGCAGCAAGACTAAATGCCATGTGCTTGTTTAAACCATTTAAGGACTGGTAAAACCTTGTACTGATATTGAAATAGATCAAACTATTAGCCAAACAAAAGTTACTAATGACACACAACTACGACCAAAAAGGGTACCCCGTCTCAAGTACCATGTGCTTAAATAAAGTATAGTGCGAACGGAACATACAAATACCCACCTATATATGTAGACCTTAGAATTATAGTACAGCAGGTGCAGCAGCAATATAAAAAGTTGAGTGTAGTCGAAAAAGCTTTTCGTGACTGAGCGAGATTGCGATCGAGGTTTCACGACATGAAATTAAGGGTAATAGCTCAAGGGTAATCATTTTAGGGTAATCGATCAAAGATTCAAGGCTTGAAGGGGGGTAGCTCAAGGCTCTCAAGTTCCTTCACACGGAAATGTTTTTGTATTCAAGTTAGAAACTGTAAGAAATGTGACGTAGTCATAAGCACTATTTGGGGCTTCCCAGATAAATTTAACGTTTTACAATTTTTCAACTTCCGCATCACGTTATTTAATCATAACATGATACTGATATTTCAACACTAGTGTAGCCAAATGAAAAGACGCAGACAAGGGACCAGAGTTGGTGAAATACAAAAAGTAGTCCCCATTTTTTAAGGTTTCAAATTTTTTACAAAGCATGCTGATCAATACGTTCTGCAACTGTTACGTATGAAATATACTTTGTTCAAACACTTAAACGTTACTGCAAGGAAGTGAAATCTACAGTAACCTCCCGGTTTAGTTCGCATCCCTACTAAGTTCGCAAAAAATAGTCAAAAAATGAAGATTTAACTTTTACAGAAAGGTATTCACATTTACAGCAAAACAAACAAGCCATGAAAAGTTTGCGGTTTAAACAAGTCATGAATCGTCAGCTGATGCACACTGCGTTCTCTCTTGCGTTTGGCTTCCAAAACCACCTGCTTCAATTTTCGCTGAAAAAATTCAAAAAAATTTTTCAGTTCGTTGCAATCAATTCTTGCTTTTCTTGCACGTCGGGGAACAACAACTAATCCTCTACTTCAAGGACCTTATTGTTTTGTTCTCGAAACACTAGGTTACGAGCCCTAAATGGTCGGAGTCTCTATCAGCGCTGACACATGCCATATGTTACGTAATAATGCACTTTGTGCTAACCACCCATAGGCTAATTGTTTTGTTCGCACCTGCCGTATAAGTTCGCACAAATTGTTCAGATTCAAGGTTGCGAACTTAGCCGGGAGATTACTGTACTTCGCGTCGATAAAAGGAGATGTACGTGTAATATTTTATCTTATGTGATAGGAGAAGAGCAGAAGCGGGCTCTGTTTCTTCTTTTTTATGCCTGCTGTGAAATGGTCTTATGCATCGCTAATCACACTAGCAATTTTTTGAACAGAAAACTTTCACGAAAAGCGTATAAGCTGGACGCAATTTTTTAAAATCGATACAACAACACTTTACGATTTTAAACAGAAGTATTAAAAGGCAGCATGAGAGACGCTAGAGAAGCGCTCAAAAATGGAATAGTTACTCAATGTCATTTCCGTAAGCGCAATAACATTCGCAGTGTTTCCAGCTTAAAGTTGTCAACGGGTAAACGAACCGAAGATGTTGAGCCCGACCCGACTCGAACCCGAATTCTAATTTATCAGCCACTCTAAACCCGATTTAAACCCGAAATCAAAAACATCCCTTTAAATGTTGAAGAAATTTTAATAAAAAAGAAAATGAGTTCTACCCATTATTCTTTATTACAAGGTGACAAGGTGTTCTTTTTGCTTCGTTCCAACAATCGCAAAAGCCCTATCACTCACTGAGAATCTCGACTTTGCTCCGGTGTCCGGCCCGATTGAAGCCCGACATATCTTCAAAATTCAAGCCCGGTTCGAACTCGACCCGACTCGAAAAGCCTAGCCCGATTGACAACTCTTCTCCAACGAGAAAATCAAGTTTGCAAAATGAAAATGATGCTGTTCGTCCACTCGCTTGGTGGTTTTCATGAGGTTTGGACTTGGTCGACCCGCATGTTCGCTAACACAAGCATGAGTTTTGCGTAAAAGGCATTTTAAAACCTTGAACTTTTTAAGATGTTATTAGCAGCTTCGATATTATCAATTTGCTACGCTTGATTTTGTTTGTTTAACTTGCCGTTTTTTGAAAATTTTTTAAATTTTTTTCTACGTTTCTTTTGTCTTGTTTCTATGATCGCGAAATTCTGAGTGATTTTTTCTTAACTTTGATAGTTCACATCTTCAGTCATTATAGAACTATTACTTTTTGTGAAATAGATTTGTAGCATTGAAACTTTATTGTTAGCTCAATTAATACTTTTCGTTAGTTGCATATTTTAAAACGTTGTTGTCACCACCAGGGGCGTACGACCAAATTTTGTGAGAAGGAAAACGTGAAGGAAATCCACTGCACGTATAGGCACGATTTTTCTAGGAGAATTGGAAGGATAAAAGCTGGGCAATGTTCCCTCTAATTTTTTGTAGTCTGTGTGCGCTCAAACTTTGGCGAGTACGCACTTTTCAGAAATGACTAACATTTGTGCAAAAACCCATGAATAAATTGAATATGGCTGCTATTGAAAACAAATAGCGCAACTTCTCTTGGTTATGTTACTGCTGGTACATTTTTCGCTCATGGTGGACGGTACAATTTGCGAAGAAATGCGTCCTTTTAGCAGGTCCAAGAACAATTTTCCTTAACTTGCTAACCGAGAATTGCTTCATCATGACATGTCTGTGCGCAGTATATTTATGCGTGTGCGCAGCCTCTGAAAGCCGTATGCGCGCGCACACGCGCACAGCTTAGAGGGAACAGTGAAGCTGGGTAATTTAATTATAAACATAACAGCTCAACAACAGCTGGCAACACTTGGGCGGACGGCTCACTTCTGGTGCCAATCTTAACGCTATAGGCCTAAGCATACGATGAGCTGGTTCTTTGTGCCATGTTGTAAAATAAGGAAAATGAAGTAGGGCTGGAGGAGCTTGAGTTTAATCACGTGTCAAATAGAGGCGGCAGGGCCGGTGCCAGAGCAGTCGACTTAGGGGGGCCAAGCGTTTATCAGGGGGGGCCAAAGTTTAAAATTAAGCACAAAAGCCGCTATCTTTGAAAGGAAAAGCTTGTTGATTGGGGGGGCCAAGCATGTCGATTGGGGGGCCAAGCTCCCCTGACCCCCCTTGGCGCCAGCCCTGAGAGGAGGATTGGAAAGGATGCATATTTCGGAATGGTTGCACAGAAATTTTCCACTATGCTCTCCGGCGATGTGATTGGCTAGAGCAGTTGCGCGAGTATGCTGCGAGTTGGTTTCTTATGTGTAATTCGGGATGGGGTAGAGTGGTGGTGATAGAATAAACCAGTGATTCTCAACCGCGGCTCTGAGTTATTCTTTTTGCGGCTCTCATTAATCCATTGAAAATTAATCAATGACTTGAAATTAAAAACTGTAGAAACGTACAGTGGCGTTGGAAGTACATTTAAGTAGGCGGGGGGAGGGGCTGAAATTTGTATCTCTATACCAACGTCTATGGGGATTCGCCCTCCAGACCCCCCTCCTTCTCATCGCAACACACGTCATGTGTACCAAGGTACCATGCACTTTACTTCAGTAAAAGTCACTTGGAGACAGCTTGATTAACTCAAGCTTTCCTCTAGCTAGCATAACACACAGTAGCCAGGTCGACCTTTGTAAACGTGTTACCTCCTTTAAATGAACTTGTTATCTGTTCACAAGCTTCTAATCTCAGGCTCCTACGCAGGAGCGTAATTTGGGAGAGGGCATTGTGCTTTTGACTTTGCCTTTTAGTAAAAAAGAACAAAACTAATGGTGCCAAGGGACTGAAATATGCCAGAGTCTTTTGATAGTTTTTGCAGCTTATGGCCAGGGTCGGATCCAGGGGGAAGGATGAGGGGTATGCATCTTCCCACTAGCCATTTTCAAAAAAGTTTTTGATGCATACAATTTTTTTGTAGCTTGGAACTTCTTCGATAGCGATAAGCCTTACGCCTTAAGCACGCATAATCGAAAATGTGCGAACAAAATGCATCATTTTTTTTTTTATTTAGTCACATATTTATCCTCCTATCCCGAGAAAGCGATCAATGCGCTGTACGAGCTCGCTTAGGAAAGTACGAGCTCGCTTAGGATAATAATTTGGCGAAACACTAAGAATTAGGTTCAAAAATTCAAAGAAAATTTGCCTGAGAATTATTCAAAAAGCACTAAAATAGCCATTTGCAGCATGTCAATTTTCAAAAATTTTCCGGAGGAGCATACCCCCGGACCTCCCGAGAGCTCATCTTGTTTCCCAATCAGCTTCAAATTTGTTCTGCCGAAAAAAACATACGCTTGAAAAAATGTGTAAATTTTAGCCCCCCCCCCCCCTTTTTCAAACTTTTCTCTACGCCACTGCTCCTAGGATAAGCTTATAACTAATGTAATTCTAGTTTGATATTTTGTTGTTTCGTTGTTATTTGCCCAGAAGTCTCTATCAAAATTGTAAAAAATTTAACAGTGACATTGTAATAAAGCTTTTTTTAACAAAGTTGCAAAAGTACGTTGGATTGATGGTATCAATGAAGAAAAGAAACGAGTAGCAAGTGACGCCATAAGCCATCGTTGAAGTGCAATAGGGTGTACTGTAGTTATAAATTTTTGAAAGGGGGACTGAAGGAGCTAAAAATTTTTATGGGCGGACTGAAAAAAATATATAGGGGGGGGCTTCAGCCCCACCTTCCAACGCCCTTGGTAACGTAAAAACGATCAGAAATCAGTAGTTGAATTGATGTCACGTCGGTCGCTGTTAGGTCCTTTTGGCTTCAACTCTTTAGCTGTATGCGGCTCTTTTTTATGATGCCATAATGCGATTTTATTTTTTCACAATTGTTTTCAGAAATCGCTGGCAGGCTAACCCGTACACTACGTAAAGTTCAGGTATAGTTTCGAAAAAAAAGATTAAGTAGCAGTTAGTGAAGGTCGTCTTAAAATAGCCTAGATGCTTAAGTTTTGTTTTGTTGATATTTTAACTCGCGCTGTTTGCAGGGCCGGATTAAGGCGGAAGCTGATGGGGCTGCAGCCTCACGCCCACAACCAAAAACAGGCCCACCACTATTCGAAGTCAATGAAGTGGTAAAAGAACTAAGGCAGCGTAGGCAATTAGAAATCTCCCACTTATTATGAAAAACACTGTTCAATTTGTGTCCATGCACTGTCACCGGTGTGACTGTAAAACCCTATTTGCTCACTATGACGCAACAATCCGTTTTCGCGGCTGCTCGGCCAGTAATACCAATACCATCGATAGTCGATTCTACTACTGTATGTAGCTTGAAATGTAGGAGATTCCAGCATATTATGTCGGCTTGAGTAATTTGAAAATAAAAATGAGGAAGTATAAAAGCGGTTCGGAAAAGGAGAAATCTAGCAGATAAACTGAAAAAAAGTTACAGCAAAATCCAAAAAATTGACTGACTTTTTTGATGCCTAAGCGAACCGAAAAGCAACAGCCTGGAAACGACGTCCAGTAGGCCTAATGCAACTGCTTTGCGTTCCAATCCTTAATCTGTATTGATGATTTCTAATTGCTCTGGCTGGCGCTCATTTTCAGCGTTAAAAAGAGTAAACAATCATATGGGTTCGTTTATGGGCCAGAAAAGGTTAAATTCCTCAGTTCTACTCTGCATCAAAAACGAACTTTTGGAAAGAGTAGACGCTGATGACGTTATTAAGAGCTGTGCATTAGCTAAATCCAGAAAATGTGTCATTTGAATGAGTACATGCAAAGTAAAAACTTTGATGATATGTTTGTGCTTTGCTTCAATTGGGGTTAGTTCTTGCTTCAACGAATAGGACGAAAAATTGGCCCCTGACTAACATATAGCCCCAGGCCCACAAAAAGCTTAACCTTCGCAGGCTGTTTGCATGTGGCTCCACACAACTTTACGGATTTAAATTTGGCTCTAGAACAAAAAAAAAAAGGTTGAGAACCACTGAAATAAACAAAAAAGATTACTCGCAGCATACTCGCGCAACTGCTCTAGCCAATCACATCGCCGGAGAGCAAAGTGGAAATTTTCTGTGCAACCTTTCCGAAATATGCTCCGCGGAATGCTGATAATTCATCCCATTGAATTGTGCTAGTAAATTTAGTGAATGTTTCTTGCTTCATTTTCTCGCTCTGAACACAAATTTTGGGAAGTGTTAGCTCAAGCTACGGCCTGCGTGATGACCTTTTTTTTGCTCTGCACCTTTCATGGAAAATTGGACATCTTCGGAAATAATGACTTTTTTTTGGCTCTTCACTTGATTTTGCGTGGAAATTTGGACATCTGCGGACGTGATGACTTTCGAAGATTATATGTCCTCTTTTGCGTAGTGAAAACATGGTAGCCCTAAGCTACACTACTACTTCTTTTTGCTGCTGAACCAGAATTTGTGCTTAAAAATAAAGGACCGTGAGTGATAGAAAAAAATCTTTGTGCCCGTAAAGTCGAAATTTTAAAAAAGTTTGACAAGGCGTTACACTACGTCGCTGTTGCCACTTCTGCGTACAATTTTTCTACTTGTAGTCATCTCGGTCGAGCGTTATCATTCTCCTCGCAAATGCTCTAGTCAATCAGATCGCTGAAGAGAAAAGTGCAAAATTTCTATGCAACCATTCCGAAATTTGCTTCCGCGACCTATTTGCGGTCCCCCTGAAACTGCCTCGCGGACCCCAAGGAGACCACAGTCCCCAGTTTGAAAACCACTGCTTTACACCACTGGGTAGCGGCTATTGCGAACGAACTTGGTTTCTTATGTGTAGTTCGGGATGGGGTAAAGTGGTGGTAATAGAATAAACAAAAAAGATTACTCGCAGCATACTCGCGCAACTGCTCTAGCCAATCACATCGCCGTAGAGCGAAGTGGAAATTTTCTGTGCAACCTTTCCGAAATATGCTTTCCGCAGATCATTCTCCTCGCAAATGCTCTCGTCAATCAGTCTGCTGGAGACCAAAGTACAGTAGGAGCAAAGTGGAAATTTTCCATGCAACCATTCCGAAATATGCTAACGTTAAACTTAAAGCTATTTTGAGCGCGCACCCAAATGATAATGTGCTGTATGTTAAATAAATCAATGTCATGAATACTTATGAAAATGTCAATAAAAATTTCGCAGTCCAAAACAAACAACTGAATATTGCCCCGCTATAGGAACACTTTTTTTGTAAATTAACCTGAAAATCAGGCGCAAAGTAATTGGTTCAGAAAATAAAATCTTCTGAAAGATGAAGTTTTAAAAATAGATGAGCGTAATATAATAAAAATAGATGAGCGTAACTTTAGCAAATTATTTAATCACTGGCAAGTATAGGAGCACCTCGCAATTCTGCTATGAACTAAAAACCTTTTTGCCATCAGCATATAGCTGAACATTTGTTTTCATTTCCTTCTATATACTGGTGTTTTTATCGATGGCAAAACCAATTTTTACCGGTATGTAAACAGCTGATATGGACAATATTCATTTTGAGCTGCCATGAAAAATGGCAAAAAAGGTGCAGACCTCCTTCAACGCAATCACATCTCTTATTTTATTGACAACTCTTTTTCTAGGCTGATATTTGGAACGGGAAACGTGTCTCTTTGGAACGGGAAACGGAATCAATGTCGATCAGGCATGCCCCGCCTCCGCAAAGCCAACATCTTATGGTGCGTGGAAGAATAGACCTGCATTGACCAGTGGTCTACAGCTCTTCTCAAACGTTTTGTGAAGTGATATTTATCCAGGGTTCCGCCTGTACTGTCTAGTGCACGGTTTTTCAACCTTTTTTTGCTCGTGGCCCACTGATAAGTTAAAAATGGTGGTGACCCATCAACTTTTATTAACGAAGGACAAAGTGAGCGTAGCTACATGAGTGGGGAATGCTGATGCTGCTTTCTAGCAAGCTCTGTGATCCATTGAAAACAGCGCCGTGGCGCACTGCTGTGCCACGGTCGACATAGGCTGAAAACCTCCGGTCTTAGGGTTCCGCAAGTTTGCATTCTAATCCAAGAATCTATACTATACAGCAGTGTTTCTTAACCGGGGTTCGACCGAAACCCTAGTGTTCGACGGAAACCCTAGTGTTCGACGGAGCTGTCTCTGGAATTCGGTGGAAGTCCTTCAAAATCCTAACACTTTCAGGGGCGTACCCAGGGGGCCGCAGGCCACTTGATTTTGGGGGGAAAATTGGACATCGGAAGACGTGATGACCTTTTTTTTTGGTCTCCATCTGATTTTGAGAGGGAAATTGGACGTCACGCTGTCCATTTCTAGGGTTTGGTTGAGACAGCCACGAAGTTGTAAGGGTTTGGCCGCTTGGCACGGGTTAAAAAACACTGCTATACAGTATTGTATGCGCACTCTATTTTATTGTACAGTAGGCTGCATGAAGTGCGTAGTGGAGCTCAGTGGCGTACGCAGGATTTTTCAATGGGGGTTTCAGTGACGTCACATCGTGATAACGTAAAGATACTACATTACAATTACTGTAGTTTAGAGGTATTAAAGTGCATTGCATTGTAATGTTTCCAGCCTAAATTGCAGTTTACCATGATTAAGCTATAAAGTGCCATAACTAAGGAAACAACAAAGATATTTCATTCACACTTTTGTTTAATGCTTTGCGCTTCATTTAAGGAGAGAAAAGGTATCAGAGAAACTCAAGCTGTCAGGCCGTGGTTAGAAGTTTTCTGAAAAAATTTTGGTTGAAATCATTTTTAGGCCATAGAAAGGTTAATTGGCTAAAGTATAGGCTGGCTAGCTGTCGCAACGTCACAAACAGGGTGCACCCATGGGGTAAAACAAGCAATTCCTTCTCTCCAAAAAACTTTTTTCAAGAACCAACGTTAATATAAACAACGCATATAGGCTAGACCTTGTTATAAACAGTCAATATACGGTACATTCACTATGAAGGGGGCAGTTTCTCGCTTGAAATTTGAAAAGTGAAGATATTGGAGCATACGAAAAAACTGCCCTCCCTACCAAAACGTTTTTAAACTAAAATAAATTATACGCCAGAGGAATCCCTAATCATCCGATTAAAGTCAAAAACAGCGTCGATATTATCTCAGCATTTTTCTGCCAAATCACAGCGTCGATATCAGATGCTTTCAAACACATAATCGGGGTGTCTATGGGAAACGAAGAACTCTAGCTCCTGAGATAGTCAGCTTACGGTACGAAAAAACAATGTTGTCTCTCCCCTCGTTCCGCCCCTGGGCCTCTTCAAATCTTTCGTTGGTCCATGGTCGTCTTTGACAGTGTTTTATCTTACTCTTGGCACTTAGAGCCAGGGAGTCGAACCGAACCCGAACCTGAACCGCGAACCGGTAAAAACCGCTTTTTTTCGGTGAACCCGAACCGAATCTGAACCGTTTAAATTTGAGATTATTGAACCTGAACCGAACCCGAACCTTTAAAATTTTATGCAAGTGAACCCGAACCGAACCCAAACCTATAATATTTTGTGGACATAAACCTGAACAGAAATCGTTCAGTAACAATGTTTGAACCTGAGCTGATTCTTAAAAAATGTCAATAAAAATCTCTAGACATGTGCTGCGATGCGTAACATTCTTTCTGCTAACTTGGAGTTTTTTCTTGTTCTTCCGGTAACTTTACAATAACCTCAACTAAATCTAGTCAAGTGTTTTATTTGTTGACGTTTCGTTGGTACTGACGACCAACATCATCAGAACGATAAAGCACTGACCTATTTAACCTTTGCAACATTCTTTCTGCTTTTCAAAATTTAATGAATTTTTACAGTTTTATTTAATTTTAATTACTTCGGGCATGCAATATATTTTTCGTTATTTTAATGATATAAAACCCTAATTTAGTTTTTGGCCAAATTAAAGATTTTGAAGTGAACCCGAACCTGAACCGCGAACCGGTAAAAACCGCTTTTTTTCGATGAACCCGAACCGAACCTTTAAAATTTGGATTTAGTGAACCTGAACCTTAAAAATTTGGTTTCGATGAACCCGAACCGAACCCGAACCTTTAAATTTTGGTGCAACTGAACCCGAACCGAACCTGAACCCAAATTTTTGAAAAGTCTTGAACCTGAACCGGAACTGAACCGTTAAAAATAAAATTTCTTGAACCTGAACCGGAACCGGAGCGATATTTTAAACGGTTCGACTCCCTGCTTAGAGCAGTGTCAACTTAGTTTTTTATATTTTAACAAAATTTCTCAAAAAAAACGGGCGATTATAGCGTAGTGTTAAAAGATTTCGCTATCGATGCGGAAGGTTTGGGACTCAATTTCCAGGCCGGTCAAGTCGGGCACAGTGTAGCCAACGGCTCGCAACCGCTGCGACGTTTCTTTGGAGCTGCGTTGCCCAGGCGCTAAGCCGCGGGGTCGGGCCCTGCCACTCGCTACCACGTTTCGATACAACAACGAATTTAATGAAACGAGTATAATCAAGATTTGATTTGATTAAAAAAAAAAATTTTGTGTGCAGCCATAGTTACTGCAGATATACCGCATTTAAGGAAACTCCTACTTCTTAATTGTTTCACAGCAACATCAATGACAAAAATGCACTTCAAGCAAAACACAACAGAAAAGTTGGACTACCGGGTAGCGGCATTGTAGCATTGCATCGTAATCAGTGCTCGAGTTGTAAAAACACTTATGGGGGGATGGTACAACTTTTCACGCAGACGTAAGGAGGGATGATCATTTTAACAGCTCAGATGGCTTAAAGTACGGGCATAGAGCGTCTGTCTCTTGAGCTGTAGACTCGGGTTTGATTCCGAGTCGGGTCAAACCAATGACTTTAACATTGGTATTCACAGCTTCCCTGCTTGACGCTCAGCATTAACGGGACAGTGTGGAGAACAAGCCGGCAAGTTTACTTGTTATGCCGTTTGGAAAGGCATTTAGCGGGATTCCCCCATCTTGGTGTGGTAGACAGATGACTGGCAACTCCTAAGCGAGCTCGTATAGCGCATTGATCGCTTTCTCGTGATAGGAGGATAAATATGCTTCTAAATAAATAAATACTTGTAAGGAAATGGTTTACGCTAAAATGTTTTGTGGGGTATAGTGTTGTTTGGGATGAAAACATGATAGCAATTTCGGCAAGCTCCGCATGAAGAAAAGCCGGTTCGTTTTAAAAAAGAAAGGTTTCATTTTTTCTGCAATTGTCAAGGGGGAAGGGAAGTGCTGACTCCCGACCCCTGCGAACGTCACTGGGGCCCATCTCTTAGCGCTTGGGTAACACAGAAACGTCGCAGAGGTGGCGAGCCGTTGGCGACACTGTGCCGATTTGACCATCCCGGAAATCGAACCCCAGACCTTCCGCACCGATAACCTGTGCACTTAACAACTGAGCTAACGGCCGGTACCGGCCCAAAAATCGAACCCAAAATCTCCCGCGCCGATAGCGATGTGTTTTACCACTACGCCAACTGGCCGGTTTGGTTCAAAATTATGACATCGCAAGCGGAATATCTGCATGCGTTGCAACCGTTCTCTTCCAAGAATGCCTTCTGCTCTGAAGCGTTGTCTTGTCCAGCCATAGCCGTTGAGAACAATGTCTTTATGACATCACATCACGACTCCAGCTTTAGTGCCCATTGACCTAATCCAAACTTGCATTTTGAGCCAGCCATTGGTTCAAGCGCTACACACCAGAAAAGTTTGACTACCGGTATTATTGCATCACAATGAAAATTTTTAGAGATTATACAGGCAATTTGATACAGCACAGATAAACGCAATCTCTATATGAAAAAACGCTAATCGGTCCAAAAAGAGCGGTTCTTAATTTTTTCCAATCGTCAATGGGGGGGGGTTTGACCCCCGAAACCCCCCCGTGCGTACGCCACTGGTGGAGCTGCCCGTTGGCTTTACACATAATCTAAGTACGGGTATGTGTTTTTATTGGATAGACATCTGAACATGAGTGCTTTAATTTAATTTTATCAATCAAATGATGTTTTTGCGCAAAACAATTAAATAGTTGTGCAGGGTTAGAGACTCTGAAATGTTTTCATATGGTCCCGCTGCAACAAAAAGGTTGAAAAACTCCGATTTAGTGAATGCTAAGGCTTCGATTTGGCCTGCAGAAATGAAAATGACGTAGGCGAAAATGCGTTCAACCGGATGTTATGTTACAAATTTAAATTGTAAAAGAATGAAAATTCTATCTATTTGTTCGTGTTAAGTGAAGGAGCTCTTATTCTTGTTTTAACAGCACTTGAGTGCAGATATAACAATTAAAACTTCATCACTTTTTGAGAGCACCATTGCTTTCATATTATAAAGATTTATACCGAACAATGGATTTCTACGTCAGCGCTCTTTAGATAAACTTAAAACTTCATTTGAAATAGCTTAAAAAAAAAAACTGGTGAATAATAAAGATCAAAAAATCGCAGTTTGTCAGATCTTGTAACAAAATATTTTGAACTTGAAACTTGTCATCAGCAGATGTGGGAAAATTGCTAAATACTGTTGAGAAAAAGCGTCGTTTGCGAGAAAAAGCTTTACGTTGTATGACTTACCAAACAGTAGGCCGTATGAAAATGAGCAAATCATTTTTTCGTAAAAGTTGTGATGTCTCACCGAAAATTCTTAAGCTGTTGTTCATGTCAGGTAAGTTGTGCTTGATGAAATATATTTGGTTGGATGATTTGACATTGCGTGATCAATATTAGGCCTACGTGATTTGACCGTTGCACCAGACAGAATTTCGATAGGATAAGTCAAAGTTCAAACACAGAAACAGCAAGCTACCATGAAGTTTAATTTTAAAATTAAAAATCCCAAACAGTTTGTTTCGTCGCAAGCTTTTCAGGGGGAGAGCTAAAACTATAAAAGTCTATTGAATCACGTTTTATTAATTTCAACCCCCCCCCCCCCCCCTAGAAACTACAAAATCTTCTTCAAATATTTTCCACGGATCAAAAGGAGGCTAAAGAGCTCAAGCAACCCCCGAATTTTCAGTTTTACATTTTGGCTCCAAGAGCTGGAAGCGAGCCCTGGGCTATTGTTGCAATGGCCTACCTCCGCAGGCAAAAGTTTTATTATTTCTTTTTTCAACATTTTATGGTAGACATGCGACTGTATGAAGTAAGAGCCGAAGCCGGTGTTGCAGGCACGTCCTGAGTGGGAGGCGGCCTTTAAAAAAAGTTGTAAAGAAGCGTTTTCTACAAAGAAAAACGTCACCCATCCCAGGCGTGGACTCTTACAGTCGTGTGGATACTCAAAAAAAGTAAAGAAATAATCGATTTTGATGGTAGTTAAAAAAAGCGAAAAATAATGTGATCGACGTTTAATATTGCCTACTGAGCATTTAGCGGTATGCGCCAAGCATTTTCTTTTATGTGCTCACATTCATGCGGTAACTTACAGGCAAGCGACGGACATTGCATCCGACTGCAGATGCGAAGGAATTTTGCTATTGCAGCTCTGTTTATTTTTTGTTTTGTTTCTAGTTTGTAGTTTTTGGCACATAAAGAAATTTCTCAGCAAAACAGGTAATGACTTACCGACAATTATTTTAAATCTACTAAAGTGAGGTAACGTAACCGAGACGAAAAGAATCGATTATCGAATATCGCATTAAGTCAAAAAAAAGTAAAGACAAGGCCATATTCGATACTCATTCAAAAAAGTAAAGGCCTCAGCGCATTCGATGAACAAAAAGTAAAAAATATCGCAATCGCATATGGATTACGATCGATTTTTTGCAACACTGCGTGTGCTCAAAGTATGAAAACAATATCAGAAGGTAGAAGATATTTTGGGGGGATTGCCCCGCCGGTTTGGGGACGGGTATGCGGTGTTAAAGGGTTTCGGTATCACCATCAGCTAAGAGCCAGTCTGCAAGTTCATGAGTTTTCAATTTGTAGCAAAGCTCATGTATGGGTATTAAAAATTGTTCAAACAGCATCAAAACACAACAAAAAAATCAAATTTTGTCCTTTCCTTGCTTGAATAGATATTTTTTCTGGCGTGGTTTCAAGTCGCGTAACCACAAGACTATCATCCTTTTCAAGATTTTAACGATCTCCGCATAGCCGAATTCATTAGTCATTTCGGATGTGCTCATCAATCAACACATAGCCAAACGTGTATTTGCTGACATTGATAGATGTCGAAGATAAACCCAATCGAGACTGCACGCAAAGCCTTAGTCTTGTTTCAAGAACAAAATTTATTGTAAATATGCGTGGTAGAAACTGGTTTCACACCGCATGCAAGCCACGGTAAACTTATAAACCTAAATAACTCTTAAACGGACAAGGTCCAGAGAAGCTGTTCACTCAAAAAGCATAAGGCGAAGCCCTTAAAAATTTTGTCATTTTGCATACCGGCATCACATTGCAGTTGCAAAAAAACGCAACCTGGATCCTTTTGGTCGATCCTGATCAACAGCACATTAATTGTCAAATCTTTCTAGTGCCCATGCGAAAACTAAAGCTCTACTTTGATGCAGCGTTAATGCAAGCATTATATGTCACTTAGCAAAAATGTTAATGTATTTTGATGGGCCCTTAAATCAGCATTAGGGTGGAGTGAAAAAAACTTTTTATTTCAAATCAATTTCCCCGGGATCACAAAAATTGGCATTTAGTCTGAAAACATGTTGAAATGTGGTTTTGCAAGATTGCAGGCAACACTATACCGCTACAGAATCTGAAAAATAAGTAGGCCTACCAGTAGCATTGACAGCTTAAATCTTAGTTAGTACAATAGTTTTGTGTTTTCGGTATTGTTAGTACTATGCTCTTCTGATGTTTCAGGCAGCTCGATTGTTGTGTGGTTTGCATTTATAGCGTTGGTAATATCAATCAATGAAATATTTTGGAGTTGGGTTTTGTTCACAATTTCATAAATTTCAGAGTCAGTGAATAGAAAAAAACTTTTTTGTAATTACGTTTTGTGAAAACAAAATAGAAGTGGCATTCCGTACAACAGTATTTTGTGGCCTCACTTTTGGTTTAGGACTTATGTGAAAAGTTAGCTGGAAGCAATATGGGTGTATGTTATGAAATTGGGAAGTCTTCTTCAATCATAACAAGATACACAATGGTTTCTGACACATTTGGAAGGTCGAAGACAAAAATATTTGTTGAATTGCCATCATAACAAGTTAACAACTGCATATCATCCGTTTGAAAATAAAAAAATTGATAAAAATGCGTTTTTCGCTAATAACTTTTTTTTTGATCAAAATTGAAGCAAAAGTCCTCTTAGAGCAGGTATAAACTAGGGTGTTCTGCAACTTTTAATGTAACGTTTAGCTTTCTACTGTTTGAAAGTAAGAAGTTATGACAAATTTTGCTAAATTTGGGTCTGACAAACCACTGGAGGGAGGTAGCACGGCCATTTTTGCCTGCAACCTTGCAAAACCACATTTCAACATGTTTTCAGACTAAATGCCAATTTTTGTGACCCCGGGGAAATTGATTTGTAACAAACAGTTTTTTTCACTCCACCCTAATCAGCATGAGCTCCGGGGTCATTCACAACCCCTTTCGTAGGCCCTGGCTATACATGTTAATGCAATAGTACAGGGATGGGCAAAACACAGCGAGCCACATTGATTACATAATATCTTCAGCGGGCCACATTCACTTTTAATTGTTAAATTTCGCTTTAAAAATGCACATTACGTCGCAAATATTAAACATTCATGCTGAGTTGCTTTTTTACCTTAAAATCAGAAACTTTTGCGCGTTTTTTATGCCTCAAACACAGCATGTAAGTTAGTTGAATATGTAACAGTTTTTAAGAAATCTCAATGTTTTTTTTCTACCATTTGTTGGGCACTTAACAATTAAAGTTTTTTCGCGGGCCACATTCAAAACTTCAGCGGGCCGCAGGTTCCCTACCCCTGCAATAGCACTTCGACGTTTCTAAACCACAAAATTGCAAGAAAAACATTTTTCCATCATTGCAAGCGCTCTCGCGAAAAGATTCTGAATCCGTCCCTATATATAATTTTACAGATTTGATTTAGGCTACTAGCTTGTCGAAGTTTTTTAATTTTAAAATTACTTGTTGCAGTAATTTGCTGTTTTAGCATTTTCATTATTTTAACATGACTTTAAAGTTGAACAATACTGTTAGTGTACCCTGCTTCCTCAAGAAAATCACTTCATTTATTCGTGATCGAAAAGAAATCACATCATTTATACATCTGGCATTTTTATCTCAAATTGGATAGATCGTTAGTCACACTGAAAGGGCAAGTGAGAAAATTAGTGGTTTTGCGGTTTTCCGATAGCGAATGTGCTAATAAGTCTTGTGAGCTTCATCAATTAACGAATAACGGACCACTGTCTTCAAGCCTGCTTCCACCGATAACTCCTGGATTTGCGTTCACTTTGGGTTTTGTGAGGTTACTCTTGTCAGTGACGTATCCAGTGGAGGATTGGGGGTCGGGCCGGGCCCTGGCCCTTTCTTTTTGGCAAAACTGAGTCTGAAGCACCGGAGCAGTACTGTCTCGAGACATGTCTCGGTCTCGAGACACGATTTTTCACAGTGTCGGTCTCGAAGGTGTGAAGTCTCGGTCTCGTGTCTCGTCTCGAGACCTTGAAGTCTTGGAAAATGAGCGTGTCTCGGGGCTATTTTAAAAGTTCGCTTCAAAATTGAATGAAGTAACTTAAATTGAATAAAAACCAAATGCCACTGGTATTGCTAACATTTGCTATAGGCCTACCTACTATGCAGTACAGTAGGCTAGAATGAAAACCTACACCATCTGCTCCGATTGAGAGAGTGTTTAGCCAAGGAGGCAAAATTATTCGGCCTCATCGGTCAAACATGACTTGCAATACATTAAGTATGCTGACATTCCTGAAATGCAATGAAAATCTTGTATGGCAACATTGTTCACCATGGATTTTCATTACATTTTAAAAATTTCAGCATATTCTTGAGACTGTGAGTTAAGTGCAGCGAACAAGCTTGCGACTACAAACAAATAATTAAGGTAGGCAAAAAATGTTTATGCCAGGGCACAAGTTAATAGGCTGTATTGGAATACACGCAGTGGTGGGATTCAACCGATTCGCACCGATTCAATCAATCAATCTATTTGTTTATTCACCAAGTGATACAGAACACAACAGCAAAACGAAAACGTAATACCGCAATTTGCAGTGTAGGTGTGTTCACTTGGCCAGGAGACAGCGAAAAGTCCGTGCGATCATCGAGTCTACTGCCACCAGCTAAACGAAACAACGTCAGAAGTAATCGCCACAATTAAGTTACTAAAGAAAGAACAAATGGAAAATAAAAAAATAAAATAAAATCACCAGAGAGTTTTTGTCTGATGAACTATAGTAATTCCATTGTGTAGTTATTTTGAATTTCAAGGAGACTTCAAAAATTCTCTGAAGCTTTGGATTCAGAAGTTACTCAATAAAAATAGTTTTAAAGACACAAAATGTTTCAAGTATTTGCTGATAAAAATATTTTTGAGTTGTTTAGAGAATAGATGTTTTGAATGCAACTTGACATGAAGAGGAATTTTGTTGCCGATTGTCTCGCCAATATAGTTTAAAGTAGATTCATTTGTCCAGACTGTGAGTGCATTCTTTGCAAATAATAATTTTTATTAGCAATAATGGACCTTATATTGTGATTGTGTTGAGTTGCCACAGGTTTGTAATAACTGTCAAATATACATGGCACATTACGACGATGAAATGAATGCATAAACTTAGCCACCTCAATTTCAAACATATCTTTAACTTGCAGAATTTTCATGTTCTTCTACGAAGTCGACATTTTTACGCAGTCTTTTAAACATTTAAGATTGATAATTCTAAGAATTTTGTTTTGTGTTACTTGGACCTTTTGCAGCAAAGTTTTCCGGCTATAGAACCGCTTCACCTAATACTGTAATTTTATTAGACCAGCGAACCGGGCAACGCAACCGTTTATACTTGTGGCATTAGTTGAAATAAAAACCGGCCGAAAATATAAATTTTGCACTAGAACCATTTGGCAAAAGATTTGAATCCCACCGCTGCATACACGTGATAATATCTGACTTTTTTCTGGGTTGGGCAAATATTTTATGGAGGGGAGGGTTGGTTGCAGGCCTGGCAGTGACCATGCCTTTTATTGCGACGTTTCCTATTTTTAGCTTGTGTCAGAGTACATCGTGTGTAGCTGCTGCCTTTTCTTCGACTGCACTGTTCTTGCTATGTGTTATTTTTCGTTTGTGTTTTCGGTCTAGCAGATAAACAGGCTTCAATTTAGATTGCTTTCTCAGATGATTAGCGGTTTTCATTTTGCTTGTTTTGGTTTAAGTGGTCATTCTAAAACAGGCCCGTAGTTTGCGGGGGGGCTTGGGAGGGCATTGCCCCCCAAGCTTTTGAAAACTTTTTTTTATTTTAGCACCAGTTTATCTCACAAAACCACGTAACCCTATTTTGAACACCCCCCCCCACTGCGAGTGTTTAGCGTCTCATTCAGAACAGTCGTGGTTCAGTGGAATACTCACTTTAATGGCATTCGCAAAACAGTCGCAGCTCAGTGGGATACGGGTTTCAGAGAGATAGCGGCTATGCTCATGGGCGTCCGCAGGGGGGGGGGCAAGAGGGGGCACTTGCCCCCCCTGAAAAACCAAAAAAGTTGAAAAAACACGCATGAAAAAATGCAAGTTAAGAAACTACACAAAAAGTTGAAAAATACAGATGAGTTTACTACAAAACGAATAAAATAACAAAACATTTCGCAATAATCTGTTTAATTAAAGCAGGGGTGGGCAACTTTCTGGTGATACTGGACCACAAATTATAAATATAGGCTTCCAGCGGGCCGCAGTTTTTAGAAAAAAAAACTTCTTGGCAGGAGTAATACTAAAAAAGGGTCTGTCGCGTGAAAAAGAGGTCTCTGAAATAAAAGATGACTAGAAAAACAAGATCTTCGGCCTGGAAAGTAGCATTCAAAGCAGTTCGTGTGTTGATTGGGTTTGAACTTGATCGCAAAAAAACAAGTTTCGGAACCAATTGGCTATTAGCACATGCTTTGGCGGGCCGCAGGTTGCCCACCTCTGAATTAAAGCATAAAAGAGTTTGTCTAGTTGTCTAAATGCTGCTGTCTAAATTAGTCCGGCCGTTCAATGAGTGGAAACTCCACCCTTCACACATCATTGAAATGGTTTTACGTTTAGGCATGCTGTTACCAAGGTCAGTGCTAAGCACGTTAGAAAATATTGGTACAGGTCCCGAGCATCATTTTACGTTGATCAGTACGAGTTATTGCTTGATACTTAATTCATTTTTTGTTCTCTGCATGATTCCATTCCTTTAGGTTACTTTCTTGTCTTTCAAGGCCGTATGCAATAGTACATACTATCGCATTCTATTCAGGTCAACAGACATGGCGATTTATCTTTTGTCATGGCGCAAAGACTAGAAAAGTGTCTTTGTATCAAATGCTACTCTTCAGTCAAACCACAATCGGATAGACTGGTGGAAGATAAACAGGCGCACACTTCGCATAAGATGAAGAATTCGGTTAAAAGTTTTTGTGCGTCTTTTTTATTGATCTTCAATCTCAAATCTTGCTTATACTAGTGGTATTACCCAGAAGCTGCGTGCAACGAGTGGCGAAGACCATCTCCGCAACTTAGCGCGTGAGCAACTTAGCTTCGAACTCCGAAGAAACGTGGCGAGCCATTGGCGGTGGCCGTGAACAGCACTGTATTTGATTTGACAGGTCGGATATCGAACCCCAGATCTCTGACTTTGAAAGCAATATCGTTACTGCTACACCAATCAGCCGATTACCAATCCGTCATGTGGACGTACGTATGCTAGCAAATTCACGCGGCAACGGCAGCATGTCCAATTTTACTTTTTGCATCTTGTATAGAAAAATTCTGGTTTTTGCTTATATACCGAGTATCGTATCTTGTAAAACAAATTTGGATTTGTTGCTGATGCGCTACTGGTACGCCTTGATGGCAGAAACTGCGCTGCCGGTACATTGCAATAAAAAAATGAGCAGCACTGATTTACAGGCCGTAGCTATAAGTTTGATTTTCAGAGCTCAAACTACTTTTTATTTTGACATTTTGGATCAGAACGTCGCTATCGGTGCGGAAAGTCTGGGGTTCGATTCCCGAATTGGTCAAATCGGACACAGTATCGCTAATGGCTCACCACCGTTGCGACGTTTCCTCAAAGGTTAAGCAGCGGAGACGGGCCCCGCCACTCGTTACACACTTTGGCGTAATAGCGCAAGTATAGTGAAGATTTGATTGGTTTGAAATGTAAGCATCAACCAACTACGTATAACAAAACCTAAGAAAACCATGCAAAAAGAAAGTTGTTTTAACAGACTGTCAAGCCTAGTGGCACATAAATTGATTTATGTCCGCATAATGCACAACAACATGAAAGAAGAGTTCTGCACGTACGGCATCGGCCGATGCCGGACGTATGGTCAGTTGGTCACCCTATCACTGACACTTACCTGACTATAGCTTTCACTAAGATGGCCATCTCGAGAATGTTTTTGCCCCCCCTGCATTTTTTTTTGCGGACGCCCATGGCTATGCTGCTACCATATCGCTACTGTTTTAATGAATGATTTTTGTCTTATTCGATTAATTTGGCAGCATTTATTAATAAAACTCCAACGGTCCGTTTCACGCTTAAGCGATCATCAGGGAGCATTATTCAAATAGAATTTTATGATTGATTTTTATCTTATGAATGCGCTCAGTTTACGTCACAATTGCGTTTACGAGTTTTAAAGTCCTTGTCTTAACATCACAGTAGATTTGTCGATAGTTGACCTTGTCTTAGCTAGATAGTCCCCGGCAGGCCTGCAACGAGTAGAAAATGCTTATCAGTTGTTTAGTGGGGGCGAGAAGAGAAGAGAAGGTAATATATAAACGTACTAATAACCGATTTTCCCAGGTTGTGGGCCTAGTCTCTTGGGTTTTCGGATGATATGGGCCAGATAATTGACTTGTTGGTTTTGTATGTAAAGAGATATGTTTTCAGTTTGGCCAATTTGGTGTAATTGGTGATTGGTTATCTCAAAGCGATAGTCATCGTTTTTCTTGTCAACTCGTTTAAAGCCACCCCTAATCATCTTCCGCAGCATCAAACGATAGCACCTGTCCAGATTGTCATACTGTAAGTATCTTTTGTTGCACACCAACACTGGCAACCATAAGTAAGTCTGCTGCGTACATAGGCATTCAAAAAGATTATACGTGTTTTCAGATTGATGTGAAAGTTTCTCAGTAGATGTTTGTGTTGTTGGAAAGCTGCATTACCAGAGTTTATTCTGTTGTTGATTTCTGAATGTCCTATTCCCGAATGGTTGTAGTCGATTTTGCATCCCAGATATTTAAAAGTTTTGGTGTTTGTGATCTTGATGCCTTTTAGTGAGCATATAGATTCAGGATAGTTGCTATCTGCACCAGAAAAATTAAAGATCATTGTTTCCGTCTTCTCGCTATTGATAGTAAGGCCAAAGCGTTTAATACATCATTCATGATAGAGAGTGCTTTTTGAAAGTCTGCAACAGTTTCAAAAAAAGTAACAATTTATGTAAAGTACTCCAAAGACGTTTCAGGGATGCATTATTGTTTTCGTTGGTTACCTAATTATACGGTTGCAGTGGGCCTCTGCTTAGCCACGTCGAAGCTAAATTCTCCGTATTTCACCCTAGACGCTACGTGACATTCCCTGTATAGACTTCCCAATCTTTTCAAATCTAGTTTTCAGAACATTGTATTTATTTATTATATCCATTTTTCATTCCTGAGCAATGCTTTTCCGGCTTATTTCCAAGTGGCAATTTCATCGCAAACTGGAAAATTTTCCCGTGTGAATTCAGAATTTTGAAATGAGTGTAATTTTCCATGTTCAGTTCTCAACATGGCAATGATTTTTTGACGTTTTTAAAAATGCTGCGCTTGAAAAAATTGATTCAGATGGTAAAAAATCAAAACGAGACTCGTACTGAAACACTGATTGTTTGAAGCCGAGGTGCGAAATACCGAACTCACAACAATACTAATGCAAAAGCTATTAAAAATACTGAGTAATACGCACTCCAGCAAGGACATTGGACCTTGACGGACCAAAATTGACATTACTTACTAGCCCACCAACATAGCGGTTTGTAACACTAAAATTTCACAGAATGTTTATTTCGGTATTTTTGATACTAAACTTACCCAAGTTTTTCTCAATAATTTACTTTGATTTTGACCAAAAAATCTCGTCAGATATGCGCCAGAATGCACGAAATTGACTATATTTTCAAAAAATTTCCCGGGGGGAGAACCCCCCAGACCCTCCTTGAAAGGCTTGGCCCTAACGGGCCTTCGCTCTTCCGACTAAACGAAACACTTTATCGAACCGTTTGTGATGAACCCCCCCAAGCTAAAATGCATAACTACGGCCCTGTTCTAAAACAGTAGTTTTCAGCTTTTTTCACACAAGAACCCATTTTGCTACGCATGATAGTCGCACGACTCCCTTTGGAAATTACATGATTCTGAAAACGAAACTTTTACTGGCGTTCAAAAGTAAATTTTACAAAGTTATTTTTTTTGTAGGTTAAAAAAATCAAATTCTCATTACACTAGCGGTATTACACCGAGGCATGTAACCAGTGACGGGGCTTATCTCCGCGCTAAGCGCCTGGGCTACAGAGCCTCAAAGTCCGAGAAAATATCGTAGTGGTGGCGAGTCCCTGGCGACACTGTGTCCGATTTGACCGGCCCAGGGCGCGAAATCCAGACCTTCCGCCCCGATATCGATGTCTTAACAACTGAGCTAACCGATTGTTTTTTTGGAGGCCTACGTTGAAAGCTCTCGAGACCCTAGAAAAAAAGGCAAAGGATCCCTAAGTTGAAAGCCTATTGTTTTACTATATAGACAATTTTTTTTGTCTTAAGACAAAAAATATCATCAGTAAATATATAAACGTGGTTTGACCGTTGCACCAAACAGAGAGCTCAATGGCACACGCCATCTTAATCATCAGTAAATATAAATATCGCATTTTTCGTTCTTAATCTTGTGGTACAACAGCAGTTTTTTCTGCGTTTCTATAAGACAGTTGTTATGGCTTGCCACATTCTGCCGGATGAAGAAATTCGTCGAAAGTCATATATTTACGATTAAAATATTCACGACCTTCTGAGAACCCCTGATTTCAAAAGTCACGTGTCTCGTCTCGGCACTTTCATGTCTCGATCTCATTTCGACTTTTTGCTCCAAGTTTCGGTCTCGTGGTGCCAAAGTCTCGTCTTATTCTCGGTCTCGAAGATTTTGGCCGAAACTCCAGCTCCGTGAAGCACGCTCAAAAGATTCTTAATAATACCACAGTCTTTGTAATCTCGCCAATTGTAATTCTCCCCTCAATTTTCCACTGGTTGCGTTCTTGCGCCTGCATGGATCCCCTCAATCTAGTAATCATGGGCAGACCCAGGCTCCTATTATTAGCATATCTTCAATAACCTCTAGACTCTAGAGGCTACACACATAAAACTCAAAGAAACATTTGTTGATCATCAACCCCACCCTAAAAAGTTATAGATTCGTCCCGGATAGTGTTGCATTTTACATACAGCTTTACGTATATTATTACGAGTACTGGATACTTTACGTTTTTATTTTTACCTATATGATTACCATAGGTGCAAATCTAGGGGAGGATGGGGGGATGCATCCCCCCTAATAATTCAGCTGCATACCCCCCCAATATTTTCATGTCCCATATCAACGAACTAGATGAACTTTTTTTTTTTGGTTTTCACTACATTTTGGGCAAGAAATTGGTCATCTGGCAAGTGATGACATTTTTTTGGTCTTCACTTCATTGCACTTCACTGTGGTGGGCAAAAATTTGGGCAACCGCGCGGGGGTGTCAACTTTGCTAAATCATTCTCCCCAATTTCGAAAAATGGCAAAAAAATAGTCAATTTTGCAGAATCATTCCCCCCAAATGCTCAGCATAGATTTGCACCCCTGATCATTACCCACATTTATGTGTACCGCCTCCGTCGCTTTCTCGTGACAGAAGGATAAAATGAAGAAATGAATCAATCATCAATATTGTTTTGCAGCGTGGTTTTCTGCTGCAAGTTGTCAATCATGTGGAAGAGAACTAGAAGGTTTAGAAGGCTCTCTATCTCATGAAGAATATCCTGATGATTATAGTGCAAATGCTAACTGTCAATGGAGTACCATAGCAAGAGAAAAGGATACAGTATCAATTAAATTTGAACTTCTTGATGTAGAAGCAGATAGAGACGGTGGTTGTTCTTACGATTATGTTAGGTACGCTTTAAATTCTTGTTCGTGCAATTGGAGAAAACTTAAGGCTCAAAAGTTTTCTCTAACTTAGGCAGGAACTCGGCCCATAGCTCACTCGGACTTGCAACTCTTTGCTAAATATTATTAAAAAATGCTTTTGTATGCGCACGCAATCGGATGAATCAATTGGTCGATAACGACAAGTAGGTTTGCATGATTAATGGGTATAAAAACAACTTCAGTTTGCTATCTAAGTTCAAAAACAGGTTGCTTTCATAAAAGCAAAACAAAAAGTTGTTCGAGAAAACGCAAGATGTAACAGAACATAGCTGTGTTAAAAGCAAAACTTTTCAGAAGACAAACGAGCTGATAAAAGATATTTGCTAAGCCTATAGAAGCGTGGCCGGGTGGCTCGGAGCGTCGTTTTTACCTCGACCATGGTCGCAAGGTTGATGTTTCAACTCCCACCCTAGCCTCGTTGTTGCGTCCTTACATAAGATGCTTGTCGATAATTATTTCTGCCAAGTGGTGTCTAAAAAGTAGCAAATTAAAGAAGTCAGAAGCGCGACTCAATCGGAAAACGCGAAAACAAAGGTAACTCCTAAGCGAATCTGGATTCAGAATCAGAATGTTTTATTGTTGACGCCAAGATGCGTAATGAAACATAAACACACACATGAATGTCCTAAAAAAAGATCGACATCGATCAGACGTGAAAGGAGGTTGCGAAGGGACCTGAACGGTCTTTGTGTCCAGCAGTCCCCGGAAAAACTAAGTACCAGTGCCGAAACTAGCGCCCCCCGAACCCCCCTACCGGGGGGAGCCCCGCACAAAAAGGGGGCCCCGTAAATAGTCAGTAGGTAGTACTATTTAATCAACGTATGATAAAGGTGACGTAAATAAGCCTATTCTAAGATTCAATATATTTTTGTCTTAACTCGCGCGATGTGGGGCCTCCATACCATATTTATGCTTTTGGCCATGGGGGGACCTGCAAATTTTTCGAAAAATAGCAGTCGCAAAACTAGCAAACAAACGTTTAGTAGCATACCAAGGGCCAGGGGCAGATCCAGGGAGGGATGTGGGGGATGCACTCCCTCACCAGCCATTTTCAACAATGCTTTGGATAAATAAAGCTTTTCTATAATTTCGAACCTCTTCATAAATATGGGTGCAAATTCATGGAGGGATGTATTCCCCCCAATAATCCGGCAGCATCCCCTTGAATATTTTCATGTCCCAAAACTGGGCATCAGCGAAGGTGATGACCTTTTTTTGGTCTTCACTTTATTTTGGGCAAAAAATTGGGCATCTGGAAACGTTATGACCTTTTTTTTGGTCTTCATTTCATTGTGAGCAAAAAATTGGACATCTGCAGACGTGTCAATTTTGCTAAATCATCCCCCCCAATATCGAAAAATGGTCGATTTTGCTAAATCATCTCCCCCAATGCTCAACATAGATTTGCACCCCTGTTCGTAACAATAAACCTTAGTCGCCTTAAGCACGCATAATCGAAACTGTGCTTAAAAAATGCATCATATTTGATGAAGCACTCAAAGTTAGGGACCAAAAATATGAACAAACTTTGCCTGAAAATTGTTCGAAAAGCGCTAAAATGACCATTACAGTATGCAAATTTTCAAAAATTTTTCGGGGTAGCATGCCCCCCTTAAGTCGTTTTTGTTACTTAAGTTGCTTAAAATAACTCTGCCTTGAAAAAATTGCGCTTGAAAAAGTAACGAAATTTGGTGCCCTCTCCCTGAAAAAAATTCTGAATACGCCCCTGACATGAAATATTTTGAAAGGACATATTTACGCCCGTTTCCGGATCTAAACGTCTTGGTATTTAGCTAACATTCAACCCAATTTAAAACCACATCCCCCCCACCAAAACTTTCTGGATCCGCTCCTGCCAAGGGCTCCTCATCCTCAAGTGAAAGGCGCAAAAATAAGCCTTAAAAACGTTTTTTCTTCGCATAGATAGCGAAATGTTAGAATAGGGTTTGCTTGCAGCATTATTTTAGTGGGTTTGGAAGGGACCTAGTTAAACAGACTACTAAACCTTGTTAAAACTGAGGAATTTTAAAGGCTCAAAACGCACAAAAAGCCTCCAAAATAAGGTCAAATGCCGCAAAATTTTCTAAGGGGGCATGCCCCCAGACCCTCCTAGCTTGGCATCACCCCTTCAGGGCTCGCTGTTTTGCATCACCATCCAAGAAAAAAATTTAAGGGGGCCCCGAAAGATGATTTCGGGGGGGGCCCCGCATTGCCTAGTTTCGGCCCTGCTAAGTACCTTGTATTCTTCCAGCCTATAGCGCCTCCGTCACTTTCTCGTGACAGGAGGATAACGATGAAGAGATCATCATCATTATAGAACTCTGTTATCGACCAGACTGATTAACTTCAGTAATTTTTCTTCTAGTATAAAATTTCCGACGAAAGAGAACCCGGAAAAGTTTTGTGGACTTCCACGAAATAGAGATCCAAACAAAGAAATTGCAACGAATGGAACTGGAGGACCTATCATCAAATTTGTATCTGACGACAGCGTTCAACATCCAGGATTTCTGCTTCACTATAAAAGTAAAATTAAGTTACACAAAACCGTGTTTCGTTCAGAGCCTTACCCTTTGTATTGATCTACTACTGAGTAAGAAAACTCGAGGGCTGTTCAATGTTTATAGCACAATAGAGACAAACAAAAACCTTAGAAAATCAATCAATGCCATCTTGTTTTAAAATTTCGTCCAGCGAACCACATTCAATTACAAATGTCGAAAAACATCTGCAAAAGAGGTATCTAAATTAAATAAGTTTTTCATAGTTTTTCTTATATTAGTGTGAAATTGAACTGCACTGATGGTGCCTTAAAACCACAAAATCCAATAATATAATTATCTTCAAACCCCATCCAAATGCAAACCGGTGAAGTTTAAGTTCGAGTCAGCCGGAAGCGAACTTGGAGCTGTACAATATCACCAAATAAAGTAAAATCTTTAAAGCATGCTTGTCAATTTGTTATTATTTATAAAAACTTTGTAGGTAGTTACAGTGTCTGAACTCACGATATACCATATCGGGATGAACAGTTGCACACAGTGATTTAAAAAAGTTACTTGTGCTGAAGCACAAACTGTAAACACCGGAAGAAATCGGCATTTTAAATGACAAACTGAGAGAACACTTTTTTACTGGGAAACCGGAATCGAATGGATGCACGAGTGAATACGAGGCACCTTGCTATTCTGTCATCGCTTCAGTTTTTTTCTGTAGCAGGCTATGCTGCCTGATGTCTTTGCACAGCGCAAGGCTGCGGAGATAGGCTGGTACAGTGGACACCGCCAACTCGTGAGTTGTTGACAAGCTTAATTCACTGTTGCACGCGCGTTTCTGTTTATGTGTATAATTAACATTATCAAATCTCATTCCTTGATTCCACTATGGAGCTCGAAGACCTTTAGATCACCCTTGTAGCTCCATATCTACATAAATTCATAAGTTAAGCATTTGTTATAATTAATTTTTCCATGCTTTAACTTTTAGTTATTTCCTATTGCGTTTTTGCGTCTCTTTTTGGGCTGACAAATAAAGTCAAAACTCTGCCTATTCTGTAAGAACTTTTATTCCTGAATCGCAAAACAGCGGACAGACTTAGTCTGTATTCAGAGAACAATATCTTAATACAAAGAGAACACGCCACGACAAAAACCGGACTGCGAAAGTTTGCTTCTCGGTCACCCGGGACCGTAGTCACCCCTTAGAAATTGCAGAGGCAACCCAAATTTTTTTGGGGGGAGGGCTGAAAAATTAGTCGAAATTTTTTTTTTATTCTTTTCAAACATGCAAATCTTTCCAATGTTAGACAAGTAAAAAGTTTACGCAGACAACGCTTGAATCGGAAACAAAAAATGCAGGTAATTGCGCTGATGCTCTGCCAATATTTTCAAACTTGCAGTAGGCCGAAGTGAAAATATAATATCCTTACAACAAAACACAACAGTAGCCTTAAGTGGATCAACCGCGACCAACGAAAAGAGCAGAAAACAACAAAAAGAATAGCATAACGTGTTTTGTAGCAAATTTACGGGGATAGAATCAATTCTTTTTTATCAGTTCACACATTCATCACTTGAAGTTTCTTCTGTGGATGGTTTCTCCTATGTTCTGCAAAAATTTCGATGTCGCTCTGCTGTTTGATTGTTTCTTTTTCAGCAAGGTAGGCCTATGCCAATTAACATTTTCGATCATGCCTCGGTGATATGACGATCAAAATTCAAACAACCGTAGAGAAAGTCAAAATCAAATCTTCAATATACTCGCGTTGTTAGCCTACACGCCGAAGTGTACAACGAATAGGGCTGTCATTTTATTCCGCGGCTTATTAGCGCCTGGGCAACACATCTCCGAAAAACGTGGCAACGTTGGCGAGCCGTTGGCGACACTAGGTTTGATTTGATCGGTTTGTGCGTGGGAATCGAACCCGCGACCTCTTCCGCCGATAGCGACGTCTCGAAGCCCTTTGCCAATCGGTCGGTCATCGTTTTGACAAAAAATAGTTTTGGAGGAGCTAAAATAATATTGGGGGACTTGTTGGGCGCTTAATTGGCCTCCAATAGCTTCCCGAAGCTACGGCCTCGAGGTGACACGAGAAAACCTGAACCCACTTGCAAAATAAGAGATAAAATGAACAACTTACAAAAACTAACTTACTAAAACAGAGAAACTTCTCCAGATAGAAAAAGAAATGAACGCATTGTCAGGATCAGAGGCGGCTTCATAAATATTTTCGAATTAACAGCTTTTTAAATAGTTTGCTTTATTTGCTGCTTTAAATCATCACTTACCTTTTCTCTCATGTTTTTAAAGAAATATTTTAAAGAAAAACAAACCTTTAGGTTGAAGAGATGATTCCCCACGTGGTAAAAAAGCTTGCAAATGTATCTGGAATTTTGGTTAAATTCCGACATTATGTTAACAAAAAAACCTTGGTTAATTTCTACTAGGGTCTATAGCTTACTTTTTGCGTATCCAGGAGCATATTTAGGGGGGGGAGGGGCATTATGCCACGGTAAAAAAGAACAAATTTAATGGTGCCAAGTGACCGAAATATGCCAGACTCTTTTGATGGTTTCTGTAGCTTATGACCAGGGGCGGATTCAGGGGGCAGGATGAGGGGTATGCATCCTCCCATCAGCTATTGTCAAAAATGTTTTTGATGTACACAATTTTTCCATAATTTCGAACCTCTTCGATAGCGACAAGCTTATTAGGCTACGCCTTAAGCACGCATAATCAAAAATGTGCAAACAAAATGCATGATATTTGGCGAAGGACTCAGAAGTAGGGGCAAAAAATTTAAACAAAGTTTTGCGAAAATTATTCAAAAAGCACTAAAATAGCAATTACAGCATGTAATTTTTCAAAATTTTTTCGGAGGAGCATGCCCCCGGACCTCCTAAGAGCTTTTCTTGTTTCTCAATCAGCTTCAAATTAGTTCTGCTGCAAAAAAACACGCTTGAAAAAAATGTGGAAAGTTTGCCCCCCCCCTTTCTTGTTACGCCACTGGGCGCATTAGATGGATGACTACGAAAAAAAAATAACCTGATGTGGGATGGGATGAACTTTTTTATACATAAAATGAAAATGGGGTTGATTTTTAATTTTGTTAAAAAAAGGTACCCCACCCAATGACTTTTTTGCACCTCATTTTTCATTTTTGACCATCTTTTGCCAACTGTATGTCATTGCAGCAAATTATGCTCTGATAAGTTTATGGCGACGATGCTCCTAGCCATTTGACAGCTTCAAAAAGATTTGTTCAAAACGGACGTCAGAACCAAAGATGCACGCAATTTGGTGTTCAAATATCAAACATCGCTTTCTGGTTTTAGAATTGAATATCAACTGTTTCAAAGAGTACTAGAACCATTTACATAATTTTTGATGGTGGTTACCCATTTTTAGCGATGAGGAGTTCGTTTATGCACTCAGATAAGAGGTAATTTCTACCACTAAATGGCAGCAGTATCGTTTCTTTTCTTTTGCAGTTTATTGGTAAACTTATCTAGTAACTTCGAAGTGGACGGCTGATCAAAAAAGTGCTCAATAACAAAGTTAGAGCGTAGTATATTCACTTCAGCGCATCAGTTAAAAATTCATAACCCGACAGCCTGTTTCACCCGGTAGGCTTCTTCAGGGGTATCTTCTTCAAATAGAAACTAGTGTAAAAATACCGAATTTTTTGGGCTTATACGCGTATATTTGTCTAAACCGCTACGGCATTCTGTAATTAAAGATGTCTTTTCATAAATTTGAAACATCTGCGAAGAGGTACAAAAGTTTGCCGAAATCTAGGTTCAACGAATGCCATCCACTGCCTGCAATAAGAGTTTTATGCAAATGTGTTCGGCTACCATAAAAAATCAAATTTTTAGTCGATAGCGAGTGTTGTTGGAAGATGAAAAGCAAAAGCTAAAAAATCTCGTCAGCCTTACTTTGCACAGCCAATCCAGGCTAGAGTCATTCCAGACTGTAAGGACTCTTTGTTACATTGCCAACCTAAACTTTTCAACTTCATTTCTTTTCTAGGGGGTTCCCTCCTGTTAGTAGGCGACTAGCCAGAAACAAAAACTTCCAGTGATAAAGCTTGTAAGGTCTAGCCCAATACAAACATACCGGTAGCCTCACTACTCAGTACAGGCCCATACGGTAACCGAATCATTTGTAGCTGCATACGCGCTTCGACCCTGCTATTGTCTCGTCAGTGCAGCAGAGCTACCTCCCATCCTTTTTAAAAAAATTCCTCACTTTCAAAAGAACTACAAACCCTAAGTCTAGCCTCTACTGATTCTTCTCAAGGTAAAACATTTAAAATGAAAAAATCAAGGGAATAATACCGGTAGCCTATGGGTTAAAATGTCACAAGGGTCCCTCAAAAAAATCGAAAAAGCTACAAATGATCGCTTAGTCCCCAAATTATTCTCCCCGTCAGTTAAAAAAAGTGAAAAAATGCCAAAACTCCATCCAAATTTCTGTTTACAGACAGGATCCAGCAAGAGGACACAATCTTCAGAACTTGCAAAACAAAACTCCAATGTCATCATGATGGAGGTGTAGTTCAATGGGAATTCCTGTATCCTGCACGTCATTAATTTGCATTTGCAAAGCCAGCCAACAACAAAGCCCATCAGCGTATCAGGATAAAAATAGGAAAAACAATCGATTAGTTCATAATAGAGAAGAACCAACTTTTGTCTTCTCACGGTCACTTGCTAAGACAGCCATCGTTAAAAAGCCCTGACAGCATGAAGGATCTTCTACTATGAATTCATTCTTCAATGTAATATTGGAGTGCTGTCTTTTAAAGCAGTGGTTCCCAATTGGGGGTGCTCGCACCCTTTGGGGGTGTGAGAAGAGACTTCTGAGGGTGCGAGAAGAACTTGCCAATTTTACCGATGATGAACGGTATTGTTAATTCTCCCTAGCTGTGTGTTTGTGACGAGTGAAATGTGTCTGTGTGCGATTGGGCCATGCCCCCCCCCCCCTTTTTGATTCTGCCTTTTAGTAAAAAGAACAAAATTAATGGTGCCAAGTGACTGAAATATGCCAGACTCTTTTGATGGTTTCTATAGCTTATGGCCAGGGGCGGATACAGGGGGGATAGGATGGTAGGATGAGGAGAAGGCATCCTCCCACCAGCCATTTTCAACACTGCTTTTGATATAAGTTACACAATTTTCCGTAATTTCAAACCTTTTTGATAGCAATAAGTCATACGCCTTACTCACGCATGATCGAAAATGTGCGAACAAAATGCATCATATTTGGCGAAGCACTCAGAATTAGGGTCAAAAAGTTTAAACAAAATTTACTTGAAAATTACTCAAAAAGCACTAAAATAGCCATTACAGCATGTAAATTTTTCGGGGGAGCATGCCTCCGGACCCCCCTAGCCTCTTTCTTGTTTCTCAATCAGCTTCAAATTTGTACTCCCGAAAAAAATACGCCTAAAAAAATGTGGAAATTATGCCCCCCCCCTTTTTCAATTTCTCGCTACGCCACTGTCTGTACAGAAACAGCTCGTAAGTGAAGTTGAGTGTACAAGAGGTCCGAGAATGATTTTTCCTTGCCGAAGGGGTGCGAGCTTTAAAACGAATTGGTAACCACTGTTTTAAAGGAGTGAAAAATAGTACTTCCCCATACAGGTGAAAAACTGAAAATCGAACCATCCAATTCGTAACATCAATTGTAAGTTTGATGAAAAAATTGGATCGCTGAAAGAGCAGTGAAATTCATGGAAGATATGCATAAAAAGTGTACTAATGAAAAATACCTCACACTTCAACTTCTATCGTGCAGCAAGCTATCATAATAGCAAGTTTTTAGTGTTTTGAAAGTGAACTGTGATCGATTTTAGTTTCTGTTTTGGGCAAGTTTTTGTATCTGAAATTTTGAATGCACAAGTTGTCTGTTTTCTTTCAATAGATTTGTTAGTCGCTATTGTGATGTGTGTTTCTAATAATGCGGGCGAAATCAAAAAATATTGGAAAAACCACACATGTACAGTAGAAAGCACATTTATTAAAAGCTGAAAAATGATGCTCCTGCCATCTAGTGGCGGAAATTACCTCTTATCTGAGTGCATAAACGAACTCCTCATCGCTGAAAATGGGTAACCACCATTAAAAATTATGTAAATCGCTCTAGTACTCTCTGAAACAGTTAATATTCAATTCCTCCACCAGAAAGCGATGTTTGATATTTGAACACCAAATTGCGTGCATCTTTGGCCCTGAATGTCCGTTTTGAACAATTTGTTTTAAAAGCTGTCAAATGACAAGGAGCATCGTCCCTATAAACGTATCAGAGCATAATTTGCTGCAATGACATACAGTTGGCAAAAGATGGTCAAAAATGAAAAATGAGGTGCAAAAAAGTCATTTGGTGGGGTACCTTTTTTTAACAAAATTAAAAATCAACCCCATTTTCGTTATATATATAAAAAAGTTCATCCTATCCCACATGAGGAGTTTTGAAATTCTCAAAAAACTTTTTTAGTCATCACCCTAGGGCGTATCCTATCTTAAGTACGGAATACTGGTATGAAGAAACTCTTAAGAAAACTGTACAACGAAAAATATAAGTTAAGCAAAACAAAATAATAAGGATTAACTTAAAGTGCTTGAAAGATCACGTTAACATGAGCGAGCTGTAGCCTGCTTGTCAGCAACATTAGAAAAATAAATGATAGACTTAAACTTGAAGTAGCATATAAGTTATGTTACCAGTACCACATTTTCACTGCGCAAAAGGACGACAGGTTCTTTGAAGGTAATGACGTTCGCAAATGCCCAATTATCCGCCCAAAATCTAGTGAAGAGCAAAAAAATAGTCATCATCTCCGCAGATGCCCAATTTTCCGCCCAAAATCAAGTGAAGAGCAAAAAAAAAAGGTCATCGCGTCCGCACGCTAAAGCTTGAACTAAAACTTCCAACATTTTTCGTGTAAGAGTGATTTGACATGTTCTCACTGTTCATAATGCCAAAAAAGATGACATTTGAGCATCTTTTAGCGTCCTCGGAGGACTAATTATTTTTTGTTAAAAAGAAAGACGTGTTCTTCATAAGGAGGGCCTATGGTAAGCCTACTATAAGTTTATGCACTCTATTTACCATAAAAGTCTTCCAAAATATTTTGCAAATTATTTCTCTCTGGGCAGCAGTGGCGTGGCCAAGGGTGGGACATGTCCCCCACACTTCGATTTAGGACCATTTTTCTGAATCGTCAAAATCCGAAGAGATTTTTTAGGGAGGAGTAGGGAATGACGTCATATCCAAGCCATTTTTTCTTATTTGCATATTTTGCTGTAGAATCTAAAAACTTTATTGCCTCTGACACTCCAAGTAGCCAATTCCTTCCAAATGGTAGTAACAAACAGTTCTTCGCTAAAAAAATCTGTATGTCGCAACTCTAACTCGTCGGTTGATAGCAAATAGCAAAACTCATTATCACGTAATAAAGATTAAAGAATATAACAGCATGCGACCGGCGGACTGCAACCGGTCGTTTTTCGTTTTAAATTATTCGTTGATTCAGTTACTGAATTCGAGCTGTTTGTTTGGTTTGCCAGCGATGGTTTTTCAAAACTTTTGCTTGCTTTTACAAATATTTGACTTTTTTGAGAGTTGAAGCAATTTCCAAAAATATAAAGTACAAAACCGCAGGCACTTTTAGTTCTAGAGATCCTTTTTCTGAAATACTTCATAATAATAATCGGGCATTCGTAGTAAAATGTGTACCAATTCAGCCATCTTTAAATTTTCCTCAAACACAGCAAGGGCAAAGAAAATATATATAGGTTTAAAAAACAATGGTACCAAGAATTCAACTGGGTAGAATATTCGACGATTCAGGACGATGGCGCATCTAGGGGGAGGGGGTCGAAACCCCCTCCTTTTGAAACCGAACCCTCGTTATTAAAGTGAAGTGTCCAAACTGTGCCAGCGCTGTACGTGCTGTTATTTCAAAACAGCTTTGACAGAATTTGCCTCTCATCATACTGAAGCCAAACCGGCTGGTTGGTGTAGTGGTAAGAGACATTGTTATCAGTGCGGGCAGGGGAGGATCCAAGGGGGATGTGGGGGATGCATCCCCCCACCAGCCATTTTCAAACATGTTTTTGATGAATACAATTTTTTCCATAATCTCAAACCTTTTTGATAACAATAAGCCTTACGCTCTTAAGCACGCGTTATAATTTAAAATGTACGAACAAAACCCATCATATTTGGCGAAACACTCAGATTTAGGGGCAAAAAATTTAAACAAAATTTGCCTAAAAATTGTTCAAAAAGTAGTAAAATGGCCACAACAGTACATAAATTTTCAAAAATTTTCCGGAGGAGCATGTCCCCGGACCCCCTAGAGCCTTTTGGGGTTCTCAGTATGCTTCAAAATAATTCTGCCAGAAAAAACTGTGCTTCAAAACTTGTCAAAATTTGGCGCCCCCTCTCACAAAAAGTTTCTGAATACGCCGCAGACATAAAAACATTTTTCAAAGGGCTTTTTACGCCTTTTTTGGGCCTAACGTCTTTGTATTTGAGCCTAACGTATTTGTATAACGTCTTTGTATTTAGTTAACATTCAACCTAATTCAAAATTTCAACCCCTCCCCCACCAAAGTTTCTTGATCCGCTCCTGAGTGCGCGATCGAGGTTTTTTACCCCCCTCCTTTGAAATATGCTGGGTGCGCCCCTGACTCAAGACGCTGCGTTGTGCTTTTTTTGACAAAGTCTTGGTAAGTTGCAGCTGCATTAAAGATTTGATATTGTAAAATTACATCAAGTTTTGAATCAAGATTGATCAAATCTTCATCGTATAGCGCTTCGTTTCATTGTTTTTGTTTTAGTGACTGGTGGTCTAGGGTTAAAATCCCACGCTGTCTAAGTATGGCAGTGCTTTAAACTAACTAAATAAAGAGTTGTAAACTAAACTACACTGCTGGAAGCATAATCCTAACCTTATAGGCTAACACCATATATCACCAAATTCCACATATTACCTATAGGCTACTAGTAAATGTGACACGGGCCACACGAAATGATGCCGCGGGCCACATGATTAGATAATGATTCGCGACTGCATTTACCAGTGATGTAGTCCTCGAGGATGTCCTTGTCCTCGAGGACAGGTTTGTGAAGTCCATGGCCTTGGCCTCGACGGTACCGTCTTTGGCCTTGGCTCTCCTAGGCCTTGGATTTTGCGCTGTCTTCGGCTCGAGGACTCGATATTTTTAAAAATTTAACTTTGCGATTGTTTTCACAAAACGCAAGCTGTTTTAAGAAAAAATGGTCCAAATGACGATAAGCATCGGTATTTGGTAAGCTCGCGCGGCGAAGAAATAAAAGTAGACAACGCAAGATGAGAAAACCATAAAGTGACATTGTGAAAAGCAAAATTTTGACAATTCAAGATTTTGTGTCTCACGATCTCTCCTCAAGGTTTTTAAATTGAAATTGTGAGCAACAAACTTTTAATCGAAAATTTAATCTGTGATAATTGGATTCTCAGCGGGAGATCCTTGAGGTTCGAAAACTCGGGTAGAATGACGGGAAAAAGCTATTTTACACTTTTCTTCAAAAGTTTCAATCAACTGTTGTTTATTTACTTTATAATTTGCTTAATAGCCACGCGAAGCAGTCTGAAAAAGAAAATGTCACGCAGGCGATGTTATTTGATATTACAGTATATCTTCGTTAGAGGTGCAATTGCAGCTGTCTAGTTTATTTTTGCTTTCCTGTTTCTCGATGCTCT
Organism: Trididemnum miniatum; assembly: GCA_964006365.1. Classification (NCBI taxonomy): domain Eukaryota; kingdom Metazoa; phylum Chordata; class Ascidiacea; order Aplousobranchia; family Didemnidae; genus Trididemnum; species Trididemnum miniatum. The sequence continues at coordinate 9,296,275 of OZ023249.1, forward strand.
GAATGTTTCGTTTACAGCACTTGCATGTGGACTGAGCTTGAGGTTTAGCATGGCAGTACGATAGGCTTTTTATCATGGGAAGTCATTCTAGCCAGGCTCATGGTCATTGTTTTTACATATTATAGAACAGATCTACTAGAGTACCCGTACAAGTAATGCTCAACATAGATGTCATTCTAGCCAGGCTCATGGTCATTGTTTTTACATATTATAGAACAGATCTACTAGAGTACCCGTACAAGTAATGCTCAACATAGATTTGCACCCCTGTTCGTAACAATAAACCTTAGTCGCCTTAAGCACGCATAATCGAAACTGTGCTTACAAAATGCATCATATTTGATGAAGCACTCAAAGTTAGGGGCCAAAAATATGAACAAACTTTGCCTGAAAATTGTTCAAAAAGCGTTAAAATGACCATTACAGTATGCAAATTTTCAAAAATTTTTCGGGGTAGCATGCCCCCCTAAAGTCGTTTTTGTTACTTAAGTTGCTTAAAATAACTCTGCCTTCAAAAAATTGCGCTTGAAAAGTAACGAAATTTGGTGCCCTCTCCCTGAAAAAAATTCTGAATACGCCCCTGACATGAAACATTTTGAAAGGACATATTTACGCTCGTTTTCGGATCTAAACGTCTTGGTATTTAGTTGACATTCAACCCAATTTAAAACCACATCCCCCCCACCAAAACTTTCTGGATCCGCTCCTGCCAAGGGCTCCTCATCCTCAAGTGAAAGGCGCAAAAATAAGCCTTAAAAACGTTTTTTCTTCACGTAGATAGCAAAATGATAGAGTAGGGTTTGCTTGCAGCATTATTTTAGTGGGTTTGGAAGGGACCTAGTTAAACAGACTACTAAACCTTGTTAAAACTGAGGAATTTTAAAGGCTCAAAACGCACAAAAAGCCTCCAAAATAAGGTCAAATGCCGCAAAATTTTCTAAGGGGGCATGCCCCCAGACCCTCCTAGTTTGGCATCACCCCCTCGGGACTCGCTGTTTTGCATCACCATCCAAGAAAAAAATTTAAGGGGACCCCGAAAGATGATTTCGGGGGGGGGGGGGCCCGCATTGCCTAGTTTCGGCCCTGGGACCAGTGAAGATTGGAATGGCTTAAAGTACGACCAGTGTGGCAAATAAAAATTGTGGCCTAAGCTTGAATTTTTATGAACATTTTGTTGCATATGCAGGTTTGCTTCAAAAACGAAGAGCGTCAATACTATTTTTACGAAGCCCAGTGCCGTAGCAGCTTAACTTTGGCCCCCCCCAAAAAACCCTTTCAAGGGCCCCAATACTTAGCTTTCGATATGATTTGTTTAAGGTTTTTCCAGGGATAACAACTCAGTTTCTCACCACAATGCGAATACTGTGGTGATATTAAAACATATACGCGTTATCACTGTGTAAAAATAAAAGATGTAATCTTAAGACAAGTTTGTTACACCCAATTCATTTTCCATTAAAATCGTCTAGCTCAGGGTTTTTCTACCTTTTTTTGCTCATGGCCAAGTTCAACGGTATTGAAGAAAGACTGCCAAACGAGCTTGTGCCGTTCTAATCAGCAACCATCTGATATAAATATCAAATGCAATAGACTCCAGCCGTGAAACGAACCCGTCGCAAAGGATCTGAACCTGTGTGCGGTACTGCCAGATCATATTGCTGACAATGACTGTTCATGCACGAAGCTGCTGGGTGTAAACAGCAGTGCAAAGACAGAAGCGACATCACATGTCAGCTTAAAACTTTCTAGTATCGAAATAATAGCCTGGTCCACCAGTTGTTTAGAAAAGTACGCTTTGAATCTCTTCCTCAGAAGCTATACAATATATCTTTGCATCGTAACTAAACATTCTCTTTTTCTATTTTCATTCTCTTTTTTTTTTAACTTTTTGATTGAGGAAGACCGGACCCATATCCAATTCCTGCGCTATTTCAAAAGCACACGTTTTCAAACTAGCAAATCCGTTTTCAATGGACTTTTGTATTTGGTGTCAGATTATGGTTGCTGACACAGAAACAGGGTAGGATTGAATTTAATTTACCGATCGGATGGCCGAGTGGATAGAGCATCTGCTTCTAGATGGGTGGACTCCGGGATTCAATTCCGAGTCCGGTCAAACCAATGACTTGAAAATTGGTATTCACAGCTTTTTTGGTTGACGTTCAGCATAATGAATAGTGCGAAACAAGCCGGCAAGTTCGCTTGTTGTGATGGTGGGAAAGGCACTACACGGGATTACCCCATCTAAGTATGGTAGACCGATGGTCGGCAACTCCTAAGCGAGCTCGTATAGCGCCCCGTCGCTTTTTCGTGATAGGAGAATAAAATTGCGAATAAATAAAAAATAAATAGACAAAATTTTAAATCTGCTCACAAGGTGTTAATGAATTTGAATTTAAATTTTTCAAAAGGAATGAATTTGAATTTAAGCTTTGAAAAATGATTGCATCCAACTCTGCACCGGCCTCCTTTTTCAAGTCCTACGCGCACTCTTACACACAGTGTATTGTTTATGACATTATTACGCAGTTTATGACGCTATTTGAAAGGAAACGATAGCGAAAAATTTTAAAACTGAAATAAGGTACCCAACCCAAATAAGGCCCGTGCCCTAATAAGGCCCATCGTAAGCATTTCAAAAATCGTAGCAAGCAGTGCGGAACAAATTCTATTATTTCGTCGCCTAGCGTAATCACGTGCAACTCGCATGTAGTTTGTCTCGCTTTTAGTTGCTTAGTTACGATGCAGTGGGATCTTAGTTGCGGATCTCCAATTATGCTGTTGAAAGTTTTCATTAAGCGCGAGATCAGTCTGGATAACTGGTAAGTTATAGCTGCTGAAAAGGTTGTTGGAATTTTATGACGTAGCTTCTACTTCAACTTTCTGTGTCCACTGAGAGTTTAGCTGTTCTTGCTTGTATTTCGTCGGCGGATTTTGTTTCAGTTGGTTAGGCAAGGTTGCCCTAACAAGGCCCTTTATCTTTAGGTGTGGGATTTATTACGCATTTGACATGTCTTTACTTACTGCTAGCTGAAGACTAAACTAAGGTAATAATGTATTAATAAGTAATTAGTTTTTTAGTTAGTTAGTGTCTTTTATTTCCGTACCGTCAACACAAAAATAATATGCATAAATAACATACAGTATAATTGGACAGCACGAGAAAAGGGAAGAAGCAACAAAACGATAAACGTTGTAACATGCAAGGGGAGAATGGGAGATCAAGAAAAGTAACATGAGAAGCATGGTTGCAGCACCCGAAGTAAAATAGCACAATGAAATATGTTAGAGGTTTTTGAAGTGGGTTCGCTTCTAAATTGGCCAATCCGCTCACAATTTTAAACAAATATCAACTTATACGGTACTTTTAATGGAGCAGTTTGTTTGTTTGTTAGTTGGCAACCGTTTGTTTGTTAGTCCCACCTGTCCTTTTCTTTTTTCTGTGGCTTCAAAAATCGAGTTTTATAGGGTGGGTCATATTAAGACCAAGTTGCCTTTTTTTAGGCCCGCCGCAGTCCTTTTTCTAATCGGTTTAACACTCCAAATCTACGATCATTACGTTAATAAAATTGGTTTTAAATTGTGCCAAAATGCTCTGAAATTGCAACTAATCCAAAAATCTTAACTTGTTTGAATTTTTATGCGAGTTATTTTAAATAATCAAAATGATTGGCCTTATGCGGGCTGGGTATAGAATCTGAGCGCAAAAATCCCATTCAACGCGATTCGCAAAGCAAAATTTTGTTTTTGAATTGATGCAACTTTGGGTCCTTCAAGACAATTTGGGGCCCCTTTTGGCAGTGTGCCCCCCCCCAATTGGGGGGTTTGGGGGGCGGCTGCTACGGCTCTGACGAAGCCACACATGTAGAGCTGAGGTTTTTATTGGAGTGAAGTATGTACATTATGGTAGATGGCCCAGCCGGACTTCGAACCCGCGAAACCAGCTCCCCAGCCCAATGCGTCGGCCACTCGGTCGGACAAACTTTGTTTGTAAAACTTGGGTCTCGAACAAATTCACTGAGTTTTGATCTCGGGCTCAGTGGCGTCGTGTCATTGGGGCTCGAGGAGTGAGATGTTTTACTTTTTATAATTTAAAAAATTGAAAATTAAAAAAAAATACAATAATAGCCAGTGCTATTTTGTTTTTTTTCAAACTATCCCCATACCCCCGCCCCCTTTCTTATACAGTACTATAAATTCCATTGTTTTGTTTTTTAATTTTTGCTTCAATCAATCGCTTCGACTCACGGGTAAAGTTAGTTTGTTGATCTGTGGTTAGAATTTAAAAAACATTTTGCATGCGTTGTTAAAGATTATATAGCCTAGTTAGAACACACCTATACACGTCATCCCACCAAATGCGTCAAAACTAATAATGATGGCAGCCCGCTTATATTTATTTTAACCCAGCTTCTGTTTTAAGACATGGGCTATTAAAACATTTTTGTATTGTCTGACACTATAATAGTGACTGCACATCACTGCAGGTACTGATATGTCCATTTTCGACAAGAAAGTGTTCTGAAACGAGTGGTTTTTACGTGAAAACCGTATAAATCCGTTGGCGACTGGGGGCTAAGCGCCCAAACTCACCTTGCCTACGGCGGCTGGGGCTTTCCCCCAAATCCCCTGCAATGTCCTCCATCTTTGTTAAATCGTGGGGCCACAACTGATTGCGCATACTGTCTATAATTAAGAAGCGGTTTGGGGTATCAAAATAAATTTCGATTTATTATCCAAAAATTGGGGTATCACGACATATTTTGGTATTTTTTCCTAATTTCCTTTTTTCGTGATGTTACTCAATGCTGAATATTGCTTTTATGAAGGTTGTAAATGATCAACATCTGTTTAAGTTGTTGCTCGGGCTCCTCTAAACTTTTTAGCTGCACGACGCCTCTGCTCGGGCTCAAAAATATTTTCAAGTATATAAGGTCTTGGTCTCGAGTTTTTTTTTCTTGAAATCTCGGTCTCGACTCTCGACCATCAAAACTTGACTCCATTATTAGTTGATAACAAAATTGAAAACTTTTAACGTTGCAGCTTTAGATTGTGAGTAAAAGAATTAATTTTCTGCCCAAACTGAGCTGTTTAGCTCATCGGGTGCTAACTGTTCCAGCATATCAGCCCTAGTCGAAAGAGATTTTAGCAAAGAGGGATTTATTATGTGACCCCATCGACCTTGCATTTCGGGGTCTGCGCTTTCGACGTTGATTTTTCTTAAGTCTAATAAACACGCTGTGGGGTAGTTCTTTGAGTGTGAATGTGACACGTGAGTGCTTTTCACTTTTTGTTTTGCTTCGTTTTGTGATTTTGATTCCATTATGATTGCTTGCATTTTCGTTAATTTGTTGTTTTTTCGGTAAATTGGTGTTTAGTTATAATGGTTAATGCATAAGACAGTGGTGGCCTGGTGGGTAGAACCTCCTTAAACTAAATCTGGCTCACCAAAGGTTGTAGGTAGGAATGGTAATGTACGATGTTGTACCGAAGAATGCGGCTACACCTATGGGAAAGCGAACTGCGGATTGAGTGCAGACGTAGAAAATGCGGCTATAAAATTACCTACTAGCTTGTAAGCACAAAATCCAAAATGTGTTGAACAATTTGGTATGCAGTAAGTAGAAGAGTGTCGACCAAAGTAGTAAAGATTTCAACCATCATTAATATTTGTTTCCATGCAGATATTATTTGATTTAAAAAACCTAAAGCTTTTTGCTTAACTCTGATAAGTTTGCCTGTAACTGGATTAGTGCATGCGTTTTTTCTATGTACGTTAAACATCTTACTGTCAAATAACAACAAGGAACTTTATGCTTGATTCATTGGGGTTAGTTTTAGTTTTGTGGCGAGTTTCATCTGGGGCATCTTATATCAATTTTATAGCCTTATACCCTGCGCCTGGTAGACCTGACCCTGGATTGTTATCAATTATAATATTTTTGTTAATCTTGTAATTTTCGAAAACGATTGTCGTTATAGGTATGCAATATTAAGCTATAAATCGTTTGCGAACCATTATTTCATGACCAAATGACCCACATTTGGAGATTTCATACTGAAATCGGAAAAATGCCCGTTGTCCTTGATCCATGTCCTTGGCCTTGGCCTCGACTTGCATGTCCTTGGCCTCGGCTTGTGTGTCCTTGGCCTTGAAAAAATTTTAATGTCCTTGGCCTCGATCTTAAGGTCCTTGGCTTTACTACAACACTGGCATTTACAGCATATAAATTTTCAAAATTTTTCCAGGGGAGCATGCCCCCGGACCTCCCTTGAGCTTTCCTTGTTCCTCAATCAGCTTCAAATGAGTTCTACCGAAAAAAATACGCCTAAAAATTGCTGAAAGTATGGCCTCCACCTTTTAAAACTTCTCGCTACGCCACAGGTGTTAGTCATAAGCTCACGATTTTGTTGTTATTGTCTTTATTATGGTTCTTTTTGTGACTATAAAGCTCTTGTGACATCAAACTATTTGCTTCTTGATTGAATGACAGTAAGTTTAGCAGCACTACCCGAAACAAGTCATCGTCAACGCCTTCTTCCTTGATGCTAACATAGCTTCTGCTAACTTAAGCCGAATGCACACAGCGCGCCGGCTTGGAGATTTCCCGCACGTGACGTCATCAAGTTGTGACGTCATTTTGCCCCCTCCACTAATTTGACCCTGGCGGCCACTGCCTACCAATGATTTTGCCCCCCCCAGCCGCAACTGGCTGGCTAAGGGTCTGCCTGAGAGAATTACGTAAACAATAGCTATTCTTCATGACTTGAACCAATGCTTGAACTGATCAGAACTCGAGTTCAACACTGTACCGATTTGTAAATAATGGAAATGCGATTACTACACTACGCTGGTTGTAGCCTAGTAGTATAATACACTAGTTTTAAAATGAAATGAAAACGGCTTTTGTACATAATGGGTATATATTGTAAATAGCTTTGCTGTTTAGCGTTTGTGTAGACCTATTTCATTTCTTTTTTATTTTACCAACTGGCATAAATGCGTATCTTTATCAAATTAACTCAAAGAACTTACGAGCGACATATGGTGTGGTGACTAGACGAGCTTTGCTCTTTCAATACATTAGCGTAGTTCTATTGTTTCTATGTTAACTGCATGACACGAACAAACTTCATTACATAAAAATAATCAATTCAGAAGGTAGCTTCTGTTCATAATGGTGATTTTTTCCCCGCAACGTCGTCTGGCCGGTTAGCTCAGTTGGTTAGAGCGTCGTGCTAATAACGCGAATGTCGCGGGTTCGAGCCCCGTACTGGCCATACTGCCTCGATAGCTCAGTTGGGAGAGCGTTAGACTGAAGATCTAAAGGTCCCTGGTTCAATCCCGGGTCGGGGCAATTTTTTATTGTGCAACCACATTAAAGTGCTGCTTAGCAGGATGTTTTTGTATTGGCGATTAAATTGAAAGCAGCGCACGACTAGCCACTCGACAGTGAGACATTGCATTCCTTGTTCTCTCAAGTTAATTCATTAGACCAGATCGGATGTAAGCCTTTTTGTAATTTGAGTCAAGTTTATTTGTTCGCACTGAAATAGTCACCAATTAGAGTGTTAGACAATTATACACCAGCTTTTAACATGAAAAAGTAAAGAATAATTCTATTTTCGATACTTCAAAAAAAAGTAGCGAATTCCTACATTCGATAACAAAAATAAAAAGTAGAGAATATCGATCAATCGACTACGTCAAATCGATACTTTTCTCTGACTCCGTTGACAAGCGGCAGCATCAACAAATTTTGATGCTAATGGGGGGGGGGCTTCAGGTTAGGCAAAGTGGAGAATGTCGGTATCGAAGAAGTAGCATATATGATGGGCAGTTTTAAACAAGAATACCAGAAGGCTTACTCACTTCTCCCTTTTCACTATAAAAAAGATCAAATATCACTTTTTCTCTTAAATATTTTCTACCTTTGATCTTGGCCTACTTCAGATACTGTTGACTATAAACCTTTTCTACATAGGCGCGGGAAGTAGGGTGCCAGGGGGGGCTCAAGCCCCCCCTGAACTTTTTTTAGCCCCCCCTGAACCATTTGAGCCCCCCCTGACAATTGAAAAAATTATGCACTGAGTGCGACGGTATTAATGCTCGCAACGTACATACGTAATGAAGCAAATATTTTTTAAAGTGCTTTTAACCAACGAAGAATCACTATTCTTTTAAAAATCAGTTAGTTATTATTCACTAGGTCAACGTAAAATTTGGTAAAATTTTCAATTTTTGAATTTTATTTTTAACCGTGTTTTATATCAGCGTTTGCAAACCTTTGCAGCAGTCATGGACGATGGACCAGTAAAAGTATAATGGCTGCCAATTCTTGTAGCTGCCAAACACTTTACGCCAAACTACTCTGAATGCTCGAATGAAAGTCGCTACTGATCATGGGAATTACGTAAATCGTAAACGAAAATACGGTGAAGTGCAAAAAAACGGTCCTCAATCCTTCAGATGTTCCGAATTCCACCAAAATTTTTGTGAAGAGCTAAAAAAAAGGTCTTCATGGCCCGGACGCGTTACATGAACTGAAAATGTTGGTGGCCAACCTGATTTGTGCACATGCCAAATTAACCCGGGATCGACAGCCAAGCATCCAAAGATCGACCGGTACATCGCGATCGACTGGTTGGGCACCCCTAATCAAGCTTATATGAGCTGGTGCAAGTTCTCTTCTGGTTGAGTTTTTTAATGGTTTTGAATTTTTTCTACCAACCCAATGAAGCGGCTAAATCACTACTAAACTGGCACCGATGATCAGTAGGCTACTCGATTTGAGGGGGATGCCATCCCCCCTGAAAACAACACCATCCCCCCATAAAACATTTTAGCGTAAACCAATTCTTACAACTATAATGACCATTTCTTTTTAGGTCTGCGTGAAAAGTTGTAGCCTACCACCCCCCATAAGTGTTTTCACAACTCGAGCACTGCCGATGATTGTTACTAAAATTGAGCTAGTACGCCTACCTAAATACCTATATCTACACATCTCATTATGTTAAAAAATGGTTCAGTGCTTTATTTTGATTGTGTGTTTTTTGTTATTTTTAAACCTCAATGGGGCATTGTTTGTTGCATGTAACTCTGATCAGCAAAGCAAAAGTTAGATCGGACAAATTTTGTTTGCCTACTTTTTGGTTTTGTCATTGAGGTATTTGCATTTTACAAATACATGAGTAGTGATTCGAGCATGGTTAGAAAAGCCTAATGGTAGTAAGCAATCTTGTTTTCCACGATAAAAAATTATCCTGAAAAAGTTCCGGTCACTTGAGCGGGCATGCAATTGATGTCTATCAAAATAGGTCTGCTGAGTGTCCTGCTCATAAAAACGTGCGTTCGAAAAAAGGGGGGTCTGGGGGGCTTCGCCCCCCAGACGTTGACACGATCTTACTATTTTGAGCCCCCCCTGTCCAAAAAACGTTCCCGCGCCACTGCTTTTCTACGAAGTTTGAAACACAAAAGTATTCCTACCAGTATCATATGTAATCTATTAAATGAAAAAAGCTGGTGAACAAAAGTTCAAAAACCACTATATTAGCCTAACAACTGCATTGGACTGCCTGGCCCTGGCCTGCAATACCAAGTGACCAAACGTTAAGCAAACGTTTTCTCGTGATATATTTAGGAATGAAATAAAAAATGACAGTGCATAGGCCTACCGAGTTTTCCGCACGCTTGCTGCTCTTATGCGGATGTAAAGTAAAATATTTATCTGCAAACACCACAAAAAACAGATAGGTACTAAAAATAACAAAAAATAAAAACTTTTGAAAGAACTTATTCAGAAAAAAATAATCGATTAATTAATAGCGATTTACCACGCAAAAAAGCAGCGAAAAGTTCCAATTGGTAATGAAAAAAACGTAGAAAATTTCTGCATTCGATGACGAAAAAGCAGAGAATATCGATTATCAATTTCTTATCGATATTTCCAACCCTGGGTTAGGGTTAGATTAGGGTTGGGGTTTTAGGGTCGTTTGTCGTACTTTGCGGTGTTTAGTACATCAATTTGAGGTCCTTTGTCGTCCTTTGCGGTTTTTCAGTCCTTTGCGGTGTTTAGTAGGACCCGTTACCACACAGTGTCAAACTGGATAGCGCAAGACCATTTCCTGGTCATCGGAGTAAAGCTGCCCATATCCAATCGCTATTGACCCATGATATCATTCAGCAGTGCAACCACAACGTAAACACAAACAGCAAAACAGAAAAAGATAGTAAAAGAAAACAAAACTTTCACAAAGACTGCGTCTTAATATCCACTACACGTAATTAGGCCGAGGTCTATTTGTTTTTTTAGTTGTTTAGTAAAAGTTTATCTACATAATGTTTTCATGTCTGTCGAGATATCATTACAAATTTTGGCACCAATATAAGTGCACGTAGACTAGGGTGATGCAGGCGCCCCATGATTTTGAAAAAATTGACGGTGTAGCTGCGGCAAAGCCTCGCTAATACCTGGAGCGCCATCGTGCGACATCTCTTTTCCTTCAAACCATTTGAAATGACATATCAACTTTAAAGAAGTCTACAAATTGCCGCTACTTCAAGAAGATTGCATCATTCTCCTACACATGCGAGCACGCTGCTGCCATGACAATGCGACTCAAAAACATTGAGACGACTTTTGAACTAACCAATCAAACTCTGCTGCGCAAAACTTTACATGTGCTTTCAATTAGGGTTGGGTTGAATTTGAATCCGCTCACGAGTTCTTGATGAGTTTGAATTTGAATTTCGTTTTTTCAAAGTCAATGAATTTGAATTTGAATTTCATTTTTTCAAAGTTAATGAATTTGAATTTCGTTTTTTCAATGTTGATGAATTTGAATATTTTGATTAAACAATTGACGAACTTTGAGTTTTTCGATTTAAACTTTACAAAGCAAATGTAGCAATTTGTAACTGGTTTATATCACTTAATGTTGCAAACGTTCCATAACATTTTATCAAGCCAACAGAAAGTTTATGATGGCAATTAGGACGCTGCAAGGCGCTTTGAAGTTGTTTTTGGGCCACAGTAACCTCCTTATTAGTGCACCTGCTGGAGAATAGACTTTACACTCAATCGCTCGGATTTCATATCTTTAAAGGTTTTTATAGCATTTTAATTTGAAGTGAAGTTGCCGAGAATGAAATTCGTCTTTACGTCGGCAATTTTCCACATGAGATCAGTAAAGCTTATTTATTTCACCAACAGGCGAGAGAAAAAAAAGATACGAAGTTTCAACTTCAAACTGTTATTGTAAAATTAATTATAAGTGCAAGATAAGAACGATTTACAGTAGCTTATTATTAATATAAAGGTCGGATGGCCGCACAATGCTTTCTCCTCTCATATAGAGTAGAATGCACATTTATGCACAGCGATCTTGAATGTGAAATAGCTGCGTTTGATCTATGGTCTCAAAAGTAGTGGTTTCACTAGGCGCGGTCTAGGGTTTCACTGGGCGCGGAGACGTTTCAGAGGCTGTTGCTTATAAAATGCAATGAAAGTGTTTTGTAGTCGTTAAAAATTTGTTCGTGTGCTTGCTTTATCTCTTCGATTTCGTTAATTGTTTTTCGTGTTTTCTAATAAAAGTTATGTTTTTTTGCATCTTGCACTGTCATTTTTGAAGTTAGCTACACTTTTACTTTATTTTACGCATTTCTTGAGTGAAAATATTTTGAACAAGTTGCTAGTCTTGCTACTCGCTAAACCTACAGTACTTAAAAATATTTCTTTTTTTAAACGCATAATTATAATAATCTGGCTGACCAAGTATGGAATTGGTAGAGGTGGCTGATGAGTGGCGACACTGGTGAGTATACTGGTGACTGGTAAGTTGGATTGAATTTGAATTTTGAATTTGAATCCGCTCACAAATTCTTCATGAATTTGAATTTGAATTTGAATTTCGTTTTTTCAAAGTCAATGAATTTGAATTTGAATTTCATTTTGTCAAAGTCAATGAATTTGAATTTGAATTTCGTTTTTTCAAAGTCAATGAATTTAAATTTGATTTTGAATTTCATTTTTTCAAAGTCAATGAATTTGAATTTCAAAATTAGAAAAAAAAAATGAATGGATCCAACCCTACTTTCAATCATATAAACTTTGGATGTGCGATTATTGACGCCGCAGTTACTGAGTGAGATCAAGCTGTGCACGCGGTTTCACGCTAGGCCTAGAGTGATCTTTCTTTTACCTGTCAGTGGTTTAATCTCTTATTTTTGTTTGATTCTATTTGAATAAGGTGAAGCTTAAGTTAATATACTGGTTAATATTCGGGGTGAATGTTTTGTAATGTTGGAAGATGAGACTAGGAGTTGCCTGGAGAGGTAGAAGCGAGCTTGGCAGAGAATCTTCACCCGCCCAAACCGATCACTCGCTTCAACAAAGAATGCCCTACTTTTTTTTGGTGGCGAGGTTCATGCTAAAAATGACCCCTGTAAAATTTGAGAAAATTTGATGCAAATTTGGGGGTAGCACAAAGCCTCCGAAAGTTCACCGGGGTCAATTTTTGGAGGAATGTCATAACTCAAGAACCGCTTGGCCTAGAAAGCCCATTTTACATTCAAATGATGCGGAATGGCCATGTTTCTATCTGCTGTAAGAGAATATTTTGTTGTAAATCTCATAATTGTTGAGTTATTTTGAAAAAACTACATTTTCCCTTATTTGAAGGATAGATTTATTAACAATTAAGTTTGTAGTCGGAAAATGATTTTTAAAACTTGGTTCAGAAAGCTGTTAAATTGTTCCTTGCACCAAGTTGTACCTACCATGGTTTATTTTGCATGAGCAGTCATACAACATGCAAAAATTACCAACAAACTTTAAATTTCACTGAGAAGTAGACTTCAATATACGAGCGCTGTAGAATAGCCTCACCATTTTGTAAATGAAGCGCGGAGTCATTGACCACACAAAGGTGTCTAAACGTTTCCATTGAGGAAAGGTGAGATTGTTCGCTGGGCCACTTTGACGCAGAAGTTATGCCAGAAAGCTGTGTGCAATTTCAAAAAATGTTGAAAAACTAATAGGCCTGCTATCTTTGTCTGCAAATTTTGCTAGATCAACAGTTACCTCTTTTGAGAGTGCGAGAAATGTGAGCTCGCCCTAGCGTATCCTGCACCTGTTCTTTTTGGGCTTACTCCAGCATCAAGCTCATCGTCCTTTAATACCTCAACGATGTTTTCCGTATGCTTCTCTTCATGATCAATGAAGAGAGCAAGAAATAGTGGCAGGAATTTTCAAGTAGGGAAGAGGGTTGAAACATTAAGCCGGATTTTAACTTTAATGTTGTCACTTACGATGCAATCTCGCAGTGCGCAAAGGGATTATACTTTCGTCAGAGAAGAGCGAGATCTGTATGTCGCATAACTCTATACCGTAAGAACTTCTGGATTAGTCCATGTTTTTGTTCTACCTCAAACCAAAACCTCATGTTGTGGACTTCAAATTAAACATTTGCTACTAATACCAGGAGAACGACGTTAAGTTAACCAAACTTTTAGGAGCCCAAAAACAGTAACGCTTTTTTGCATATTTAGAACGATTTTGTTCACTATGCTCTTTAAATGCGCAAAAAGTTATTGATTATTGTGAATATGCATCAGCCAATGCGCTCACTGCACTGCAACTAGGGATGTGGAAGCGGTATATTTGCAAACAGCTTCCGCTTCCATACCTATCGCTTCCAGCGCTACCGCTTCCAAACAAATTCACCGAAATTTTGCTAGTAAAATACGACCGGAGCGTTGGTAGCCGATAGCGTAAACCATATTTTTTTTCCAACACGCTGAAAATCATTGGTCAAACTTTAGCAAGCGTTTTTTTAAAGATAACTTGCAAAAAGCAAACAGAGGTTTAAAAAAATGATTGAGTCACAATCCCGGGAATCTTTTACTGCAACTTTGCTTCGAAACTTACTCCCTTCATTAGGAAAATGTTGATACACAGCACTCAGTGGCGTGGCAAGAAATTTTTTAGGAGGGGGCATCCATAATTTCCACGTTGTTTTCAAGTTTTTTTTCAGCAGAACTAATTTGAAGCTGATTGAGAAACAAGAAAGGCTCTAAGGACGTGCGCGGGGAATGCTCCCCCGGAAATTTTTTGAAAATGTACCTGCTCTAATGGCTATTTTAATGCTTTTTAAATAATTTTCAGCCAAATTTTGTTTAAATGTTTCGACCTTAATTCTGAGAGCTTCGCCAAATAGGATGCATTTTGTTCGCACATTTTCGATTATGCGAGCTTATGGCGTAAGGCTTATTGCTATCCAAGAGACTCGAAGTTATGGAAAATTTGCATTTATGTAAAACATTTTGCAAAATGGCTGGTGGGAGGAGGCATACCCCTCATCCTAGCCCCTGGATCCGCTCCTGGCTATAGCTACAAAAAACCATCAAAAGAGTCTGGCATATTTCAGTCACTCGGCACCATTAGTTTTGTTATTTTTTACTAAAAGACAGAGTCAAAAGGGGAGGACAGTGCCCCCCCTGAATACGCTCCTGACAGCACTCTATCTCTTTCGTGACATGATTATAATTGGAAAAAAGTGAACTATTGCTTTTAGCGCATTGATAAATTAGTTGCTTTATTTTAAAATTTAGAAAAAGCTGAAAGAAAAGGCGATTCTACGTTAGTACTATCTGAAAATCAAGCGAAGAGTAATGGCCTGTGGTGAGATCTGGCATCCACGCGAATCTAGCATTGTAAAATAATGTCTAATAAATGGTATAAAATATAATATCTATTGAGTTATTCACAGTATGCTTTCTTGAATGATGTGGAAGCGGAGGCGGCATATTTTTCGCGCTTCCGCTTCCATTAAAATATGACCGCTTCCAGCTTCCGCTTCCACATCCCTGACTGCAACGCTGTTTATGCTGATCTCCTCCTAGCACAGCATAGCCGGCGTAAGAAGGAAGTATTTTGCCATTGTTAAACAATATAAACACACTGACTAGAACTTTCTACAGTTTGTTCATAAAGTCCAACGCCTGAAGCTTTTCAATATCTAGATTAGTAGCTGTTTTTCTCAAAGTATGCACGCTTAATCACCTCGGAAGTTTGAATTACAGCAAGTGAAAACCGACAACGTTTTTTACGATAACGATTGTGCATGAACAGTAAACAAAATTATGCCACGATATTCTTACTTCGTAATTTAGCAACGCAGACAGTGGGCATACGCTGTGATGTTACTGCACCCGCAGACCAAGCAACCACCAGAATTACCGTTTCTTTCTGCAGATCAGTGAATACCGGCTATAAAGCACAAAAGCTCCGAACCAATAGGGGGGTTCCAACCCCCCAAACCTTCAACACACCGTATTTTCATTCCTACACGAAATCAAATGGTCATGCATGAGTACATAACTGGTGCCAGAGCAGTTGACTTGATGGGGCCAAGCGTTTGTCAGGGGAAGTCAAAGTTTGGAATAATTAGCCACACTAAGCACAAAAGCTGCTTTCTTCAAAAAGAGTAAGCTTGTTGATTGCAAAGCCAGACCCCCTGCCCCTCTCCCCCCCCCCCCCTTGGCACCGGCCCATCATGATTACATCACGATGTACCCATGCAACTACACTAATAACAGCGCAATTATAAAGAAATTGGCTTCAGTGAAAAGAGACACAATTTTTACTACAACATGAAGTAAGAATAATTCAGTAAGAGTGACTGATTTTTACTTGATGTTGTATAGGCCTATATTGGTGACTAACAACTTGGTATAAACTTGGTAATCATTCTTAAAATGTACCAAAAAATATAATTTAGAGACTTTTGACATTATCCTTACTGCCTTTGATCAAAAGTATCAACAAATAAAAAAAAATCGTTTCACAAAACCCAAGGGAAAAAACTTGAAGCCTTTGGTAGAGTCGAAATATAGTTTTTTCAAAACAACTCAACAATTATGAGATTTACAACAAAATATTCTCTTACAGCAGATAGAAACATGGCCATTCCGCATCATTTGAATGTAAAATGGGCTTTCTAGGCCAAGCGGTTCTTGAGTTATGACATTCCTCCAAAAATTGACCCCGGTGAACTTTCGGAGGCTTTGTGCTACCCCCAAATTTGTATCAAATTTTCTCAAATTTTACAGGGGTCATTTTTAGCATGAACCTCACCACCAAAAAAAAGTACAGCTTCTTTGAAGTTGGTGGGGGCGCCTGCACCACCCTAACGTAGACTGCCCACAATGCGTAGTCAATAAAATATTCTTTTTGGAGATAGATCTGGTAACATGAATGTGACTGCCCAGCAGGGGCGTGTCCAGCCATAAATGAATGGGGGGACAAAAATTTGAGACAATTTTTTATTGCTTCTAGATACAGCTGCGGGCTGCGGCAGTTACATACAGCCAGAGTTTGTTGACGAAGGGCCCGGACAGAGTCGGGGAGTTAACGGGTGCAGTCATGGGCGCCCGCAGAATTTTTTGAAGGGGGGGAGGGGCAATTTTTGTTTGGTCAAGTTAACGTTTTACGGTGTCAGTCAATCTGCTTGATTTGATTTTAATCAACACCATAAGATAAAAAAGCAGTATCATAGGCTCAGCGGCATAGCGAGAAATTTTAAAAGGGGGTGGATCATAATTTTCACATTTATTTCAAGCGTGTTTTTTTTTGGGCAGAACTAATTTGAAGGCGATTGAGAAACAAGAAAGACTCAAGGGGGTCCGGGGGATGCTCCTCCGGAAAAATTTGAAAAATTTATCTGCTGTAATTGCTATTTTAGTGCTTTTTGAAGACTTTTCACGCAAACTTTGTTTTAGCGTTTTGACCCTAATTCTGAGTGCTTTGCCAAATATGATGCATTTTGTCCGCACATCTTCGATTATGCGTGCTTAAGGCGTAAGGCTCTATCGAAGAGGTTCGAAATTATGGAAAAATTGTGTACATCAAAAACATTTTTGACAATAGCTGGTGGGAGGAGGATACCCCTCATCCTGCGCCCTGGATCCGTCCCTGGCCATAAGCTACAGAAACCATCAAAAGAGTCTGGTATATTGTAGTCACTTGGCACCATTAATTTTGTTATTTTTTACTAAAAAACAGAGTCAAAAAGGGGGGGCATGGCACAATGGCCCCCCTAAATACGCTCCTGCATAGGCCTTATCAGTTATTATCGTATTCGCAATTTTATAGAGATATATGGGAGTACAATAAATATGGGACAAAAATAGCTTAAGGAGAAAAAGTGAAAGCACAGTAAATCTCAAAACTGGACGTTTCGACAACGTAGATTCAGCTGTCATTATCAGCAGTGTATGCAAGACAGTACAAAACTGAATACATTTTTTGGGAAACACTTAATGTATGCTTAATGTACTGTAGGCTAAAATTACTATTTCAAAATGAACTCGGTCAGCCAGCTCTCCTGTATCTAACTTCTATATCTTAAAAATTTTATTGGCTGCAAGCCAGCCCTGCAGCGTGCCCGAGTGGTTCGCAGCGTGGTTTCTACGACAGCCGTGATCGCAAAAATTTTGGGTTCAACTCCCACCCAAGCCTCGTTGTTACGTCCTTGGATAAGATGCTTCTGGACAATTATCTCTGCTTGGTGGAATCTAACAAGCAGCAAATCAAAGAAGTCGAAAGCAAAATTCAAGCAGAAACTCGGAAACAAAGGCAACTCCTAAGCGAGTTTAGATTCGTTTTACGCGTAGCGCCTCCGTCGCTTTTTCGTGACAGGAGGATAAAAATGAAGAAATCAATCAAAAAGTGAATGACGTAACAGAAGGAGTTGAACTGGTCGTTCCATAATAATAATATCATCGTGTGATAGCTCTTATCCAGTTTTACTGCGTGTACAGCGCTGATACCAGCATACCGGTAATTTATTGTAGGAATTATTTGTGAGCATGAAACTAAATTTCTACCATTTTACTAATATAGATATTTGAAAATTCACACACGATACAGTTAAATTTTGGTGTGTGATTATCATAATGTTTATGGTGGTGAGTCGTGTTGGTAGGCTACTTTTTATCGGCTTTTGTGTGAACCGTCTAAAAACTTTACAGATATACTTAGCGTAATTTTTTTCCACGGGTTAAGACCAACGCCTGATCCTTCTCTTGGCTTGTTATGATTAGCAAAATTGCAACAAGCTTACTTTGAATTAAAACGTTGCAGGCAATGCGGTTGCTGAGCATACTACAGCCCTCTTGGTCAATCTGTCAGTTGATATTGCGTCCAAAAAAAAAAACTAAAAACGAAAAATAATTCAAAGTAAGATTGTATATTAAATGAAGCGAAGAGAAGGAAGCTTTGGGTTTATGCCTTGAAAAAATTCACCCTTAGCATTTTTTAAAGCTTTTAAAACGTTGACAGTAAAATTTTTCTGCCCAAACTCTTTCACCATAAGCGTATCCAGGAGCGCCGAGAGAAATTGCCGGCCCCGGGGCAAAAATTTCGTTTGGACCCTTTGGTCAGTGGTGCCCCAAAATCACGTGATGAGCAAAAAAAGGTCATAGCCTCCGCAGATGTTCAAATTTTGGCTCAACATCTAATGATGAGCAAAATAAGGTCATAGCGTCCGCAAATGTTCGAATTTCGGCCCGAAATCAAAGAAAACATCATGCGTCCGCAGGCCTTAGTTTGAGCAGATGAATTTTGCTTTCTAAACCAGACAATTCTGAGCCCTGGGCCCCCTGTGTCCCCGGACAGTGACTCCTTCTGCCCCCCCCCCTTTCCTCCCCACTCGGCGGGCCTGGGCGTATCGCCTACTTTGGATTTTTAACGATTACTTAACTTCACCCAAAATTTTTGCAATTATTTTTATTAATGTACTGGTAGCCTATTCTAGTTTAGCTCCTTCAGCTTTGACGTCAAATTTTGTCGCGCATTTCTACAACCAAGATAAAACCCATGGAAGCTATGGAGCAATTGTGCACTTCTTATTTAAAATCAGTTCTCATTATCACTTCCCATTCAAAATCAAATTCAAAATCAAAATTCAACCGCCAAACTCGGAAACAAAGGCAACTCCTACGCGAGTCTGGATTCGTCCTAAGCATAGCGCCTCCGCCGCTTTCTCGTGATAGGAGGATGAAGATGAAGAAATCAATCAAATCAGAGCTGCAAGTGCCGAATTGCCCCCTCTACAAACGCCTATACTGTACTTGTATTATTTTTCATTCATTCTTTACTTCTCTTCTTCATTCATTATTTGTATTATTTTGGCACTTTTAGCTTTGCATCAAAGGCTCCTCTTCATTCATTACTTGTATTATTTTGGCACTTTTAGCTTTGCATCAAACTTTGTTACGCATATTATAATTAAAATAAAATAAATTAAAACTAATGTGCGGTTGCGCATTTCTCTCTCAAAATCCCCCATCGGGCGCCCATGGTCTCGTGCCCTTTTCTGAAGGAGGATTTACGGAAGAATTATAACAGACGAGTATGTGGATTCTTTGATTTCATCGTTCTTTACTTTTACACTTAGTGACGCCGGTGACACTAACCCCTTTACAGCTGCTGTTCGCCATCTAGAAACAGCGGGTTAGAAGAGATGAAATGACGTAATAAAAACTTAGCGTCGTTAGAAGCACGAAAAATTACGTTTGTATGCTACTACCTACTAATACTGAATTTGTCATACCGGTACCTCGAAAAACTAAAATCCTCACCATCAGGCCTACTCGCGTTATTTTTTTCACAGCTCAAAGTTCAAATCAGCAAAAAAATGACCTGAGTAAAGTTCTAGGTAAACATTGCGAGTTCTTAAAAACTGGAATCGAGTTCTACTAAAGCTGGAATAAATGCAGAAAATGAAAGCGAATCTGAAACTACTGATATCTTTGATACACTACAGAGCAAACGTTTTACTTCGTTACTATCCCAATGGAATGCTAGGGACAGTACTGCCCCCCTAGTCAAAAAGGCAGGGGGGACACTGCCCCCCCCGTTCCGGCACCCCTGCACTCATCTACCCTACCAATTAAATATGGCGTTCCACATGGATCAGTTTTAGGGCCATTATTGTTTCTCTTGTACATTAATGATCCAACTAACTCAATTAACACAACTCTCCAGCTCTTTGCTGATGGTACGTGCATCATCGCTAATGCTCCCTCCCCCGCTACTCTCGAACAGACACTAAACCTTGAAATGGCTGGATTATCTGTGTGGATCAATCCCGATAAACTTACAGTTAACACTGCAAAGTCATATGCTTTGATAATACCTCCTAATGCAAAAACCGCATCTCCCATTCTCAACATTTTATATAATCATTCTCCAATTAAGATAGTCAATGCCGTTAAGTATCTAGGCATTATCTTAGACAATAAATTACAGTTTAAACAACACATTGCCTCGCTAGAATCCAAATTGTCTCGTTGTTTAGGTGTTAGTAATAAAACTAAATCTTTCTTACCTAAAGATATACTGAAACAATTACATTGGTCAACAGCAAAATTTAAACAGAAATGGCAATCGACTTTTTTGAAAGAATTTTTCCGCTGATTCCAAATCTGCAGCCAGTTTTTGTCCATCACGTCAGGATCAAAAGACATTACAAGTTTTTTTTATCGTGGTTAACTTTTCAAAACGTAATTGTCGCACCACATTTACCTTTGTCGCGAAACAAACCATTTGGTTGTGACATCACAGTTTTTCGTTTGTGAGTAGCCTAACGTCATAATTCTCCTAGATGTGAACTTTTCAATAGCATGCAGAAGATGTACTGTACCAGGTATTACCACTCAACTTGAATTTTTCCAAACCTTAGATCATCTACTATCATGATTAGTCTTGGCAGCGCTGTGCTTAGCTACCTTTTTATTACAATAAAGCTTAAATCACAAACTCTAGTTTTAAAGACCTCATTTTTACACCTTTTCACTTTTTTCAGAACTGTTACCGAATAGAAAGGTTTGACTGATAAAAATCTCGTTTATGACAAAATACATGCTACCTGCAGCAGTATGAAATTACGTGGGGTTTTGACTGTTGTTTCCCAGGAAATTATTCGCTGCTAAAATTGAATTGTTCATGCCAGGCAGCTCCTGTAGGGCCAGGCAGCTCCTGCAAGTTTTTTTTTTTTATGACTTTTTGCTCTCTCTCTAAAATTGAAATCATATTTTTGATTGTTTACAAAATATGTCACAATAAACTTCTATAACGTTACAAAGATTTTGCTTATGTGATAATAATGTAAATATTGTGATTGAACAAAGGTCTTTGGTTTTAAATAAAAATGAAAAAATCTAAAAAACCTGACATGCTGGACGAATATAGCTTGCAGATTCGAAATTAGCGTGATTGATTTCATAAACTGAAGGTGGTAAAGTCTCTGCAATATTCAAAAACCAAAATTTTGTTGACCAGTGACCACGTTTTCATGCACTCCCACTTCAATTTCGGGTTAATTATTTGGAGCGTCACGCCTAAATCAAACCTTCTGCAACTGCAAAGTATCCAATCGAAGGCTATTCGCATACTTGCAGGAGCTGCCTGGCATGAACATGCCTCTCCTCTATACATACAGCTTAACATCTTAACTTTAAACAAACTTATTTCATACGCTCTTGCAAAACTTATGAACAAATATTATCTAAAATGTCTTCCTTCCTCCTTCAATAACTATTTTACTCTAATCTCTTCCATCCACTCTTGCAATATTAGAAATGCCGCAAAAAGTAACCAATACTTTATCCCACAGTTTCCCTCCTCATTACTTTTACGCACTATTAATTTTAACGGTGCTAAACTTTGGAACGATATTCCAGTCACTGGTAGAAAACTTAGTCATAAACAATTCCATGTACGATACAAAGATTTATTGCTAAACTCAAGTTTATGAATGTTATTTGGTTGTTAGATCCATTAAATTATCTTCGGTACTTTCAAATTCAAATGGTTAGATCCATTAAAATTTTAAATTAGGGTTAGGTGGGGTAGCGAGCCTCCCTTAAGCGACTTTTGCTCTCTCTCCCAGAATACAAGGTTTTTAATCTAATTTTTGTTTTGGTTAGTCTTAGGGTTTAGGGCTATCTATTCCAACTGTAATTTTTGAAAAAAATTGCGCTCTGGCTAATTTATTAAGGTTTGAAAAAAATCTCAAATCAGGCATTTCACCCCATGGGGTAGGGTAATATGCTCACGCCAAAATGCCAAAACCATCACCGTTGGAGTTTTACCTATGCATCTCAAAACCATTTATTTTTCCACAATTTGAGGATAATGAATAAAAAAGGCAATCTTTATCGGGAATTTTTACATTTCTATTTAAAGATTATCGAAAAAAGAACAAAGATAAACGATTTTGAGATCAATAGGATAAATCTCAGAAATACTCAATAAAACGATAAACATTTAGGCTTGCAAATGGGAAATTGGGCATAAATTATGCACCATAAACAGCATTCGAACAAATGAAAATGTCAAAAATCAATTCAATCGCTCTTCTCTTCATCACATTTCGGAAACAATATCGAATTCGCAGTTGGGACAAATAGACCAAAGGGAATTCTTCTTAATATAAATTTCATGAGCCCAATTTTGGAAGTAGCAACGTACCTATACGCTAATTTACTAGCCACAAATGCATTAGCTGCTTGTAACTCAGCCGACTCGCCCAGTGTGACCGCTTATTTGTACCTAGCAGGCGGCACTCGCTGGCTAATTTAAAAGCTGCTAATTGGTTGAACATCCACACAAACGAAAGAAGCCGAAACAGTAGGTATTAAGATGGGGTGCAGATACCATTATAAAATTTTTAGAAAATTTCAAAAACTATGAGGTTTTATGAGAATCGAATGATAAAAATTACTTCCAAAAAAAAAAAATGCTAGGGAAAGGAGTTATGGGTCACTCTGAATAACAACACCAGAGCGTGCAAGCTATCACCGCTGGTTAGGTATTGAAGTGCTATATCCAGCTTTGTTCGGCACGGAATAGCCATTCTCCTGGTAGTGTCTTGCTTCGCAATTTTTGTCGTTGTCATAGCAAGCAATGCGTTATGCAGTACTAATACATGCTGAACCCATTCGCAACACGTTCCTGTATTCCTTGGAATCTTCCGCTGCTAATTCGGAAAGAATATAATGTCATAAGGGCTCTACTAATATCATCTAAAAAGATCGGTAAAGTCACTCTGGCAGCCTTAAATACTCATTATCTTGCAGTTATATTTTTTTTCCAATCCACCGCAAGCCATTTTTCGGCATGCTTTTAGGGAAAATAATTAAGAAAAATTGGTTTGCCATCTAATTTTATCTTGCGGTAAAATCCAAAATCCTTAAAAAAGTCCAATTTTTTTAAGGGGGAGGGCAAGATTTTCATTAGGGGGTGGGCCTGGCCTGGCCCCCCTATAGCTACGGGCTTGCTCTCAGGTATTTACTTGCAGAAAAATCGGCCTCAGATACTGTTAAGTTCAAAGTTGAGGGTGATTCAGGAAACAAACCAAAGTATTGTTTACGCAGAGCAATATTTTATATTTCCATTAAATTTTTTTGTGTAGTCTCATAATGTGATGGATTTTTCTCCAAATATTACAGGAACAATTTGTTGCGACGAATTTAATGGAGCAGTTGTAGTGCCTGCATACAGTAAATCCAATCTACGCTTTTCTAAGTTGGATTAATTTTACCACTGTAATTGAATAGCCGGTAATTAGCCTAATTACAATAATTAAACATCACACTTTTTCATGTTATGGTAATTGTAACCGTAATTTTGAACTTTTTTACCGCAAAATTGCAATTAGTTTTTCATTTTTAACCAGTTTACAAAGACGCTTAAATGTCTCCTTTCCTAAAATACTCGCAGTTGTAGCTTCACTATTTAGCATTACCGTCAAAAATACTGCTCAAATGAAGGTTTGGGTTACCCCGCTTTTTCGTTGATTTTTGCGTATCATTTTGTTGCCGGCTTGCCGCTATTTTTCGATCAATCAACACTACGGGTTCCACAGGTATTTTGCAGGTGAACGTAAATTTTGTTACAGGCAGAGTTGCCATCGACTCGAACTCATAAATGAGGACAAACGGAAAGCAGCAAATTCAGCACAAATTTTTTTACGTAAAATGCTCGTAACACCTAACTTTTTTAGTGGCATACTTTGCCCCCAAAACAATTTGCGTCAACAACCGCTCGTTTTTTGATAAATTTTAGGCATTTTTGCTGAAAATAAGACAAATTTTTAAGAATATACATCCGCAATAAGTACATTCCTTAGAAATAAGTGCAGTGAATTTTTCTATGGCACGCGTCTCCAGAAAAAGGACAAAGTTTGAAAAGGGGACGATAGGACAGCCCTGGTTACAGGCCTAGTTGTGAGCTCTTCCAAAAAAAGTGATTATTGTTGTATTTAATTTGTACTGCTGTAACTGATCCTACTCAGACAATAAGTCAATTTACATGCACAATTTAAGCGGGTTAACCCGGCAATACCAACCCGCTTACGGCAGACGAAAACTTACGTTATTCTGCTTGCGTAAGCACTGCGGGTTGGAAATTACTCGCTTGTAACAGGTAGGTTCAACTCGCTAAAAAGGGCGTTGAAAGAATAGCGGGTTAGACAAAAAAATCTCCCAAACTGAAGCGCGTAACCCGCATAGTCAAACCCGCTCATGTAAATTGGCTTACTTTCCCATATTGTTTGTAAGTACTCTTCCTAGTGTTTCGGCGACATAAATATATTACACAGAATACTTTTAATTAATGTTTTCGCATATTTAGTTGAAAGATATGATTATTGCGAAAGCAGCCCTTGTGTAAATGAAGGAACTTGCTCCTTAGAAGAATCCTCTGAAGACGGGTGGGCTTGTGCTTGTGTGTCGGGGTGGACCGGAAAAGTTTGTGACACAGGTGAGTTTGCTTGGTATGAATGGATTTTGATTATGAAGCCCATTACCAACGAATCTACTGTATATGTGTAGCTGTGTAGTCAAAGTTGTGTGAGAAAGGCGCCACCAAGATGTCACTTGCTTCACCTCTATTTTTGTTGGTAGCAATTCATTCTCCTATCAGGATAAAGTGACCGAGGCTCTCTAAAGAGCTCGCTTAACTATGGAGTTGCTATCAGTCATCTGTCTACCACTCCAAGGTGGGAAAATCCCGTTAAGTGCTTGTCAATGGCACAACAAGTAAACTTGCCGGCTTGTTTTTCACACTGTCTCTTTAATGCTAAGCGTTAAAAAAAAACTGTTAATACTCATTTTTGCGTTAATGCTAGTTTTTGTGTCAATGATGTTTTACTTAAGTCAGTATCGAATCCCAAGTCTACCGCTTTAGAGGCACACATCTGCAAATAACTTCAGCCGTAACAATAGTTTATAATAATGCTAAACAGCCTCAAAGTATTTTTTTAATGCAATTGCATGAGCTGATGTTGGTGTTTTCTATCTTTGATACAGTGTAGCCAGACTATTTCGAACATTTTTACTTCCTTATTGTTACTGCATGGAAACGAACTTGTCCCTTACTTATGAGCGCTTTGGGTTGCGGTAAATTTCTAAACCTGTGGGTGAAGCTTTCATTTTAATTTTTTACAAAAATCAAATTTGAATCGATGATGTCATTGTAAAAGCGCAAATTGGCTTGCTTGAAACACTGCTTGGTTCATTGGTAATTGGAAAATTTTATAGCCGACGTAAATTTTACGGAAGAAATTATTTTGTAAATTCAAATAGACCTACGGCAATTCCGTTGTACATATGAAATTTAACTGAACTTATCTTGGACTATTTAATGGAAAAATGATAGTAGACTTATAGCCGCTGTGTCTTTTGTTGACGCACCGTCGGCACGTGAAGGAATACGTCAAGATGAAAATGCTTTAATAAAAGCGAAGAGGCAACAAAACCATGAACGTTTCAAGTGCATACACTAGGGTGATGACTAAAAAAGTTTTTTCAGAATTTCAAAACTCCTGATGTGGGATGGGATGAACTTTTTTATACATAAAATGAAAATGGGATTGATTTTTAATTTTGTTAAAAAAAGGTACCCCACCAAATGACTCTTTTGCACCTCATTTTTCATTTTTTGGCCATCTTTTGCCAACTGTAAGTCATTGCAGCAAATTATGCACTGATAAGTTTATGGCGACGATGCTCCTTGTCATTTGACAGCTTTTAAAACAAATTGTTCAAAACGGACAATCAGGGAAAAGATGTAAGCAATTTGGTGTTCAAATATCAAACATCGCCTTCTGGTGGAGGAATTGAATATTAACTGTTTCATAGAGTACTAGAGCGATTTACATAATATTTAATGGTGGTTTACCCATTTTTAGCGATGAGGAGTTCGTTTATGCACTCAGATAAGAGGTAATTTCTGCCACTAGATGGCAGCAGCATCATTTTTCAGCTTTTAATGAATGTGCTTTCTACTGTATATGTGTGACTTTTCAAATGTTTTCATTTCGCCCGCATTATTAGAAACACACATCACAATAGCGACTACCAAATCTATTGAAAGAAAACAGACAACTTGTGCATTCAAAATTTCAGATACAAAAACTTGCCCAAAACAGAAACTAAAAACGATCACAGTTCACTTTCAAAACACAAAAAACTTGCTATTATGATAGCTTGCTGCACGATAGAAGTTGAAGTGTGAGGTATTTTTCATTAGTACACTTTTTATGCATCTCTTCCATTAATTTCACTGCTCTTTCAGCGATCCAATTTTTTCATCAAACTTACAATTGGTGTTACGAATTGAATGGTTCGATTTTCAGTTTTTCACCAGTATGGGGGAGTGCTATTTTTCATTCCATTAAAAAACTGCACTCCAATATTACATTGAAGAATGAATTCATAGTAGAAGATCCTTCATGCCGTCAGGGCTTTTTAGCGATGGCTGTCTTAGCAAATGACCGTGAGAAGACAAAAGTTGGTTCTACTTTATTATGAACTAATCGATTGTTTTTCCTATTTTTATCCTGACACGCTGATGGGCTTTGTTGTTGGCTGGCTTTGCAAATGCAAATTAATGACGTGCAGGATACAGGAATTGCCATTGAACTGCACCTTCATCATGATGACATTGGAGTTTTGTTTTGCAAGTTCTGAAGATTGTGTCCTCTTGCTGGATCCTGCCTGTAAACAGAAATTTGGATGGAGTTTTGGCATTTTTTCACTATTTTTAACCGACCGGGAGAATAATTTTGGGACTAAGCGATCATTTGTAGCTTTTTCGATTTTTTTGAAGGACCCTTGTGACGTCTTAACCCATAGGCTACCGGTATTATTCCCTTGATTTTTTCATTTTAAATGTTTTACCTTGAGAAGAACCAGTAGAGGCTAGACTTAGGGTTTGTAGTTCTTTTGAAAGTGAGGAATTTTTTTAAAGGGATGGGAGGTAGCTCTGCTGCACTGACGAGACAATAGCAGGGTCGAAGCGCGTATGCAACTGCAAATGATTCGGTTACCGTATGGGCCTGTACTGAGTAGTGAGGCTACCGGTATGTTTGTATTGGGCTAGACCTTACAAGCTTTATCACTGGAAGTTTTTGTTTCTGGCTAGTCGCCTACTAACAGGAGGGAACCTCCTAGAAAAGAAATGAAGTTGAAAAGTTTAGGTTGGCAATGTAATTAAGAGTCCTTACAGTCTGAAATGACTCAAGCCTGGATTGGCTGTGCAAAGTAAGGCTGACGAGATTTTTTAGCTTTTGCTTTTCATCTTCCAACAACACTCGCTATCGACTAAAAATTTGATTTTTTATGGTAGCCGAACACATTTGCATAAAACTCTTATTGCAGGCAGTGGATGGCATTTGTTGAACCTAGATTTCGGCAAACTTTTGTACCTCTCCGCAGATGTTTCAAATTTATGAAAAGACATCTTTAATCACAGAATGCCGTAGCGATGTAAACAAACATACAAGTCCAAAAAAATTGGGTATTTTTAGATTACTTTCTATTTAAATAAGATACCCCTGACGAAGCCTACGGTGAAACAGGCTGTTGGGTTATGAATTTTTAACTGAGGCGCTGAAGCAAATATAATACCCTCTAACTTTGTTATTGAGCACTTTTTTGATCAGCTGTTCACTTTGAAGTTACTAGATAAGTTTACCAATAAACTGCAAAAGAAACGATGCTGCTGCCATCTAGTGGCAGAAATTACCTCTTATCTGAGTGCATAAACGAACTCCTCATCGCTAAAAATGGGTAAACCACCATTAAATATTATGTAAATCGCTCTAGTACTCTCTGAAACAGTTAATATTCAATTCCTCCACCAGGAAGCGATGTTTGATATTTGAACACCAAATTGCTTGTACCTTTGGGCCTGATGTCCGTTTTGAACAAATTTTTTTTTAAGCTGTCAAATGGCAAGGAGCATCGTCGCCATAAACTTATCAGTGCATAATTTGCTGCAATGACATACAGTTGGCAAAAGATGGCCAAAAAATGAAAAATGAGGTGCAAAAAAGTCATTTGGTGGGGTACCTTTTTTTAACAAAATTAAAAATCAATCCCATTTTCGTTTTATGTATAAAAAAGTTCATTCCATCCCACATCAGGTTAATTTTTTTTGGTAGTCATCACCCTAACATGCACTGATGTAAATAGGAAATGAGAAATAAAAAAGCAGAATGCGGAATAGGTATGCATCGTTGTAGTAGCCTACCTAGGTCGAGGGCAGACATTGGTGGCAAAAATTTATTTAAAGGAAAAAACGTGCTTTTAGTCCGAACGACGCCTTAATATAAGCTTCAATTATTTTTAATTTATACAGAACCCTGTTTTTTGATGTTGTTGTTATAATATATACGATCTTTGTCCAGCTGAAATTTCCAAGAAAAAGTTTTGTTACCAGCGATGGTTACAACTTCCTGCCAAAACGGAAAACTCATGTTAGATAAGTCCTGCTTGTTATAAAAACATCGAAGAATACAAACATGATTTTCTTTGAGTGGGTGTTATGAACACAAAGTTTAAAACGCTTTTGTGAAAAAAACAAACGCTACCGGTCTGAATAAATCTAAGGACAGATCTATAGGGGAGGACCGCATTATAGGGCGATCATTCTGAACGTATATAACAGAGTACAATTCTGCTGTTTGGAAAACATTAAGAATTGACATGCTCAATGTCCATGCGTTATCATAGAAATCGTCCCTCCTAAGCAAATGTCTCTGTACAGGGGTTTAAAAAATCTCACTTCATTGGGACAAGAAAACTCTGTAAAATTAAAGTTTCGGTCAAAGCGTCATTACGTTGGTTAAATTGGAAACCGCATACACAAACTCAAAATGTAACCTTTTAATTGAAATCTTTTTAATTATCAAGACTGGTGCTGATCAATTTTTCTTTCTACAGCCTATATTCCTTATCATTTTGTCGATGATTTTATGAATTACCAGACCTGCTTATTTTTTTGGTCAGATCTTGATGAGTGTGAGGAGAATCCGTGTGAAAATGGAGGAACTTGCTCCACTCCGCAATTTGACATGTTTGCTTGTGATTGTGTGGAAGGGTTTACCGGAGACCGTTGTGAAACAAGTAAGCAATATATTTCACTAAAAATGACTTAGTTTAAAGAAGCTAACCTGTTACCTGTGTATTTTGTGGCCACTATTATATATACCCGAATGTCATGAATTGGTGTCATTGGTCTAGGACTAAAGCCACAAGCAGATCTGCAAAGAACAACGTAAAACTATGGACCGAAATTGAAGTTGTGCGATCAGCCTGTGATTTTGCTTCAACTAATCAGATGGCTAAGTGGATAAGGCAGTGGTTTTCAAGCGGTGTTCTGCGTAACTATAGGGTTCCACCAGTACAGTCCATGAGTCCAGGGGCTCCGCAAGTTTACAATTTAGAGCTGGGTAACCTCGGTTCAAGTAAATTAGCAAGTTAAATTAACGCACAGGGTTTCCTCGAGTCTCTTAAACGTTTCATTGGGGTTCCGCTTCACCAGAAAGGTGGAAAGCCACTGGGACAAAGCATTGGCTTGATTAATGACGTTCCAGTCATTCAAACAAAGCGTGGCTGCTAGGTTAGGCGGCAGACGTCTTCTAAGCGTGCTTCCAACATTATAACGCCTTCTCGAGATAAGAGAATAGAAATGCAAAATATTAAATTTTACGGGCCTATTATGATAAATTTCAACTGTTGTCGTAACAAAACGGGCTATAGGTTCAACGTTTTGTAAAATTGTGGAGCAACTTGAATATCTTTTTACCATAAATCAGAGAGCCGAATTGCAAGGAAGTGATTTACTTGACATACCTGTCTAGTTTAACTGGTCCGAAAAGCCCACAGCCTATCTGCATGATAATCAATTATTGGATGGCATGAGTTTATGACAACAAAAAATTACAAACGATGAAGAAAACTCGTTGGCTTTGAAGCCATTAAACTGGGCATGTGGACGAGGTGATAGTGTAACAAAGCAGAAAAGTTCAGATTGACAAGGTTTCGCGTATTTATTAGATACAAATGAGTGCACTTCAAGCCCCTGCCGCAACGGAGCTTCATGCAACGACTCAATAAACTCTTACACATGCCACTGCGCAGATGGTTATACGGGAACACATTGTGAAGCAGGTAATCTGAATCTTTTTGTGCTTTTGACTGCTTGATGAAGACCAGATCCATGATTGGCAAGTGTAGTTGCTCACACTTTTCGGAAGTTTTTTTGACTGCTAGGTACTTAAATTAATCATTCCGATGCGTAAAACTTGAGATTTTGCTCGATCTTTCTGTAGGCCTGTAAAGGAAAAACTAGGAAATTGCATAGATCTATAGGTGCAACATCCACCTGAAGATCTGCCTACGACAAAACAGACTTTTAGGGTTTTATGGTTTAGTGATTTTATTCAAAATTACATCCTAAAATCTTATTGTGTAACTAGGCCTACGTGTAGTTGAAATTGAGAATTTCTTGGGTGTGTGAGGATTCGGCCGGTTCAATTTTTTTATTTTGATTCAGATATAGACGAGTGCGAATCGAACCCGTGTTTACATGATGGAATATGTGTTGATGAAGTAAACTCATATAGATGTGAATGCAACGATGGATACGAAGGAACAAATTGTGAATCGGGTAATTCCTGCGTATTTAATTAGGCCTATTTTTTCCTGGTTGCTGCATCAGTTATACCCTTGTGCTCAAACTTGAATACAGTAACGCAGCATACTTTGCCAAAGTAGATTTAAAGTAGGCCTACACTTGAAATCGCACTAATCTGAAACTCGACAAAATGGTCGAATTGTTTTGTTGAGTAACTTACTGTAGAAAAGTGTATGAAATAACATCAACTTCTGCAGAGTATATGTCAGCGCTGAAAATTAGGGTAAAGGTTAAATTTTATTGGCAATGACGTAAGTTTAAATTTTTCTCAATTCTAATAGCGAATTCGAGCAAATGTTTAGTTGCTTGACCTTATATTTCAACTCGACTGAAATCGCACACTTGTTAAGCAATGCTGTGTCGTTTGAAAATTCAGATAGGCCTACGCAACGTTGATCCTCGTTTGCCCTCCAACATGGCCAGGGACGGTGCCTTCATAACTTTGTGAACAGCTTCAACGCTTTCGAAAAATATCGACTCGCATATAAAAATAAAGACGTTTGTTTACGGTAGGTTAAAGTTGATTTTTATCTATGCTAAATTAGTAGTCGTGCTATCTTCAGAACTTAAATCCGCACATAATAGAATATCACTTCACTAAAACGTTCAATAATGTGCTTGCAGACACGGATGAGTGTGAGAGCTCACCTTGTCAAAATCATGGATCCTGCATTGATCAAGTAAATTCTTTCAAATGCGCATGCGCAGAAGGCTTTCAAGGAAAGATGTGCGAGCAAGGTAAATGCTATTCATCTAATATGTAGCGTCCATCATTGGCAGATTCAGAAAAGTGGTGAAGCAGGTCGAGACCCTAAATTTTCGTTGTACGCAATGATCCATTAGTGCTTTGATACTATTCTAAGCGCATGAAACTGCAAGATAATTGTTTTTTTGATTCTCAGCCCCTAAGATTTTTCCTGGATTAGCCCTCGTTCATGCTTGTCCAAAAGAATTCACGACATGCAAGTACAGTATATTCTTTCATGCAATTTGATCTTTCAAATTTTTAAATAATGCCATTGCATTTCACCTCTAGTGTTTTCAAATTTTTAATGAGGGCTCGACGGGCCTGCAGTTTTTTTATAGACGGGGAAGACTTTGCGAAGCTGTGAATAGTGATAGATGGTCAATTTCAATCGTTTTGGACTTATGTTTAGGTCTAAATCACTGACCCAGACCCGTGAAGATATTTTGTTGAAGCAATAGAAGTCATTTGGTGCTCTCCTACGTTCAGCACGATTAGAACTATTATCACAATCGTTTTTTTTTTTGTCCTTCTCTTTGGATGGCTGCTGATTGGACTACCGCGACTTTTTTTCGCGGTATTCTTATTATAGCTACAGTGATATTGTTTTTTTTTAATTCATACTACACGTACTGTGTCAGATGTTTATGCTTTGGGTACAATCGTTTACAAAAATAAGTTGTATGTCTGTCCGTCTGTCATACCTTTCACAACAAGTGGTCATATTCCACCATCTCTCCTAACTTGTTGAAGTAACATTTACCACAGACATAACATAAGCCTGGATATGTTGATTAGACATTCTTATGTTGTGAGCAAAACCCAAGGATAAGATACAAAGTTTACAAAGGCACCCAGCGTTGCTAACTGATGCATTTATCGCAGACGTTGATGAATGTTCTTCTGATCCGTGTCAAAATGGAGGGACTTGTACTGATGAAGTTGCAGGGTACGGGCTGGTAGCTTTTGTACTAAAAGCTTTACAAATTGCGTTAGTGTTTATATGACTTTTGATTTGAGTTAATGACTTTGTTATCAGCATTTACGCGTATACTTCCTGAAAGCTATCCTTAAGTTGGTGTAATACTACGTTCAAAGTTGCACAATTCTCGACGAATTCAAAACAGCCATCTCTAAACATATTATCACAATATTACATATTACAACGATCTCTAAATTGAATACTATTGTACAGAGGGAGACTGGAAAGTGAGTTGGCACTCTTCAATTTTGCAGCCACTCGATTGCCAAACGACTTGCTCTAGCAATGCATGGAACCCATTACGCAGAACCTTTTGCCCACGCTCGCTATCACGGGCGTACGCAAATTTATTCTGATTAGGAGGTCATACATAAAATAAATTTACCGCAAAAACACACATTTTTTTGAAGAATCTGGGCGATAACTGCTTTTAATGTGTATCGAAAGAAGCATGAAGGAGCGCGTGTATAAGCGACTTTCTGCCTGGGCCACATCACGCTATTATTGGCCACGTTAGTACCAGTAACCAATCTTCTCATCTGTTGATACACATGTAGGCCTAATTGGTTGAACTTTCAAAAACTTCCGACTTATAGGTGCTCTGTTTTAGTCGCCCTGTTCAGCTTCTTGCAACGATGTGAATCAAGACGGCGCGAGTCAAAGCTGAACGAAGTGTTTTTAGCAAGGAGTCGAACCGTTTAAAATATCGCTCCGGTTCCGGTTCAGGTTCAGGAAATTGTATTTTTAACGGTTCAGGTTCAAGACTTTTCAAAAATTTAGGTTCAGGTTCGGTTCGGGTTCAGTTGCACCAAAATTTAAAGGTTCGGGTTCGGTTCGGGTTCATCGAAACCAAATTTTTAAGGTTCAGGTTCACTAAATCCAAATTTTAAAGGTTCAGGTTCGGTTCGGGTTCACCGAAAAAAGCGGTTTTTACCGGTTCGCGGTTCAGGTTCGGGTTCACTTCAAAACCTTTAAATTGGCCAAAAACTAAATTAGGGTCTTGTATCATTAAAATACCGAAATATAAATTGCATGCCCGAATCAATTAAGGTTAAATAAAAATGTAAAATTCATTAAATTTTAAAAAGCAGAAAGAATGTTACACATCGCAGCACATGTCTAGAGACTTTTATCAATATTCTTAAGAATCAGCTCAGGTTCAAACATTGTTACTAAACGATTTCTGTTTAGGTTTATGTACGCAAAGTATTATAGGTTCGGGTTCGGTTCGGATTTACTTGCATAAAATTTTAAAGGTTCGGGTTTGGTTCAGGTTCACAGATTTGAAATATTAAAGGTTCGGGTTCGGTTCGGTTCAGGTTCAATGATTTCAAATTTAAACGGTTCAGGTTCGGTTCGGGTTCACCGAATACAAGAGGTTTTTACCGGTTCGCGGTTCAGGTTCGGGTTCGGTTAGACTCCCTGGTTTTTAGTAACTCATTAGTAATGCTTAATCAGTGTTTGACTTCAAAATTGCGTGGATAGTAATGTTGCAACGTTCTGGCTGAAATTAAAAAAATAGTTTTTTGTCTGTAGGTATTTGTGCACGTGTGCAGAGGGCTACACAAGCGACACATGTGCTGTAGAAACGGACGAATGTGACAGCCAACCATGTCAAAACGACGCCCCCTGTGTCGATCATCCAGCTGCTTATGAATGTATATGCAGAAACGGTTTCACTGGAATAAATTGCGAGATTGGTAAGCCATTACAAAAGTTTAGTTTTCATCGCAACGTTTTTGATGTTGGGTATTGCAATCATGCACCTTCTGTGGAATTCTAAAGTTCGTACGTACCTCTGACTCAATTTTATAATACTGGTTGTTTTGCCCAATTTGTTTTTCGTCTGAATAAATTTCGTCTTGTGGTCGTTTCCAAGTTGACAAAACGAGAAAGCAGTTAGGTTACTGCTACTGCGCAGAACCAGGCATGTCAGAATTCGAATAATAAATGCAATTACTCAAAGTTATTTAGCTGTAGCCAATGGCTTTTCTGATGAAAATCACCTTTTATTTGCAGAACCTTCTGAAAACGGAGGCCCCGACTCAGGTAATGGCTAAGGAGATTAATAGCTTACAATTTTAATTTTGTTAACAATTCATAGCACAGGACTGAATGTTTGGTTGCATAGTGAATTAGCGCAATAGTTTTTCTAAAACTTTGGTCATCTTCAATGAGCTACTTCGTAGGCGAAAGTTTTCGGTGCAGTGTGAAAACGTTTTTCGTGTTGAACATCTCGCTGGATTCGCTTAAAACACTGCAAAAACTCATGACACGCATCGGCACGAATAAGTTGCAATTGAGAATTCATTTCTTGCAGACTCTTGTCATCCCAATCCTTGCCTAAACAGTGGTTCTTGCGTGGAAGAAGAAAATGGTTTTCACTGTCACTGCACCAACAATTATGAAGGCAAAACATGTCAAATAAGTAAGCTCTTGATTCAACAAAAACGTGCAAGGTGTCGAATAAGATACAAATCGATCAGAATCCAAGAATGTTTCAATTCGATTGCAACTGTAGCGGTCCTACTAAACGCCGCAATGGACTGAAACACTGCAAAGGAGCGACAAAGAACGACAAAGGACTTACTAAACACCGCAAAGTACGACAAAGGACTTCAAACTGATCTACTAAACACCGCAACGAACGACAAAGGACTTGGAATCATACCATAACAAAGAACGACAAAGGACTTTACATTAGGCTTAGGTTAGGGTTAAATTAGGGTTAAGCTTGGGGTTATCAGGTCCTTTGTCGTACTTTGCGATGTTTAGTAAGTACTTTGTCGCTCCATTGCGGTGTTTCACTCCTTTGCGGTGTTTAATAGGACCCAACTATAGTACTTCTAGAAACTAAGCCACATCGTATAAGCCAGGGGTGCGCAATACTGTTCACACGAAGGGCCGCATTTGAAAAAAATTTCAAAAATTTTGAAGCCGAGGGCCGCAATGATTGGAAGAGCAAAAAAAAGGTCTACGCGTCCGCAGATATCCTATTTTCACCACTAAAAATCGGTGAAGAGCAAAAAAAAAAGAAAAAAATCTTCAGCTTGATTCACGATAGAAATTTATATTTCTGTAAGTGCCCGCGGGCCACATAAAGTGGTCTCGCGGGCCACACTTTGTCCACCCCTGGTATAAGCCACTGACAATTTGTTGGCGACATGGCCTAGCGCAGGGTTGTCCAACCTGCGGCCCACTCAATTTTTGAATGCGGCCCACTATCGACTCTTTGAAAAAAATTTTTAGCAAATTTATCAAGTAGTGAGCGCAAGAGCCTTCATGTAGTTTAACCAAAATACGTTATATTCAATAAATAAAATAATTAACATAAACAATTTTACGTCATTGGTTAGCCTAGTCATTTTTTCACAATAATAGCCAGCTCATGTTTGGAATTTGAAAACGCTTTCTATGACGGTGATCGAATTTGCTACAACTTGAAACCCTGCACTTTTTTCGATTTGAAGCACTGTTTAGGCCTAACTACTTTGAAAAATCTTTTGATAGCTGCTGCAACTGTATGGTGTGTCGTGCAGCATCTTTTGTAGGGAATGAATTTGTTGAAATCTTAATTATAAGACATATTATCATCCTGGCAATTTTTTGATTTCTACTAAAACGCATCGTTCGCTCATAAAAATTATTTAAATTTTTGAGACGTGGCCATAGCGGTCGTCATGTCTTTGAGTGAAGACCAACTCGCTAAAACTGAGTTACCATTTTTGAAATAGTTATTAGCAATCAGTGGTATGCGTTGACGCCGCTAACTTGACAATGTCAATTAACGCCTTCAACTTTTCGTTGACGCTAGCCGATGCGCCCTCAGTTTTCAAAAAGTCGACGCTGGGCGTTAGGCCGTAAAATTTAAGCTGTTTTAGCCTCAAGCGTCAATTTTTGGATCACAATCACAGACTCACGCAGAGAAGCCACCACGCCATGCCTCTCTTCCTTGGTTTCGGCGTTTAAGAAATTTGTAACAAGCTGCTAAATCTAATTTTTGGTAAGCTATGAAATTACTCAAAACAATAACAGTTGCAGCCTCCTTTTATTTATTTCAGACAAACTTCTGCTCTCAGACATCGAGCATCAGCTTCTGATTTATTTTTGCATTCCGTATTCAGTGGCGTAGCGAGAAATTTTAAAAGGGGGGGCCATAATTTCTACATTTTTTTAAGTGTATTTTTTTTCGGCCAAACAATGTTGAAGCTGGTTGAAAAACAAGAAAAGTTTTAGGGAGGTCCGGGGGCATGCTCCCTCGGAAAATTTTTGAAAATTTACATGCTGTAATGGCTATTTTTGTGCTTTTTAAATAATTTTCAGGCAAATTTGGTTTAAATTTTTTGGCCCTACTTCTGAGTACTTCGCCAAATATGATGCATTTTGTTCGCACATTTTCGATTATGCGTGTTTAAGGTGTAAGGATTATTGCAATCGAAAGGGTTCGAGATTATAGAAAAATTGTATACATCAAAAGCATTGTTGACAATGGCTGGTGGGAGGATGCATACTCTTAATCCTACCCCCCTGGATCCGGCCCTGGTCATAGGCTCCAAAAACCATCAAAAGAGTCTGACATATTTCAGTCACTTGACACCATTAGTTTTGTTCTTTTTTACTAAAAGGCCGAGTGAAAAGGGTGGAGGGCCATGGTACAATGATCCCCCCTAAATACGCTCCTGTCCGTATTGTCTACAATAGTGACCGCACTCGCTTACACGCACCAACATGTCTTCTTTCGATAAGAAAGTGTTCTAAAATGAGTCTTTTTTGTGTAAAAATCGTAAAAATTGTTTGAGCGGTTGGGGGATGCGCCCCCAGGCCCCCAGACCTTTATCAAAATCTTGGTGCGATTCTGATTACAATAGCAATATTTTGCTTCCTGCAAAACGAGCGAAGTGTTCTTCAAGCTAAAAACGCTGCGAATTGCAATCCAAGTAATTTTTCCGTTGTTCATTCTGGCGGTTTTGCGACCCAGTCAAATATTTTAGTTTTCAATGCGGCCTGTTAAATTAAAAGGTTGGACATCCCTGGCCTAGCGGTACCGCGCGCAGGTGACAGATCTTACGTGACGGGTTCGATTTGCGGCTGGAGCCGATCGCATTTGACATATGTAACGGGTGGCTGCTGACTCGAAGAGCGCAAGCTCACTTCGCAGTCTTCCTCAATTGCTGTTGAATTTTCCGTTCAATATACTTTGAAAATAGCCTCAGTTATTTATTTATTCATTAAAGTTACTTGCTGTTATGGCCTATAACGACTCATTTGTGATGGTATTTGCAGTGACATGGTGCTAATTAAATTCTCTGTGTACTGTAGAATCTACTTTTAAAAAATTAAGAGCCGAGTAACTTCAAAGAATAGATTGATCTTTGAAACCTAGATTATATTCGGGCTCGATGTAATAGTATCTGGTGAAAATTCAAAGTAAGTAACCCTGATGAATAAATCAACTGACGGTAGTTTTGTCAGGATTATGGGGCGCCGTTGTGAAAAAAACGATTTAGCAAGTTTTGTGCGAATTTTCAGCAACATTTACGCAGTTTCACAGCTATTTACTTAAGTGAAGTGAACTGCAGCTAAAACGCTTCGCAAAGTACGATAACAGCTATAGTGTAACGACATTTAATAAAAAGCAGCGATATTTATTAAATAGCGGCGATATTTAATAAATAACGCGACATTCATTAAATAGCGATGATATTTTATGAGTAGCATCAACATTTATTAAATAGCAGTGACATTTAATAAACAGCAGCGATATTTAATAAAAAGCGCTGACATTCAATAAATAGCAGCGACATTTAGCTAAAGTGTGGCAAAAAATAAAAGTGCTGCAGTAATATGCTAATGAGATCAATAGTGTTTCCATTTAGTTTAATCTTGAAATCGACTTTGAAAAGTTTAATATTTATTTATCCAATTTTGAATTACTATCGGCACAGTGTAGCTATATTGCTAATAGTATGATGGAACCACTCTCTGTGTTCAGTGTCCGGAACGAAAATCAGAGCTTAGATGTTGTGTTGCCATTTTTTATATATGCTTTCAATTTTTTTTATGAAATTTACAAGAAGTTTCTAGTGCACTTGATTGCTAGACTAATTTGGCAATAAATGAGAAAAGTGAGAAATTTTAGAATGGGGTAAAGTATAAAGTAAGTATGGGGTAGTATGGGAAAGTGTTGGAGGAGGTTTGGGGTTGAGAGGAAGGGTGGGAGGAAATGTGGGGAGTGAATGTGGGAAAGTGTTGGGAGAGGTTTGTTGAGGGAGGTGGAGGGGGGGAGGTGCCAGGTGAGAGGTGAGGAAGGGTGTGGGGAAGTGTGAGAAAGTATGGGGAGGTGTGAGGTGAGTGCGGGGAAGTGTAGAAAGAGGTGTCAGGTGAATGTGAGGGTGTGGGGGAGAGATGTTGGGTGAGTGTGGGGAGAGGTGTGAGGGAGGTGTACAAAAGTGAGTGGGCTCTCCCCACACTTTCCCACACATTTTTCTACACCTCGCCACACCCCAACACGCTTCCCCACACTCTCCACATTCACCCCATACACTCTTCCACTCATCCCACACCTCCCCTCGCTTTCCTCTATTCTTCCCCTACACTTCTCCACCCTTCCATATTCCCCAATGCTTGACCCAACTCCCCAAACTACCAAAAATTTCCCACTTCTCCCACCATCATACTCCTCCATATACCCCTAAAATCTCTATGCTCCTCCATACTACCTCCATTCTTTCCCATACTTCCCCACTTCCATACTCCCCCATACTTACTTTATCTTTTACCCCATACCAAAATTTCTCCCTTTTCTCATTTATTGCGAAATTAGTTTAGCACTTAAGTACACTAAAAGCTCCTAGAAAATTTCATAAAAAAACTTGAAAACAAAAACAAAAAATGGCAGTGGAACATCAAAGCGTCTTAAAAAGTTTAGCATTTTTGTGGACGTACGTAACAATGCTTTTTTGTAGAGTGGGTCCACTGTAAGAAATTTATGTACACTGTGGCTGTACTCTAGAGACAACCGCGATTTGATGTTACGAAAAATGAGGAAATGGAAACACTGTTGATCTCATTAACATATTACCGCAGCACTTTAATTTTTTGCCGCACTTTAGCTAAACGTCGCTGCTATTTATTAAATGTCACTGCTATTTATTAAATGTTTCTGCTATTCATTAAACATCACCGCTATTTAATGAATGTCGCGTTATTTATTAAATATCGCCGCTATTAGATAAATATCAAAGCAATATTTAATCGACGTTTACTACGTTTAACAAGAGCCACGCAGTTCCAGAGCCACTCAGTTTAACCTATGGTACTCAGTCTGATATTTGAACCTTACTCCGTACTACTCATGACAAAGTTGAACGGGGAAGGAGAGAACCCCACCCATCACCTTTAGCGCGCACTAGTCTATCTACCCATTTGTAGCTGCAGACGCGTTTCGACATTTTAGGTCTCATCAGTGCAGCATAGCAACATTCCTCTCCCCCAAAAAAATCTGAACAAAACTCTCAACACCCCCTCAAAAAAATCTCAATAAAACGGATACTCTGCTTATCACTTCACTGAAACTACCTATCACTTCATTGATAAATATCGCTGCTTTTTATTAAATATCGTTGCACTATGGCTGTTATCGTATTTTTCGAAGCGTTTTAGCTGCAGTTCACTTCACTTTAAGTAAATAGCTGTGAAACTGCGTAAATATTGCGGAGAATTCGCACAAAACTTGCTAAATCGTTTTTTTCACAACGGCGCCCCATACACGATGGTGTCTTTTTTTTCAATTTTAGATCGTTTTTTCGAAATGCGCACGAATGTCTTTGATAATATTATTGAAAACTCCAACGGTTGCCAAAGACTTTCTAGCCTATTCGTCTCTATATATCACAAAGACTCAGGACTGTATTTTTTGTGACTCAGTGTTTTCTCTTTCAGAGCACAACGACGATTCTCATCACAACGGAAGTCTTGTTTCCACTCTTCTCCCTATTATAATATTTTTGTTACTGGCTGGAGGCATTGCTGTATTATACTATCATTACATGAGGAGAAAGAAACAACAGAAAAAACGTTCTCGGCCTATCAAAGTGAAACCGTGTAAAGGTATTTACAGAAAGTAAAGTTTAGCTTGATTGGAGTGATGTTTTGTTTGTTTTTCCACCCCCCAAAACAAAACATGTTACGCTTACCGCCCAAGACAATTATTTTTATTCATCGATCACCTAAAACTCTGCTTTTTGTTTACTTTGTAATCGGTGTTGCTTTGCTGTGTCCCGGTAAACGTACCTGAGGTAGCTATAGCTTCTAAAAATAATGCAAATAATACGCAATAATGTTTAAGGAAAATAATACAAACACAGCAAATTTTAAAACTGAACGTTTCGACCACTTCATTTCAGCTGTCATCATCAGCAGTGTAAGCCAGGCGGAACAAAGCTTTTCAGTTTTCCTCCTTAAGTTATTTTCGTCCTATATTTACTGTATTGTATTACGATAATGTTGATTGTAAAGCACTTAACGTTACTGTTCAACTATCGTTTCACACCAGGAAAAGTCCGGAAATTTTTTAGGGGGAAGGACCGGGTCTTGGGCTGCTTGTCTTTCCTTTTTGTATGCATGGAAGTATGTTTATTATGCAACTCTAAAAACTTAGAAGGGGGGGCTCTGGATTCGTCAGTCTTCCTGACCGCACAATTCAATTATGTGGCGCTTTGTCAGAAAATAGAGCATCACTGCATATAGCGCAGATAAACTGTTATGAATTTAGTTAACACCAACGGTATGATACCAATATAGATGGACTTCTAAATTACAGCATCTACTCGTATTATTATTCAGAAGTCAATGACCAATAGTACAGTACTGCATCCTTGAAGTTGTTGAAACAATCAATATTACAATATTTTTGTTTTGAGGCCTCATTTGTATGAGAGGGTCCAGTAACGACATTATTGCAGAGTAACTAATGGTAAATTTCTTAATACAAGTAAAATCCGTCGAAAAATCGTCATCGCGGAGAAAAAGCAAAGAAAGAAAACCGCACAACAAAACAAAAAAGAAAACAAAAAATTCTCATTACGATTCTGACGGCACTGACATTGTTTCAATTATTGATGAAGATATAGAGAGGTAAAACGACGTCTTATAATTGATTAGTGGTTTCGTGCAATAATTATTTTTTCTGCCGCTTTGGTTTTTGTTTGCTTGTCGCGTAATTATCCTCCTATCACGAGAAACAGATTAAAGCGCTATAACTAGCTCGCTTAGGAGTACATTATCGGAATATTGGCTAATAATTATGTGTTTGTGGTTCGTAAGAGTTTGCTAAAATCTCAACTTCATAGCTGCTCTTTGTTAACTTACCTGCAGCTGAAATTTATTATTTTCTTCACTCAACTCAACTCGTTTATTCGTCCATAGAATCAACACCACAAATGATAACAAGGCCAATACAATCGTAGAGTTTGGCCATCTAATTATATTGCAGTGTGTTTTGTGCCATAAACTCTTGTTTTTCACAACAGCAAATTTTTTGAGTGGAGAATTTTCCTGTGTAGCATACAGTACATATGCATAGCATAAATAATAAAAAATAGTGTGTAACGAAGTACTAACGGAATATGTTGTAAAAACAAAA
This sequence comes from Trididemnum miniatum, assembly GCA_964006365.1. Taxonomy (NCBI): domain Eukaryota; kingdom Metazoa; phylum Chordata; class Ascidiacea; order Aplousobranchia; family Didemnidae; genus Trididemnum; species Trididemnum miniatum. The sequence goes on from OZ023249.1 coordinate 9,338,697, forward strand.
ATTTCGTCAAACTTCGATGATATTTTTTTGAACTAATTTTCAAGGAGACCTGCTGGACTTGATTTTACTCAACCCAATCCAGGAGTGCCCGGGTTTGAATCCATGCCACCAACTTACCCAAACTATCAGAATTTATATGAGCAACCAACAAAATTTTCATCAAACGGAATTACAGCTCCGATCAGCAACGGAATGTTTCAAGCGTATGGAGCTCCGCGGATACCCACGTATAATCCGAATGCTCAATTTCAAGTAATAGTCATTGTCATGAGCTTGAAAAGTGACTAACTGGCCAGTATTCATTTGCCTAAAACTCAGCAGATCATATAGAAGCGGAAAAATTGGCTCTGCGAACATTCGATTGCTAATTATCCTCCGGTCCCAAAAAAATGCTAAAAATATTTTTTAGTTGAAGTTATAGAGTGTATACTAGTACTGGGGCTTGCATTTTATAACTTAAGATGTGCTAACGCTTTTTCACTATTCCATTTTATTTTCAAATTTTCAAAAACTTAGTTTTTTTGTCGAAATTAATTTGCCACATCAGTTGTTAAGCACATTGCTATCCGTACGGGAGGTCTGGGGTTCGATTCCCGGGCCGGTCAAATCGGACGCAGTGTCGCCAACAGCTCGCCACCGTTGCGACTTTCCTTTGGATCTGTGTTGCCCAGGCGCTATGCGGCGGAGATGGGCCCCGCCACTCGTTAGTCCTTACATGCTTCGGCGTAATATTGCGAGTATAATGAAGATTTGATTTGATTTTGATCAAGAAAAACTGTTTTTGTTTTTTTTTCTTTCTTGAAATACGGTAGCGGTATTTCGAGATTCCGACACACCTTGCTATTCAACTTATAGAAAAAATTGGTAGTTCTTCTCAAAGTAAACCTTGGACTGCATTAAATTATTTGATTTATCTGTCACGAAATTATAGAATTTCAATATTACTACAGCCTGAAGTGGGTGTTTTGCAGAATTCATTAAACTACTCCATCCCAATAAACAGGCTTGAAAATCCGTACAATTTTTATCACTACACTCAACCAGAAATGCGTCATCATAATCAGAATCCACTATATAGTACTAACGAATCTTCAAGTGAGTGAAGTTTTATACAACTATGATGAAGCGTTGACTGACATCGCACACCCACTAACCTCAGTTTTCGAATATATCGGACGCTTTTTGGACCATAACACTGAATTACACGAACTCTTACAAGACAATTTTGCTTACAGCTTAATTGAAATTTGAAGACGCCAAATCTTTAGTCTAACTTTAACTTTTTTGTCCGACTCTTAACAAGGATGATAATAATCATAGACGTTTGTGTCCAGCTATCACTGTAAAAAATTTTGGGTAATCGCATTGCCCAATTTTGGGCAAATGTATGCATTACCCAAAAAAAACGGTCAAAAACCCAATTTTTTTTGGGTATGATAAGCAAAAACCCAAAGTCGATTTTGGGTTCTGCATAACCCAAAGCACATCACCCAAGTAAATTGGGTTAAAAATTTTATACCCAAAAATAAATTTTGGGTAATCGTTTTTGCAAATATTAATTTGGGTAATGTGGTAGCAAACCCAAATTAAATTTTTGGGTGAGTGTTATGACTATTGTTTTGGGTCAATGGATTTTAAACCCATTAATTTTTTTTGGGAAATAATTCCTGAAATAATAACTTGTGTATATTGTTTTTAAAGCCAAAAAAATTTTTGGGAAAATGTTAAATAACTTATTTTGGGAAAGTGAATTTTAAAACTAAGATCTTTGGGGAAAATTTTTAGATAATAGATTGGTTTTAAACTAAAAAAACGGGTTGCACTTTAAGCAATTCTTAGTTTAGGAAACATTGATTGCAAAACCCAGTTGTTTCATATAGCACTCGATGAGTTTTCATACGGCCCGCGCTTGTTGCTGCTAAATGTATTATTTTTGGCCTACAAGCACATGTAAAGTTAGATAGCCTGTCCAATCTAACTGGAGGTTGCTTTTTTACGCTGTAAATGCGACAAGACTATCTGATTGAGACGACAAAAACCGGCGAGAAAAGTTTAAACCATTATTACGTCATAATTGCAACAGAAACCATTTTTGTTACGAAGAGCAGCAAAACACATAGAACCACAAAAGACTATTAGCCTTCGGGTACTTTACATTATGAAATTTGTTCCTCTTGGAGAAAACTTTGGCGCCCCTGGTCTAAGGCCAACCACCAAAAACCTTACATGCTTTATCTAAGTTGATCACTTGGTCTGTAGGATAATCGAGCCGTCTAAAAATTTTCTGAGATTTATCTGCGTGTTTGGCAGATATTGGAGCTGGGAAGCCATCTTAAATTTTTATAGCATTTATCTACGGGCATTGGTAAATGTTGCTACATTAGCAAAACGGAAAGCCGGAAGCCATAGTAGTCTGCGATTTATTGCTTTTCAAGGCCTTACCACGCGCATGCGCTTAAATTTTGCTTAGACGTAAATGCTAAGCATTATAAACTAGCATTTGTGTAGCTGTTTTGCTTGATGAGACAGAATGCGTGATCTACCCCAAATTGATGTAGGCCTAGTTAAATTTTGCAGTATATTTCCACTTGAAATAAAACCGATGACAACCCCAATTTCACAAGTCATTTAATAAGCTATTGTTGTCTTTTTTCTCACTACTTATGCTATAGCAATTTTAAGTTACATACCTGTGTCTAGTCATTTTAATTTCAAGTTCAACATTATTATGATAGACAGTTGCGCAAGCGGCTAACCTTCACTCTACCGCATAAACCAAACAACCTAAGCTTTCAACTTGCAGTATACCATCGTTTGTCAGCGTAATTTATTAATTTTGCTGGCAGACTTTAATAATAATTAAATGTGCATGATGTAATTCATCATTCTAATAAAATAGCACTTTTCAGAAATTAATTAAATTTTACTTTACGCTTCAATAAACTTTACGGTTTAGTGATCAGCGCAATCAGTGAGCGCCAAAATAATCGAAATTCGAATTAAATGATGCGTCGGAACTGAAGCTGCTGCTTCTCGCTGGAGTAAAAAGCTAATTTAAAATCTAAAGGTTCCGGTAACGACTTAGGTAGGCTATGTAGACACAATGATTTTAAAGTTATCTGCAGATTCATGTGTTCAACTTGCTGAAGTGAGCTATCATAGTATGCAGTATCTACAGATTTGAAAATGCTGCGAAGACCACAAGTACTAGTAGTCCGCAGGTCTTTTTATTACTAGCTACTAGACTTAAGACCTAGCTGCCTAGTCAGATGTCAGTAAGTTACTGGTTGCGCATGCTTCTTTTAGGTCTGCTAATGGCGGGATAGAAAATTAAAACAACTTGTTTTTTGACGAACTTTTAAATGATTTAAATTTGGAAAAGCTTATCAGAAGGCAAAAAAAATTTCAAGGTCTACTGGTACTGACCCTTTTCAGTGATTCTTAACTCCCAGAGTGCACTAGTACAGGTACGGAGGAATGGTAGAACTGGAGATTGGAGTGACTACAGTTCAAATTTAGAGTTGTTAAGCTGGGTTTACATAAGCTAAAAAAATAGTGCAAAACGGTGAGAAGCTGAGCTTTTATTTTATAGGCCTAATGTCATGCAACTTGGCTTTGCTAGTTGAGCAAAGTGGAGCCAAGCTTTATTGCAAGCTTCAAAGAACAAACAAAGCTCAGCTCTGCTCCATTGACGTTTTTTTGTTCGTGTAAACCCACTATTAGTAGTTGCAAGTTGGACCATTAGAGGTTGGAGTTGATTAGAGTTTTGGGGAAATCTGAAGCTGAGTTGATCTGAGAAAAATGAGTCAATCTAAATGAGCCTCCATGTGGAGAAAACCGATTTGGAAATGACACTGCTGCCACTTCCCAATTTTATGTTAAAGTACCACAATACCCATTACACTGATACTGGTATGGATCTTGCTTATCCAAAGTGTTGACTGAATATATAAGCAATCAAATAGCTTGCAATGTACATTTATTGATGTAAAAACATAGTAAATTTCAGAATTAGAGAATGGGCCTAGCAGTCATGTTATATAGCTGATGCTTCATGCTGTTAATGTGATGTATGTACAACTACTGTGTCGAATTGTCATTGAAGTTTCTGATCATCAATTCATCATAACATGTATTTACCTTTGTGTGTGAAACCAAAACAGACATGCAACGAATCAAGGTAAGTGACTGATAAACAGTAAACATTATGCATGTTGTGTTGTAAATGCTAAGGCATTATGTAATGCTTCACACTAATAACTGATTGTATATGATACCCAGTTTTGTTAGGCATCCATGTGGCAGTGATAAACATTTAAATTGTTTTGTGAAACAGTCAAAAATGTGCCATCATATATTTAAAATATTGACAGAAGAGCAGTTCAAACTTTTTCTCGATATGCCATGCACATCAATACGAATATGAGTATGTTACCAATCAAGTGCATTGTGATTATTCTACTTCATACTGCTATTTATAAATTTTTGCCTACCTAAGGCGCTTTAACCAATAGGCCCGGTATGCAACTCATAGAAAGTGACACGTGATTATGTAGTGAGTGGTTTCATGATTTTACGTATGCAATAAGCAGTAAAATCAAAGAACTTGGTGCAAAAAATATGGCTTGACATGCACTGCATTGCTCCCTGCAGCTGTGTGTTAGAAACTTGTTATGATAGTATACTACTCTTTCAGTTTTATTATGTAAAGTTAAAGCAGTGGTTATGACACATGGGCAACATGCATATAAAATAATTCACAGTGGATTATTTTTGCATCAACCTCTTTGTTTCATGAAAATCAGCAAACTTATTTTGTGACAATTACAGGTCGGCATAATTTGATGCTAGTTAAGCTGTTGCATGTTTTCTGTGTCTTTGATAAAAAATTATTATTAAATCAAGTAATGTGGCGTTAATGAACTTTGTTGATTGGAAATTTGAAATAATGTTTGAAATTTGAAAAGGCTATAGACTGGCTAAATTTTTTGTAGCTGTTGTTCCTGTTACTAAAAATGATCAAACCTCAATTAGCAGTTTTTATCCAATGGTTTTTATTGGGTAAAGAAATTAAAAATGTAATTCCACATAAGCAAGCCTGCTCCAAGCAAGTGGTTTATTGCTAAACGTTTTTGTGAAGTTTCAGAAATTGATTGTTTGGTACAGTTAAACATAAATGATAATTATTTAGTTGGGATGCAAAGGTGTGAACAACCTAAAGACTGCCATGGTAGCCCATGCTAAGGTTTTTATGTGCTTAACGCTAAGAAAGCATAAATTATAAAGCGCTAGAGTCCTTGTTTGCTTGTCTGTTATTTAAGACAAACTCTATGGCATTGGTTTACTTGCCTGTCTATAACGCGCAAAGGTTTTCATCCACGCATAAAACTGTTCAGTTCCAAAAGACCTGTTCGCACTGTAGATAGGAGTAAATAATAATTTGGTTTGAAACGCTATATGTCTTGTTATTACCATATTGCTTCACGCTACAATAAAACCGAATTGTCTCTTTTGTTCTATATCTAAGACACCCCATCACTCGAACTGCTGAAGATTTGACCTTAAATGAAAGCCTACCAAAGCAGATACGCGGGCTCTCCAGTTTGCTTTTTCTTACCCAGTCATTCCAAACTGTTTTTCATAGTTGAAATTTAACAAAAGCACTGCTGGACATAAGCCCAAGTTTAAACGGTTTCTCTCAAATACTGCAATTTATATAATCTGATGGAAATTTTCATTTTCATCATGCGCTTTTCTGGCTCATTATTTATATACAATATTTGGGCTTACAATTGCTCCATCTTTTTAGGGAATTCTGCGAAGAATGTGCATCGAAACACTAAATTCTGCAGACAGTTGATGCTATCTAATGCGTCCTGAATAGCACAAAAGGCTTGAATGAAAGCGAACGGAAAAAACAATTGAGACAAATGGTAAAATAAAAACTTCTCAGATGCATAATATGCGAAAACAGACGTTTTAGGGGGAAAACTTTGAGCTGATAACTTGTCGAATTTATTCCAAAGAAGTGTGTTGCTGCTTACCGATTGTATAACATTTGCACTAAACATTGTTTGCCCGTCTTTGTTTCCTGTGTTCTATTCTAACGTATGGGTGTCATGTTTTTTTAGCCTATTTTGTTTGGTTAGTTTTTATGCAACATCATGACTGTGGCTGTTTGCTTATTGACATAATTTTGCTTCAGCGGAATATCTGACTGACATAACGTAAATATAATTAGGCATAGTCGAAACCTTCGTGACACAAGCTCTTGGTTATGGTTGAGAGCTACTGTAATTGCCTTTTAACATCTTGTTAAACTTGATTGCTGCTAACCTTGTTTTTGTGAGCGCACAATAGTTTGCACTTAAAGTGCACAGTAAATTGTTGATAATAACTGAAATTAATTAATTTTATGTATCATAATACTTCATTATTTTGTATCTTTGCAAAAGCATTATTTTGTATTGTCTCTGCGTATGCACTTCATTTTTTATTCTTTGAGTAGCATACTGTAACTGCTCCGTATCTATGATTGTTTATTTTTTTACATACATTTGTGAGTTAAAAATGCTTGGGTTTGCATATGGTTGTGGCAGATTTCTATTTGTGCTTGCAGGAATTGGTTACTTGCAATTCTCATTTAAATTGAGGTCATAATCGCATAATATTTACATCGTTTGGATCAGTTTTATTTATAATCGCTTCATATGTGAACCTAAACATGTTCAAATAATCAATGCTGTTATTTGTTGAACATTTAATTTGTACCTATTTCTTTTGACAATATAAAGCATTATTGCAATATTTTGTTGTGCATTTCTTGTGAACCCTCCATTATTAAGTGATTATGACGACTGTTGTGATTACGAGTTAAGCAAAAACGCATTCACAAATATTAATCAAAAAACCCAAATCTGAAAATTGGGCTTTTTTCCTTAGCTAAAAGCTTTTGGGACAAAGCGCCCAAATTTTCAGCTTGGGTATTAATTACCCAATTTTCTTGATCTACAAGATTTAAGGTTAAACACCCAAATTGAAAATTTGGGTCGTTATTACCCAAGTTGACAAATTGGGTTTCTCAGCCTTCGAGCCCAAAATTTTCAATTAGGTTTAAAGACCCAAGTTGGTAGTTTGGGTCAAGTTACCCACTGTACTTGGGTTATGGATATTGGGTTAACAAACCCAACTTTGTAAATTGGGTCGTTATTACCCAAGTTGGCAAATTGGGTTTCTCAGCCTTCGAGCCCAAAATGATAACCCAAGTTTTTTGGGTCTACGTTACCCAATTTGATTTACAGTGTACACTGTGACTTAAATTCCTTTTTTTGTGGCTTTAGTTTTGTAAATTCAATTGACCGCCAAGTGAATTTGGCCAGTTAAATTTTTTAAGAAAAATGTGAAATGTCCCACTGACTCCCACTCCCACAGAAAACCTGTATGAATTCAAAATAAAAAAAAACAAACTATTTTTCCTTCATATCTTTTTCTGATGATTTCCTGGCACTTAATCGCGGAGATGGGCCCCGTCACCCGTTACACGCTTCGGCGTAATACAGCGAGTATAGAATGAAGATTTAATTTTGGTCCTCATCCTGTTTGTAGAAACCTGACTGTTATTGTTGTTCAAACAGTTGAAAAAAGCTGTACTTGGTGTAATGTAATAGTGCTCAAGCCTCATAGTAGGTTTTTGCTACAATTACGTTAATTAAGGCGAGGGCGTTGTCAGGAAAGTTACCAGGAGCTAGAAGGTCTAATCGTTTTCTGGAGCGGACGAAACAAGCCAAAATCTTGATTTTACGCATATAATACTAAGTTATACGAAATAGGCCTGCGTTAACTTCTGTTACATCGAGCCAAAGCCAAGACTCTTTAAGTCACGATTTTCGATTATTATAATTTTTTGTATATTACGCAAAACAACTAGCAATGGCATGCTAATAGCAAGAATGCATTGCTCTTGATAACTGAAAAGCACCAGCTAAATCATCTTGAAAAAGTAAATTACCAGGCCGCGAACTCGAGCTTGCTGAACTCGTTTTTTTTGCCGAACTCGAAAAACAAAAGTCCGTGAATCCAAACTTGAACTCGATCTCGAAAAAATTTGACTGAGTTTTGAACTCAGCCTAAACTCGTTCAAAACAACGTAACCTTGGCATAAACTCGGTGAAATTGCTGAACTCGAAATTGAACTCGCAAAAGAACTTGAACTCGAATTCGACTTGCGTATTGTTAGAGAACTCATAATTGAACTCGACTAAAAATGGTTGCGAGTTCGCAGCTCTGTAAATAACTTAATCGTATTTTTAGGTGAAAGCAGCTCTTCTAGCTCATTGACCAATCAATACGAAATGCACCAAAAGTAGTAAGTAGCACAAGTTAGACATTAAAATACTTACTGCATAGACACTGGACATTGCTGTGTATAAAAAAACGAATTAAGAGTACGTTTCGTTTAACATTGCTTTTTTTTATGCTAAAGCATAATTTTTCCTTGCATTCTGCATTGCTATAAAATTGTTGAAAATTTGATGTCTGTGGTTTGCTTCCCGGGCCAGTCAAATAGGACACGGGGTCTCCAAAGGCATGCCACTGCTACCGCGTTTCTTCGTAGTTTGAAAGCTGTGTTGCCTTGGCGCTAAGCCGCGAACTTGGGCGGTCATTCGCAGAGCTTTTCGGCGTAATCGGTTACGATGAAAATTTACTTTGAATATTTTAGAATCTTTGCCGTAACCTGTAGCTCTCCGTCAATGCGAAAACTGGAAAAATCTTTAAAGGCTCACTTTTAAATAAAACAAGCTTATTCCACTACATTTTGCTTTACTCCGCGTCATTTATGGTCTGAATGTAATGAACCCAGAAAATGGCAGAAATATCCGGCATCAGAAAATAATAAAGCGATTCGCGAAAAGCTTTGGACGAAAAGCCAGCTTAACAAGGAGACAAATTTATAAGCACGAGATATGTGGGATTTGCACTCAAACATAAATTATGAGCTTACTTTGTTCTTGAAAATTAACATTTTTGCAGTATTACGTAGGTGCATTAACATTGAAGCGTATATCCTAAATTCATGTGCATTTGGCCCAACTATTCAAGATGTTATATTCTGCATTCAGTGAATACAGGTGACACTGTGCCGAAAGCCAAATATCTTTATAACTGTGTTTTTTAAAAAACTTTAGTGAAGAATATGACGATAGAAGAACGGTAAGTCCCATTTACAAAGAAGAAAGTGATATATCCAGCCTGTATAGTGAAGAAACCACCCAGCAACCCCCTTCCTATTCCAGCTACAGACCTGAGCGAAATCATCAGCAAGATCATTACAGACAACAAGTACTTCCTGGTCAGCATAGTCCTCATTACCAGGGTATGTAGCTGGTATCACGCAATTCTTTTATCGCAGATCAACGTTTTTCGTACCAGCCGGTTGGCGGAGTGGTAACGGCATATAGTAGCGAGAGGTCTGGGGTTTGATTCCCGGGCCCGCTCAAATTGGACACAGGGTCGCGTACGGCTCGCCACCGCTGCGACGTTTCTTCGGAGCTGTGTTGTCCAGGCGCTTAGCGGAGGAGATAGGCGTCATTCAATTCACCTTTCGACGTAATACCGCGAGTATCATGAAGATTTGAATTGTTTTGAAGTTTTTGTTCTTTTTGATTTTGTTATTTTTAGTCCTTCTTGCCATTTAGGTTTAAAAATTAGTAATCTTTTAAATCAATTAGTGATCATCATAATTCAAAAAAAGGTTGACTACCGGTTTTTTTTTCAAATATATACATTTAAATTTTGACAAAAGGTTTTTGGATAAAAAAAATGCTAACTGCTTTAAGTTAGCAGTAACCTTATTTAAAAAGTCAATAAGTCAGTATTATTAATTTTTCCAATTTTCAGTTTTAACTTTTTGCATTCGCGCGGTAACAAAACTAACAAAGTTAGAATATGCATTGTTACTTTGGTTTACGTCATCAGATTACGACGGCCGAAAGTTTAAGGCCGTAATCAGATTTTTCTGATTAATCAGATTTTTCTGATTAGAAATTTTTTTTCTGATTAGCCGTAATCAGATTTTTCTGATTACGTTAGATTTAGCCTAGGATCTCAGCGGGTTAGATTCAAGTTCAGTTCATTAACTGAAGTTCTTTAATGGAGTTGTATACCAGGCATATTTGATATTAAAGTAAACAGTTCTTCTGGTGTAAGAAATTGATCAGGCGTAAATTTTTTAAGAAATAACTAGTTAACGTCAGATCTATTAAACTGAATTTGAACAGTTAGTCTCCTTTTTCAGAGTTTATCAGTCCAGTTCAGTTTAAATCCTTACACCAGAAGAACTGTTTGCTTTAATATAAAGTTCTTTAAGTTAGAATATGAACAGAATTATGATGTATCAACTGTTCACATTATTTTGCGATAGCCACTTTTGTCTCGTTGGCTTAGTGAATGCCATTTGCAAAAAAACTTATATCTGATCAATTTCTTAATGTAAAACAGTATGTGGAGCTTATAAATAAATACTGTCAATGACCATTAGCCAGAGGTGGGCACAATTTCGTTAATCGTTAATTCGTTAATAACGAAGCTAACTTTTCATTAACTAGTCAACTTGTTAAATTGCTTTTTGAAATTAACGGATTAAATTGACTTCCGTTAATGCTTGATAACTTCCGTTAAATTTTTGTAAACGCTTATTTCTCTTATAGTAGGTGAAGTTTGACATCGATGAACTAGGAAAATACGACCAATGAGTTCAAAAAGCGAGATAAAAACAGCAAAACATATTGCTTGAGAGCAGAAAAATTGCTAAAATGCTTACGCAAACATTGATAGTAAAAAATTTTTAACATTTTTTAAGATGAAAATGCCGTTTTAAGACAAAATTAACGATTTAACGAATTTAACTACCTTCCGTTAACTGGAGCTGAATTTAACGAATTAACGTTATATAGCGGAGGTGCATAACTGTGTTAACGAAGTAGTGGTTAGCGAAGCTAAAGTTTTGCATTAACTTGCCCATATATGCCATTAGCAGTTAGTAAAAATTAAATACTTCGGTGTGAGTTCGTACCACCACTTACAATTTTCTAAGGGTAGATCTACTGTAAAACATGCCGTAATTTAGACGAATTGAATTGCATAAGATGATGAGTCGAGGTACCCACGAATATATTATTGCTAGCCTTAAATTCATGAAAGTAAATCTCTCCTACCCCATCTAAACAGAAATCTTATACCTACTCCTGCCTAGAACTCCAAGATAAACTTACTGCGCTTAAAAGTAATTTCCCTGTTGAATTCGTCCATCACATGTTTTTAGACACTGATTCTGGTAAAGAAATGAATCTCTGTCTAATTTGAGAGTAGCTGCTTATATTTGTAGTTACAGAAATTCAAAAAAACAATCACTGGCAAGACCGGGACGATAGAAAATCTAATTGGATTCCGTCAACCCATAAGTATTATGAACTACAAGGAGACGTTGATCCGGAGATCATGAAGAGTCTGAGAAAAGCTGGAAAAATCAAAGAACATCACCAGAAACAAAAGTATTTTCAGAATACGAATTCACTTCTGAGGTAAAGGTTTTCTATTCAATGTATTTGAGTTATTCAATTAAAGGTGGGTTTAGCGATACGCGGCAGGCGATAACGCGACGTGCGACAGGTAGCAATTTTTTTTCGCTCCTTGTTTTACTATACTGTCCACGCGACACCCTGCAACATTTACTGACATTAATATTGTTGTTGTGTGTCGGGTGTTAGTAGATGCACTTAATAGGTTAGGCTAAGGATATCTTTATTGTTCAAATCAGATTATAACATGAATATTAAGTTCATAAAGAAAACTACTTTTTGCAGACACAACGCTTTAAAAGGTGCCATTTTTCATCTGAAGGAGAGAAAAGGTTAGATTTGGTATATTTTGCGTCATTGGTGTCTTTTGTGTAATTGGGGGGCAATTTGCATATCCAAGCCTCTCAATTTTTGGTTTTGTGCTTCGATACTTCTACGCACACAAAACTTTCCACCCTAAAGACAATTCGATCCGCTTCTGAATTTCACCAACTCATAAATTGTTACAATAGCAGACGTTATTGCAGCCCACAATTTTATGTATTGTACAATGTACAGGCGACGTCTCTCACCGCTGTGCTAAATATTGAAGCCATGTATATTATAGTTTTAACACGAATAACTTATCTACTATGCCACTTAGCTTAGTGACATATAGTTATGAGTAACGACTCGCCAAATAGTTGGTGTTTTTCAAATTCTTTTCCATTCATCAGTGTTTTTCAAATGTTTTTGGAAGTAGATCTATTACGACGGTAATGAAACAAAGTCGGTTTTCCAGTAGCAGTTTCTTAGATTTCATTTGTGTAAGTTATTGCAGTAGCCAGTTTTCTAAGTGTCCAAATCGGTCTTCCCCGGTTTATAGCACCACTGATTCAGCTTTGCTCATTATAACACGGTAAAATCCTGTAGATATTTTGGGTTATGAAGAGCTCTTTGGTGATAAATTACTTCTTCTGCTTGTAGGTAAAACATGAAATTTTTGCGAGTTTGTATTTTTCTTGTAAGAATCACAGCAGATAGAACAGCGCAAAAGCACTGCAAGAAAAGCGTAAACAACTTCTGTGGTGAAAACATGCAGTGTGAACATGTTATTAATTGAAGCGTAAGGAGGAAAATTTAAGCAACAGTACTTCTTAAAACTGGACGTTTCGACGGCATAAAATCAGCTGTCATCATCAGCAGTGTTAACAATTAACCCAGCACAAAACTGAAAGTTTTAATTCGGCGTATTGAAGTGAACTTTCAATTTTTATAAAACTTTCAGTTTTGTGCTGCCTTGCTCACACTGTTGATCAAGACAGCTGAGTTTAAGTTGTCGAAACGTCCAGTTTGAAGAATTACTGCGCCTTTATTTTTCCTCCTTACGCTTCAATTAAGCTTAGTAGTAATAAATTAATAATATGTTCACATTGTATGTTTTCACCACAAAAGTTGTCCCGTAGTTACTGCATGCCAATTGAAGCTGTTTTAACATTTTTGTTTTAGTAAACGTCGATGAACCGCTGAAAATGACGAGGAAGTCAACTAATTTATCGAAGTAAAAAAATTATTTCTAACAAAAGTCAAGAAGAGAAATAATGTTTTTAAAGATGATTTCTAATTTAGTTGCGCTTGACTTGTTTATTAATATCAGTACTGTTATGAAGAGTTGGAATTGTAATTGTATTGATTGTAATTAATTACAAATTTTCTTGCACCTGTACTTGTAAATTTAGTTTTGATAGTTTTCATTTATTTTTGTAGTTGTCATTATAATTGTAATTTTAAAAAATTGCGGACTAAATTGCATTACTCTTTACTCTTATCAAGTTTACCTCTAAAACTTCAGCGATTATTTTTGGCATTAGCATTAAAGTATTTTGTGATGTCACGCATAATATTATTTCGCTGAGCAACATAAATCTAATATAATTATAATTGTAATTGATTCAAACCTGCGGAGAAACTAATTTTTTCAGCGCGTTTAGAGGAAGTTGCTTTGTGATCCACCAATTCTAGATATAAATGTGGAACGAAAACTATCGCTTTGGTGCAAAAATTCTGCTGAAAAGTTATGAGGCGCCGTTTGTAAAGCCTTGCTATATAAAATTTCACATCAACTTTGAAGCAAATTTTCATTAAATTGCATGCCATATAATTTATTGTCGGCAATTGTGAACAATTTATACATCGTAAGCGATTCTTCACAACTTATTCATATTGTTAACAATATAGCCTAATTATATTGATTTTATTAATTAAACTCTAGAACCATTCTATTTTAAAAATAATGAGTAGCCTACTATCCACTAGCCAGTATGGTATTGGCGACAAAACGAAAGGGCAACCCTAATCGTATAATTAGCATATCACCATGGCAATTAAAGAACAATTCATATATTGTAATAAATTGTTTATATTGTAATATAATTATTTTGTTAACAATTTATCACAATATATAAATTGTTCTTTAATTGCCATGGTGATATGCTAATTATACGATTAGTGTTGCCCTTTCGTTTTGTCGCCAATACCATACTGGTTAGTGGATAGTAGACTACTCATTATTTTTAGAATAGAATGGTTCTGGAGTTTAGTTAATAAAATACTGTTATAATTACCGGACGATTACAATTGCTTTGGGTTTTTCTACAGTTGAGCTAAGCGCGGACGAAAGCTAAAGTAGTGGTATGTTGCCTGGTAACGGTAGTGGTATTGTTACAGAATCGCATTATGCCTCGACACTTTATTTTTTAGACACGAAACTTCTTGCAAATTTTAAGTAAACAGCCGCGTTACGTCATTGCCTTTTTTCCTGCACTTTTTTGTTGACTTCACAGACGTAACGCTGGAACACCCTTCAGTTTTTTGAATTTTGAGTTGCAACTTGCACAGCAAGAAAGGCGCTTAATTTTAACAATTTTATTTGTGGCTGTTGGTTTTTAACTTAGAAGTTTGGAAGTTGAGTGAATACCGCCCTCAACCACTTGATTTTAAATTTGCTTCGACTGCTGCTGTAACTGCCTGTACTGCTGCTCCAACTGCTTTGGCTGCTATAACTGACATCTTTCAACATCTGCTTTAATCGCCTGTCAGACCCGAATTGAAGATCAAATACAAGAATTTGGATTTTACAGTCTGGTTTGTTCTTAGCAGTTGAGGTGAAGACCCGGTGTGACTCTCCCGGGCTTACTTAATTCAATCAGTGTTGCTGTTAGCAACATAAAGAATTTAAAATCAAGTGTTCTTGCAATTCCATCGCAACAAAGAAGATTCGTTGGTTCATCGGCAACATTACTGGTGTTTGAGCCTGGTCGTCAGTCCTGAATTATCTTGTCTTGACCTGCCTATCCACAGAGGTGGCAGCATTCTTTGATGACCTAATTGGTCCATCTTTTCTTGGTTTCTGGTCAGTTCTGGTGACATCTCGCTCCATCTTGCAATTGTTCGTCGACGAAACATCTCAAAAGAACCACGTCTTCTAGAGGAAGCAACAACAGTCAACTTCTGAATCAGGAAAGAGAGTTTTTTTATTATTTGCTTGTGTTAAATACTACTTTTATTATTACTTTAATTTATTATGAGTTCTTTGGGTAATTCTAAAAGCGTAAATGCAACGAAGGACACCTCTAGTAGACCCGTTAAGAGTTGTGACCCACTCCCTGCCGAGGGCGCTGACAGCAGTGAGCGTGTGGGCGAATTATTTAACTTAGCTTTGGGGGGTGGTTCGGATGCTCCTCCAAAAGGGGATATCCAAGAGCGGGTGGAAGAACCTAATGACTTGGCTGTAGGGGCTAGTTCAATAACACCTCTGTCGCCTAACCGTGGTCCTGATCGTGGTAACGTTGGTCGTAAAATGCTTACAACGCACCGTAAACTTATCATCGAATTAACAAAGTTATCGCGAGAACTCGATTCCTGCTCGACGCTTGAGCAGTTTAATGATTACTCCGTTAAGTTTGACGCTTTACAAAGCGCGTATAATGATTTTCAATGCGATCTTAAACTTGTCAAGGATCCAAGCGATTTAATACAATTGAATGATCGTGTACCGGACTTGTATAAAGAATGTCACATGTTACATAAACAATGTGAACGTCATTTTTTAGACGAAATGCGCTGGTATGATTGTGAGAACACTATTGAACCGTCGGATAGTGTGTCTCAAACTACGAAACGTACTAGTTCGTCGGCTAGCAAACTAAAAGAACAACAAATCGATCTCGATGAAAAGCGAGCGGAATTAAACGCTGCCTTCGAACTGGCCAAAGCTCGAGAAGTTAAAGCTAAAGCACTCGCTGACGCGGAAATTGCTGAGACTTTAGCTAAATTGCGTCTGGAAGAGGCGAAAATTAATGCCGAGCAAAGGCGAATTGCCTGTTCACAACGGGGCTCGTCTGTAACCGCTTCAAGCAGATCACGCGTTAGTTCGCGTCGAAAAGCTGGAAGCGAGAAAAAACAGTCGAGTAAAGCTGAGCTCAACTTAAATGCTCGCTCAAGTAAATTGCACGGTATATCCATTCCGCGATCAAACGTCGATCAGTACAAAAAAGACGCAAGTATCATACGTACAGAACAGTGGGTAAACAGTTTAACTACTTGTGACGAGCGCAACGTGAATTATAATGAAATTGAGGACACTGTTCCTAAAACTGTAATTGCCCCTTCTAATTCATTGCCGTCAGTTCAAGCTCATTCAGCTGTACATCAATACCTCGAGCGACAAGGACGTAATGAGTTTATTAACCTGGCGTCGCAGATTGCGTATAACGGAAATAACATCGCCTTCATTTTTTATGAGAATCAAATTCGCAAGTTGATGCACGAATCGCCACTCGAGGAACGCCGCTTAGAAGTTTTGCGAGCTTCTTGTGTCGGGCAACCTCGCGAAATGATAAATTTGTTTTTCGCTCCGTTAAAAGGCATGACTACAGGGCAAAGGATTGAAAAGGCTTTGGAACGGCTGCGCCAGAGATATGGCGTCTCTGGAGGCTTCGCATCCGAGCCAAAAGTCGTTGAGATCCGTTTTGGTCCAAAAGTTGTGCACACCGCTATGTCTTTAAAAGCGTTTAACGAGGATTTGGACACCTTAGAAGTCTTTGCATATGCGCATGATCAAATTGACAAGCTCTCTGGACAATTATTGCTCGATACAGCTAACCGATTGCCTGGTAACTTAAAACGACGTTATCTTGACTTTCTTGACCGTACTTGCATCGACCTTAACCAACCTAATGTTGAAGGATTTAATTCTTTGCGGAAATTTATAGTACACGAGATTGAGCTTATGACCTCTGATTATGCCCAAGCGCTATTTAAATCTGATGGAAAAGACAAACCCAAAGACTTTGGAAATGGGCGTGGTGCAGTGCGTGTTCGCCAGACCGCGTTCACGGCCTCGAATGAAAATCACGTGGCTACGGAGAGGCATGTTTCCGTTGCTTCGACTAAAGCGCCTACTAATAAGCGCTCCTCTAACCAATCGTTGCCAAAGTGCTTTGTATGTTCAGATAGACACTATCTGTTAGACTGCGACAAATTTAACGCCTTGTCTGATCATCTTAAGCGTCAAACCGTTCTTGACTCTGGCAGATGCTTCAATTGTTTATCTTTGGGTCATAATGTGCGTAATTGTGGGTTCCTGTGTAAATGTCGCAAGTGCAATCCTAACCATCGCACTAAACATGCCACAGCTTTACATAATTGTCTTCGATTGGCACCTGCAGAAGGCTCTGGGGCCGAAGAGGTGACTCCTCCGTTTGTAGCGCAACAAGGTGACGCTGAACAGGCTGAATCTACTGTGGTGCGTAAGGTGGATTCCGTCGATAGGCGTGTTGTACTACTGCGCACTTGTGCTGTTCGGGTCTTAAACCCAGATACTGGTAAGTCCACCCTGGCATATGCACAGCTCGACACCGCTTCGCAAGCTACTTTAATCTCTGAGAGCTTGTGCGAAGAACTTGATTTGAAAAGAAATGTTAATTCATCTACTTTAATTCGCACTCTTGCAGAAGACACTTTACGCTGTAATAAGCACAGTGACTTTAAGTTAGAATCGCTTTCTTCTGGCGAGAGATTCGTGATAAAAAATGCCCTGGTCGTGAAAAACTTCGTGGACGATGAAAATACTTTACCTCATCGAGTTGATATATCTCGTCTGCAACATTTCGCCGGTGTTAAAATACCCACTCTACCGGATCGTAAATCTGTTGATATTCTTGTGGGGCAATCTGATAAGGTACTGCTTACTGTGCTTGCAGAAAGGGAAGGCCTCGACCCTGACGAGCCTAACTATGTGCTAACCCGACTAGGCCCGGTTGTCAGTGGGGGGCGCCTAGGCACTTGTCAGGATCTACTACAAAACAGAAGGGTGGAGATCGAGCGGTGCCCTTGCGATCCCCGCACGTGGGACGAGCTTAAGCAAGAAAATGCGTTTTTGAAAAACAGACTAAAAGAATTTGAAACCTACGATGAAATAATTCAGCCGTCAATCAATGACGAGCTTGCAAAGGAACTGGTAGAATCAAACATAAAGGTGGTGAACGGTCGATACGAAATCCCAGTTCCTCTAAGACAAGATGTCGTTCAAAACTTGCCCAGCAATTATGGCTACGCCCTTAAACGATTTAACTCGATGAAAACTAGTGCCGCTCGCAATCCCAAGATAAAACTCACTTTACTCAATACGTTTAGAGAGCTTATTGATGAAGGTTGGATTGTGCCGGTGCCTACGGATGAGCATGCTTCCAATAAACCGTTGTGGTATCTCCCATATTTTGTCACTAGGCAAGAAAAAGCTCGTGTGGTATACGATGGGTCGGCTACGGTGTCAGGCGCATCACTTAATGATGCCGTGCTGAGTGGGGCGAACTTGTTGAATGATTTGGTTGAGGTCCTGATTAGGTTTCGCCTGGGTAAATACGCCTGCATGGCGGATCTTAGCAAATGTTTCTTTCAAGTGGCGATGCCTGTGGAACAGCGGGACTTATTCCGCATTATCTGGTGTAAGAACAGTGATTTCGAAGGAGGGGAACCTCAGATGTTTCAGTTTACGAGACATGTGTGGGGAATGAACTCTAGCCCATATGTGATACTGTGTGCTATTAAACAATTGATTTTAGAAAACCCTACTCAAGCTGGTGAAAAAACTTTAGCCGCTATTGATGAAAATCGGTATATGGACGACGTTCTATTTTCTTGCGATTCTTTGTCAGAGCTTGAAATTGTGTCACGTGAGTCTGATCTTATCTTTCAGAGTCGTGGTTTTAAACTTCGTAAATGGGTCACTAATGCGTGTGCTAGTTCAATACTCGCAGAGGTTCCTAAATGTGATCTTGCGGCTAACATTAGCGAAATTGCTATTGGTTTAGAGCCCATGCCAGACTCCAAAGCGCTGGGTGTGATTTGGGACGTGGAAAATGATAAACTTAAAGTTTCATTTAACAAAGAGTTTGTTGATATTACGACTAGACGCCAAATGGCAAGTCAACTGGCGAGTAATTTTGATCCTCTAGGCGTGGTTTCGCCTTGTCTTTTGGGTGGAAAGTTAATATTGCAGCGAGTCGCCACAGCGAAGTATGACTGGGACGACAAACTGCCAGATAATATTATTTCGGATTGGAATGCTTGGATAGTTTCTTTGAAAACATTGTCGTCTGTCTCAATTGACCGTTATTGTTTTGTTAACCATGACGTTCCTAGTAAGGACGATAATGAAAATTACCAACTACATGGTTTTTGCGATGCGTCGAATAAGGCGTTCTCCGGTGTTGTATATCTGCGTCGCATTGTTGATGGACATGTAAGCTTAAGCTTCATTCTTGGGAAATCTAGAGTCGTTTTGCAACATCAGTCTAATTGGGTTATATCGCGGAAAGAACTAGAGGCTGCAAAACTTTGCAGTGAGTTGATGTTGGTTGCGCGAAAAGCACTTCGAAATCTTTCGTGTTGTGTTAAATTTTGGACTGATTCCCAGGTTGTGCATAAGTGGATCACTAATCCAGAGTTGCGGGTTGCAGGCTTCGTGAAGCGTCGTGTTGACAAGATTCTTTTGGCGTCTTCTCCTGACGCTTGGGGATATGTCAGCACGGCGTTGAACCCAGCCGACGTAGCTACGCGAGAGAAAAACTTTAAAAACGTGGACTCTTTGAACATGTGGCTGAAAGGACCAGAGTTTCTTTTGCAGGACGTAGAAGATCCGCAGCCTGTTTCCATGGCTAATACCGCGCGTCAAGTCTCCGTGTTTAAACAGCTTACTGTTGATGGATTTAATGATCCAATTAATGAATTGATTGAGGCCGCACCTGACCTTTATATTTTAAAAAAGCGACTTTCATACTTAATAGCATTTAAAGATTTCGTGATTGGTAAAAGCAAAGGCGTCGCATTTAAAAAGCCTGAGCTTAATGCTACGTATCTTGATCGAAGTTTAATGTTTGGAGTAAAATACGTCCAATCTCGATGCTTTGAGGTCGCCATAAAAATCCTAACAGAAGGGAGCTCCGACGATTTCGAACAAATGTTAAAGAAGCTGAGCGCTTCTGCTAACGGCGCTGGTCAGAGTCGAAAAATTAATGAGTTGAAAACACTGCGTAGTCTACGTCCCTGCGTTGACAGTGACTTTTTGCTGCGAATAGAGGGACGTTTGGAAAAAGCTGAATTGCCTATTGATACGAGACATCCGTTTATACTCCCAAGCAGGCATAACTTAACTCGTCTTATTATTCTTGATGAGCACGCTAAAGCGGGTCATGCAGGTCCCTCTTACACTTTAATGCAAACTAGACAACGTTTCTGGATAATATTTGGCATTGGTAGTGTAAAACATTATATCGCAGATTGTGGAGAGTGTGCGCTACAAAAGGCGAAACCAGTCAGGCAATTGATGGCGGATCTACCTTCTTTCCGCGTTACTACTGCGAATAAACCATTTCAAATATCCGGCACAGATTTTTTGGGTCCAATCTTGTACCGTCAAAACCGCAGTGAATGTAAAGCCTGGGGCTTATTGTTTACGTGCTTGAGCACACGTTGTCTGCATGTTGAGATCGTAACGGGTCTTGATTTAAATAATTTCTTGTTGGCATTTTCGCGTTTTACTAATCTACGCGGTCATGTCGAAACCATATACTCGGATAATGGCAGCACCTTTTGTGCGGCGGCTGACGTGCTTCCTAAACTTCTTGATTCTCCAGAATTCATCAATTCGACTCGTAAACGTGGAATAAACTGGGTTCGAATACCACCGTATGCCCCTAGCCAAGGAGGCAGCTGGGAGTCAATGGTTAAACTTTTCAAAAATGCGTTATGCCAAGTTGTAGGTCGAGCTCGCCGAAAACCGACGTTAATTGAGCTGCAAACGTTCACTTTAGACGCTGTAAGAATCGTAAACGATCGCCCTCTTACAACGCCAAGCGATCAACCGAATGATCTTTTACCGATTACTCCTTCATGTTTTCTAGGCCAGCAGTTAGCTCCGAATTCTCCCTTGGGTTCGTTTCACGACAAAGGTGATTTACGCCGGGATTATCTATACAATACCACCTTGGCGCATCAGTTTTGGTTAAGTTGGGCTAAAAGCTATCTGATTAATTTACAGGGCCGAGGGAAGTGGAGGGCTGTTCGAGAGAATCTTTACCCAGGCCAATTAGTACTTGTGGGGGACACTGAGGATATTGCCAAACGAGGAGCATACCGAATCGGGCGTATACATCGTGTGCACCCTCAAATTCGTAAGGGGCGAGAAATTGTTAGACGTGCCACCGTTGCGGTGTTGGCAAAAACCTCGGCAGGGGGGTCAGGGCGCATTGAATACGTGCTCAGAGATATTTCGAAAATTGCCCCAGTGTAATCTTATGCGTTTCTTTTTATTATGTTTTCTTCCTTATATCTTTGTGCTCTTAGAATGAATAAAGTCATTGTAAGTGTTTTTCTTTTAATGTAAGTCTTGTGCATTGAATTATGATGTGTTTGAATTGTGAAACTAAAAGCTTTTTTTTTTAGATTTGAGTAGCATACGTTCAATTCTGGGTCTATGCTTGAATAAGTCGTGAACTCCTCACTTGCACTCCTGCATCGCTTTCCTATTATGAAGTTACTTGTCACTGTATATAGGCATATAGTTTTTGTCGTTTCAGGAAATATTTATTACGTCACTTCACTTGTTATACATGGAACTCCTTATGGGTTATGCGATTACTTTCACTTATGATGTTTTTTTTGTTTGAAACCCACTGTTGTTCATGTTTCAAAGGGGCCGATATGTTACAGAATCGCATTATGCCTCGACACTTTATTTTTTAGACACGAAACTTCTTGCAAATTTTAAGTAAACAGCCGCGTTACGTCATTGCCTTTTTTCCTGCACTTTTTTGTTGACTTCACAGACGTAACGCTGGAACACCCTTCAGTTTTTTTGAATTTTGAGTTGCAACTTGCACAGCAAGGAAGGCGCTTAATTTTAACAATTTTATTTGTGGCTGTTGGTTTTTAACTTAGAAGTTTGGAAGTTGAGTGAATACCGCCCTCAACCACTTGATTTTAAATTTGCTTCGACTGCTGCTGTAACTGCCTGTACTGCTGCTCCAACTGCTTTGGCTGCTATAACTGACATCTTTCAACATCTGCTTTAATCGCCTGTCAGACCCGAATTGAAGATCAAATACAAGAATTTGGATTTTACAGTCTGGTTTGTTCTTAGCAGTTGAGGTGAAGACCCGGTGTGACTCTCCCGGGCTTACTTAATTCAATCAGTGTTGCTGTTAGCAACAGGTATAGAGCAGCCTTTTAATGGAAACCTGCTAGACTACACTACTCCCAATTGGCCTAGTACTTTTCATATTAAGTTAATCGAAAAAAAGAATAATATCTGGCATTTTTCTTGGTTATTTTACAGTATGATCAGTTATATGATATATCAGTGGTAGTTAAGCACTGAGCAGACAAGTAGTAGAATTAGCTGGTGCATCTGTGCTTTGCCTACAGCCTAATGCCCAGAATAAGCTATGTTCAGTAGTTAAAATCTTATCTTTAGCTGTTGTGCTTGCCAGTGAATGGCTTGTTTGATATGCAGATCTACTGGTGTTTTAATACAAGGTTCATTGTACGGACTTGCAATTCTACTGCTTTTCTGCTTAGTGCTAGACTACCACTGAAATAAAAACTGATCGTGAATTAAGTAAGAAAAATGCATGATATTTTGCTTTTTCAATTAACTTGATGCAAAAAAGCACAAGGCCTAGTGGGAGTAGTAACAGCTTTCGATCAACCAGGCTAGTCTATACTGCTACCGGTACCAGACTACATACCAGCACTTTTGCTATTATCCGCAGTTAGCTCAACAGTAGACCAGGGTTGCCTTGGTGGGGGGGGGGCTCGGTCCCCTAGTCCTAAAAAACTGTTTGCAGGGGGGGCTGTTAAAATCGGCCAAGACCTTGTGAACGCATTTCGCAAACGGTTTGCGAGGGGGGCGTGAGCATAGCAGTGACTTAATCTGTGGCGTCGAGAGGGGGGCAGGAGGGTACAAAGTACCGGGGCCCGTCATCTTTTGAGGGTCCAAAAACAAAAAAGTTGACATGCAGTTTGGCCAGACAAAGCGCCATCGCAAGACGAAACCTTTTTTTTGCTCTGCACTAGATTTTTAGTGGAAAATGGGACATCTGCGGAGTGCGGACGTGGTAATCTTTTTTTGTTTTTGTTTGGAGACGCATGAAAAAACGGGGCCCCAATCTCAAGGGGTCCGCAATGGTGTCCTGCCCTGGGGCCCTCGTTGGCTCTCGGCGGCTCTGGATTTAATGATTGAGCGTGTAGCCCTATTTTCAAGTCTTTTTTTCATCAAACATCAAAACTTGTTTCCCCAAAACAGCTGCATCCTTCCCATTAAGTCGATTAAGACATTGCAAATAAATTGTTAGATTTTCTGCATGTTTTTTGAAGCGTGGTGGGCAGTGCCGTGTCAAGGCATCTCCAAAGTTCGCTTCTACCGGTCGGGGGGCATTTGTAGGGGCCCCACAATATTGTTGTGTAAGACTCACAATTAGAGGCATAAAATTTAAAAAAAAATTCGTCAAAAAGTTGCTGAAAAAGCACTATAATTGCAATTACATGATGTAAATTGCAATTAAATTTTCAAAAATTTTCCGGGGAAGCATGCCCCGGACCCCCCCTAGAGTTACCATTGATTTTTATTCTGCTTCAAATTTGCTCTGATTTTACCACACACCGAAAGAAACTGCGAGTACGAAAGTTGGGGCGCTCCTCCAGAAATTTCTGGATACGTCCCTAGACATAATATAAGGTTGGCAACCGAGTCGAAAAAGCGCGAAACTGCCCAAATGCTTGCAGATATTAAAGGGTCCCATCTGAAGACTTTTTTGAGGGGAGGGGCAACAGTCTTCACACGGCACTGGTGGTGGGGCGTGGACAAAAATAACTAACGCCAAAGGGATCGTGATCGAAAAAGTTTAAGAACATCTGGCGGAAAATAATGGAGTTTTTGCATTATACAGGGCCCCCTAGTTCGAATTTTACCAAGGCACCCATGCAGAAGACTAACCAAAGTAACTGTAATCACCCAGTAATTATTACAGTATTTTATCAATTAAACTCATAACCACCCTATTACAAAAGTAATGAGTAGTCCAGAACTAATAAGCGTGTAGCCAACTATCCACTAGCCAGTACGATATTTGCAACAAAACAAAAGGGCAACCGTAATCGTTTAATTAGCGATATTACCATGATAATCAAAGAACAATTTGTAAATTGCAATGTGTTGTTAACAATATAATTATATTGCCAACAATATAAATAAATTGTGACGAATTGCTTACTATATACAGTAGACTCCGCTTAACTGGCTCACGGATAACTGGATCATTCGGCTTGCTGGATCATTTTTTCAAAGTCCCTAATCACACGCACCTTTTCTATGCAAAAGTACGCCGCTTATCTGGATCACTATTTCGGATAACTGGATCACTTTTACACTGAAACTTACCGTAAAATCTCGTATTTGGAATGGCACGTACCTCAGTATTTGAATGATCACACGCTAAAACATGCTTTTGCCACGCAGTGATTATGCGGGTAAGCGGGTTAAGGTAAAGGCACGAGACAGCGGGTGCAAGCACAAATTGTTTAGACCAATTGCGGCCCATTACAATTTTCAACCATGAATGATTGAACGCTGTTAGAGGACATACATAACAAACAACACGCATACATTTAACCCTTCTCGCTTCTTTATCAGCCGAGCGCGTGGCGGGAAGCTGCGAATACTATTTTTAAAGTCTTTAGTATGACCCGACCGGGAATAAAACCCAAGTTTCCCGGCTACCAAGCGGACGCTCTTAAACGATACACGAATCGTAAGCGGGTAAGCTACTGATGAACCAAAAACAATAGGAAGATTTCGAGTCATGTTCTCACAGCAGACTTGTAACAGTCGACTCTGTGTCGTTTTTTTCCGCAGCATTAACTTTTTTTTACAATAAAACCACTTGATTGTCTTTGATGACTTGATCTTTTTTTAAATACGCAACTTTTCGGCTAACTGGATCAAAAGCTCTCTGCCCGAAGTGATCCAGTTAAGCGGAGTCTACTGTACAAATTTCTTACAATTGCCGACAATATTGCATGCAATTTAATTAAAAATTTGCTTCAGAGTTGATGTGAAATCTTATACTCCAAGGCTTTACAAACGGCGCTCCTTTGAAAGTGTTGTAAAAATGCTACTAAATGTTTTCATCATTAGGATAGAAAAACAAGCAACTACTTTGATGCCTCGAAAATCGATTTTATCAACAGGATTACGGGGAGTTGGATCAAAGTATGGTTGTGTTACGTCTTAGTATACAAATCATTGATGGATCCAGTGGCTCAAGCTCCCTCTCCTCCTTAGCCTAAATTAAAATCAAATCTTCATTATACTCGCGGTATTACGCCGATGCGTGTAACGAGTGGCGGGCCCATCTCCGCGGCTTAGCGCCTGGGCTACACAGCTCCAAGGAAACGTCGCAGCGGTGGCGAGCCGTTGGCGACACTGTGCCGATTTAACCGGTCCTGGAATCGAACCCCAGACCTCCCGCACCGAGAGCGTGCGTTTAGCAACTGAGCTAACGGCCGGTGCCTAAATTAGTTGTAACCTACTTATTATTGTATTAGTTTCTCGATGCTTCTTGACGCACGAAATTGCATTAGCATTTTTTATTACATGTTTCCCGCTAAAAAAAATGTGAATCCGCCCCTGGTGCGCCAATCCAAACTTAAGCCATTCTTTGTAATTTTTCTCATGACTCTAGTGTCTAAACTAAGCGGGCAGTGGGGTTGCCAGGAAAGGAAGTCACCAGTCACCAGAACACTGTCCCCCGTTTTTGAGAAAGTTTAATCTGAAGTGTTTAAAAATTCTGATAAATTACGGTAATTTTTGTAATTTTCGGCCTATTAAAACCGGCCATTTAGCACAGATGTTAAAAAATTGCTACGGATGCGGAAATCTGGGGTTCAAATCCCAAATCGGACACTGTGTCGCCAACGGCTCACCACTGCCGCAACGTTTCTTCGGAGCTGTATTACCCAGGCGCTAAGCCGCGGAGATGAGCCCCGCCACTTGTTACACGCTTCGGCGTAATAACGCAACAATAGGCCTTAATGAAGATTTGATTTTTTTGTAATTTGACCACCCTAAATTTTTTACTGACTACGCCACTGTGAACGGGTCTAACGTGGTTTATCTAAATCTCATTCAATGGCAGTTTTAGTGATGCAAGCAAAGCTTGTCTAGCATTGAATCGTAAACAGTATTTGGACAGTGCGCAGTACCGTAATTAGCCTAGAACAGAACTTTACAAATTGTTTGGGCCTCTATAGGCCGAATACATCTTGTGATAGTTTGCAGCGTAATTTGTGGAACAGTGCGGAATTAAATTTCTCTGTTTTATCACAGCTTGACTAAACAAAAGAGAGCAGTTTTTTTGAGCTTTTTTGATTTCATTGCTATTTTTTGATTAGTTTGGAATTACTAAATTTTTGCAACAATGTTTTTTTATTACAAATCTTTGCCGTTAAAAAATCTGTTGTTAATCATACTTTGTAAGAAGTTGATGCAGTAAACATCGATTTTTGAACCATTTAACTAACGCATTATCTGATTTTTTTCAGAAAACCACCGAATAAACGAATCACTTTTGGACAAAATACTCATATTTTGGCTCCAATTAAAGGTAAAGTTTGCAGGGAAGAAAGTTGATTATGTAAAGAATTTTCAATAATTTTAGCATGCCTTAGAACCGCGTTTGTTGCTTTTTCAGAAGTTACAGCCATACCCATTACTGCTGCTACTCAACTAAATTTTTTTTTTGCAATGTTTTAGAATGTTTTTAAACAACTAAAGCTTTGAAGGAACGGAAATAAAAGCTACTGTGTCTACTAGGGTGATGGCTACGAAAAAAAAATTAACCTGATGTGGGATGGGATGAACTTTTTTATATATATAACGAAAATGGGGTTGGTTTTTATTTTTGCTGAAAAAAGGTACCCCACCAAATGACTCTTTTGCACCTCATTTTTCATCTTTTGACCATCTTTTGCCAACTGTAAGTCGATGCAGCAAATTATGCACTGATAAGTTTATGGGGACGATGCTCCTTGTCATTTGACAGTTTTAAAAAAAAAATTTGTTCAAAATGGACAATCAGGGCAGGAGATATACACTGCAAATCTTTTCGGGTAGTAGAAGTCCGTAAAAGTGGATAAAAGTGCCCAATACCCAATTGTTTATGATGCAGTACCCAAAAATATTGGGCAAAAACGTTTTTACCCAAGAGCGCGAAAAAAATATTGATTCAAAAGCTAAACCCAAAAATTGAACTTGGGTAAGCGAAACATAATTGGGTTAAAATCAACCACACCCAAAAACCTTCGAAAACGTAATTGGGTTGTTTTAATTTTTGCCCAACTCTCAATTCTGTGCACCTAAGTAAGTTAGTACATCGCCGGAGATTATTGTACTTAGCTAATTATTACGCAACAAGTTAAAAATTTAAATTCATTCTAGGGTAAGAACCTAAAATGGAAATGCTATAAGCAGTGGAGGGATTCAAATTTTCTGTCAGCCGGTTCTATAATTACAAAAGTTGTACTTTTGGCCGGTTCTGTTTTAACTAATGGTACAATTAGGGGTATCAATATTGAGATATGAAGCAGCTTCTACTCTACTACCAGCAGTGCAAATATCATTCAAAATTATCCAGTCCAGATGTCCAATTTTTGCGAGCCGCACGCCTGTTGGATTTCTGCATCCATGCATAATTCTTGTTCACACATAAGCTCTTATAAAACGGTTGATGAAAAACAAATTTATAAATTGAAAAAATATTGGGTATTAAACTCCCAAAATGACGTATTTGCGTAAA
The DNA here is from genome assembly GCA_964006365.1 of Trididemnum miniatum. Lineage (NCBI taxonomy): Eukaryota > Metazoa > Chordata > Ascidiacea > Aplousobranchia > Didemnidae > Trididemnum > Trididemnum miniatum. Next base: position 9,366,667 of record OZ023249.1, read on the forward strand.
TTCCACTAAAGAAAAATTATTCATCATTTGTTGTTTTATATATGAATCAAGAAGTAATACTTTTGAATCTGCTGAGGTAAAAAATGCGCATAGGGAACAATCCAGGACAGTCGTAATAGGCGCAAGAAAAGAGTTAATATAGATCTTAACTTCCCGAGACTCACAGTTGGGTCTCAATAATGAGTTAATTCACTTTCATTTTTTTGGGTTGTTGTAGGCAGTTTTGGGTACATGAATTGGGTAAGATATACCCAATTAAATAAGTTGGGTGTCTCAACGAGTCTACCCAATTTATTACCCAAGTTTTTTTGGTTGTCACTACCCATTTTGGTTTGCAGTGTAAGCAATTCGGTGTTCAAATATCAAACATCGCCCTTTAGTCGAGGAATTGAATATTAACTGTTTCATAGAGTACTAGAGCCATTTAGATAATTTTTAATGGTGACTTACTAGAAATGATCGCTTAGTCCCAACAATGATCGCTTAGTCCCTAGAAATGATAGTCCCTAGAAATGATCCCTAGAAATGATCGCTTAGTCCCAACATTATTCTCCCGATCAGTTAAAAAAAGTGAAAAAATGCCAAAACTCCATCCAAATTTCTGTTTACACTCAAGATCCAGCAAGAGGACACAGTCTTCAGAACTTGCGAAACAAAACTCCAATGTCAAAAGACACAGTCTTCAGAACTTGCAAAAATTGAATCGCTGAAAGAGCAGTGAAATTAATGGAAGAGATACATAAAAAGTGTACTAATGAAAAATACCTCACACTTCAACTTCCATCGTGCAGCAAGCTATCATAATAGCAAGTTTTTAGTGTTTTGAAAGTGAACTGTGATCGTTTTTAGTTTCTGTTTTGGGCAAGTTTTTCTATCTGCAATTTTGAATGCACAAGTTGTCTGTTTTCTTTCAATAGACTTGGTAGTCGCTATTGCGATGTGTGTTTCTAATAATGCGGGCGAAATGAAAACATTTGAAAAGTCACACATATACAGTAGAAAGCACATTCATTAAAAGCTGAAAAATGATGCGCTGCCATCTAGTGGCAGAAATTACCTCTTATCTGAGTGCATAAACGAACTCCTCATCGCTAAAAATAGGTAAACCACCATTAAAAATTATGATAATCGCTGTAGTACTCTCTGAACCAGTTAATATTCAATTCCTCCTCTAGAGGGCAATGTTTGATATTTAAACACCGAATTGCTTATATCTCCTGCCCTGATTGTCCGTTTTGAACAAAATTTTTTTTAAAACTGTCAAATGACAAGGAGCATCGTCCCCAAAAACTTATCAATTTGCTGCATTGACATACAGTTGGCAAAAGATGGTCAAAAGATGAAAAATGAGGTGCAAAAAAGTGATTTGGTGGGGTACCTTTTTTCAGCAAAAATAAAAACCAACCCCATTTTCGTTATATATATAAAAAAGTTCATCCCATCCCACATGAGGAGTTTTGAAATTCTCAAAAAATTTTTTTAGTCATCTCCCTAATGTCTACTGCTATGCACATTAGGACGGTGTAAGTTCGTTCAGGACATCTTGGATGCTCCGTGCTTCAGCTCGTCAAGAAACTCTGTGCAGGGAACAGAGTTTCTTAAATAGTTTCACTTACTCCTTGCATGAGTATTGTCCTTTTTTGATGTTCATTTCTAAATACCAGTTACTTAGTTTGCTGCTAGGCAAGTTTAGCTATAGGTTGTAAATGCAACAATCTGTTCATTACAATTTTGGTTCAGGACTACAGCGTATTATTCAGCATTGCTACAAATGAGTTCTACAGTGATAAGCCCTGATAGCTGAGTGGTAAGAGTGTCTGCTTCTGGAGCAGTAGATTGGGGGTTCGATTACTAGACGGATCAAACCAATAAACTAAAAATTGGTATTCACAGCTTCCTTGCCTGACGATCAGCAATAATGGGACAGCGTGGAGAATAAGCCAACAACGCAGCGAGTTTACTTGTTGTGCCGTTGAGAAAGGCTCTTCACGGGATTATCTTAAAATGCTATTTAGGCGGCCGGCAATTCCTCAGCGAAAATAATGCTGTGATTGTTTTCTCGGGTAGGAACATAAAAATGCGAGCATGTAAAAATTACTTGTAATAACGATGTTAACCTCATTTGCTTGCAGAAGATCCACTTTTGGAATCTTGGGAAGGAGGAGATGCAAAGCCCCGCATTAGAAGAGAAAGCAATCTAGGTAAGTGACTTATAATTTTATGAACGGATCGACGACCAGATTTTGCTCCTGTTGGGAAAACCGTGTTTGGGGAAACAGAGCAAAAAGATGAGTTCATACCAGTGGTGGAATTCTGCGGGGCGCCGTTTGTTAAATCAAATTTGTGAAACGATTTTCTGTTTATTTAAATAAAAAGTGATTTTAAACAAATATTGAAAGATAAATAAACAAAAATAAATATACAAATTTTTCGGATTCTGTATTAAATAGTCTACTTAAACAATGTTCAAAAATAAAAAATAACAAAAATGCAAAAAACTTTGTTTACTTAATAAACAGTTTATACAATGATGTACATATCAGTCATTTAATAAATATTCACTTTCTAATAAACATTTAAAAATAAATAGACAAAAGATAAATAAACAAAAATAAATACGCGAAAAATTTGGATTATTTATGTTGGACTATTTATTTCACGTCTTTAAAATCAATTATGGTGAATGCTGATTCGCGAAAAGAATTGCCCATAATCATTTTCTGCAATCAGCAATCACCATGATTGATTTTATGGGCGTGAAACAAATAGTCAAAATGTTTTGTGTTTTTATTTTTAACTATTTATTTTTGTCTATTTATTTTTGAGTGTTTATTTTAGAGTGAGTATTTGTTAAATCTGCTACACGTAGATCATTGTAAAAACTATTTATTGAATAAACAAAGTTTTTTGCATATTTGTTATTGTATATTTATTTTTGTTTATTATTTTTGAACATTGTTTAAAATGACTATTTAATAAAAAAACAAAAAATTTGTACATTCATTTTTGCTTATTTATGTTTGAATATTTGTTTAAAATCACTTTTTATTTAAATAGACAGAAAATCGTTTCACAAATTTGATTTAACAAACGGCGCCCCATGGAATTCAGCCAGTTCGCACCGGTTCTGTGGAACCGTTTTAAAGAATTTTATTAGCTCGGCAAACCGGCCAGCAATACTGTAATGTTCAGCTTATACTTGTACCATTAGTTGAAACAGAACCAGATAAAAAAAAGTGTTATAATAGAACCGGCTGACAATCTATTTGAACCTCACAACTGTTTCATACGTCTCGCCAGCCTTCTACGCACAGTCAATCCAGGCTAGACTCATTCCATGCTGTTGGGGCTCTTAGTTACATTGCTCTTCCTAAGCCTTTCACCTTCGTTTCTTTTCTAGGTTGTTCTCTCCCATTAGCAGGCGACCAGCCATACGCAGCAATGCCCATTGCCCAATAAAAGCGCCTATGCTCTAACTTCTAATTCACTAACGGGAGGGAACAGCTTAGAAAAGAAATGAAGTTGAGATGTTAGCGCTTGTGATGTTTATTTGTTGTTAATTGTTATGAAAACATTTGAAATAAAGAAACAAATTTTATTTTGAGGACTTCGAAAATTTGGAGTACAAACAGAACGTCATCCTCCAGATGGAGGAATCAGCTCATCTGATGATGTCTCTGAAAAAAGAAGAGGAAGATCTCGAAATAAAGCTAAAGAAGGAAAAGATCTATCTCAGCATTCAAACGATGAATCAAAAGCAAAATTTTTTCATCTGATAAGAAAATCAAGTTCTTTGAATATTAACAGAGGGAGAGGTTTTGCGAGAGAAAATGCCTTTATAAAGAAAATGTGAATCTCCACTAAAGTCCCGACACTTCAGTTCTATCGTTGGACGTGTGGTGAACTTATGTTCTGCAAAAAGACAAAGTGATGTGCACAGTTTATTGGAAACTGGTTGTTAATTGCAAGATTTTGTTTATTGGAAGACTCAGCATGGTTGATATGAGAAGACTTAAAGCCCATCCCCCATAAATTTTTGGTTGTAGATATTAATACATTATTGTTCTTTAATGGTTCAAGACCCACAAAATTGCATGGCACTCATTTTTTGATTCGTACCCCCCGCTTCCCCACAAAAACGTCTGGGTCCACCTCTGTTCGTAAACACCTGAATGTTTTAAAGCTACTCTCAGTGCTGGGAACTCCGCTATTTTAAAGGGTCCGAGTGCGAGTTCACAAAATTTTGAAATTGCGAGTGCGAGTCTGCACGTCACAAGTACAGTACAAGTCCAACGCTTTCAATGCGAGTTCATGTCATCATGAACACGATCAGTTGATTACTCAACATATCTGTAAAGCACAACGAAAAACATTTGACAATTTTAAAAATGAAGTAGGCTTACAAGTACAGTATTATTATTATTTTGTGAGGGTATTTGCGTGATTCAAAATGTCTTCCACTTCACCAGGGTCCTTCTATTAATTTAGATCACAACCTAGGTTGCAGGATTTCGCAAAACTTTGATGATCCATGGATTAAATTGAATTATCTCCTTAATCTGAGGATGACGTAATCGCGGAATAAAACACGTTGGTGCATTTCGTTTTGCCGGCATATGATTTACCGATGGAGTTCTAAGTCTGAACGAGGATAAGTTAATAACCTGTTTTTACTTGACAAGCGCAGATTCGTGGTGCTTCTCCGTCTCGTTAATCAATTAACACTGGCAAATTTGTCAACAGCTTTTGATGACGCAACATAGTGAAAATTCGTGTCGATTCTGTAGCTCTGCAGTTATTTAGAAAGTACTAATATGGCATACCAATCTGCGGAGGTGCTATGTGTACGAGTGTGAGTCCAAGCCCTAACAATGTTCACTGTCCTAGTGCTGCGAATCCGAGTCCCATAGGCACGAGTACGAGTTCTCAAAAATGGACTGGAACGCGGTTTTGAACTCGAGTCTTCCTAACTATGGCTACTCTACGCTTTGCGCTTAAACAGCTCACACTTATGTCTTTATTATATATGATTGCAATCGTAAGTTGTTGTTTGAGAAAAGATCAAAATAAAGCTAAGGTTTGCGCCAAAAGTGTAAAGGCTGGAAAAAGCACGTACTGTAGACCAGGCCACTTGAAATAGGTTACACCAGGGGTTCTCAACCTTGTGGTACGCGTACCACTGGTAGTACGCGAAAGCTTTTCAAGTGATACGCAAGATATTTTCCAAAAATGCAAAAAAAATTGTTTTCCCGGAATCCTCACAAAAACTTTTTTACTTTACGACTGAAGGAAGTTTAGAGATATGAGTAGAATCGTGTGCGGAAACTATGGCATGACGTAGCATACTCTTATATGGACATTGCCGATAGCTCGCTTGCTTGCGGGCCATTTTTCTTTCTGCAGCAGCAAGCTGCAACACCATCGAATGTTGTACTGTAGCTGGCGTAATTGGAATGGTTAGGTGAATCTATAGATCAACCTAACCGTTAAAAAAACTTTTAACAGACACGATTCTGTGCTCGAAATAGCGAAACTCAGAGTTCAAAATTACTCCTTACTTGAGTTTCACGGTTCTAGCTAACATATCTTTGGGTGTAGTGAAGTAGGAACGCATACAAACTGCGTTTCGCACTAGTTTTGCAAAACGTTCTATATTTCAAACAAAAGCAGCAATAAACGTAGACCGGGTGTGAAAATTTTTCGTAAACTTGTGCATTTATGCATCTTTTGATTTATCATTCAGCCTCAAGCCGAAACCTCCCCAAAATTTTGCAGTCAAAAGCGCCCATTTTGGGGAGGTTTTTGCTTTAAAATTGTGCGCTGCCATTTGCCACCCTACTCTTTTAAACTTGGCACCCTTGGACATCTCAGAAGCAACGACCTCGCAGAGCTTCATACAAAGCTGCACCAGATCAGAATACACGTCATTGCCGCTTTATACGGAAGTGAGGTCTCGAGGGAACACCCTTATGGATGCGTTTTTTCCTGTTGCAAAAGAAGCTGCTTCAGTTCTTCCAAACAATAGATTACAAAATTCAGAAGACTTTAGAAGGCAAAAACTTCATTTTTCACTTTTCCTACTAGTCAGATATATCGGTAGTGATGAATCACTGTAATTGTTATCTTCAGGAGCTTGGGAGCAACATTGTTGATTTTGCAATCAAATTGACAATATCAGGGGCTGGCAAAGTGCGGCTCGCAAGCCACAAGCGGCTTTTTGACCCTCCAGATCTGGCTCTTTATATCTTTGTGAGAAACACCGAAGACCTTTTTCGTTTTGCAATTGCACTTTCACCCCCCATTTCTAGCTCCTGTGTGGTCGAAGACTTTTTTGCTCTTTCATCCCCCATTTGCATCTTCTGTGAGGTTGAAGATTTTTTTGCTCTTTGACTCACCGGTGGCAACTCTTCGGTTGTTCTACTTTTCCGCAAGTGGCTCTTTCAATGGAAACTTTGCCCACCCTTAGACTACCTTCATCCAAAAGCTCGATTCACAATAATGACTTGCACATAGTGAGGTTTCTTCGAAGTTCAAAGCTGTGCTGCCCAGATGCTAAGCCGCAGTGTTACTTGCTATGTGCTACAACGTAGTACTGCGAATATGATGCACATTGGAATTAATTACGTATTCGTTTCTGTATGTAAAGTAAACCCTTCAGCACAGCTCTTATACGTTGTTATGGAGAAAAAATATTCATCAAAGGTTTATGGTACTTAGCTACAGTAAAGGTCCAAAAGTGGTACGCAGAAATCAGAAGGTTGAGAATCCCTGGGTTACACAAATAAAAAACTTCTTGCAATATAGACTCGGTTTAGCAAATGCAATTAGCTGAGAGAGTTTCTGATAAATTTATTTTTGTGAAAATACTTTTTTTTGGAAACCACGTGATTTCAGCTTAGGCTTTTATACAGGGATTCGAACCGAACCCGAATCGGAGTTTTATAAACTGGTTTTACGCTATTTTTGTCGAACCTTAACCGAACCCGAACCGTGTTTTCAAAATCGCAAAGAGCGAACCGGAACTGAATCTAATAAAGTGAGTAGCCTACTTGCGAACCTTAACCGAACCCGAGCCGATTGAAAAAGCGGCTGGTACCGTGAAGTCATTCGCGTAACTTTTAAGCTGGTTCGAAATTAAAATAATAGTTACTTATGCTAGTAATATGTGCATGGTGAAGACTGAAGAAGTCTACGTTTGATATACCCGGTTCCGTAGTACACGCGCAACAGGCTAAACAAAGCGCTTTAATTTAACGCCACCCGTGGATTGAATAGGCCGTCGGTGTCAAAGCGTAGTAATAATTTAATTAACTCGAAATTGGCTTTACTACAAGCATTGTATGCATTACATTAGCCTGTCGATGCGAGAAAAATTGCTTTGTACGTTTCATTTTTTAAATTGACGTGTTACTAGAATTATTCCATGTTTTACTGCGAACCTGAACCGGAACTTCATAAACCAGTTTTGAAATATATTTACTGGAGCGAACCCAAACCAAAGCGTTTCAATTTATCTGAACCTTAACCGGAACTGAACTGAAATTTGAAACCGCTGTTGAGCCCAAACCGAACCTGAACCGTAAAAATTAAACGGTTCGACTCCTTGCTTTTATATGAGTAAGTAACTAAGTAGGTTTTATTTTTGTATGGGAAGTACGTACGCAAATAACAATCAATCAATTTTCTGGACCCGCTTATCCTTGGGGGTTCGCGGGGGCAGCAGCTCGAGTTGGAGCCTCCAAGCATCTCGATCCTCTGCAACAAAGGATAGATGCTCTGCTGGGATGCCAAGGCGAGACCGACTAAGATCTTCTACGTAATCTCGCCATCGAGTTTTGGGACGGCCTCTAGGCCTTCGACCTATCGGTGTTGAACAGAGCAGTTTTTTGGCTGTTCTTTTGTGGGACATTCGCGTCACATGTCCATACCAACGCAATTGCGATCTTTCTAGTCGGAGAAGCAGCGATTCGATGTTTAGAGATTCACGAATATCTGCACTATTAACCTTGTCCAACAAGGTCAAACCGCTAGTTCTTCGCAAGAATCCCATTTCCGCTGCTTGAACTCGAGACCTCACTTTCTCATTAATGATCCAACACTCATGGCCATAAGTCAGAATAGGAACATAGACCGATCTGAAAATGGATAGCTTTGCCTTGGAGCAAAGCTCCCGTTTTAGTACCACAGATCGGTGGAGCTGGCGCATTACTGCATTTGTTTTTCCGATGCGGATATCCAATTCGCTATTTTGTCTGCCGTCACTTGCGAATGAGACGCCGAGTTACTCGAATTTCTCTGACTGTTTTAGTGGTACTCCATCAATTTGGAGAAAGCACTGCTTTGGTTGTCTAGACAGACATATGGTTTCTGTTTTTGCTGTACTGATTTTCATTCCGGCAACAGAGCATGCATCAGAAAACCTGTCAAGAGCTCGCTGGAGACCATTTTGGGTAGAGTCGAGTAGCACAAGATCACCTGCAAATAACCGACGTTGTACAGTGCATTCACCGATCTTTACTCCGCCACAAGACTCACTTTTCTTAACTATTCTATCCATATAAATAAGGAACAGAATAGGTGAAAGAGAGCAGCCTTGCCGTAGTCCCACACTAACTCTGAAAGGTTTCGTCGTTGCACTGTTGACACGAACACAGACCTCGGAATGCATGTACAGCGACTTCATGGCATTTAGTAACTGGCCATCAATGCCATACTGCAACAGCACCGCCCAAAGCTTGTCTCTAGGAATGCGATCATATGCTTTTTCAAGATCAACAAAACATGCATTGACCTCTTTTGCATATTCCCACGACTTCTCAAAGATTTGCTGCAAGGCAAAGATCTGGTCCATTGTGCTTCGGCCAGGACGAACGCCACACTGAGCATCCGTTAGTTTAGGCTCGACTATTTCACGGCATTTCTTTTCAAGGCATTTGGTACATACCTTACCCGGGACACTGATGAGAGATATGCTCCTATAATTGGTGCATTTTCTCTTGTCTCCTTTCTTGTGGATAGGTATTATCACATTAGTTTGCCATTACTTTGGTGCTTGCCCAGTACTACATGCCACCTTACAAACACGAGTCAGCCAACGAACACCATATATGTTCATTGTTTTTAACATTTCAGGTCTGATATCATCCTCACCAGGTGCTTTTCCAGTTTTCAATGATTTGATTACTGCATTCACATCTGCTTCGGTTATCTGAATATCTTCCCCAACCTGTTTCTCGTGAATTTGTATCGGTGTAGCATCAACTGGGTTTAAAAGATCACTAAAGTAGTCTCTCCACCGATTCAAAATAGCATCTTGATCTTTCAGAGCCACACCATTTGAATCTTCGATAAAGAAAGCGGCTCGAGATCTTTTTCCACGCAAACGGCGAATGGTCTGCCAGAACACTTAGTTTGCCGTTTTGAAATCATCGTCTAACCTTTCTCCAGATTCCTTCCAGGCCCTTTCCTTAGACAGTTTAACTTTGGTGGCTGCCGTCTTACGTGCTTCAGAGTACTGCGAACAAAGTTTAAGTGATGACTTATTTGCAAGCCAGGCCTTATAGGCCACTTTTTTCGCACGAATAGCTTCTTCAACTTCTTGGTTCCACCAAGGAGTTCTTTTCTCGCTACTCTTCGTCCCTCCAACACGCTTACGCCCACAACAGTTACAGTAGTAGCGGACGTAATGACTGCTGTTCGATACAAACACCACTCAGTTTCAATGTCTTCAGTAGAGGTCGGAAGTTCTTTGAGCTTAGATGCAATGTTGTCTGCAAATGCAGTTCGTACCTCTTTGTCAGCCAATGATTCCAATTTGATTCGATGAGTTTCTCGTGGTCGAAAAGTCTTTCGTTTTTTCAAGGGTTTCAAAGCTTTCAAAGTGCAGACAACTAGGTGGTGATCAGTTGACAACTCAGCCCCTCTTTTAACACGAACATCAGACACGGTAGAAAACAAGTCCGCCGAAACGATACAAAAATCAATCAGGGAGCGTTGTCCCAGAGAGTCTCTGTACCAGGTGTACTTCTTTTGTGCTGAAAAAATGTGTTCATTATGCACAGCCCATTGGTGGCACAGAACTGCAATAAACACCTTCCGTTCTTGTTAATGTCAGGGTCACCATGTTTCCCAATCACACCTTTCCAGGATGCATTGTCGATGCCCACATGTGCATTGAAATCGCCCAAAAAGACAAGGGATTCTGATGAAGTTGCTTTTCCCAATGCAACCTCAACTTTCTCCAGAAAGGCTTCGTACTGTGATTCTATGTTAGGTGCGTATACCTGCAAGATACACAGAGATCGCTCCTGCAGCCTTAGCTTTTGAAGACAAACCCTTCCTCCCAGTGGTACCCAGTCAACGACACACTCAGCTATGTTGGGGCTCACAAGTAAACCAACACCAGCTTGAGCAGACATTGCTGCATCAACACCTGAGTAGAAAATTTTCCACCCACCGTTCAACTCGACAGTTCCAGAACCCCGGCGCTTTGTTAATGAAATTCCCCCAACATGAAGGCAATACTGTTGGGCTTCGCAAACAAGTTCCTGCTCTTTTCTTGTCAGTGACGAAACGTTCCAGTTCCCGATGGCTAGATCCCGGCAGTTGGGTCCAACTCGAGTACGTTTTCTGTGCGCTGCCCCCATTTGCCTCCCCAAACGCTTAGCTACTGCGTTGGTGGGTTTCCGGTGACGGTCAGCTTGTGGGGGAGACTGTAGCTTATTTTTTGAACGAGTCCCTCTGCCTAAAACTCGAACGCGGACCTTTTTATCCCGCGCGCCGTCCGATGCAGCATGAATTATTGTTATTACAACTTTCCATTTAGCTACAGCATTGGATTGCTACTTGGTCTGTTTCTCTCCTTCGACCTTACCGCCATGGTGACCCTGATGGAAGTGATTAAACACTACCGACGGCATTGCTCTAAGGATCATTGAAAACTCAAACCTCCCCACCACGTTAAGGTGGCAATCCATAGGAGAGGCGCAAATAACAATTAACAAAAAAGCAACAATCACTCGCAGTTATCGAATTCCTAGTGAGAGGCTGCGAAAAGACCATGAAGCCCAGCCCGAGGAGCTGAGCGGTCGTCGAGTCTGCAGCCTCTCACTCGATGGTGTAATTATAAAGCAAATTGCAGTGAGAGCTGTTTTATAGTGCACATACGAATAGACAAAAAAAAAACAAATAAAACAAGAATATACGCATACACGAATAGCCTAGATATCAAGTAAAAATAAGATATTTTCATCACATGAGCATCATCAGCAGCGGCGTCAGATAGAAGGACAACAAGAAAAAAAAAGGGTCAAAGCAATGAGTGATGTAAACAGATCATGGAAAATGTCCTAGTTGAGTATTGAACCCGCGAAAACATTTCCAGGGCTCATTGCACCAACCACTCGGCCAACTCTTTGCCTATATTTGTGAAAATGCTGAAAAAAATATTGTATGTCGTCTCGATGCTGACATCAAACGGTGGTTTTCATTGTCGAAAAAAAAACCTTTTTAGTGGATAACCATCATGGGACTCCAGCAGGGTCCTCAAAACTTTTTCGCTTTGCGATCTTGCTTTGTAAAAAGTTGTCTTTTAAGTGTTGGTAGCATTTTTATCTTCCCTTCACAAGTAAGATACCTGTATATGCGACTCCATTATGTGTGAGTTAGTTTCAGTTTTTCATCTTCGAATAAACTATTTTTCTGATGCAACAACTGCGTGAAAGCATTGCTTTGCACCCCCAACATTTTTGCGACTCTTGTAGTTTTGGATGCGTTGCTGTACAGCCCAACACCACTTTTAAAAGTGGTACCTTGCAGTAACAGCTACAGAGCAGACGTTCTTACTACTCGGCCATCGGAGCTGTTTAATGGCAGGGGCGTATAGCCATGGGCAGGGGCATAGGGTCACTGCCTCCCTTTTTTGATTTTTAACGAAGCCGAATCTGAAGCATGCTTAAAACTTTTGCACCATGGCGTGAGAACCAGCTCAGTGTATGCTTATGTGTTCACAATGGCACCAGGAGTGAGCCGAAACGTCCGCCCTAGTATTTTTAACTGTTTTTTGGCTGTAATATTTACCATTAGAATGCTTAAAATATTCTTTTCTAAAACACAGTAGACTTTGTAATTTTTGGCTTAGTATAGTTAGTAAATTTTACAGCTCAGATGGCAGAGTGGTGAGAGCGTCCGCCTCAGGAGCTGTAGACTCGGGTTTGATTCCGAGTCGGGTCAAACCAATTAATGACTTTAAATTGGTATTCACAGCTTCCCTGCTTGACGTTCAGCATTGAAGAGACTGTGTGGAAAACAAGCCGGAAAGTTTACTTGTTGTACCGTTGGCAAAGGTATTTAGCGGGATTCCCCCATCTTGGTGTGGTAGACAGGTGGCCGGCAACTCGTAAGCGAGCTCGTTATAGCACTATGATCGCTTTTTCGTGATGGGAGCATAAATATGCAACTAATACAATAAAATTTGCACCCTCTTACCCCAGTTTTCAGCTGCCTGTGTCCCTGGACTGGACGTAGACGTGCAATACGGTACTTGAAGTTGTGACAATAGCGCAAAAATAGTTGCTCTTACAGAAGCCTATTTTGATTTTTGCGTGCAAATTTTGCTGCTGTGCTAAATCATGATCAAGAGTAAAAAATTCAAAGCTATTGCTTCATATTTCTCGTTTTGGTCGCTCGTTGTTTTATGTTTTGCACAATCGCTGCACAAGATATGAGTAATTCTGATTTACTTTCAAATGACGATTGAGTACTGTAGTAACTTTGAATTATGTGCAAATAGAGAGTTCGATCTTTCACAATTAAGTAAGTGAGCTGATGTTCTTGTGTAAATACTTAGCAAGAACAGGAGCAGATTCAGAAATTGTTACAGAGTTTGGGGGGCAAGGGTAAAGATTCGAAAAAGTCTTTAACCAGACAGGAGGTTTTCAACCTATGGTCATGGCCCAGCAGTGGGCCACGGCTCTGTTTTCAATAGGCCACAGAGCTTGACTAGAAAGCAACGTTTGCATACCCGACTCATGTTGCTGCGCTCACTTCGTGCTTTAATTGTTAATAAAAGTTAATGGGTCACCACCATATTTTACCATATCAGTGGGCCATGAGCATAAAAAGGTTGAAAAACCCTGATCTAGAATTTTTGTGCGTCTAGAAGGAAGTATCGTAGTGTAGGTGTATTAAAATGTAAAAATAAAATTTAGGGATGAGTCTGAGCCCCTTTACCAACGTCATAAAGAAACAAACCAGCGTTTCGGTGAAGCAGCGGTTTAAAAAAAAAATCAGCGCGATGCTCTATGCACTTAAGCTAGGTTTGTCGATCAGTTATTTTAACGTTTAATCACTTAAGCTAAATCTAATTGCATTGTCCAGGCGAGCGCCTAGGAAAGTGACTCGTAAAAATGTACAATTGGAAAGACCGTTTGCGAGATAATTGGTCATAAACTGACTTTTAAATTTTCTTTTTCAAGTACGATGACAGCAAAACTAAGAACAAAAGTAGGCTTACGTATGTTGCGTATCGTAAGACGAGCTGTCAATAAATTGCTTTGATTATGTTTTTCATGCACAAGGCGAACCGGACTATAAGACGCTACGGTTTTTGAGAAGTATCAGGGTACCGTATAAAGCTCATTAAACAAAAAAATCAATATTAATGGCAATTGGCAATAAAGCACTACCGCTTCATGCTTCATACATTAGGTGCACCAGCTTATAAGGAGCAGATCAATCAATTTTGAGAAAAAAAGGATTCAAAATCGCGCTTTATAGTAGGGATGTGCTCGGCCGAGTAATAAGGCATTGCTCGGACTCGGCCGAGTAATAAATCATTATCATTTCGACCTTTTTTTTGCTTTGTATCCGAATTTGAGTCGAAATTAGGACTTCTACGGACGTGATGACCTTTTTTTTGCTCTTCACCTAATTTTGAGTTCATATTTTGACGTCGTTGATACTCGGATTCGGACTTGGCCGAGTAATTTCGTGAATACTCGTTACTCGGCGAGTCCGAGTAATTTTCCTTGAGGCACATCCCTACTTTATAGTCCGTAAAATATGGTAGGGTAAAAATTCGACATTTAGCGATCAGCACTTGGACATGAAATTACTTAACAGGTGCGGGTCCAGAAAAAAAACTTTACGGGGAGAATAAACATCGAAAATTGTTAGTTTGCAGTTTCGTGCGTTTAGAAGTATCACAGTAGCCTACTGTAAGCATAACTAAAAACTTGGGGGGGTCTTGACCTTCCTTGATCCCCTCGAATTGGAGCCGCTAATGATTTACCAATCAACTTTATTTGCACATCGAAAACAAAAATCTTAAGTAATTGAGGAGTTAGATAAAGAGTATCAATTATCTTTTTATGCTAATAAACTGCTGGTGCCCACCTTTCGTAATAACTTACAGTACTTCGCTTGATCAGATCGACATAAAAGCAGTCACAAAGAACTTTAAGAAATGCAACACTCGAAAACCTTGCTAATTTGCAGAAAGCAAAGACTTCAGCGGTAAGATTAAGACATATTTTTCTTTGCTTTTAAATCTTCTTGATAAGATCTTGGCTTTTATATCCTTTAAGTGGTTTTGAAATGAAGAAAGTTGCAAGCTTAATAATTCTGAAATACCTCCTCAGAAAAATCTTAAATTATTCATTATTCTATGCATACTGGAGTGTGCTGTAAAATTGTTTTACAATATTTCTCTTCGTTGGGACAAAGAAACAGGTGTAATCCGAAAAACGCATACAGAGCTTACTGCAGCTTGCCAAAGTGAGTAAATTTTTAGAAGTGCATGATAAGTGATGTGAATCCATTCTTTGATAAAGAGAATTTTTGCTGAAAATCAATTAGGAATCTTTTCATTTTCAAACCAGCCGTAAAGCATTTAAGATAATCCCTCATTTGAAGCGAAAGGAGCATTAAATTAAAAAAACATTCTACAAAAAATTCATTGATTTTTTTTCTGTACTAGTTATTACATCGTTGCTATTATTGAATCAAAAGCAATAAATAAGTGATATGTTGAAAGAACCCATAATATGGCGCCGATGCCGCAGAGATTCACAGGAAAAGTAGTGAAACAATTTTAGAAATTATGCAATGTTGCTAGCAGGACAGCGAAATCATAGTACTTTCAACTAAATTCGAGTTTACTAAAAACTTGAAAATCCAAGTTCGAGTTCTTCATTTTGATTTTCCGAGTTCGAATTATAGAAAATTTTATTCAGTTCATGCTCAGTTTGAAGGTTTTTATAACGATTTCGGGCCAAGTTAAAAGCTCAATCAACTTTTGACAAATCGAGTTTAGGTTTGAGTAGAGAGATCATTCTCAAGTTCGGTTTCGAGTTTGGGAAAAAGATCGAGTACTGTTAGTTCATGTTCGCAGCCATGCGTGCAACTTAGTGATATTTTGCTCTATGACGGAGCATACGCGATCATTTGGATATGAAATAGCAAAAGCTAGATAACAAACAAGACAACAACAGGATGATTACGGAAAGCAAGTAGTGTCTTCGAGTTAAGTAGCCACCCGAAAGACAAGCCGCCAGTAATGTTTTTTTTTTTCGAAAAAAAAGCCATTGTGGAAAAAAAAACGAAAACACGAGATAACTCTTCATTGGATTTTTTAAACGTTTCGACACATTAATGACATCATCGGCAGAGTAGTCGCAAAGTAAACCAAACCCGCGTAAAAAATGACTTCTCGTTCTGCGCTGATTTTTTTTTTTTTTGAAGTTGCGCTACCCATTGGCGCGTGTTTGCTCCCTGGCAGCATACAATGACTCTTTATTTTACGTCTTATGAATAATCAGTTTCCAATAACGGAGTTTTTTTCAAATATTAAACAGGAAATTGAACAGCAATTGATGAAGACTGTGAAGTGAGCTTGCGTTCTTCGAGTCAGCGGCTACTCGGTTTACATGTCAAAATGTAATCGGCTCCAGCCGTGAATCGAACCCTTCATGTGGGATCTGTAACCTGCGCGCGGTACCGCCACGCTATGCCGCTGATGAGGCATTTTCGACCCGATTTTAGTCCCTAGAAATGAAAAGTGGGTGTTTACTGCCTAAAAAAGTTACGGAATAAAATAGTAATTTTTTTATATATTTGGTCTCTGCAGGTCCATGTTGGTTCCCTACAGGTGTGTTGTGAATTACGAACATTGCCGTTCAAAAATACCTGATATAATTCTTGTTTATTTTAGATATTTGTCAAGTGCTGAAGAGCGGGATGATTAGAGTTACGAAATTTCTGGATGAGTAAACATTAAGTAAATAATAAAAAAGTAACAAAAAATGGGGCAATGCTGTGGGTGTGGCGGGTCGAAAAAAATCAACTTTGTGGCAGAGTACAATTACACCATGGCTGAACTGACTCAGAAAACCGGCATGGACCTTACTTTGCTGAGAGACTACTATATGGATTTTGTGAAAGTAATGTAGTTATTTGTACATTTAAATGAAAAATGTTTGAGATTGTTTTAAATACATTTCCATTAGAAGGCAAATGCAAAGTTCAAAAATGAATACTGGTACTTATGCTCTATGAATGTCGGTAGAGGGGTTTTGCTCACTGTCCTTGAAGTTGACGTGCTTTATCATGTACGGTGTACTATATTTTATGAGAGTTAAACGGTTGCCGTAATGGTTAAAGACATCGCTATCATTGCTGGAGATCTCGAGGTTGATTTTCGGATCGTTGAAATCGGACACAGAGTCGCCAACAGCTCGCCACCGCTGCGACGTTTCTTCGGATTTGTGCTGTCCAGACATCAAGCCGCGGAGATAGGCCCCGCCACTTGTTACACGTCTCGGCGTAATACCGCGAGTATAATAAAGATTTGATTTTTCTGTTGATGTTTCTTTTTCTGTAGCAAAAATTATAGTTTTGACCTCCCTGGAAGCTTTTCTGCTTGCGCCCTTGTCTATCACGCCAACTTACATCGTCCACTTTTTTAGGAATATTCACACCGAAAAGTAACGCTTTCATCAATTTTACTTTGCATTGATGAGCAACTGAAAAAATTGGTGAAAAAACTTGGTCAAAAAAATTTAAACTTCGACCCATTTTCTTTGTACGTAGCCCTACAATTTTGACGAAATCATGCGACTAAATCCAATTTTAAATTCAAAGGCGTTATGGTTATTTATGAACTTTCTGTAAAGTGTAAACTGTCAAGAACTCAATTTTTCAGCTGTTAGTCCACCTTTCCAAAAATCCATGGAATTGCAACTAATGTTTCTTGTTATATTTTCTTGTTTCAATGATGAGTTGTGACTATATATATTATGCGCTATACTGACGAACCCTTGAGCTTTTGGATCACAAAAATGACCTTGCGGGCTGTGTCCTTATTAAAGCTTTCATACTTTTAATTAAAAAAGATTAACGATGAACCACGCAACAGTAGTTTCACAATTTTAAAACTACAGACTACGATGTATAAATATTTAATTTAGGATAGTTGGAAACATGAAAAAATTGCAATGTAATTATTGCTCTCATATGACTGTTAATATTTGGTTATATCAGACGTATTTTACACTGCGTTTCATTCAACCTGATTGAAACACAGCACTGAGTGTTTATTGCAAAAATTGCAGCCTCCATGAATTTTTGATGATGTAGGTAGTGGGATGGCAAGTTGTCCAAAATCTAAAAAAGGTTTGCTTATAAGCCTTATTTGCACGTAAATTTTCTCAAAACTAAACATGTTAAGGCAGCAGGGTAGCCATGGAGAAGGATGAGGGAACGTACGCAGCACTGCCAATCCACTAGCTTTTTTGACGAAGTTTGACAAGAAATGTGTACCAAACGTATAAAATAAGGAAATCCTTGCACTCCTCTGCCTATTGTTTGTTTAGCTGCGCATTTATTTTCTTATCAGGAAAAAGCGATCAATGCGCTATAACGAGCTCGTTTACGAGTTGCCAGCCACCCGTCTACCACATCAAGATGGGGGAATCCCATCAAGTGCCTTTCCCAACGGTACAACAAGTAAACTGGCCGGCTTGTTCTCCACGCTGTCCCTTTAATGCTCAGCGTCAAGCAGGGAAGTTGTGTATCAATTTTAAAGTCATTGGTTTGACCCGACTCAGAATCAAACCCGAGTCTACAGCTCCAGAGGCAGACGCTCTTACCACTTGGTCATCAGAGATATTGTAACTTAACCCCCCAATTTTCTCCTGCCAGCACCCCTACTTCCCCATACAGGGTTGCGATGTTGCATCCTGTTGTACTTTCTCAGCAGAAGTAATTTATTAAATGATATTCCGCTTTCAAGGTAAAAACATAACATAGCAATTACTTTGAACCTTAACATTAATCAAGAACTTCACCGAACGGTGTTTCACATACCATGCAAACTCAGTGTATATATTATTGAATTTGAGCTTAACTTTTCCAAATATGAGTAGAAAGTGGAACAAGCAATTTGGTTTATTCATACCAGTGTTGTAGTCGAGACCGTCCTGCTTCGAGACCAAGACCTGATAGTTTTTTCGAGACCAAGACCGGCACTCTTCCAAGACATTTGGTTCGAGACCGAGACCAGTAGTAACCAAGACCGAGATCGAAATCGGCAATCGTTCGTCCTCTTAAAAATACATTTCTAGCACCAAGTTGAATCAATTTTTTTATTTTCCATAAAATTGCACTTGCATTTTAAATAAGCAAAAATTTCAAGCATTTACGCCTACTAGCCCATGCACGCCTACTAGCCTACTACTAGCCCATGCACTTTGAAACCACAGAACAATGGTTTCTTAGCTCATTCTTCCAGTGATCAAGGCCGCAATAGCAACAACAGGAATGCTCAAAAGAAACAGTGGAAAAATACTGTCTTTACATAATTTCAGTTTAATTTGTGCAAAAGAATTTGTGGCTGCAGTCATGCGCGGATTTTGGGGGGGGGGGGCAGGGGATCCGGGCCCCCCCGAAATTTTCAAAATTTTTGTAAATTTTGACTTGTTAGCTAGTGTCATAATTGGTATTAAAATCTGAAATACTCTAAACTAAGATTCAGGAAAGTCGTTTGAGTAGCAGCGTTTTTTGTGATCATAGTCCCTTCTTATTAACGGCTGGGCTGCAGCTATTGCTACTGGTAGGCCTACATCATAATCCATATGAAAGTCAGAAATAAATTCATGATGAAAAGGTTGGTTGGATTGCATATTCGGTGAATCAGTGTAGGCTATTGCATTAAAGCAGTATTGCGGAAAAGCATAGCACAGAAAAAGAGTTCGCTTATGTTGTAAGGTATTGAAGTAGCCTACTGATATGCCATTATGCTTTGAAAATGTAGGAACTGTAGTTTAGCGCAGTAGCCTGCTTGTAATACGATACTACAGGATGACCCAAAAAAAAACGGGCCCCAATTCTAATTATTCTAAATACACGGGGCCCGTTTTTTTGGGTCACCCTGTATAAGCCGATGTTTAGAGCCGACAAGTCATATTTCTGCCAATTGGGGTCCTACTTTATTTTCTGTAACTCGCACGCGTTAACCAATAGAGGGCAGTACCCCTTCCTCGGGCGAAAATCAGTCCAAGATATAAAAACAAGCACATGGAGTTGGCCGAGTAGTTGGTGCGTAGGACTACGGAACTGGTTTTGCGGGTTCGACACTCAGCTAGGTCATCTTTCATGATGCATATACTTCACTTACTGAAAAACCCAAGATGCAGTTATGTGGCTTAGAATAAAAAAATAAAAGAATAGAGAAAAATATAAAAAGAAACTAATGAAATTGAACTGTTGGCATGGACTACACTTGCTATCAACAGCCAGCACCCACAGTCAACACCCACCACCCCCTTGACGATTGCAAAAAAAAAAACTTCTTTTTTGAAACGAACCGACTTTTCTGTTCTGTCCAACTTTCTTATTTAAACTCGAGAAACTTTCATTACAATGAGATGCAACAATACCGGTAGTCCAGCTTTTGTGATATGTTTTGCTTGAACTGCATTTTTTTCATAGATGCTGCTGCGAAGCACTTAATAAGTAGGAGTTTCCTTAAATGCGGTGTATCTGTAGTAACTACGGCTGCGCACAAAAATTGTTTTAAAAAAATGAATCAAATCTTCATTACAACTTAATCGTTTTGTTACACTCGCTGTTGTACCTAAGCGTGGTAACGAGTAGCGGGGCCCGACCCTGCGGCTTAGCGCCTGGACAACGCAGCTCCGAAGAAACGTCGCAGCGGTGGCGAGTCGTTGGCTACAGTGCGTCCGATTTGACCGGCCAGGAAATTGAAACTCAAACTTTCCGCATGGATAGCGACATCTTTAACAACAGTGCTATAACCGGCCGGTTTATTGAAAAACTATTAAAATATAAAAAGCTAAATTGACACTGCTGTAGTGCTAAGAATACAATATAAATACTGCTAAGGAAGATCAGACCTACAAAAGATTTGAAGAGGCCCAGGAGCGGAACAGGGGGGTGGGGAGACAAAATTGTTTTTAGGTCCCGTAACTGTCTCAGGAGCTGGAGTGCTCCGTTTCTCAGACATCCCAGTTATGTGTTTGAGAGTATCTGATGATATCGATGCTGTGATTTGGGTGAAAAATGCTTGGACAATATCGACGCTATTTTTGACCTTAATCGTTTGATCAGGGATTCCTCTAGCGCTCAATTCATTATTTAGCTTAAAAATGTTTCGATAAGAAGGGCAGTGTTTTCTTGTGCTCCACTATCTTCACTTTTGCAGACAATTATGGAAGAAACTTCCCCCTTTATACTGAGCGCATATTAAATATTTATATCAAGGTTTATATGCGTTGGTTATATCGATGTTGGTTTTTTAAAAAAATTTTTGGAGGGAAGCAATTAACAGTTTTATCCACGTAGCTACATCCTGTTTGTGACGTTGCAAAAGCTAGCCTACTTTAGTCAGTTAACCTTCCTATGGTCCAAAAATGAGGTAAACTAAGATTTTGCTGTAAATTTTTAACCACGGCTTGATAGCTTGAGTTTCTGCAAGACCTTTTCTCTCCTTAAATGAAGCGCAAAGCATCAATCAAAAGTATAAATGAAATATTTTGGTTGTTTCCTTAGTTATGGCATTATAGGTTAATCATGGGTAACTGCAATTGCGTAATAATTTAGACTAGAAACATTACAATCCGATGCACTTTAATACCTCTAAACTACCGTAATGGTAGCATCTTTACGTCATCACGATGTGACGTCACTGAAACACCCTCCATTGAAAAATCCTGCGTACGCCACTGCTTGATAGCGTACTTTAATCATAAACTTTTCCTTTAGCTCCCTGAAAAGCCCTTAACATAGTAAATTTTCTGCCCCCCCGAAAAAAACTGTTTAATCCGCGCCTGGCTGCAGGGCTTAACTTTTCTAAACGCAAGCAAATGCTTCTGCATACGATCTAGTCCGGTGAAGTCTGTCAAATACAGCTGTATAAATAAGTCATTAATCGATGTGAGAATTACAATAGAGTTTCCAATGACGATAAATGAGTTCGCAGCTTGCAGGAAATTAGTTTTGAAACGCGAACAGACTACTTAGCAGGACAATTTTGTGGTTTAACCATGTACATCCTATCTTCCATGCAGTGAGGAAACAAAGCATTGAATGCCTGGAAATCTGTCCATATTTAATGTTTTATGTAATTTTCGTTTACGAAATCGAATTAGCGAGTTCAAACTTGTGAGTGTGTGATTTAGTTTTTAGAGCTTTTTTGTAGCCGACATGAAATTCAGTTTTTGCGAATGAATTTCGCTTGTGTATCCTGCTTCAAGACTTGTAAGATTGTTCTATTAGCAGGCTGCTGTACTTACAAAGTTAAAAAATCTGAGGGCGCAATTGTGCACTTTGTTGACACAGCAAAAACAATTATTATATTGTGCATCAAAGACCAAAAAATGCTCGGTCTGGTGACCAACTTTGAAAGAACGAGATCAATACCGCACCAACTCGAGACCAAGACCACAAGCCTAAGTTCTAGACCGAGACCAAGACCAAGATCGCAAAAAATCGGTCTCTAGACCTACATCACTGATTCATAACTGATTCATAAAAACTGATTCACTGATTCATCACTGATTCATAAAACGGTGACGGCGGCCTTTCACCTCCACAATCGAGAGGCTAAGCGTGAGCTTAAGGTCTGTAACATCGGTAAGACCTTACCTTTCTGTCCAGTTCCCACTTATCTTGGGGTCAAACTGGACAGATCGCTCACTTATCGTCCTCACCTGGAAGCATTGCGCAAGAAGTTAAGTGCTCGCGTCTCACTGTTGAGGCGACTTGCCGGAACAGGTTGGGGTGCTAGCGCTAAGACATTACGCACAGCTGCCCTGTCTCTGGTCTACTCGACTGCCGAGTACTGCGCACCAGTCTGGTGCCGCAGCGTGCACATACGGCTTATTGACAGTGTAATAAATGACGCCTTGCGCATTGTCACTGGGTGCCTGCGTCCCACTCCATCGGTCTACCTTCCGGTTCTTTCAGGCATCCAGCCAGCTGAGCTTCGCCGCCAAGGAGCGACACTCTCCCTAGCCAACCGCAGCTCCCTGGACCCTGACCACATTTTACATGGCCAGTTTCATGAGTCACAGGACGTATGTAGGGAGAGATTGAAATCTAGACGCTCATTTGTACCTGCTGCTCGAAAATTACTAGACAGTCTTTCTGAGATGGATGTCCGTGCAGCCGAGTGGACGAACACGAAATGGGAAATGGAGTACTCTGCCAACGCATTGTCACTCCACGCTTTCATTCCCAAGGCTAGCTCCAGACCCTTGGGTATGGGTCTGCCCAGGGCAGCCTGGGTCAAGCTCAACCGTCTGCGTTCTGGTGTTGGACGTTTCTGTTCGTCCATGTACAAATGGGGTCTCGCTCCTCTAGCGAATTGTGAGTGTGGTGCCAGTGAACAAACCGCAGATCACATCATCTCACAGTGTCCCATACATCGAGCACCCCGAGGTATGTTTGGTCTAATGGTTTTGGATGACGAAACAAGATGCTGGCTGAAGTCCCTTACAGTCAGCATCTGACCCAAGCAGTTTGGTGGCCAGGGTGGTAAAAGGATAAACCCTCGGCCTTGGTCCTCCCATCTGTCTTGGAAGAGATGCCCCGCCAAACGACGACGACGACTGATTCATACAGATGATTTTGGTTCGATTTCACGCTTACACAATCATCGAAGTTATTCACATAAAAATAGGTTACTGAAACTCTAACTGTATTTCAAGTTTAAAATTTTCTGATGATTGCTTCAACGTGAAACGTTGATGGGATCAACTTTGTAAATAAACCAAAATCATTGCTTATTTTATCTTCATTCATAGAAGACCATTGAGCAGTGGCTCTTTTAGTTATACAAGTCAATTTAGCATTTTGCCTGAAGAGTTGGAAATTCAATTAATGGATTGAACTTGAAGCTGACCCACTAAGATCTTACGTTATAAAACGTAATCAGAAAAATCTAATTACGAGTGGATTCGAACCCACGCCCTCACCGACCAGAGACGTGTCACCAGCCCAATGGTTGTGGCAAGTCTCTATCGAAAACAATTGGGGAATTTATTAAACCGTTTTTTTATGACCTTGCGGCTTCAAAATTGAAGTTTTGTTTTAAATATTTTTGGTCGCCGGTTCGCTCAGTAGTTCAACATGCTCTATCGGTGCGGCAGGTCTGGGGTTTGTTTTCAGAGTCGGTCAAATCGTCACAGCATCGTCAACTGCTCGCCAAGGTTGCGACGTTTCTTCGAAGATGTGTGGCCCAGGCGCTAAGCCGCGGAGAAGGATTCCGCCACTCCTTATACGCTTCGGCGTATTAACGCGAGAATAATGAAGATTTGAGTTTTTTAGTCGCTTAAAATTTTTGTATCGGTCGCCAAAAATATAACAACATAAACAATATATTGAACATGCTTTCAAAAAACAAGATAAGATAAAAACACGAGAAGCAAGTGTAAAAAATACGAAAACATTACAATAATTCAAAAAAATATGGAAAGAAACTGCTGTTTACAGTATCTGTTTCGTGTGATGTGGGTAGTTTTAACTTGGACTAAAACACTATTAATATTAAAAACGGTTACACTTTTTTCATCTCTGGGGCGATTTTTTTATGACCTATAAAATAAAAAAAATGACTTTATTTTTCGAAACATATGACTTTATTTTTAAAACAGCAAGTTTATGCTGTTTTCCGTGATAAACATATCATATGTACAGCAGGCTAAGTCTAAACATGCACTTTGAACAAGAACAGGCTCAAAAGAACGAAGAATTCACTTGAAAATCAGTAAAAAAAATTCAAATGTGCATCTTACAACAAGTAAGATATTCAACTGTTGAACACAATTTTATGATAGAATGCGACGTGTGTGTCGGTAATATTTCGGTTTTCATGAATCATGGACTTTAACATCGAAAATGACCATTTTACTACAGATGCTGAAGTAGGTTAGCTGGTATGTTAACAAATTGGCATACAATGCTGGAGAAATATCTGGTCTACTCGTCTCCACAATGGTTTTTGCACAACTTTTTTCTAAACTGATAATAAAAAACAACTAAAAAGCAATGTCCTTCCTGGCCTACCGGACAGGAAGTCATGACGACTTCCTCTTGTTGGATCAGAGGCTATAACAGCACTCCATCACCAACAGTGCAAAGCACTCCAGTAAATCGTACCGTAGCGCGAGACAACGCTGTTTCTGGCTATTAGCCTTCATCAGTCGCCCTTTTTTTTTTTTTTTTTTTCTTATTTCAAGCCACTTTATTGCAGCTTGGGATTTTTGTGGTAGTGAAGTACATGCATCATAGAGATGACCTAGTTGAGCATCGAACCCGCGAAGCCAGCTTCGGAGCCCAATGCACCAACCACTCGGCCAACTCCATGTCATCCATAACAACTAAAAAGCAATGTCCTTCCTGGCCTACCGTACGGGAAGTTTGCTCTTCACCCTGGCCACGTAAAGAGTTTGACTGGAATGGTGACGTTGCCACACGAGTGGATATGCGTACCACAAAGATTAAATTATTTAAGAAATATTTATGCGAAGCGATGAGTGATCCTGGCAAGATCATTCGTCCTGGATGATGAATGTGTGTTACCTAAGGGCGGCTGATGAAGGCTAATAGCCAGAAACAGCGCTGTCTCGCTCTACGATAATAAAAAAGTCGCCTCAAATACTTCGTGAAAGTCGGCATGAAAACTTGAAAATGCACATTGCCCCTCTTAGCATAAAATTATCAATTTTAAAGTCTACAGGAGGTTTATCTACGGTGGTACAAGGGTTTAACAATTTGTATTTCATAACAAAAATCAATGGTCATATTTTATGACCTAAAAAAGAAAATATGACTCTATAACTCTTTGAATAGACCTCGCATCAACGTAGTTTTTTCGCGATTATCGGTTTCATAAGTTTTTGCGCTGCTAAAAATAATATAACTTTAATGACTTTTATCCCCTCTATTCATCACTTAACAACTTGGCCTAAACCGATGAAATAAAATGATCAACAATGTTTAACATAGTATAATTAGGAGGGAAGATCGGCTGCGTGGCAACTATTTTATAATGTCATACCATCTACTACTGTCTCTCGTGCGATCGTGTGGCAGATCGACATCTAAGTATCGAACATTCTCTGTAAGGTGGATCAAGAGAGGCATGACATCGAAAAGTTCTTATCTTGCGGTTTTGCGATCCTATTTTAGTAGTATCTATTCGCCATTACCCCTCAAACGCTTGACAGCCACCGTTGCTTCCTTATTGGGTCTCAAGTAAGGAGCTCAGCAAACGCGATTTAAAAATTAAGATTAAAAACTTCCAAATAACTGAGGTTATTTTAAATTATATTGAATTGAACTGAAAATTCAACAGTAATTGAGGGAGACTGCGAAGTGAGCGTGCGCTCTTCGAGTCAGCAGGCACCCGTTAAATATGTCAAATGCGATCGGCTCCAGCCGCGAATCGAACCCGTCACGTAGGATCTGTCACCTGCGCGCGGTACCGCTAGGCCATGTCGCTGACATCCAAAGATTTTTTGCTTGTGGTAGGCTACCAAACACAAGCAAAAAATCATTACTCCTGCCAAAGAGCTCAAATCGCGGAACGAAGAGCGATATTATTTATAACAGAAGTATCATAGAATTTCATACTGTTACCAATTACAGTATAACTAGAAATTTAGGAGAGGATTCAGCCTTCCTACTCCCCCCTCTCCGGATTTGCTAGTCTAGTCTACATCATAGCAGCTTGTGTAAGAGTCTTGTTTCGTTGCAGAAATACCCATCGGGAAACATCAAAAAAAAGCAATTTCACGGAATGTATAAAAAGTTCTTTCCTGATTTAATGCTGACTAAAAAAGACACGGACAGAATTTTCAACAAGTTTGATCAAGATAATGATGGTTTGTCTTTTTAGTTGCACATTCATTCTCTTGCTACCAAAAAGCAGCGAAGGCGCTGATGAGTTCACTTAGAAATTGCCAGCCATCTATTCACCAATTAAACGTTATGGGTTCCATTAAGTGCCTTTCCAAATGGTAAAAGTAAATTTGCCGGCTTGTTCTCCACACAATCCTTTTAATGCTGAGCGCCAAGAAGGGAAGCTGTAACTACCAATGTTTAAGTCCTTGGTTTAACCCGACTCGGAATCGAACCCGGTTCTGTAGATCTACAGGTTGATGCTCTAGTCCAGGGTGGTCCAACTGCAGGCTCGCGGGCCAATTTTGGCCCGCGAAGTAATTTTTTTGGCACGCGATGAATTATGGGTGATTGGCACGTTTAGGTCGGAAAACATTTACTTAGTCGTTGTTTTTGTAGTTTCGACTGCGTTTACTTTTTGCTTTTTAAATTAAATCCTGAACAGCCTCTTCCGCTTAATTTCATAATTTTTGTATGGTTTTATTCATCGAATTGAAATGGATTACGTTTTAATATGTTGCAATTGCAAAAGTCGAAGAACAGTTTCACGTTGGCAGCTACGAGGACGAGTCTGGGCCAGTGGTGTAAAAAGTATTTTGAAACTGTACTTAAGTAAGAGTATTGTTACTGACGGCAAAACTATTCGAAGTAAAGTAGAAAGTATTGACTGAAAAACGCACTTAAGTAAAAGTAAAAAAGTAGTCATTTAAAAACTACTTAAGTAAAAGTACTCGTATAGCGTTTTCAAACGTTAAAGTGTCAACTACACACTTGCCGATGCGGTAATGATGGACTTGCTTTGAAGGTGGCAAAATGGTGAACCAAAAGAAATTATTACCGCCCAGATGGCCGATTGGATAGAGCGTCTGCTTCTGGAACGGTAGAATCGGGGTTCGATTCAGAGTTGGTTTAAACCAATGACTTAAGAATTGGTATTTATAGCTTCCCTGCATGACGTTTAGTATCAAAGGCGACAGCGTAATTCTTATCGCATGGAGTGAAGTTTCCATGGCGATGACGAGACCGAGTGTTATGGAGTTGAATAATGGAGAATTGGAGTGTAAATACAGATTTTAGGCGCAACGAGGGATTTCAAGGCGAGACTGTAATTCAAATGCCACAATAGTAAACTACTTCCACTTTTCTAAAATAAAAACTACCTAAGTAGAGTTACTTTATACTAAAAGTACTTAAGTAAACGTAAAACTAGCCAAAAAAAAATTACTCAAAAAAGTACTCGTTACCGAAAAAAACTACTCAAGTAATCTACTCAAGTAAAAGTATTTCGTTACTTTACACCACTGGTCTGGACCAACAGCAAAATGATAAAACACTCGACTTCCACTCGCTTGCTTAAAACTCTCGATCGTATAGAGTCCTTCACGATCACTTTTAATTGTCTAACCTTACTCAAAAAAGTATGTCGAGAAAAGACGGGTTACCGATAATTTTCATTTTTACCAACATGTGCCAGACATCAAAAAAAAAAAAAAAAGAATGCCAAAACAGCAGTAACGATGCAAAACTTTCAGTTACTGATTATGACGACACAATCGTACAGGCATGTGCGTAATAAGACATAGCAAGTAGCAACATCTTCTATTAAACCAGTGCTTCTCATCTGGGGTCCATGGCGTCCTGTTTAGTGGGTCCATAAGGCACGATAAAGAGGTCCACATCCTGTTGCTTAAATTTAATGTAGTTTTTTTATAACTTTTTTGCTCACGCATGTATTTTTATTGTGAAGCCGCGGGTCATTCTGCCGTGGAGATTTTCAATTAGATTAGTCGTGAGCTTTTCTGAGGTGAACACCCTTTTTTTTTGCTCCTTCACACGCTGGTCATGTTTTGTTTTATTGTGGAGACCTATCACCTTTTTCGGGGTTCATGGAGATATCTGAATAGGCATAGAAGTCCACGGACTAAAATCAATTGAGAAGCCCAGTATCAATTGGCCCGCGATATGAGCAAGCAGCTTTTTATGGCCCGCGATATAATTAAGTTGGACCACTCTGCTTTAGTCACTCAACCATCTGAGCAGTCTATGGAATCTCCTAGGACAGCCTTACTTTGTTTTAGCCATGAACCTTTTGTAAATTACTGGAGCAGTGATTTTCAATCTTTCTGATGAAGTGAAACCCCAATGAAACATTCCAGATACTCGATGAACTTCTGTGCATTAATTCAACTTACCGTACTAGTTTATTGAACCCAGCTCTGAATCGTAAACTTGAAAAATCCTTGGACTGTACTGACGAAACCCCGGTTGAAAATCACTGTGCCAGAGTAACATCACAAAAATAAAACAAAAGTGGACTCCACCAATCGCTTAAGTGCTTTCTGCAGAACGACGAACCATCTCGACTAGAGCAATAAAGCCTTTGTTATAGGAACGATCAACTTTCGAGAATTCATGATCGCTCTGAGTGTTCAAACAAAGGGAACGTTGATTGAAAAGCTTACTCTTGCGTTCCAACTGTATGACGTCAATGGAGACGGGGTTCTTTCGTATGGGGAAGTGAGCGACATCGTAAAGGTGAGAAGAATTTTATGTATAGCCGACATCTTTTGGCCTCATTTTTTACAATCAAAATCAAATCTTCACTTTACTCTTGTTATTACCCCTAAGCGTGTAACGAGAGGAGCGGCCCATCACAGCAGCGGCTTAGTACCTGGACAACACAGCTCCACAGAAACGTCTCAGCGGTAGTAAGCCGTTGGCGACACTGTGTCTGTAATCTGACCAGTCCGGGTAATCGAACCCCAGGGCCCAGACCTCCCTCGCCGATAATCATGTGCTTAATAAATAAGCCAATTAAACCGGCCGTTTTTTTTGGACCATCAATTCTTTGATGACTTTCCCTTTGGATTAAGAGCTGATATTTGGCCACCAAGTTCCAAAAAATATCCTGGCTCGGCTCGTTTTTATGAGCGAACTATCGATAGCTTTTGGCTCGCATATTTATGTGGATGAAAAGGGCTGACATAATTTCATGTCTGAATAAACTGCGTAGGCCTACCGGTTCACCAAAAACTTATAAAGTTTGAGCGTCTTAACAATTTTATTGGCTCAAAAATTTTTTCGTCGATAAAACACTAAAACCTTTTAATACGGGAGAATAGTGGGCTAAAATCTTAGTTTCAAATAAACAGAAGGAAGACAGCAGTACCAAAAAGAGTCATTTTTCGTTAACAGAGACACGATATAGATCTATTGAATATTTGTACGTATCGGTGATACACTGGCCTACAGCAGCCCACACTGTAGTATTTTATCAAGCAAGTCAAGTAAGGAGCATATTTGATACTTCTTGATTAAAGCTGGCTAGTTGCTTCAGAAACCTTTAAAATATTTTTTTGGAACCCTCCATGGAACCCATTATGGAAATTACTGAGAACTATGCGTTAAGAGTTAGGCTACTTTTCAGAGGCTTGATTGCGAAAGCAACAATTGCGAAAGCAACGATTGCTTTATGCTGCAGTAAGATGTGCCTTCATTTGTTTACTGAATAAAAAGTCTCCCAATAACTTGATTGCTTTGTATAAACATTCAAACTAAGCATAACGCTGTAGTCTGTTTATATTTTCTGTAAACCAGCTCTCGAAGCCGTGTTAACCCATTTGAGAATACCACCCCTTGTTTTGAGCTTCAGTATTTTCTGCGTCGCTTTTTTGTCCCTCGTCGACATTTGTAAGATTTTGGCAGTAGAACTTCGTAAGAAGACGAGCAATAGCCTGCTTTTATTGGTTTGCTTCCCATATTATGCAGTAGAAAACATTTCCTTCATGAATTAGTGTCCCCTTCTCTTTCGTTGTTACTTTACGTTTTAAAACAACCCTTGAAAGTTTTAATACTCTGTTTTATCTTATCCATAAAAGCATTGCTGTTGTTAAATAAATATCTTGGTAGATTCAAGCTTTTTCAAACAATAGTAACATTACTAATTCATTGGCAATGTGCTTTTCACTCCACGATAAATGTCGAAGTCGTATAATCACTGGTCTGATCAAATATTCATAAGGGTTACTTCATTAAAAAATTTACATCAAAATATGTGGCTTGCCGCAAAAAGCAAATTATTTTGAAAACCACTTTTCACCAAGTAATTAAAATGACAGCTCTGCAGCTCCTGCCGAAATAAAAGAAATCTTACGCTTATTGACGAAGGCAACGCTGACGGGATGAGTATGAATTCAAAGCTAAGCTTATACCCTATCCACTGGTGGATTCAAGGAGTTAATGACCATCCTCTAAATTTTTAGCTTGCCTATTAATCAATTAGTCGGATTCTTCAATATTCCTGGAAGCATGACATTGCAAGACAAGCACTTTTAGCTCCTCTTGCTTCCTTCTGAAAAAGTATCTACAATGATTGCTGCGATCTGGTTCAGTCAGGTCGAGAGCAAATTAACAACCGCGATTGAAAGATCGCGCTTAAATTCTTTTTCAACAGTTGGATACGAAGCTTCGAATGACTTCTTTTTACTTGGCAAAAAATTAATATTACACTGCAATTTGCAATGGTTAAAAACGTCTGCTGTGCTACGAGAGACTGGAGTTTTACTCGAGCTTGGGCGATGCTAAACATTTTTTGATACTGATTAAAAATCGAAAAAATAAACAATGGTGCGTTGCTGATGGCAGAGGATAGTAGAGTTTAAATAAAAAGTTTGCTGAAAAAAATTTTCAAACAAATTTTCTTGAGAAAGTTTCAATTGCATTTAATTGCTCAATGTTCTTCGAGCCAAACCCAGGCGTTGCATTGCAGGAATAGGCTACATCAGGGCTTTCCAAACTAGGGGTCGCGACCCCGCGAGGGGTCAAGTAACAAACTTCAGGGGGCGCAGGGAGTATACAAATTTTAAGCAAAGTATTGCGTATTATGTATAGTATGCTGTTAAGCTTTTTAAACTGGTGTAATTGCGCAAACATCATTCTTAACTTAGCTGTAGAATGTAGATTCTGGCCTATCTCTAGGCTAGTACGAAATAGTGAGGCAGCAGGTGAGTGCTGTAGTTTTATGTATAAACTGTTTTGCTTCGTCACATCGGTATCACGTGACGCGACTGAACGCATCTTTTTGTTTCATCGCTTCGGTTTGCGACGCCATGTAGAACACTGCTGGCGAGGGGCTAGCACCGGTAATTAAAAACTATTTTAAGCAATGGATAGCTGGTTAATCAATGGTTAGCATTAAAGCCGAATATCCATCATTATCGGACTCGGCAGTAACCGCATTCCGGCCGGTTGTCTCGACGTATCCTGCAAGTCAGCATGTTTAACGTTGACAACAAAACATCGTTCCGGCATAAGCAACATTCAAACCATCTCGAGACCGGCATTAACAAATATTGAGCTGCAGCGGGATTTGGTTTGTAGGCGAAAGCAATCGCACCCATCACATTACATAAATGTGTTTGCTTTTTTGTTTTTGGTTTTAATAAGCTACTTAAGTGTAAACTAGTAGGCATTGCAGGCATCAACAGCTCAGGTGGCCGAGAGGTAAGAGCGTACGCCACGGTAACTGCTGCCTTGGGTTTTATTCCGAGTTGGGTCAAACCAATGACTTTAACATTGGTATTCACAGTTTCCGTGCTTGACGCTCAGGATTAAAGCGACAGTGTGGAGAGCAAGCGGGCGAGTTTACTTGTTGTGCCGTTGGGAAAGGCACTTAGCGGGGTTCCCTCATCTTCGTGTGATAGACAGATAGCTGGCAACTCCTAAATGAGCTCGTAAAGCGCATTGATCGCTTTCTGGTGATTGGAGGATGAATATGCTACAAAAATGAAAAATCAATAAATAAATAATTGAGCAGCGGTAGCTTGTTTTTAGTTTTCGTCTTTCAATAATTATCACAAATGCATATTTTGCAAATGCATATTTCTCATTTTAACCGTGAAGGGTCGCGAATAATTTCAAAAGATTAAAAAGGGTCGCGAGCGAAAAAGTTTGGGAAGTCCTGGGCTACATCATTCAACAAAACAGTAAAGGGTGTGGACTCTTATGAACTAAAAACCTGTTAAACGTTCCGTAAAACAACAAAACTTTGATGAGTTCGGTATTTTTTGTCTCCCCAATTAAGCTAGAGAAAATCGGAAAAATCCTGCATGAAACTATGATTTCTGATTTGATTACTTCATTTTTATCTCCAGTCAAAGCGACCGATGCTCTAGAGCAGAGGTGACGAACATGCGGCCCGCGAAAGAATTTCCTGTGGCCCGCGAACATTTTGGCGAGACCAGTACTTTTAAACATTTTTTTCCCGTCTAATCTTTGCGATGCGATACCAAAAGCTGAGCCCCTGATTTAATCAAGCGCGTATCACACAGTAATTATATAAACGCTCAATACAAGTCATCTGTTTCAGGATTCAGCAGTTCATCCATTGTTATGAAATAATAATAACATAACTCGAGTCCGTTGCAGCTTCAGCATAGTGCACCAGTTTACGAGTAACTATTCGAGCCAGAGCTTAGCTTGCCTTACAGTAGTAGGATTTATGTGAGTTTGCGGAAATGAATTGGTGAGGTGGCAGTACCATTTATCATATGCAAATTTTACTGCTTTCTTAAGGTATTTGTTATTCTGTTTTTTAATCAATATTTAATTATCCGCTTGTCTTCACCGATGTCTTCAGCGAAAAAACGAGATATTGTAGATGAAAAAAGAGTATTTCAAAAAGATTGGATTGATATCCGATATGTATATGACCAGGAGCGTATTCAGAGGAGGGCCATTGTGCCATCCTTCCCCCTTTTTGACTCTGCCTTTTAGTAAAAAAAAGAACAAAACTAATGGTGCCAAGTGACTGAAATATGCCAGACTCTTTTGATGGTTTCTGTAGCTTATGGCCAGTGGCTAATCCAAGGGTTAGAATGAGAGGTATGCATCCTCCCATCAGCCATTTTCAAAATAGTTTTTGATGTATACAATTTTTCCATAACTTCGAACCTCTTCGAGAGCGATAAGCCTTACGCCTTAAGCACGCATAATCGAAAATGTGCGCGCCAAATGCATCATATTTGGCAAAGCACTCAGAATCAGGGTCAAAAAATTTAAACAAAATTTGCCTGAGAATTATTCAAAAAGCACTACAAATAGCCATTACAGCATCTAAATTTTCAAAAATTTTCCGAGAGAGCATGCCACCGGACCCTCCAAGAGCTTTTCTTGTTTCTCAATCATTTTCAAATTTGTTCTGCCGAAAAAAACGCTTTAAAGAAATATGGAAATTATGGCTTCCCCCTTTTAAAATTTCTCGCTACGCCACTGTTTATGACTAAAAAGTTATGCGGCCCGCTTGCTTATTGGTAAGTAACAAAGTGGCCCGCGACCGCAAATAGGTTCGTCACCTCTGCTCTAGAGCATTGGTCACTTGTTTAAAGGCCGGTGCCAAGGGGAGTCTGGCCCTCCCAATCGACATGCTTGGCCCCCCCCCATCAACAAAATTACTCTTTTGAAAACAATGACTTTTGTGGTTATTTTCAAACTTTGGCCCCCTCGAAAAACGCTTGGCCCCCCTAAGTCGACTGCTCTGGCGCCAGCTCTGAGTGGTTTTCAACCCATGGGGGTTATCAGTACCATGGGTTTTCAACCCATGGTCGGTACCCCCATGGGGGTTATCAGGCATTTTTATAGGGGTCGCGAGGAAATTTAGTATTTGTTAGAAACCCCTTTGTCGCAGACTCGGACATTGTTAACGTGTTTGGCGGAAGTGATGCAACTCAAGAGGAATTTATAGCCCTGAAAAATCACTCGACAGCGGAGGATGCCTTCAAAGAGATGTCTTTGCCTGCATATTAATCTGCCATGGTAGCTTCGTATTCTAGAGTGGCAAGCACAGCGATTCAACTTCGGATGCCTTTTTTATCAACCTGGCTGTGTGAGGCATGCTTCTCACTTCTCAGCATTACTGGGAATAAAGAACAAGGCCAGGAATGAACTAGTAGCAGAGCTAGATCAGAGATGTGCTTTATCCACTACCGAGCCACGCATTGACAAGCTTGTCACCAAAATGCAACACCAGCCATCTCATTAGTACAGCTGCCATGATGTGTATAAATTTATTGAGTCTCTCTTTTAAGAGGGTGATATTGCAATACTTACGTCAGTCATTTTTATTGCTGCTATGCATGCGGAAGTGCATTACATGTGTTTAATAACTCATAGTTTTGGAAGGGGTCGTTTGATTATGTCGGATTGCAATGTGGGTCGCTGAATAAAAAAGGTTGAAAACCACTGCTCGAGAGTCAAGATGAATCAATCCAGACTTGTTTAGGAGTTGCCTACTTGCCTTTGTTTTCGAGTTTTCCGCTTGAGTTTGCTTCTGACTTCTTTAATTTGCTGCTAGTTAGATTCCACCAAGCAGAGATACGAGTCGTGAAGTATCCTATTCAAGGACGTTACAACGAGGCTTGGGTGGGAATATTGAACGACCAATCTTCCAATCTTGCGGTCAAGGCCGTCGTAAAACCGACGCTCCAAACCACTTGGCCACGTTGCGTGCAACCATCGGCAGTTTTCAACTTTCGAGGCCTGTAAATTAAAATATTCGTCTTCACGTCTTTCAGCTTTTATTAGTATTTAATTACTCACCGCAAACTTAAGAAAAGCAATTTTGTTAGAATTTTTATCACTCATTTTAATCTATTTTTAGTAATTTCTCTATTTGCATTAATTGATCTCTGTATAATGCAGAGCCTAAAATTTACCTTTTACTTATCAGATTTTCCTTTTAAGCTATAGTCAAGCACCGTAAAACCAAGAAAAAAAAATAATAATCAGGCAAAAAAGAAAGAGCGGGGTGATTGTTCTAAGCATTAAATTATTATGCGCAATGACCTTCTGAAAACTAAAAAAAAGTGTCTGTTGGTGAATCATTGAAATCAACAGTTCCGTTCTCGTTCCTAAAAATAATAATTGTAACAATGTCAGTGGAATCGAACCGCACATTTCACGTTTATGCCAAAAACCAAGGCAGGGTTGTTCGAGGCGGGGATAAACAGCCCAGATGACTGAGTGGTGAGAGAATCCGCGTCGGAAGGTTTAGACTTGGATTTGATTCCAAGTCGGGTCAAACCAATAATTATAAATTGGTATTCATAGCTTCCCTGCTTGACGCTCAGCATTAAAGCGACAGTGTGGAGAACAAGCCGGTAAGTTTACTTGTTGTGCCATTGGGAAAGGCACTTAGCGGGATTCCCCCATCTTGGTGTGGTAGACAGATGGCTGGCAACTCCTAAGCGAGCTCGTATAGCGCATTGATCGCTGTCTCGTGATAGGAAGATAAATTAGAAAAAAGTTTTGCTCTCAAAACTGGCTCCAGCGTTGTGATACATGGTTCGTGATTCGATGTTACTTAAGGTTCTCATCTCATTTTCACCAAAAAGTCTGCTTTGCGACTTAGGCTTATACGAAGTTAAGGCCCGAATCGGGCGATGGTAGCAAAATAAACAAAAAATGTTTCTGTAAACAAATCACAAACAAAATACACAAAACCAATGCAAATTAAAAAATCGGGTTTGTCGCAAAGCCATTTAAAGGTATTATTTGAAATTACCGTAAAGGTGCCTCCATGAAATTTCAGCTTATCAAAACATTTCATCTCCGAAATGGACAGCTTCAAATTAGAAATAGTAGGAGTGATCCTTATCCTTAACATGACAACATAAGGCAAAATTACTCGACACAAGTGTTCTACAAATTTTTTAAAATCTTTCTTATTTCGTCATCATTTCAAATTTATCTTAATAGCCTGTTCGGCCGAGCTTTTCCAGTTCTACCTCGCATTTAGCATGTCGCAGCATGTGGCATTTTAACTGGAACTATCTGTA
Source organism: Trididemnum miniatum (assembly GCA_964006365.1). Classification (NCBI taxonomy): domain Eukaryota; kingdom Metazoa; phylum Chordata; class Ascidiacea; order Aplousobranchia; family Didemnidae; genus Trididemnum; species Trididemnum miniatum. The sequence continues at coordinate 9,402,918 of OZ023249.1, forward strand.
ACTGCCTTGCCGCATTTGATCATTTTGTCGCTATGGTTCAACGTTTTAACTCTACATAAGCGCTGCTGTCTGTGATGTTTTCAGACAGCCTTGGGAGGCTATAAATCTTCATGGCATTGTGCACTTGGTAAGTCCGGAAGCACAAAAAAGGTGATCACTGGTTATCATTTTTCGTGCACTACGTGAAGCTGGTTTTGCAGTTCTCGGTTGTCGTGCTACTAATTATTATTATTATAAATTGATAAAATCTCCTAGATTCAGTGGCGTAACTAGGTCTTTTTTTGGGGGCAAATGCCCAGAGTCTTTTTCAAAATGCCCAGGGTCTTTTTTTCAGGTGTTCAGGGGCGTATCCAGGGGGGTGGGCGCTGGGGCCAAATGCACAAAACTTTCGTGGTGTAAAGGTGATGTACGTGTAAAGGACAATTTGAGGGTGTGAAGACCTTTTTTTTGCTCTTCACTTGATTATGGGCAAAAAATTGCACATCTGCGTACGTATAATCAACAATGATCTTTTTTTGCTCTTCGCTTGATTTTGGGTGGAAAACGGTCGTGATGACCTTCAAAGAACTTGTCTTAATTTCGCGCAGTGAAAATAAGTTATATCCGCTCTGCTGGCATGGCTTAATTGCGCCCTCCCCCCCCTTTCAAATTCCTGAACGCGCCCCTGCTTTCAGAGAAAGTTAACTGGCATGGCTTTAACTTGCCCTCCCCCTCATAAATTCCTGGGTACGCCCCTGCTTAAATTAACAACATTTTCAATGTTGTCCATGCAAACTGCGAACCGGTACGAATACAATGCTTAACGACAATCGGCTAATGGTCTGTTCGCAGCCTCTCACAGGATGGACCATGCAGATATAAATGAAAATTAAACTGTTGATACATTTTTTATTTTTCTTTGTTGTTGCGTCTATCCAAACAAAAATAAATGCACTTGAGAGAACTAGAATGAAGATGCCAACGAACTTTACCAAACATGTGATTAAGGTGAATGCATATACACACCTTGAAAGCAGAGTTGAATTTACTGAGAAACAGACTAAACAGCGTCCAAATTGTTAATCTATCTTATAGCCCTTGCTGTGGTGCTTCGTACTTCCAGGCCGGGCCCAGGGGATGCTCGTACCTCAGTTCAAGAACCCCCACCCTAGCAGGGGCGTGCCCATAAATTTGAAAGGGGGGGGGCATTTTAAAGCCAAGGCAGCAGAGTCGGCTATAATGATGAGCAAAAAAATAAAAGGTCATCACGCCCGCAGATGTCTAATTTTCCGCCTAAAGACAAGTGAAGGGCAAAAACAAAATGTCATTACGCCCGCGGATTTCCTTTATATGAATATCACCTTTACTTAGTGCATTTGTCTGCGGGGGAGGGGAGGGGGCGCGGACTCAACCGCCCCCCTGGGCACGCTCCTGCCTAGATCTTCTGAATGGTCGCAGTAAACCTCATTTACAATTAAAAAAGAAACGCGAGTCAAAATAGTTAATAAAACACAGCAATACAGTATGAATCAGGGGTGGGCAAGCTTTTCACGTGAAGGGCCAGATTTGGGAAAACTGTTGAAGCCGAGGGCCGCACGCTGATTGGAAAACAAAGTGAAGACCTTTTTTTGGAGATCACGGTGTACGTACGAATGTGATCTCCCAAATAAACAGCTTAGATGGCCGAGTGGTATAGAGCGTCCGTCTCTTATGCTGTAGACTCGGTTTTGATTCCGAGTTGGGTCAAACCAATGACTTTAAAATTGATATTCACAGCTTCCCTGCTTGACGCTCAGCATTAACGGGACAGTGTGGAGAACTAGCCGGCAGGTTTACTTGTTGTGCCATTGGGAAAGGCACTTAGCGGGATTCCCCCATCTTGGTGTGGTAGACAGATGGCTGGCAACTCCTAAGCGAGCTCGTATAGCGCTTTGATCGCTTTCTCGTGATAGAAGGATAAATATGCAACTAAATAAAAATAAATAAATAAATAAAAGGTTTTCACCTCGTTTTTTATTCCAATTTTGCACCGTTGAGGCTTATTTTTTTGAAAATCACTGCCATCCATCATTTCTAAAGGAAAAAAAGGGTCTTCCGCTCAATTCACGGTGAGAGTTTAAGTTTGTGTAAGTGCCGGCGAGCCAGAATAAAAGGACCGGCGGGCCGGATTCGGCCCGTGGGCCGTAGTTTCCCATGTCTGGTATAAATAATACCGGTAATTGATTTAATACATATATATTTCAAGTGTTTCATCCAACGATATTAAATAAAAGCTGAAACCTTTAAAAACCTGCGTATTAGGATATCAATAAAATTGATTAAGTTTCGGGAAATTATTCCGGGAATTTTCCGAATCTCCGAAATCTTGAGGAATTTTGGGATCCCGGGAATTTCTCGAGAATTCCGATATAGCTATCGGCTTCTGACTTGATTAACTTTTCTAGCCAAAAACTTATCGTATTGCCACGCTGCCACCTCAAGCTGAGTCCACAGCACTTGCAACGATGCAAGGGCCTTATAGACGAGAACTAATTAACACTAAAGCAAAAAGCAGACAGCTGCGATTTAACACCTATGAAAGGCTCTAACAATGATAAACATCATCAATTACCACAAATTAAATTTTCACAAAACTTTGTTTGTTATGATTAATTGCGATTTTTGTTCCGGATATTGAGCACAGCGAGTGGTTCCTTTGTTGGCGTTAGCAATATATGGACACACTGTGATATTACCATAGATACTACTACATGCTCGTACAGGTATGCAGCAGTATCTATGGTATTACTTTGTGCTTTGTTGTAAGTTTGAATACTTGTAGTTAGCTGGTTAGTATGGAAGTATGGAAAACGATTTTCCATTCCATTTCTCAAATCTTCCATTCCATTCCATTCTGAGCATCTTCCATGTTCCATACCAAAATTCTCCTTCCATTCCACAGCATGCCCTGCCGGTACTAAAAAGAAAATGATATACAAGATAGGCATATATACTGGAATAAGTTATTCCGTTCTAGCATATCTGGCCATAACTACAGTATAAAACAATCTTGTGAATTGCAGGTTATATTTTCTAGTTTTCAAACAGTAGATTAAATTTTAAATTCATGATTGAATAAGGTCAACACCTTTCGCATGTAACTTGTCCCTGATTAGCAAATTTAATAAGTGACGGACCATAGCATTTTGAGGTTATCGTTATATATCCTCGGAATACAGCAAATGTAAGACGAAAATAGCTTAAGGAGGAAAAATAAAGCCATAACTATAAAATATTTACAGTTGCTTTATTTTTTCTCATCAGATATCCGCAGTACCGTATTGCTTTATAGTGCCGGCAATAACCGACTAAAGTCACAGTCACATGACACTTCCACAACTTAACATCAAAACCCAGCATTTTTTGTAAATGCTGAGACTTCAATGGGCAAACCTTCAATAGGCCAAGGTTAGCCTATCTCAGCGTGCCCCTGCAACGTAGGCTGCCAGCTTTTTACCACCCCGATCCCTAATACTAACTTATATTTAAAAATGACAGACAACCTTGCTAAATTTTCCTTTAACAACTTATCAACTAGGCCTATTATTGAGCTCAACATTACACATGTTAACTCAGATGTATGGGTATCCGCAGAAATTTTTGCAGGGGGGCAAAAAAGTTTTATAAGATCAGCGTTAAGCAACGTTTTTACAGAACCCGCCTGACTTTTTAAACTTTGTTAAAAATAATGCGATAAAATAATCCAGTTGAAAACTGGTGCTATCTACGAACGCCACATTTGCATGCAAACAGTCGCTTATTGAACAAAAACAACAACAATCGCGCCTTTTGCCAACCGATGCAGCATTAATAGATGCAGTAATTATCGAATGCTACAGCTGTCTGCTATTTGATGCAAGGAGCTTGATAGCGTGTGCCAGCATGGAGCCAGTTTAAAAGCCTCTCTATTGTGCAGGAACAGAAAACGTGAACAAAATTCCGACTGTTTTCATAGTTGCACAATTTCATCAGATTCAAATTTTGCTTTACCGATCCGTAGTACAATCAGCCAAACCCAGCAGCAAAGCAGTGAACAAGCAAAACCGAAATCAATCATAGATTTAATACAAAACAAGCGAGTAGAGTTATAATTTGGTATAATTTATATTGCAAGTGGTGACTCTAATGAGCTTACGTTACTATAACGCAATACGTGCTAATTTTTCTTCGAGAAAAAAATTTTTTTGTCATCCTCTTTAAAAATGCTAACAAATTTTCACGGATTATAAATAAGAATCCAAGTATGATACAAAGGGGAAAAAGTTTGCTTTCACTCACCTTGTCGTTGCGTATGGCTTTTCGTTAATGTTTTGCTGTAAGCTTTATATGGTAAAGCAATTTTTTGCAGCGGTCAAGGTACACCCACAGCATGAGAATCAATTGTTTTTTGTGTCGGTGATCACACAAGCAAAACCTGTAAATAGTATTCCATCAAACACTAAATTAAATAATCAACCTCAAAATCAAACCTTAAAAAACACACGGCATAATTTTCCGCGCTTTAGCAACTAATAAACTGGTAATGAAGTTTTGTTCGACAACGTGGCGCAGTGGTTTGGAGCAAAGGCTGATGGTTCAACTCCCCCTCGTACCTCGTTGTGACGATAATTATGTCTGCTTGGTGGAATCAGGGCTGGAGAGAGGGGGGCAGGGAGGAACAAAGTACCGAGGCCCGTCATGTTTTGAGGGGCCTAGTCGTATCAATGCTCGGAATACTTTGTTACGTTGCAATGTACAGTATTTTCCTGCTGGCTGGAAACAAAAAATTTGACATAGCTTACAATTTGGCCAGACAAAGCGCCATCGCAGGGCGCAGTTTTTTTGTTTTTTTTTCTTAAAGACACACGAAAAGATTTTGGAGAATTACCGTCTTCGTGAAGTCAAGACCTTTTTTTTTCCTAGAGACACACGAAAAAATTTTGGAGGATTACCGTCTCCGTGAAGTCAAGACTTATTTTTTAAGAGACGTGCGACGCGGGGGCCCAGATTTGATTTTAGTACCGGGGCCCGGGCTTGGCTCTCAATGGCCCTGGGAGGAATTTAACAAGATGCAAATTAAAAGTCCGAAGTAATCAGGGAGTCGAACCGTATAATTTTTCCGGTTCAGGTTCGGTTTGGGTTCAACAGCGGTTTCAAATTTCGGTTGAGTTCAGGTTTAGATAAATCGAAACGCTCCGGTTTGGGTTCGCTCCAGTAAAAAATATTCCAAAACCGGTTTATAAATTCCGGTTCAGGTTCGCAGTAAAAACTGGTATAATTCTAGTGACACAATTTAAAAAATGAAACGTACAAAGCAATTTTTCTTCGAGTTGACAGGCCAATATAATGCATAAAATACTTGTAGTAAAGCCAATTTCGAGATAATTAAATTGTTACTAAGCTCTGACACCGGCGGCCTATACTTTGATAAAGAAACATATCTTCATATTGACGGGCCAAAGTACTGCTTGTAGTGCTGTGCAAGTACTGTATTTCCTTGGATATAAGCCGCCTTCAAAGTGACGCGTGTGATCTCACGGAGCGAGCCGATTTTTCAATCGCTTCGGGTTCGGTTAGGGTTCACAAGTACTCAAATTATTCGGTTCAGTTCCGGTTCGCTCTTTGCGGTTTTGAAAAATATGGTTCGGGTTTGGTTAAGGTTCGACAAAAATAGCGTAAAACCGGTTTATAAAACTCCGGTTCGGGTTCGGTTCGACTCCCTGGAATTATTTAAACGGAAAACTTTTAAACGGAAAACTCTGAAACGGAAAACTCGGAAACAAAGGCAACTCGTAAGCGAGTCGGGATTCTTCTTATGCATAGCGCTTCCGTCGCTTTTTCGTGGCAGAAGGATAAAAATGAAGAAATCAATCAATCAATCAAGATAGGGATAAACAATTTTTGTTTTTTTATAAAGTACAAAAATTTGATCTTAAATATTTTATTTTGCTGGTTTAATCTGTCCTCACATCATCAGAATTGGTGCAACTATTACAGAAAACTATTATCTAAAATCAATTTTGACGCAACTGTATGTTGTAGTTAGTCGAACTAATTACGCCCATCCAAAATCCAGGGGGAGGCAAGCGCCCCCTTTGCCCCCCCTGCGGACGCCCATGCTCAGATGTAGCAGGGCTAAAATTAGTCCAATTCTAATTTCATTCAACTAAAGCACCGTACGTAAAGCTGGTAATAACCACTTGTCTAATAAATCTCATATTCGTAGCCTACCTTTATTACGTCATTTGCACCAAGAAAATGTTAATAGCAAAAAAACGAGGCTTCCATTTTATAATTAATATTAATTTTGTTAACGGTCAAAAAATACAAGAGGCCAGGGCCGTTGAGAGGTGAGTCCAGGGAGTACCCTCGGAATTTTTGAGGGGCCCGAAATTGTGAGAATGCCGCACGAAAATATTTTGTAAAAAGTTTGAAAGGCCTACTCTTGACTGGTTGAAGGCAGACAAAGTCACCCCTCGCCACCACCTAGCGGTAATACTGTACCACTCACTCACTGCTAGGGTACTATCCCTTCCCCCCAGTCAGCGCCACAGCTTAAGTAGCCTACCAACCCAAAAAAGTGTTCCGACTCCATAATGCGGTGTGGCATACTGGAGTATCGCTGTGATTGTTTTTAAATGCGTTATTGCTATCTTAGCACAACCATTAGTAGCCGGACCAGATTAAATTATGACGAAAACGGGACATCTAAACAACTAAAAAGCAATTTCCTTCCTGGCCTGAATCTAAACAACTAAAAAGCAATGCCAGAAACATCGCTGTTCGCTCTACGAAAACGGGATATTTTGAAAGAGAAAACGGAAAATTTTAAGAGTAAATAACAAACGCAGAAGTGAAGGAACCGTGATCAACCATCCCTTACCGTAAGAAACAGTGGAAAACGGAAAGAGTCGAGCCAAGGGTGTATGATTACAAGTTACAACATCGTCCCAGCCTGTCGCTAAACAATGCTATCGACTAAAAGTGGAAAGATATATTTAAAAATTGGTCTGAAATATGAAAAAGGCTCGCATTGCATTGTTAACTCTACGATTGGTTAATCGTTATATTAGTTAATCAGAAAAATCATAGCGCTGCTATGCAAATACAGTTTTCAGCAGGAAAGTGCGACTTATTATCAAAAACGTTACAGCAACAATAGCCCAAAAGTGTTTCATTACTCACTGCTAATCAATTCCGTCAATTATGTTTTTCCAAAGAAGCAATCTTTCGCAGCGATTTTACATTTTTTAAGAAACGGACAAACCAAATCCGTAAAAAGGGCTGCTAAAGAAAATAGTAGTAGTAGCGTCTTTTATTTCTGCACCGTCAAAATAAATAAAACACAGCAACATTCGATTTCAAATACAAACGGACGCAGAAAAGGGAAGAAGCAACAAAACGATCAACGTTGTAACATGCTTATAGCGAGAGTGAAACTTGAAGATGAGGGGATTAGTAGGCATGATCGCAACACCCGAGAATCCGACAATGCGCACAACCATTCCATGGTACTAAAAAGCTGCATTAACTTTTGAACGAAGGCGCTTTAGGATTTAATTCCAACTCTGCCAGAAAGCATAAATTTTTTGCTATTTTTTAAACCAAAGTGAAAAATTAGGGTTTCTTGTCCCTTTAACAAAATTAGTATTCTTTTCTTTAATTTTCACATCTGTTCTCACGCTACGTGCGAAAATAACAAAAACGAGACATCTGAGAAAAAATTGGCACTCTCAAAATCGCGTGAAAATACGGGACTGTCCCGCTCAGAACAAGACGTCTGGTCAGTGGTCACCCTGACCATTAGCCACACCTCTTAACTTGTTTTAGTATCCATCGAAGAAGGCCTGAAGGGGGCCCCTGCGTACGCTACTGGTCATATCGATATCAGAATGGGGCAAAAAAGAAAAAGGCCTGGCAGAGGATATAATTTTTATCAAATTAAGCAAAACGCTTGTTTGCTCTAAATTGGTATAATTAACCTAATACAGGTACCATTATGATTTGATCAGTTATAGTTAGAGGCGTCGTGCCATTGGGGCCCGGGGCCCCAAAATTTTTTAAGATTTGTTGTTTTTTATACCGTAATAAAATTAAAAATTTAGCCAGTGCCATTTCGTTTTCATCCTGACCGCCTCCCCTCCCCTCTTTCTTATACTACCAATTCCATTTTTGTTTATTAAATTTTGCTTCAATCAATCGCTTCGACTCAGGAGTAAAAGTTAGTTTTTTGATCTGTAGTTAGGACTTGAAAAACATTTTGCATGCGTTGTTGAAGATTATAAAACACTGCTACACGTCATCCCATCAAATGCTCCAAAACTATATATAGTTGCAGCCTCCTTTCATTTATTTTAGCCAAGCTTCTGCTTTTAGACGTAGGATGCGCTAAAATATTTTTGTATTGTCTGACGCTACAATATTGACTGCTCTCACTGCAGGGACCGGTATGTCCTTTTTCGATAACAAAGTGAGCTGAAACGAGTGTTCGTTATGTGAAAACCGTAAAAACCCGTTGGTGGCTGGGGCTACCGGTACGCCCCCAGACCGCCTAGCTTTGGCAACTGGAGGCTTTGCCCCCAAAACCTAAACTATGCCTTCTTGCTAAATCGTGGGGGCCACACTGATTGCGCATAATCATGACATATTTTAATATCTTTATGCATCACGACATATTTTGGTATCTTTTCGTACCTTCTCTTTTTTCGTGATGTTACTCAATGCTAAATATGGCTTTTACATATGTTGTCACTCGTCACTCGGTTTAACTTGTTACTCGGGCCCCTCCAAAATTTTTAGTTGCACGACGCTTCTGGTTAGCCTATAGTCCGATGTTTTTGCGGATCAACAGTGGTCACTACTCTTATTATTTTTTGCTGGTTACCACTCAGTAAAGATTGGTAAAGCAAAATTTGAAATTTAAAAAAAAATTTTTTGCTGGTTTGGCCTCCACTACTATTTTTTTTTTTAATTTTTCAGTGTTCAAAGTTACCTCGAATTTTCGGATAACTTAACCAAGAAACTTATTCTTCCGGTTTTTCAATTTGGTTCCGCTTACTGTTTTGCTTTGGTCAGAAATTGGCGTTAAAAGAAATGAAATCAATATGAGCATTTGTTTGTTGCGAATCGCGCACAGAAGACATAGTTTCACTTCCAACATTGGTAGCCTACTCACAGCAAAATGTTTTACAAAAAAACTAAGTATAATGAACAAGGTCTTTTCGGAGACTCATCTTTTTCAATGATATTTCTTTTAAAGCGTTTTTTTATTATTATTATTATTGGCATATTTATCCTCCTATCACGAGAAAGCGATCAATGCGCTATACGAGCTCGCTTAGGAGTTGCCGGCCATCTGTCTACCACACTAAGATGGGGAATCCCGTTAAGTGCCTTTCCCAACGGCACTACAAGTAAACTTGCCGGCTAGTTCTCCACACTGTCCCTTAAATGCTGAACGTCAAGCAGGGAAGCTGTGAATATCAATTTTAAAGTCATTGGTTTGACCCGACTCGGAATCGAACCCCAAGTCTACCGATCCAGAAGCAGACGCTCCATACCACTCGGCCATCCGATCGGTCTTTAGCCCACTGCACTGAGAATATTTTCCAGACTTACTTGTCTGTAATTGAGGTAGGCGTATGGCCGAGATCTAATTTATTTTGCTTTACTCACATCTCAAGATTCTATAGCCACTCACGCACGAGCAATGAATTTTCAATAGCAGTACAGGGGCGTATTCCGGGTCGCCCTCCCCCCTGCTGAAATATAAGCTGATATATATCTGCAGTCAGCGAAACAGTGCAAACAGGACAGTCATCTGAGGACACGTTGACCTTTTTTTTTGGTCTTCACTTGATTTTGCGGGGTAAATTGGACAACGAAAGCAGAGCTGGGCAGCCGCTACTTAAATAGTAGCGCGGCTGTCGCTGCCGCTATTTGACGAAAAATGCAGCGGCGCTGCCGCTGCCGCTACTTGAAATAAAGAAGTAGCGGCGCTTCCGCTGCCGCTACTGCATGCGAAAACAGCGGGCGCTGCCGCTACTTTAAAATTATGAAACTGCGAAAGTTTTCGTAAAAACTAGAAGTCACGAAACTTACGATTAACATTGACATAAAAGTGAATTTCCTCCATCTCAGTCAATGATAGTAGACGCATATTCACAGAAATCTGATCAGGGGCCATTTTTGCAGTAGCGGCAGCGGAAAGTCAATTATCTTCACAGAAGCGCTGCTGCGCTGGTGGCTACTCCGCCTCAAAAAAAGCGGCGCTGCCGCTTTTCGCTGTTGGTAGAAAAAAACAGCGGCGCTGTGCCCACCTCTGAACGAAAGACGTGAAGACCTTTTATTTTTTGGTCTTCACTCGATTTTGGGGGGTAAATTGGACGTCGAAAGACGTGAAGATCTTTTTTTTTTTGGTCTTCACCGATATTTTCTGTGGATTAAGATACAGGAAATTGCGGCCCTACCCTTTTCAAATTTCTGAGCACGTCCCTGCAGTATATGTGGGAAAAATTGTATACAAAGAGCCGGTATTAAAACTTGTTGCTAACAGCAGCCTATAGAAGTGTTGAAGACAGTTTTCTGCTCGACAAAATGTTATTTTTTCGGTCCATCAAACTTGTAGCCTACGTACATCATCGTACATGCATAAATACTCAGAAAAATAAACATATATGAGATTAAAAAATGGCTCTTAAATAGCTGAATAACCTTTCAGTAATCGTTTACCGTTGCAAAATATCGCAGCAACACGTTGACCCCGTTAACAGCATTTTTTAAAAAGTTAAGAGTGACGTTGATCCCTGTTCCAAGCAAACCCGCAGTAAAATGGGAGCAGGCTACTCCTAAAAAATTGCGATAAACGGGCAAACCCAAACCCCCCAAAAAAAACTTGTTTACTTTTACGACACTGATTAAATCCTGACCTTCTCAACAAAACAACGAGACTGAACATTTTAAATCTTGCCAGAACCAAACAAAAGTTGGACCAAGTCTATTCACTTCCTCATTTTTGCAGAAATGATCTCGAAATTTCTATGCAAAGTGGCGCCTAACCCTAAAACTATTTTGAAAAAAAAATCACCAATTCGAAACTAGGGATGTGCCTCAAGGAAAATTATTCGGACTCGCCGAGTAAAGAATTACTCGGCCGAGTCCGAAACCGAGTGTCTACGACGTCAAAATATGAACTCAAAATTAGGTGAAAAGCAAAAAAAAAAGGTCATCACGTCCGTAGAAGGTCTAATTTCGACTCAAATTCGGATAAAAAGCAAAGAAAAGGTCAAAATGATAATGGTTTAATACTCGGCCGAGTATCAATTAATACTCGGACTCGACACATTCCTATTCGAAACGACTTGGCTCATATAAGCCTCCTGGAAAGAGTTGGCCAAAAATTTGATCGACAAAGAAATGGGAGGCAAAACAAGTCAGCTTCCGGACTTTTTAGAATCTTGTTCAAAGTTGTGCAGTTTTACGGTAGTGCTGTTCTGAGAGTTAGGCTACCATGGAGTAGCTACATGCTGGTAGGCCTATATTTCAACTAGGTTAACTAAACAATAAGCACCATCTGGTCAAGAGTTTATTGCAGCTCCTTTATACGAGCCGCCACTGCAGTACAAGTAACTTATGTTCTTAAAGACAGTGCCAGTTGCAAAAAACTTCAAACTTAGAATTTTTCTTGTGCGCTTTTGTCCCTCGCCTTTTTCTCATAGACCAGTCACATTTGGGACTTAAGAATCCCCATTACTAGGTCACCTCTTACGAGAGGGAGCTCATAATTAAAAAACGTCTTAATTTTTCAGTTTTCTACGTCTGAAATTTGTCGAAATTTGGAGGCAGAGTCGCGGAGCGAGAAATTTTAAAGGGAGGGCCCATAATTTCCACATTTTTTTCAACAGAAGAAATTTGATGCTGGTTGAAAAACAAAAGCTCTAGGGGGTCCGGGGACATGCTTCCCCGGAATAATTTTGAAAATTTACATGCTGTAATGGTTATTTTAGTGCTTTTTGAATATTTTTCATGCAAATTTTGTCTTCTGACCTTAATCTGAGTGCTTCGCCAAATATGATGCATTTTGTTCGCACATTTTCGATTAAGCGTGCTTAAGGCGTATTGCTTTCGAAGAGGTTCGAAATTATGGAAAAATTGTTTACATCAAAATCATTTTTGAAAATTGCTGGTGGGAGGATGCATACTCTTCATCCTAACCCCCTGGCCATCATAAGCTACGGAAACCATCAAAAGAGTCTAGCATATTTCAGTCACTTGGCACCATTAGTTTTGTTCTTTTTTTACCAAAAGGCAGAATCAAAAGGGGGGGGGCATGGCACAATGCCCTCCCCTAAAAGAAGAAAGGTGCCTATAAGCTCCCCTCCTGATTTGCTAATGCTTACCGAAGAGAATCACGACGTTAGGGAACTATTAGATTTTAACAAACGGTTATTAAACTTTGCAGATGATGTATTATGTTGCTATGGAGCAAGGAAGGATGAATGAACTACCAGAAATGGAAGCATTCTCGAAAAACTTATTTGAAGAATTGGATGAAGACAAAAATGGTACAACACGTACTTATTCTAACACGACACAAATCAAATTTCTCTACTTCATTTTGTAAAACGTGACGTTAGAAACAGATCGGGCTAATTTTTACGAAAAAATTATAAATAAACTTAGGTTTACCAATGTTGCGATAATATCTTAGGGTAGGCATAATCCGGGGGACATTTTATGAGGTTTCTAAAAAAGGTTTCCCTTTTCGGGATATTCCGGCACCTTTTGCTAGCTATGACTGTGCAACCATTTGAACCGGGACGTGTGATAGGTTTAACTGTACTGCCGTAAAAAACAAAAACGCCGTATCTGCAAAATATACAGTAGTCATCGAGAAAAACGATCCGATTTTTGAAGAGGCAATTATCATAATGCGAAGCAGTGGTAAACCCCAAGTAATTAAGAAATAATAGGGACCAGTTCATGCGAGATCGGTGGCAGGAAATGTTTAACAACAGAAGCATAGATGGGCAAGTTAATGCAAAACGTTAGCTTCGTTAACACAGTTATACGCCTCCGTTAATTCGTTAAATTCAGATCCAATTAACGAAAGTTAATTAAATTATTTAAATTGTCAATCTTGACTTAAAACGATGTTTTTTTTTTTAAATTTAAAAATTTTTTAACATCTACGTTTGCGTAAGCATTTAAGTAATTTTTCTGCTCACAAGCAATATGTTTTCTTGTTCTTATCTCACTTTTTAACCTCCTTGGTCGAATTTTGCTAGTTTATCAATGTCAAACTTAACAAACAATAAGAGAAATGAGCGTTTACAAAAATTTAACGGAAGTTATCAAGCACTAACTGAAGTTAATTTAGTCCGTTAATTTCAAAGAGATTTAACAAATTAACCAGTTAATGAAAAAGTTAGCTTCGTTATTAACGAAATTGTGCCCACCTCTGAATAGAAGCCATTGTTACGTAACCAATTGCAAAAAGATGTTTCCACTTCGTAACCTTTGACGAAAACGAGGCAAGTTACTATGCAAAAAAGCCGTATCTGACCACTTGCGGCAGATTACTAATTGACCTGTTTTGCCATTTCTTTCTTCATCGCAGTGAAAACAGCAATATTTTGGTATCATTTTATAGTCACGAAACAAGGTAGCATTTTGAGCATAAACCGAAACTACTAGATGTAACTGATGGCGAAAAAAAATTTAGTAAGTTCTAAGTTGTATTTTTCGTTGTGCTTTACACCAAAAATCGTCTCTGTTACAAAGCAAAAACGTCGTATCTGCAACATGCTATCGTAATGCTTACTTAATATTGCAGTAGTGAATAGCATAAATCGCAGTACATACCTAATGACAATTGATTATTTGGCACAAAATTTAACTAAAATGTGCATGAACTGCCTACTACTAATTTGCTATTACGGAAATGCAGATACGGCGTTCTTACATCGTATTGTGACGATGTGTTAAAACAATCACCGCATTGTGGGCCGTAAGTGAAGATAAACGTCGCATTTACTTTGCAAGAGGTTGAAAATAATTGCAGATACGGCGGTTTAAAATTTCTAATATTTGATCCAAACCGAATTTCGAAAGACTAATCATATCACAAGGTAGAGCTTTCAAAATTTTGAAAAACGTGAAAATTGCAGATACGGCGTTTTTATTTGTTACGGCAGTGTTATGCCGCATCACCAACCCACGTCATCTTTTCGCTAATCCCTAGATTAGAAGAGTTCAAGGGTTTACACATTTCATTAAAATTGCACAGTTTCTTTATGGGCTCAAAGAGGTCTATGCTGACAGCTTTACCTTGCAGGCGTGGTCGATTTAATCAAAATCAAGCTGCTCAATGAGTTTGAGCAACGAAAAACAAAAGGCATACAACCAAGGGGCGAAAAAATTTGGTGATAAGGCTGGGCGATAGCTTTGAGAAATCGGCTAGCGTTGTTCAAACTAAAACATTGAAATATATTTTCCTTGCAAAAATTCAAAATAATTGATACAAAAATTTCTTTCTTGCAAAAAATAACGCAATAATGAGCTAAAATCAAGTACTTCAATTTATCACCTACAACAGCCTAAACCTATCTCTAGTAAGATACATACAGAGCTAGGAAGCCTAGTTATGATTTTATTCACGCATTATCAAACAAATACAGGAAATAAAAGGTCTCGGTAATAAGTTTGTGTTTGCAAAATTGGTGCTTGAGAGAACCGGGAACGCAAGCAGATTCAACTCATTTTTCCCAACATAATTTTTCAATACCACAAGATGCCTCATTCACACTTATGATTGGTTTGATTTCTAAACATGCTTTTCCTCGATCGAATTTAAACCACCGCATAATCCCACACATAACACTTATTGCAGAAAATCGAAGATAAACAAAAGTGAAAGGGCCACAGATACACATCGACCTAAGCCAGCAAACTGGATCGCAGTTGACAATGTTGTTTCATATTCATACGCATTAACTTTCTGTGTCCACTGTCCACATGTTCAGCTTACTGGGCCAAAAGGCACGCTGACTTTCCGCATCGCCAATAAATGTTTGATGTCACAATCACTTTTTCAAGTACGACACAAAAAATTTGACTGTGATGCGCAAAACCCGGCCTACTTCAAAAGGAAATGTGGACAATGGACAGGGTAACTGCCACACAATCACTACAACTTTTTGTCATTGTCCAGGGCAGGTCACACTGGATGAATTTACCAACGTTGGATGTCAAGACCCGACCATGGCCAACCTACTACTTTGCACAGTTGAGGAAACGGAAGTATGGGGAACCCCCCGATATTAGCATCGCACAATCGATGGGCTTACTCAGTCCAAGGTCTTAACAGGCCATTGTTTCATTCATTTCTTGCTGCGAGGTTTCATTTCTTCAGAGCAATTTCGAAGAAATATTGTGTTTTTCTTTTGTGGATTAAAATGCTCATGTCCCTGTACAATGAAAATGATTGATTTATTAGTGAAAGCGTCAGATTTAGTGGTGCTACCAAAGCTTCTGTCTTCTCACAATCTTGCCCGCTTACACACCCTAGTAAGAAATTACCATTTTGCTTCAAAAAATTTCTAAAATAGTTGTAAGAACGAAAATCCAACAAGATTGACTAGATATAAAACATGTAGTCTGTCATCGACTCAAATATCCATACAAAACTGTCTACACTCGAAAATGAAACAATATACAACCATTTTCGGTTTTGTAGCATCAGCTCCAAAAGGTGTGAAACTATCTAACCCTATTATATTATTCCTGACACCACGCAAAAATTTTCAAAAAAATTAAAAGAAACTCCGATTTAAAAACGAGAACATTTCTAGTAGTTGCCTTCTACTACAACTTACGTTACAACATTTTGTTTTTAGTTACTGATTTCGATTCAAGATTACAAATTCGAACGAATAGGTTAAAAAAAAATTTTACGATTAAAAATCATGGAGATAATGAATTTGCGCAGGCAAATAATGCTTTTTTGGTCAGTTAAAATAAAAAGAATTTAAGATTTTGCGATAAGTCTAGTAACAGGATGACCGAAATTTATTCAGATGAAATACCAAAAATCGAGATATCCAGTTACTGCTTCCAAGCCGTACAGTACTTACAAACAGTATTACTAACAACAGCGAAACGAGTGCCATCTTGAAACGTCAAGCAAAAGAAAAGCAATCTGCAGTTATTTTGGCTGATGCTTTCCATTATAAGTCGTAACTTCTACAGATTAATTTAAGCTCCGAATGAATCGTTTCTCCAATATTCTAAATTTATCTTTTTCGAATGGCACTGAACTAAATGTTTCGATATATTTTATGACCATTTAATTCAAATTTATAATATCAAAACTACTTACTTTTGACCAATCATAACTGGACGAATAAGCAAATATGAGTCCAGTGTTATTAATAGCACAGGCAGTGATGCTCTGGTCAAGTTGTTCTGAGCCTTTCAACTTCGTTCGTGCGTCTTTGTCCCAGAAACTGAACTTGCCATCGGACCCAACAGTGGCGAGTGTACCGAAAGTTGGATGAAACGAAATGCAATTAACCTGTGAATGTGATCGAGTTGACCAGGAAAAAAAAAAAGCAAAGACGAATTTAACATATGCGGTGATAAAAACGTTGAAAGTTTAATTTTGTCGTTCTGGGTCATGAAGAAACGCAGACGAATGCAAACTCGTTTCGATATTGTCTTTTTTTCCGAATTTTTAGTTGAATTTTGCTTTTAATTTGCTCATTTTCCGGAATTCTTCAAAATAATCACCCGGAATCATTTTACCCCAGGACGCAACAACAGCAAGGCTTACGTTAGAGTAGAACCATTGACCTTGTGATCGTAGCTGCTGTAAAACAGCGCTACAAACCACTCCGCCATTAACTTGTGTGCATGATATATTATATAAACGCTGATGCTGTAGGTTTAAATGCATATGACATGGTTCAATGAACAAACATTAAAATGAGTAATATCTTGTCTTGTATATGTTTTGTATGTTTTGCATAGCAAAACAGCTCCTTGTGTAGCAAAACTCTTGCATAGCTATAACAGCTCCGATGGCCGAGTAGTAAGAGCGTTCGCCTCCGCAGTTGTTTTTCGGGTTTATTTTGAGTCGCATCAAACCAATCACCGTAAAATTGGTATTCACAGCTTTCGTGATTGACGCTCAGCATTAAAGGGACAGTGTGGAGAACAAGCCGGCAAGTTTACTTGTTGTGCCGTTGGGAAAGGCACTTGGCGGGATTCCCTATCCTAGTGTGGTAGACAGATGGCCGGCAACTCATACACGAGCTAGTTACAGCGCTTTGATCGCTTCTCGTGATAGGAGGATAAACAAACATCCAACTAAATACAATACAAAACCAGTAGTGAAGCAAAGACAAGGACCAAAACAACAATGATGCTAAGCCTAATAAAAGCTTCTTGTAGTCTAAATGTGAGGGATTCTAACCAAAACAACAAGACAAAAAGCAACATCTGTGTTTAGTTTTCACATTTTCGATTTTATTTGAACAAGATCTTACTTCTGATGACGCTTTGTTTTGCAAAAGGGTCCCACAAAATAGCAATAAGCAATGTTGACGTAAAGACACTTTTTCACACTAGTTATAATACTTAAGGGATTAGCCAGTACATCATTGGTTGATTGATGTTGAACAAAAACTTTATTACTAGAAAATTAATTACTTCCTACCGCATAAATATCTTGTGGTTGAGCATTAGAAGTCGCTGTTGATCTGTGGCATTTGAAAGTGAAATTATCGCGGCTGAAAGAAAAGTCAAGTACACGTTAAAGGTGCGTTTACTGATACGCGACAGGCGACACTCATCATGCGACAACTTTTCATCGCACCTTGTTTGTTTTATTTCAGTGTTTAGCGATCACACGAAAACATCCTGCATTCACTTTCATTATAATTTTAATTTTTGTCGCGTTGTCGCATTACAAGCTAAATTACGATAAGATTCAAAAGCATTTCAATACGAGAAAACAAATTTTTGTTTCCTTATCTCTGCTCACTAGATCACTACAAGCAGAAACGTTTCCTTAAAATATCAAGTTAAGAGATAAAAGGCCGATAATAAATGTAGCGATAAAAAAGGTAAAAGGTACGGGACAGCGGGTGCTTTAAGCAGACATTGTATGAGACATTCCGCAAATAACAGCCTGTTGCGTATATCACTTATGAATCAGGAATGATTGAACGCACAAGATTATTCATATCATAACCAGTTATTGCAACACCGGTTTGACCGTTTAAGGAACAGTTACCATCAATCAATTGATCAATCATAGTATTTATTAATAGACTGTTTCATGCCTTAAGGCATTCAGAGGGAGCACAATCTTATTCATACAGAAAAAAGTAAAATTTCATTTCAATTATATTTAAAAGATATTACCCCTGCTGAATGCTTTTAGTTACAAAATCGTATGTAGAGCTATTAAACACTGTTAATGACCAATTAGATGGCAGAAATCAGCTCTGCTACGGAGAACATAGAGCAGTTTACTTGCTTGAGGAAGCAACTACCGCTACTAACGTTTACAATAATACTTACGGTGTAGAAGGTTGTATGTAATGTATGGCTACTCTGCCTTCAATACTTCCCAAAGCAAATCCAACAGGGTTCGTCTGACTTTTATCTTTGAAAATTCGAATACAACGATGCTGAAAAAAAGTTTGAGCTTCTTAGTTAATTAAAAATTCACGTTATTACTCTTTGATGATTAGCAAATTGGCTGCTTTACCCAGCACACGACAGATAGCAATGTGACGAGCGGCACTTAATTCCACCATGTTTCTTCTTTATTTATCCATTTATCGACAACGCAAATACACTTCAATATAATACAAGCAAATAATCACTGAGGTTGTTTACAAATTACGGAAATTAAGAGAAGTTGAGGAAGACTGCAAAGCGAGCTCACGCTATACAAGTCAGCTGCCACCTGATAAATAGGTCAAGTGCGGTCAGCGCCAGCCGTGAATTAAACCGGTCATGAAAGGTCCGCAACCTGCATGCGGGTACCACTGGGACATGTCGCTGAGCAACTACCAATACGCTAATCCTCATCACAAATGGTTGGCGCGTGTCAAAAACCTAATAGTATAATTTGTTTTCAAATTGAAATCGCATTTTAGAGGTAATGGCGCTCACGTTTCATCGCAGTGATTTTGATTCCTGCTGGAGTCAACCGCAACACATAAAAGGTGGGTAATTTTTCAATAATTTTCACAACTTACCTGATATTTCAAAGGAGAATCGAATCGCTGATATTCCTGAGGAGCGTTTTCCAGCTTCAAGCAATATAACTTCTTGTCAGCACAACTAATCATCGCCATCGGGTATATCTATAATGAAAGAATGCTAGTAAGAACCCACGAAACTTTACTCCAAGGAGCAGAAACATAACTTTAAATCGCTAGATTGTTTTTGGGTCCAAGCAGTTGTGAAACTAATGTTCGCAAAGCAAATTCAAAGGGATCGCAAAGAGGTCATGAAGTTATGAAGAGCCATCACATGGAACTGCCTTGTACGTGTCTGATACTTGCTTCATATTTTTGGAATAACAACTTTGTGCCGGCAGCGCACATTGCATTTAATCTTAGACGTCCATCAAATACGCTAATCATTATACCGACACACCACAATAATTACAGAGGACCACCGTCAGAAACGAAAAAGTTGAGGGGTGAGAGCACAAAGATAAAATTTTTGGATAATATGAGAACAAATATTCGAAACGCTTTTTATTAACAACAACAGTCTTAAAGAACCACAACTAATAAACTACAACTTAGCTGAGTTCAACTATAATCTCAGACAACGTACGGATGCTCAGCTAGACTGTTATGGAAACAACCTTGAATGCATTTTTGCGTCTAGACCTAGCATTCAATCTGTTGGCTTGTACATCATTTTGTTGAATATGGACCGCAAGTTGTTATGTTTTTGTAACATTTCTCCTGTCCACATATCTAATTTAAGTGACCTTTCAGCCCACAGTTCTTGGTTCTAGTTACTGCATCATAATCAATTTCTTCATGTCATAATCACTTTTTTTAACCATGACATCAAGAAATTGATTACGATGCAGAAACTTGAACCAAGAACTGTGGGCTTAAAGGTCACTTAAATTAAACATGTGGCCAGGGTGATAGTGTAGGCCATTCTCAAACGATGGCCCAGTGCAAACATATCAACCGTGAATGATGACTGAACGCTGTCATGACAACACAAATACACTTCACCTTTGCACTTACCGCTTGTGCACAGCGCCTGACCGGACAGCTGCGAATACTACTTTTCAAGTCATTACTGCAACGCGAGTTGCTCGACCGGAAATAAACCCAGCCCACCGACTACAAAGCAGTAAGTTGAAAATGCAGAGGTGGGCACAATTTCGTTAATTCGTTAATAACAAAGTTAACTTTTTCATTAACTAGTTAATTCGTTAAATTTCTTTTTGAAATTAACGGACTTAATTAACTTCCGTTAATGCGTGATAACTTCCGTTAAATTTTTGTAAACGCTTATTTCTCTTAATGGTGGTTAAGTTTGACATCGATTGACTAGCAAAATACGACCATTGAGGTTAAAAAGCGAGATAAAAACAAAACATGTTGCTCGTGAGCAGAAAAATTGCTCAAATGCTTACGCAAACATTGATATTAAAAAACTTTAAGCTTATTTGTAAAAAGAAATGCCGTTTTAACTCAAAATTAACGATTTAACGAATTTAATTAACTTCCGTTAATTGGAGCTAAATTTAACGAATTAACGTTAACGGAAGTACATAATTGTGTTAAAGAAGTAGTGGTTAACGAAGCTAACGTTTTGCATTAACTTGCCCATCTATGTGAAAATGAGCTCGACCATGTTATTGCTGCACTACTGATGTTACCGGAAAGATAAAGCAATAGAATAACAGAAAAATGACAACTTACCACGTCGGCGCAGTAGATTCGCTCGGTAAGGTTGATTACTTTCATGGGGTTGGATGACCGAGTATCCCAAAACTATAAAATAATGTGCGACAAGTTCTATTTCGCAATAACGTGGTCGTGATTTTTCTAGTTGAAGAAATGAGGAGCATATGCATGTAAATAGCATAGCAAATCAGGTTAAATTTTCCCAAATTCGCAATCAAGCAGATTTCAGCTTTCATGCCCAATGAGCCAAAAATGTTGGTTTAAAGAGCGTTGCTGCCTGGTCAAGATCAATTATTCGTTCAACTCTCGACCAAGCTTCGATGCCTACGCCTACACTTTAAAATGCTCGACAATGATTCATAACGTATTATATTACTAGGCAGTTTCTCAACAAGCACCAACCTGAAGAGAAATCAAAAGCATAACTGCAGAATAGTGGTAAATACAAAGGGACGTGCTCTTTCAGACATCTTCAGATAAACGATAATAACCGTAGTAGCTCAGAATATGCTAGAAAAATGTAGCTAGCTCCAAAGTAAAAAAAACTCCGTCGTGCATAGCCCTCAAAAAATGTCTGCGTATATATGCCTCAGTATAAGACTTTGCCAACTTTCAAGAGTTTAAAATAATTCTTATATAAAGCTTTCGTCGCTTTCTTGCGCTAAAGAATAAAAATTAACAAATCAACGAGACTATATCAGAGACAAGACAATGTTGATTTGGGAAGAGATATTTACAGCAATTTCCCCAAAAGAACCGAAATTTCCCTTTAGTTATGAGATCTGGTTAATAAAAAACTGACAAAAGAGCTAAAAAAAAATACTAATCAAGAGTGTGCTTGTGTTGTTGGTGTGACCGAATAGGGATCAGATCAAACAACTCACGAACTCAGTGCATTGGCCAAGCCGAACAATTTCGCAGTCTGGTTCTACTGGATAGATTATATTGAATGTGATAATTACTCGGCTAACCAACTGCGTTTGTTATTCCTGAGTTGTCTCAACACCAAGTCGGTCACATTGAGTCCAGTCACGCCGAATGATACTGCAGGCTGTCCAGCCAGCTATCAACAAAAAATGAAAAAAAATTATGACAATTTGCTGAAAAAAATGACTTATTTACTAAAAAAAACAACCGGAGATGTCCAATTTTTTACGCAAAATCCAGTGAAAAGCAAAAAAAGGTCATCACGTCCGCGGATCTTCAAGTCTCCATGCAAAATTAAATGAGAAACAAAAAAGATCATCTTGTCCGCGGAAATCCAATTTTCCAGTGAAGAGCAAAAAAAAAAGGTCGTCATGTCCGCAGAAGTACAATTTTCCACGGAAATTCGAGTGAAGAGCAAAAAATAGTCTTTTATCCACACAAAAGCAAGCGAAGAGCAAAAAAAGTCATCACACCCGCAAAAAAATTTTAAAAATGACAATTGATTAAAAAATGAAGAAGCACGAAAAAATGAGAGTGGACAGTCTGATAGTGTCTTAGAGTAAACATAAGCCGTACATTTAGTGCATATCAACAGTGAGCTGTTTAGCGTCAGAAGCTATGAATATTAACAAGTTGAGAAACGCAGCAACCAAAAGAAAACTAAACAATGGTCTCTTCTGTTATAAACAAATAATTCAAAAGTCAATCACAACAGCTTTCTATTAAACTGTTTACTCACAGTAGATAAGTTTATTCGCAAATTTACTTGAGGTATGTATATCATTGCCTATTCCCAGGCAATGCCACAAATTCAAGGTTATACAAATATTGCTTTCGAAATGCGAAATAAAAGTTTTTGAAAAACTATATATATGCTCTTACTGTAAAACGACAATTTTTCTTAATTATTTTCACCTCTACTGTAATCTTATCGCCTATCTACCTCTATCTCAAATTACTCATCAAACTCAATTCTTACCGATGACATCGAACGAGTGCATGGCTGTTCGGCATGACCGACGCTGAGACACCAAACCTTGCTACGAACACGAACACTCACCCCTAGTTCTACACCCAACTCGAACCCTAAAACCCTGCCTTGAAGCAGAGTGGGTCACGTCAAAATGTCTGTCTGGACACCGAACAGGGGTAAGGCGAAAAAAACAAACAAACAATTCATTGATACCGTGAACAGCCCTTAGAAATGCAATTGGAGCCCATACATAACACACTATCATAAAATGCATGCATATAATATCACGCTGTACTCACTTTCACTGTCTTGTCCCAGCTACCAGTCATAAGACATGAATACGTAGGACTTTTAATCCAGTGACAAGTTTTAATAGGGGCATCATGTTGTGCAACCTAAAAGCAGCATAAATCGGACAACATTAGAGAGTCTATTTATAAAGCACCCGGTCAAGAAACAATCTGATGTTGCTACGCCATTTCAAAACTCTTCACTCACTTCAACTAACTTTAGAACATTTGCCAAATATTCAAAAAAGGACGGCACAATTTTCCATACTTTATAAAAAGATTACAACCTAAATTTATCAAGTTGGAACGGTGATATCAACAGTGCAACTGCGTTCGTAATAGCACACCCAGTACCGGTAATACAACTTACAGAAAAAGCCATTGAATATGTCTGTTTTTTGCTACCTAATATGAATCTAAACTGTTCGCTTCAGTTTACATCTCATTTTCCAGCATATGATATATATATACTTAAAATTGGATTTTACGTGAATTTACCGACGAAAAAACAGAGAGCTAGACAGTATACGTCAGAGCACAAACATGAAAGTAAATTTGAATTGAGGTTAGAATAAACTTCAGTAAGATGCTTCACAGCAAGCGTCTTTGGGGGAAAAAGCTAAAATTGTTAAGTGAAATCGCATACTATTATATTTTATCTGGGAAATATTGCATGATAAACAAACATGAAAAACAAAGTTTTTACCTGAACGGCTTGATTTGATCCTAAGTCCCACATTTTGGCAGTTTTATCGGCAGATGCAGTAAAAACTTTGGTGCCATCCTACAACAATTAATTTACTTCCTTCATACAGTTACATACAACTAACTTAAACTTTTGTAACACGTCCTGCCGTTGCAATGGGATAAATTTAGGGTTAATTGAGGAAGAAAAAAAAAGAGTACTAAAAGCTTGAAGATCCAATGCTTTCAAAAATCAAATCTTCATTATACTCGCGGTACTGCGCCGAAGCCTGTAACGAGTGGCGGGGCCCATCTCCGCGGCTGAGCGCCTGAGCTACACAGCTCCGAAGAAACGTCGCAGCGGTGACGAGCCGTTGGTGACACTGTGCCGATTTGACCGGTCTGGGAATCGAACCCTAGACCTCCCGCACCGAGAGCGTGCGCTTAGAAACTGAGCTAACGCCCGGTTCATCTAATGTTTTAGTTTAAAGAATTCTTTCCACTACCTTTTCTTTAAAACAGCCTTCAGTAACAGACTAGACAAACGCATTTACTACGTCATTTAAACCATTTAATCCTGCAAAATGGTAGAGGTAATTCCAAGATTCTAACGAGACTGGCAAAGATTAGGCACAAAACAGTATATAGTTGAATATTGTTTATCTTATTTAAGAACATCTTACATCACTCCAAGCAACATCCAAGACCGGACCCTGATGCATCTGCTGAGCCTTGGGAACAGTTTGTCCATTGTCCTCCACCTGCCAGCACCTGATCTAAAAGCAAAAAAATATAAATAACTATGCTTATTTTTAAATGATTGAACTCAAAACTCAACAGCCACCCAAAGTACTGTATGCGATCGACTCTGGCCATAAATTGAACTCCTCATGCAGGATCTGCAACTTGCACAAGATACCACTAAAACATGCTGCTGAGTTGTTTTACTTATGTACTTGCATAATAAAAAAACGATTAAATGTCTTTAACAAGCTCTCTTAGGAGCTGTCCATCACTCTTAGTTTGGACAATCCCATTAATTGCCTTTCCCATCAACAAAGTAAACTCGTCCGCTTGTTTTTCACACTGTTCATTAAGTGCTGAGAATAAAGCAGAGAAGCTGTGAATACTAAGTGTAAAACAACTAACAAGCAATGTCCTTCCTGGCCTACCGGACAGGAAGTCGTGACGACTTCCTCCTGTTGGGTTAGAGGCTATAACAGCACTCCATCATCAACAGTGCAAAGCACTCCAGTAAATCGTACCGTAGAGCGAGACAGCGCTGTTTCTGGCTATTAGCCTTCATCAGCCGCCCTCAGGTAAGAAACATCCATCTTCCAGGACGAATGGTCTTGCCAGAACCACTCATCCCCACATATAATTGGGCTACAATCCACAGTATGCCAGCTACTGTGTTAGAACTAAAAAAATGTTTGAGAAAATTCAAAAATTGCAAAGATTAATGCTCCACAAGAAACTACATTTTATCTAATAGCAAAAGTCGACTGAGGGATAGGATGTCTGCCTCTGGATCCATAGACTTGAGGCTTATAATCAAAGCTGAATCAGACCAAAGACTCTAATTGGTGTTAATACCTTGCCTGCTTCAGAATTAAGTTGCCCTAATCCTTATATCATGATGTAAATCCTTTTTATAATACCATGATAGAAAGATTACCGCACCACTTAATAAATAGATGCTTACATCATTTGCTCATGAGCCAGCCACAAGATCATTTGCCCATGAGCCAGCCCTAATCCTTATATCATGGTGTGAATCCTTTTTATGGTATCATGATAGAAAGACAAACGCACAACATAATACACAGATACTTACATCATTTGCCCATGAGCCAGCCACAAGAAAATTTCCTGGAACTGTTGATGGATTGAATTCTAAGCAGCTTATGCTGTCATCCGGTGGACTAGCAACTTCAATATCTTTCATGGGGTTATGATTGGTTTGAACTAAAAATGAATTTTAAATAACATCGATGAGTAGATTAGCCTAATGTAAAGAAACCTTTAAGAATGAAACCCAACATTTGGGGGCAAAGACATTATAACGCTAATGTATTAGGATGCAGAGCATTACAGCGCAAAATGAGTTCGATAGCATGTTTTTGATTAACAAACCTTGTTTTACAGAAAGCTTTTAAATTTGGCACAAGTTACTTTTTGCAAAGTTTTTTATTTTTGTAAATTAGCTTACTTCATTAGATACACCAGGTAAAATGTGAACCAAACAAGAGGTGTAAGTCAACTCCACACCAGTGTGTTTACGATCAATAATCATAAATGTATGAAGATAAAGCAAAGCAAGGTTAAAAGCAAAGCAAAGTCAGAGACTATACAATTTTAATATTGTTATTTATTTTATTATTTTTTATTTAGTTGCATATTTATCCTCCTATCACGAGAAAGCGATCAATGCGCTATACGAGCTCGCTTAGGAGTTGCCGGTCATCTGTCTACCACACCAAGATGGGGGAATCCCGCTAAGTGCCTTTCCCAACGGCACTACAAGTAAACTTGCCGGCTTGTTCTCCACACTGTCCCTTTAATGCTGAGCGTCAAGCAGGGAAGCTGTGAATACCAATGTTAAAGTCATTGGTTTGACCCGACTCGGAATCAAACCCGAGTCTACAGCTCAAGAGACAGACGCTCTATACCACTCGGCCATCTAAGCTGTTGTTACGTCGTTTTGGTAAATTTCTTTCTTTTAGTCGGTTTCGAACGTTTACGTTGTTAATCTTTTGCTTTGGCACGACGAGCGCCATAAACTGCACAGTAAGCTTCAACTTCTTGAAACGTTGTTCAATCTTCTAATTTTGCACTGCACTTCCTATGATCGAAAAATGCTTGTTTAATTGCACCGGCAGCAACAATTCCTCTCTGTTTTGCTGAAACTTTCTTTTTTCTAGCGCTGGGTAGTTGTAAGCTTGCAACTACCAGCAGTTCAATATTGTTAGGGCCAGAGTCGGTGCCCTATTTGCTTGAGTCGCACTGCCTTAGCAGCTGGGGACACATTTTGTTGCACTGCATCTGAAGCAGCTGGCAACGTATTTTTACTGTTAACGAACACAGTATTTTTTTATGCTGCGTAAGTACTTGAGCTTCGGGTTAGCACCCTTTTTGAGAATTAATACTGCTTTTTTTCTTACCCATGAGTTGGATATTTGTTTGCCGGTCAACGGAAAATTATAGGTGAGTTTGAGTACGTGATATTTGGATACTTATAAGACTGTGTTTGATTCAATAACTGTAAAGGTATACTGTTCAATTTAACGTATAATGTTTCTCTATACTGGAGTTGGAGTCTGTTGTTTACATATTAGCTCAGCTCAGATGGCCGAGTGGTATAGAGCGTCTGTCTCATGAACTGTAGACTCGGTTTCATTCCGAGTCCGGTCAAACCAATGACTTTAACATTGGTATTCACAGCTTCCCTGTTTGACGCTCAGCATTAACGGGACAGTGTGGAGAGCAAGCCGGCAAGTTTACTTGTTGTGCCGTTGGGAAAGGCACTTAGCGGGATTCCCCCATCTTGGTGTGGTAGACAGGTGGCTGGCAACTCCTAAGCGAGCTCGTATAGCGCATTGATCACTTTCTCGTGATAGGAGAAGCGAGCTCGTATAGCGCATTGATCGCTTTCTCGTGATAGGAGGATAAATATGCAACTAACTCTCTAACTATTAAGTGCGCTTATTTGAGCTTGTTTGTTTGCCTGTTACCTTAACTCATAGTGATGTTATTGATATGTGCTATGTGTATATTTATATCGATTTGTTTTAGAAACCGCAACGTCTGGGGAATATACTGTAACATCAACTTAACTTCTAGCGTGCGCGTGTAAGATTATAGAAAGCAGGCAGACGTACTAGGTCTTACAAATATGTTGTAACTTCTTTCTATAATAGTAAGATGCTACCATAAAACATTTACCGGTATATACTTCTTATTTTATTTACTTGTGACCTGAAGTAGCTTAGTACTGATTATACCAAATTAAAGGAAGTGTCAAGAGCACTGGCAAACCTTTTATAGAAACAAACAAGCAGTCCAGTGCAGCAGCATTTTGATTATCGAAACCAGGCCAGAGCTCTAGACACTGCCTAATTTAAAACATACAAAAGCATCATTGTAAAGAAATCATGTATGTTAAATTAAAAACATTTTGTAAAAAATGCAGTTGCTGGTAAAAAAGTACATTACTGGTACTTGCATTTACTTCACACCAACATTCACAACATCTAAATGCCTTTACATTACGGTATGTCCACAGTTCCCTCTAAGATTTTAACTAGTGCAAATTTGCCCAAATATAAAAATCACTAATTTTTGCCCAAACATTCAAAGGATGTAATTCAAGGTCTGGAATAATTTTTGCTTAAAATAAGAGTTTCTATGGTAAAACACTTTCATTTGACACAAAAAGCTTGAGCACTTTCAACTAATTTGCTTTTACATCATTTTAGCAACTAAGCAATGTGCAAAAATTGAAAAACTTTGCCCAAAATTTCTCATTTTTTGCAAATTTTGCACCTTAGAGGAAACACTGATTATGTCTGCATTAGCTGACTGCACTAACGTAGTCTAGGTCACTCCATACCGGTAACAGTTTGGTATCAGTACGATACTCTTTAATAATTTGGTTAGCCTATGGTAGGTACAGGAGGGGACAGGGGATAAACTCTTCAAAATAAACTAGGTAAGATATTATTTAATTATTTCAAATCTTTTTTGATTCCACAATTTTAAATGTTTGACAAACCGGTTGCGTACAGCTTAACAGGCTAGACTAGACCTAGTTAAAAAATTACAGAATCGTCATTCATTGTCACAAAAATAGTCTACAGAGCATTTATAAGCCAGTCAGCAGCATTTGAAAAAGTTATGATCAATTGTGCTGTACTGGTACCCAGGTATATACCTGTGAAAAATCAAGTTACCGTACAACATACCGGTAGTCTAGGCCAGAGGTCCCCAACTGCTGGGTCATGACCCACTCCTGGGTTGCAAAAAGGTAGCAGCTGACTTGCAAAAACACTCAATCAAAATGGCAGCAAACTGCAACAGTTAACATGCAACCATATCTGCCTATAGCCATAGCACATATTCATTGCAAAATAAAAAATGCGACAGTTTCATACATCCATTTCATATATACCGGTAAATTTTGTTTACAAGCAACTACTGTAAGTAGGCCAACAGACATCTGTAATTTTCTGTATTTGAAATGCTGTAGTCTAAACTAAAACAAAAAGATGAGGAGCAGATTGAACGTAACCAACACCTTACATGTCTTTTTATCAAAGATTGCCCCTTGTTGCAATCATCGTATTGCCAACAAACAACTCCAGTGTTCTCATTGATAATGACTGTTTTATTGTGTTTTTTGCTGAGTGTAGGTAGACCATATATACCGGTACAGTGATTACCTGAGTAGCCTTTTGACGAATAAATGTTTATCATTTTGGCGTGTCTTAAAAGCATGATCAACAAGCTGCTTAAAGAGAAAGACATGTTTAAATTGCAAATAAAAAGTTAGACTTTAAGCAGTCTAGCCATGGTATCAAAACGACAAACTTTTCAGCTTTTGTTTTTGTATTGTGGGTCGCGACCGGTTCGCAAGAACGTTTTCATTCTGACACCGGTCTGCGAAATATAAATGGTTGGGGACTGCTAGTATAGGCTATAATAAGCCCATTAAAATAAAATTACCCATCAAAAAAATTAACTCACTGCTTGATCCTCCAAACGAAAATGAAGAAGTTCCTCCTGATCCAAATAAAGACATTTTGTACCGGTAAACTAGCCTAGATTAGTGGAATACTAGGCCTAGACCAAGATGAAAGGAGGGCTTTACTGTTCCCAAACTCAGCTTAGTCTAATATGATAACTTCACTCAGACTAGCCTATACACTCTACGCAACTAGTAGAAGTCAGTTACCAGTATCACTTATTAGGTAACCAGTAGGCCTAGACTATATATATGCAGTAGAAAACCTGATGGCATGAACTGAACTGATTTTTTATTCGATGTCAAGTACACAGCAAGGAAATAGAAATAACTAACTGTACAGGTAACAGAACAGAACATATTTATTTTAGTCGCTCGTTGACCAACACGATACGTAAATGATAAAATACACGCGATACAAAGGAAAAAAATGCACGAAATGCGACAGGGAAGTTGCGAATGGACCTCGCGGTCATCGAGTCAAGCAACCACCCAGTGTCAGTTAGAGCAATTCTGCCGTCATTTGGCAAAACCCATTATCTCCAAGGTATCGTTGTTTGGGGCCAGTCGCCTGCTAAAAATAGGGCACAACCTAGAAAAGAGATGAAGTCGAGATGTACAGGTAAAGCAATGCAAAAAAGAGTCTTTACAGTCTGGAATGAGTTTAGCCTGGATTGGCTGTGCGTAGCAAGGCTGACGAGACTTTTGTTACAGTTGGAACCATTATCTCCTCTTTTACACTTTCATGAAGCACGTGAATGACTCGTTAATGCTTCATGAATGCTTCATGAAGCACGTGAATGACTCGTTAGTGCTTCATGAAAGAGTATAACCGAGTCTTTGAAAATTGTTTTCCTTTGACTGCTGTTAAAAATTATGCTAAAAACAAAACTTGGTTTGATAAAGATTTGCAAATACTTCTACAAGAAAAGGAGACATTGTTTAAAAAATATCTTAAGAAGAAAACTCTCATTGCTAAAGTTAACTACAACAAAGCGAGGAACAGTTATTTCCGCACTCTGAAGATAAAAAAAGACAGTTATTATTCATCACTTTTCGCGCAACATAAAAGCAACCTAAAACAAACATGGAAAGCTATAAACAATCTTCTAGGGAAAGTGAAAACCGGATCCTGCACTTCACTTAAAATTGGTAATGAGGTGACCAGTGATGCTCAATCCATTTCTAATCACTTTAATCTTCACTTTGTCGAAGTAGGTAGCAAACTGGTCAAAAAATTACCTTCTACCCCAAACCATTTCGGAGATTATTTACCTCCAGCTACCCCAAATTCAATGTACTTTTACCCCACAACCCCACGAGAAGTAAAGAATATTATATCTGAATTGCAATCTAAAACAAGCAGTGGTATGGATGGGATTCCAACAAAAGTTCTGAAATCAACACCCGATAATGTTATATATATTCTAACTCACATATTTAACCTTTCCTTAAGGAGCGGTATATTTTTGAATAAATTCAAGCTTGCAAAAGTTGTACCTATTTTCAAAAAAGGAGCAAGGCATGACGTGAACAATTATAGACCTATTAGTTTGCTCCCAGTTTTCTCAAAAATCTTAGAAAAGTTAGTATATCGGCGCCTTTTAAGTTTCTTAACCAGACAAAATTTTTTTCATGAAAATCAGTTTGGCTTTCGAAAAAATTATTCCACCAGCCACGCAGCCACGTTACTAGTTGAAAATATTACTAATGCATTTGAAGAAAAGAAAAAAGTTATTGGTGTATTCCTAGATTTGTCTAAAGCCTTTGATACCATAGATCATAATATTTTACTTCGTAAACTACAACATTATGGTGTAAGAGGTCTGCCCTTAGACTGGTTTTCCAGCTATTTAAGTAATCGCTTTCAACAAGTTTTGTGTAATGATCATCTATCTGACAAATTATTATTAAATTGTGGTGTTCCTCAAGGTTCTATTTTAGGACCACTACTTTTCTTGATATACGTTAATGACTTTTCTAGGTGTATTTCAACTGGTAAAACTATAATGTTCGCAGATGATACTAACTTATTTTTTAGTAATAATTGTTATAACCAGCTGTTTCGAGTGGCCAATGAGGAACTGATTAATGTAGATCACAGGCTTACGGCTAATAAGTTGTCACTAAATATCAGCAAAACGAATTACATTGTGTTTCGTACTCTGAATAGCAAACTGCCTAGAAATCTTCCGAGTTTAAAATTGCGTAATAATAATTTAAAGAGAGTGAGTAACGTTAGGTTTTTGGGTATTATACTTCATGAGCATCTATCATGGAAACCGCATATGGAAGTATTACTGCAAAAAATTAGATTAACGACCAGCGTTGTAAATAAAATTAAGAGCCTTTTGAACAAGCAGATTCTGTTTACACTTTACAATTCGTTGATCAAAAGTCACATTCAGTATTGTATATTAATTTGGTGCAATGGAAATAAGACAATGGTGCAAAGACTTCAAAGTGCGGCGAATAAATTCGTCCGGTTAATTTTCAAACTAGATTTAAGAGAGAGCGTTAAAGATTCAATGCAGCAACTCGGCATTCTGACTATAAATCAATTGGCTGAACTAGAAACCGCTAATTTCATGTACAAGTATTTGCATAATAAACTGCCAATAGTTTTTAACGGATTGTTAGATAAAAACACAATCAGTGAAAAAACACATGATACGAGAAGCCAATCAAAGCTATTTCCCCTATACCGACGCATAGAGTTAACCAAGCAATCAATGAAATATAGAGGTCCACGTACTTGGAATGCTATCCCGATATCGGTTAGAGAAAGTAAATCACTCAAATCTTTCAACAAGCTGACTAAAGCTCATTTAATGTCTCTTAAGTAGCGACTATTGTTTCTAAAGCTCATGATACGTATGCAATCAAGGCCTCTCTCTGCTCTTTGCTTTTGTATACTGCAGATTAAGAAATTTCTGAAGGGTTGAAGAGCAGTGTCGAAGAAATCGGAACGTGATCAAAGTGTGAAGTATTCCAAATTGACGAAGCTACAATCTTAAAAGGAATGAAGCAAATCAACTGACTTTTTTAAACAAAAATCTGTTACACACTAGGCCTAATTGCATTGCGTTTGCAGTTTCTTGTTAGAGTAAAACGTGAATTATGAAATTTTGAAGTGCTGGCAGTTTGTCCTAGCCCATCCTCGCTTGGGAAATGTGTAAATTTGTCTCAAATGCTTGGCACGTGTTGCTTGCTTTCTCCAAATTTGTCTTTATTACACAATTTTGTTTGATTTCTTTTTGGCTCATAAGCTATATTATGCTTTAGGTGCAGTGACCATGCTTCTTTTAGTTTTTAAATTTATTGTAGGGTTGTATATTGCATGCTTTAACGGTTCGCGTTTTGTCGCTGTTACCTTTTTTTCGGCCGAATGTCGTGATATGCGTTGTTTCTATGTACTTTGATGGTCGTTGAATAAAACACACTACTACTACTACTACTACTACTACACTTTTCGCGAAAATCAAGTTTTAGTTTTCGGGTTTTTTTGAGAATGTTCCTGATTGTAGATTTTTTTAATTTTTGGTTTGATCAAAGTGCTTGATCATAAAAGTTTAATAATAAAGTTTAATGTCAATAATTTTAATCAATGAATGTATAAACAGCGCGTGAGTTCTGCGTTCGATTTTCATTCAAATTTGCATTGAACTCAACTAGCTATTACGTCACTATTTTATTATTGCTTCATATTGTTACGTACAATTTTTTTACTAGTTAGATGAAAATTTTTGAGCAGTGCGTTGAACTTTGTTTATGACGCAATAACAGATTAACTATTACGAATGGAGTTGACAGGTTGTGCCATCTATTTTTTTAAAATTTTTGACAACCTTTCGTGCAGAAGTGAAGTTAATGGGTTTTGCCCAGTGATGGGATTCAAAATTTTAAGAACAGGTTCTCTTTTGTATCGTACTTCCTAACAACAGGTTCCTTCATAAAGGTCTGATGTCTTTAAAAAGAAGCAAGAACGGGTTCGCTGATTATCCTGACATTCCAAGAAAGGGTTTGCGCGAACCCGTGCGAACCCCCTGAATCCCATCACTGGTTTTGCCACCATTGATAACTCTAAATCGGTTAGAAGTACCAACTCGATATTTGCACACAAGAAGGACATTGGTGTCACGATTGAAAAAACGCAAAAAAACGAAATTTCAAAATTTTGGAGTTAATGGGTTTTGCCAAATGACGGCAGAATTTTAAAGAATTTAATCATCGCATCTGGTTGAATGTCCAAATTAACGCGAGCGACCACGTTTCCGATGAAAAACGAGTCGGCACACCAATAGCAGGAAAAACCGCCACAGCCTGGTATCCCGATCTCAATACAACGAATTAATATAATATTTATTGATCGTACTTGGTTAAAAGGAAAGTTTTAAAACGAGATTTGAACTGCTGAAATTTGAGTGACTTGATGTCCTTCGGAATGCAATTCCATATTTTAACTCCTGGATACTTCATGCTTCTCTGCAGTCTATTTGTAGGATAGCGGGGAGTATAGACTGAATTTATCAACTGACTGTCTAGTAGCTCTTTGGGAAACCTCATCGACTTTTGTAAAGAAATCTATGAAGGGTATTGGTGCTAGGTTATAGAAGCAAGAGTAAACAAATTTAGCGGTTTCATAAGTATATAAATCATGAATTTGTAGTACTTCAAGTTTCTTGTATATAGGATTGGCTTCGTCGCGATAGTGACTACCGGATATAATTCGCATTGCCTTATTTTGCAGGGTTTTTAATTTGCTAAGGTAACTGGGATAAGTTGAACCCCAAACCACAATGCCATAAGTTAATAGAGGATGTATGAGAGCATGGTATAGTTGCAGCAGGGTTTTGAGAGGAAAGTTATATCTAACTTTACTAAGGATACCCACGGAGCGAGCTATTTTGTTTTCAAGTGTAAGAATGTGCTCTTTAAAGTTCAATTTGTTGTCAATGAAAACACCCAAATATTTTGTACTACTAACAATATTAATAGGATTATCATTACTCGAAAGAAGAAAGGGTGAAAAGTTGGAATTCATGGTTAGTTTTGGCGGAATAAAAAGTACGCAAGTTTTGATCAAGTTAATTGTTAATTTGTTGGCAGAGCACCAGATGTTTAGTCGATTCAATTTATCAGTAATTGGATTTCTCAGGGTTTGTGAGTTGTCTTCATTAACTAGCAAACAGGTATCACCTTCAAATAAGATAGGTTTACTTTGCAATGCGTTATTAAGGTCATTGATATAAGAAAAAACAAGGGACCTAAAGTAGAACCCTGGGGTACACCGTACTCTATATTCATCAGTTTAGATCGCGTTTGGTTAAGGGCGACGAATTGCTTTCTACATTCAAGATAAGAAACTAACAATTTTTGCGCTACTCCACGAATGCCGTAATTGTGTAATTTTTTTAGAAGAGTGGTATATGAGAAACGGTGTCGAAGGCTTTTTTAAAATTTATCAAGACGAGTCCCGAGTACTGATTACGATTAATAGAGTCATATAAAGAAGTAACAACATCAAGCATAGCATGTGCCGTCGAAGTTTTGCTTTGGAAACCGAATTGGTAGGGTAAAGCATATGATGTTTTTGAAAGAAATGAATTAATCACCTGTAGATAAGTTTTTCAAAAATTTTGGAGAAACATGTCAAGATAGATATGGGACGGTAATTGTTAGTTTCGTCTTTTGCGCCGTTTTTATGAATTGGGGCAATTCTGGCAATTTTACAGCTATTAGGAAAAATACCTTCACTGAATACGAAATCAATAAGGGTTTTTAAAAAACGGGTAATTTCGTGCCGAGCAGCTTTAAGGAAAAAAGCGGAGATGTTATCATGACCCATTGCCTTGTCCTTAAGGGACATGATCTCATCAAAGACTTCAGTGAGCTTCGGGGGTTCGAGAAATATAGAGTCAGATAGTGGTTTGTCGAAGAAGTGCTCAGCGCTGCAGTTCGTTACGTCTTTAATTTTACCTGCAAGAGTTGGCCCTATAGTGCAAACAAAATCATTAAATTCGTTGGCGATAACGGAAGGTTCCCTCGAAATCACGTTATTTATTTTAAGGGAGGAGGGTGGCTCGCGGTTCAACTTGTTTTGCAGCACTGATCGAATAATATCCCAGGTTTTGCGTGCGTTACTCTTGTTTCTGTTGATTTCCGAGCGAAAGTAAATTTTCTTTGACAAGGCCTTAAGTTTAGTGAGAATGTTTGTATATTTGCGGAAAAATCTTTTTTCATTTACGTTACCATTGATGAAATGGCTGCGAAACATTGAGTTCTTTCTTTTGACTGAAGTAAAAATGCTTTTGGTAATCCAAGGCTTCTTAGCAAGCCTTGCCTGCTTTCTGCTTAAACGCGTTAGTGGTGCATGTTTTTCTATTGTATCAGAGATTGCCGTAACGAACATTTAAAAGACGTCATTGAATTTATCACATTGGAAAGGGAAGTTGGATAGCATTATGTTCGCCAGTTTGCTATACATTTCTTCACAATACGTTTTACTGCAAAATTTTCCTTTATCGCGATAAAAAAAGGTATTCATTTTCCTACTGAATAGGTTGAGTTGTCTTACTTTGCATGCAATAAGAAAATGATCAGTAATAGAGCTATAGCCGATATGACCCTTGGGATAATTTAGCGAGTTCACCATAATACTTTCCAGCGCATTTTTCAGAAATTCGTCAAATTTTTCTAGGGTCTTTTGGTGGCTTTCCCAAACGCTATCTTCGTCTTCCTCTATTCCATGTATAAGTATGTTAAGTCGCTTACTATAACTTTCCTGCATCAACGCTGCTTTTTCGGTATCGGCTTTGTAGTTTTCAAGTTCCTTGATTCTTACAGTTAAGCCAAAGATTTTATTGTCCGTAGTTTGTTTTATTTCTTCATATCGTTGCTCAACTTTATGTTCAAGGTAATTAATTCGGTTTTCTAGTTTATCAAATTTCAAATCAATTTTATCAAGCCTAGAAGAAATACCCTCCATCGCTTTTAACAGACGTTCAATTTTTTGATCTAAACTTGTCGCCATTGCTGCAGAATTCTTAGCACGCACCAACTGCTATCAGTTTCCCTACCGATCACACACTGCGAAAAAACACGTTCGTCTTTGAACTGCTTACTGCCAACCAACGGTAAAATGTGGTAAAATGATAACAGACATCAAGGAGACTGCGAAGGGATCGTTAGATCTTCTAGTCTGCAGCCACCTTTGCAAAATTGGTCGTCATAGAAAATAGTACAAATTTAGTGAAAACGAAAAGCAAACGAACGAACGAACAAAAAGCAAGCCAAAAAAAAAGCAAACAAGCAATAAAACACACTTTTAAGAAATATATGTGATGCTGGCTTTTATACTACTGAATTAGACAAGTATTTTTCTAGTAAAGTTCTTTTGAGGTTAGATTTAACCGATTTTATCGACTTGGAGTTTTTAATAGTTAAATCTAATGAATTCCAAATAAGAGGACCTTGATACCTGATAGAATTTTGAAGCTTTGATTTTTTCAAGACAGGCATAAAATAATTATTTTGCGTACTAGCCCGGGTAGACCTTTTATGTACACTGCTGACTTCACAGAAATATTTGCTAAACTGTGCAGGAAGAGTTTTCATTTTGAATTTGGAAACAAATAATGCTTTTTCGAATTTCACAAGATCAGGATCATTCTCTGGTAGCCTATACGCTAGCTCTGAGCTCTAGTTTACAATCATTTAATGACATGACCTGTGATAGAGTACATTCTTCACTGGTTCTTTATCGCCGTAATACAGTAGACTATCTGCCAGCGAGCAAACCTGAAAAAGTCAGCCCTGTTTTTAAATTCAAGTGCAGTTCAGAGAGGTGTACAACGGAGCCGGATCCGGATTTTGAAAACTGGATAATCCGGCTGTTGCTTCGGATCCGGATCGGGATTGTGATTTTTTGCTTTTTCCGGTTCAGAATCAGGATCCATTTTCAATTTTGGATGATAACCAAGGATTTTAATAAGCTACTAGAGGCCAATTGGGTATATATGTAATTTGTATATAATAGAGATGGCACGGGTAGTAGTAGTAGTAGTAGTTTATTTTATTTAACGACCAGAAAAACACCTAACAAAAACAAGGAACAAAAACAATGGCCGATAAACAGGTTACAGCGACAAAACGATGTACGTTGAAACGTGCAGGAGTTAAAAAATAAACACAACTTAAAAAAAAAAAAAGCACTGGCCGCTAAAAGACACGCTAACGAGCCGTTAACCGGTCTTTTTATTAGGCCGCTAACGGCCCGGTTCAACCTTTTTTTATTACTGGGCCGCTAACGAGCCGCTAACAATTTTTTCAAATTCCATTTGAATTTTCATAATAAATGATTTGTGAGAATGAACATTGAACAACCAATACTGTGCTCTTAAACGACCGATGCAAACGTCTTCATTCTTCAGGTGCAGGGCAGAGGGTGTAAAACTTTGTGTGACGTAAATTGCCCGTAGTTTTAACTTTCGATTTTGCTCGAAAAGCACGCTATTAACAGATTAAGTAATGTTGGTGTATTCACTGCTGATTGGGGTTCTTGAGTGGTGTATTTGGTTTTTAGGGATACTGAATGTTATGCAGTGCTGGTACCGGTACCTACCAGTAACTTAATTAGTTAGTTAGTTAGGTTGCATATTTATCCTCCTATCACGAGAAAGCGATCAAAGCGCTATACGAGCTCGCTTAGGAGTTGCCGGCCATCTGTCTACCACACCAAGATGGGGGAATCCCGCTAAGTGCCTTTCCCAACGGCACAACAAGTAAACTTGCCGGCTTGCTCTCCACACTGTCCCGTTAATACTGAGCGTCAAACAGGGAAGCTGTGAATACCAATGTTAAAGTCATTGGTTTGACCCGACTCGGAATCAAAACCGAGTCTGCAGCTCCAGAGACAGACGCTCTATACCACTCGGCCATTTGAGCTGTTAACGATCGGATTAGATCCAGAGTTGCCAGATTGGGCTGCTTATCGCCAATTGGGCTACTTTTAATCATGATTGGCGACTGAAATTTTGGGTTGGCGACTAGCGACATTTTGGGCTAGTCTACTTGCTAGCAAGCTTTGGCGATTATTTTTAACAATTGGCTACTTTTAAAATATGTTTCATTAAAGAAAACTACGTTGAATTGTAAGAGAAGTGTTTAATTTTGCAACACTGTGTACAGGAGCGTAGGTAAGGGGCCATTGTGCCATGCCCTCCCCCCCATTGACTCTGCCTTTTAGCAAAAAAAACAACAAAACTAATGGTGCCTAGTGACTGAAATAATTTGATGGTTTATGTAGCTTGTGGCCAGGGGCGGATTCAGGGGGGCAGGATGAGGGGTATGCATCCTCGCACCAAAAATTTTTAAAAATGTTTTTGATGTACACAATTTTTCTATCAGTTCGAACTTCATCGATATCAATAAGCCTACGCCTAAACACGCATACAGCATAATCGAAAATGTGTGAACAAAATGCTTTACGGTACCGGTATATTGGTCTACAGGTCATGCTATGGAATGGAAGGATAATTTTGGTATGGAATATGGAAGATGCTCAAAATGGAATGGAATGGAAGATTTCAAAAAGTTAATGGTAGATCGTCTTCCATACGTCCATACTAACTACATATACAGTATCGGTACCGGTTTATATCAAAACTTACAACAAATTATAAAGTACTACCAAACTATAATGAGGATAATTAGTCGCTTTTTGGTTCTGCAGTGTAAGTTTTTAGCATGTTGTGACTGTATTCTTCTTTTGCGTTAAGCATCAATACATTGTTTACGTCTATGCAGGGGCGTATTTAGGGGGGTGTTGTGCCATTCCCCCCCCTCTTTTTGCCTCTACCTTTTAGTAAAAAAAACAAAACTAATGGTGCTAAGTATCTAAAATATATTCCTTCGATGGTTTCTGTAGGTCATGGCCAGGGGCAGATCCAGAAGGGTAGGATGAGGGCCAGGGGTATACATCCTCCAACCAGCCATTTTCAAAAATGTTTTGGATGTAGGCTATAGCCTACACTTTTTTCATGACTTCGAACCTCTTCGATAGCAATAAGTCTTACACCTTAAGCACGCATAATCGAAAATGTGTGAACAAAATGCATCATATTTGGCGAAGCACTCAGAATTAGAGTCAAAAAATTCAAACAAAATTTGCCTGAATTATTCAAAAAGCACTAAAATAGCCATTTCAGAATGTCAATTTTCAAAAAGTTTCGGGGAAGCATGTCCCCGACCCATTAGACTAGACAGCTAGAGCTTTTCGTGTTTCTCAATCAGGTTCAAATTAGTTCTGCCGAAAAAAAAATACGCTTGAAAAAAATGTGGAAATTATGCCCCCACCTTCCCTTTTAAAATTTTTCGCTGCGCCACTGCGTTTATGTTTACATGCATGTGTTTATTTATTGCGTTTTTTGCAATGTTGGATTGTTCAACGAATGAGCATGACTAGTTTTAGATTCGAAAGCTTATCCTGCAGATAACGCGCATGTCGAATGATTTAATGTTAGTGCATTTTTACTATTACGTTAAATTACATTAGTATGGAAGAATGGAATGGAAAACAATTTTAGTATGGAATGGACAATTTTTAGTATGGAATGGAAAAAGTTTTGCAGAATGGAATATGGAAAAATCGTCTTCCATTCCATTCCATAGCATGCCCTGCTGGCGAAGCACTCAGAATTAGGGTCAAAAAATTTAAACAAACTTTGCCTGAAAATTATTCAAACAGCACGAGAATACAGATTACAGCACGTAAATTTTCAAAATTTTTTCTAGGGAGCATTCCCCCAAACCCCCTAAAGCTTTCTTGTTTCTCAATCAGCTTCAAATTTGTGCTGCCAAAAAAAATACGCTGGAAAAAACGTGAGGTTTTTAAGCCAATCAGCCAAGCCTTATCAGCGCATTAGATAACCAGAATTGATTCTTGATTGTTGGACGACCGGTATTAAATTATCAGTAATAGGTTTAGTAAAAGTGCAATCTTAGCCGAGTCTTAAGGCATTGGCGACTGAAATTTTGTGCTTGTGCTTTTTCTACCAGTACCCTACAAAGTGTGATTTTGTACAAGTTTGTTCTTTGCTAGTTAATTCTTTCTTTTATGGTTTGAGATATTCCAAACTCTTAGCCAGTGGCGTAGCGAGAAATTAAAAAAAAAGGGGGGGGGCATAATTTCTACATTTTTTTCAAGCGTCTTTTTTTTCGGCAGAACTAATTTGAAGGTGCTTGAGAAACAAGAAAGGCTCTTGGGGGTCCGGGGGCATGCTCCCCCGAAAAAATTTACATGGTTTTATGGCTATTTTAGTCCTGTTTAAATAATTTTCACGCAAACTGTGTTTAAATTTTTTGACCCTAATTCTGAGTGCTTCGCCAAATATGATGCATTTTGTTCGCACATTTTCGATTATGCGTGCAGGCGTAAGGCTTATGGCTGTCGAAGAGGTTCGAAGTTATGGAAAAATTGTATATATTAAAAACATTTTTGAAAATGGCTGGTGGGAGGATGCATAGGCCTACTCCTCATCCCCTAGCCCCCTGGATCGGCCCCTGGCCATAAGCAACAGATACCATACATATTTTAGTCATTTGGCATCATTAATTTTGTTCTTTTTTCCTAAAAGGCAGAGTCAAAGGGGGGGGCATTGCACAATGCCCCCCCCCTAAATACGCTCCTGCTCTTAGCTAATTTATTTTTAAGATGAAGCAGGTGCATGTTGAGCGTAACTGATGATGTGTTAAGCGCCAATTCAACCACAGTTAGTAAAAAAAAGTATGTTTTTTAAGGAAGTGTAAAATTATTTTTTTCCAAAACTATACCTTCATAGAAACAATAAATAAGAAACCAAATTGCAAAAGGTGTGCAGTGAGATATTGATAAAGCTTGCCTAATAAATCATCTGCACTGTGCATGGTTTAGCAAAAACGTTATGTGGTTGCTAAAATTATACTGTTTTCTTGGACTTAGTGGCTATGAAGTCTGCGTCAAAAATTTGGGCTACTTTTAAATGGAATTGGCTACTTGAAGCAAAGATAATCTGGAAACCCTGATTAGATCTAGTATTAACCCCCAGCTGCCCAGGCACGGTTAGGGTTAAGTTTGATTAAGATTAGGTTCGTTAAGATTAACCTAACTTATAACCTGACCCTAGGCAAATGTAACCCTAACCGAACCTTACTCTTACTAAATTTAACCCTAACCAAACCTGATTCTAACCCTAACCAACCCTGGGGCAGTGGGGGCTGGTCAGGGGCGGATTAACAGTACGTGGGGCCCTGGACTAATTTAATAATGGGGCCCTCTTTCCTAAGTTCGGCGAAAGCTTATACGATATAAAATGAAAAGAACAATAAACCGAAAGAACATCCTCAAAAAAACAAAACAATACCAATATTGATCAGTAGCGTAAAAAGACCAAGTATGAACTTCTTGTGCTTTGTTCAGCACGCTCAATTACTGCCTTTGAGTCCTACGGAGTAAGATCAATGTATTATTCCTTGTTAAAAACAATTGGTGCATTTTCATTACATCGATTTACCCAATCGGTTAAATAGGTTTATATTTTTCTTTGTTTAATTTTACAATTGTTTTTACGAGTACGGTACTTAAACAATGAAAGAACCCAAAAAAATTGAATAATTTTAAAATCGTTCTTAGTTACGTCGGCAGCGTGACCGAACGGTCTGGAGCGCCGTTTTTATGGCGACCATAATGAATCGAAAGGTCGCGGTTCAACTCCTACCCTCGACATGTTGTTGTGTTCTTGGATAAGGTACTTCACGATATTTGTCGCTGCTTGGTAACTTGAACAAGCAGCAAATTCAACAAAAGACAAGAAGAGGAACCGTAGAAAAGTTCACTCCCAAGCGAGTGAGAATATCTAATCTGACATATAGGCCAATAGTGATACAAATCGCTTTCTCGTGAATGGAGGATAAAAATGGAAAATCAATTCAAAAAAAGTTTTTATTTCTAATAGTCGAAACAAAGATTCGGTAAATCGATTCAATGGAAATGCAGAAGCCTAGATGGCTTTATCTTTTACTCAAAACAATCAAGAAATAAAGCGACTGATCAACTGATAACAGTCATTACTCATATTATTAATGTATAGGCAGAGCTGGGCACTGGCTTCGCTACCCGTTAAGCTGGTAATTCGCTAGCGTCAGTGCCGCTGTTTTCTCCTATCACTAGCGTGAAGCTAGCGTCGTCGCTGTTTTTATCCTGTTTTGAAATATAGCTATGTCTTATTTATAAAAACCAAACTATACTATGCTACTGCTCTCTGCAATAACTTAAAATTATGCTCTTTGCAATAACTTAAAATCGCAATGACTTAAAATTATTCATGTTGTAGAAATAAACGCGTTCCCCTCCCTAAAAAAAGTGGGGGGACCAGGGCCGCCCCCGCTTCCGCCACCTATGCCCTTACCCCGACTACGCCACTGGTCAAAAAACTTGTGTGATGGTCAAGAAGTAATGAGTATAATGGTCAAAAAAAACTGTGAAAGAATATACAGCATGTGAAGCAGAACTGGTGTAGAGAATACAAGAATAAACCTCCGTAAAATGCTTCGCCGAAATGCTGTAGGCTATTAACACTTTTGCAGGGCTGCTACTTACTGGTATCAATTGCTAAAATCTCAAAATATCATCATAACATTCACAAGTGATTCAATGGCCATCTAAACTTTTCATGCTTAATTTGATTAGATTTAAAACCGAAGGGATCATTTTTTTGAGGACGCCATTGGCAAACTTTTTATCACTGTTCGGGGGGGCCCCGGGGCTATAGCCCCTCTCCCCCCTTAATCCGGCTCTGCTGGAAGAACACCTCGCTCGTTTTGCAGAAAACGAAAGATTGCTGTGGTAATCAGAGGCGCACCCAGGTTTTGATGAAGGGGTGGGGGCACAACTGAGGGCTTGGGGGCTTAGCCCCCAGCCGCCTAAAGAGTTTTTACGTTAAAAACATTCATTTTTGCACACTTTTTTGTCGAAAGAGGACATACCGGTACCTGCAAGTGAGTGCAGTCACTACAGGCAATACGGAACACAAAATAAAATCTTACGGCCTAACGCCCAGCGTCGACTTTTCGATAATTAACGGCGCATCGGTTTAGCGTCAATGAAAGCAGAAGTCGTCAATTAACACCGTCAAGTTAGCGGCGTC
This sequence comes from Trididemnum miniatum, assembly GCA_964006365.1. Classification (NCBI taxonomy): domain Eukaryota; kingdom Metazoa; phylum Chordata; class Ascidiacea; order Aplousobranchia; family Didemnidae; genus Trididemnum; species Trididemnum miniatum. Next base: position 9,446,675 of record OZ023249.1, read on the forward strand.
GACGCACACCACTGCTACCTGCAAATATTTATTTCAAAAATGTTGATCGAGCTTCACCAAGATGGCCTTCACTCAAGGCGTGGAGACCGCTATAACCATGTTTAAAAATAATAAACTATTTTTATGAGCAAACTGCGTTTTGTGACAAGTCAAAAAAATTTCAAGATGATAGCATGTCTTATAATTAAAATTTCTACTAATTTGTTTTCTATAAAATATACCACGCAACACACCATACAGTTACGACAGCTACTAAAAGATTATTGAAAGTAGTTCAGGCCCAAACAGTGCTTTAAATCGAAAAAAGTGCAGAGTTTCAAGTTGTAAGTTAGCAAATTTGATCACCGTCACAGAAAACGTTTCCAAATTTAGATTAGCTATTAATTGTTGTGAAAATGTTATTAACCAAATAGATTTTCAAAAATGCATGGGTCGCAATGACTTAAAATTGTTCATGTTAATTATTTTGTTTATTAAATATATATAGTGAATTTGAATTATTAATGCATCCAAAAAGGCCATCAGTTGTTATCGTTACCATCTGATACTTTTCTATCTAGTACTATTCATCCATTTCTTTGTTTTTTTTTCGCTATATTTCTGTATCTTTTGCTCAGCTTTTTATTAGCTATATTCACCTGACGAGCTCTAATGAGAGCGAAACCGGTCGTGGATTGCTATTTCTATCCGCAGCTATATTATTTTATAATGTTTCCTTTGTTTTTCTTGAAATTAATCTAGCTAGCTCCATTTGTCTGTTCTTTTTCTCTTTTGCAACTGCTATCCTTCTTTTCACTGTATTGAATGCCCAAACGCCAGATTGAGTAATTTTGTTGTGTGGTTTTCGATATGGTCCTCCCTGATTGTTATCACTGATGAGGGACGTAATCCCGAAACAGGATGGCTCAGGTCTTATCTTGTATAGTGAATTATTAGTTAATTATTTTATTAAATATAAAGTGTTTATTAAATCACTACTTGATAAATTCACTAAAAATTTTTTTTCAATAAGTCGATAGTGGGGCCCGCAGATTGGACATCCCTGCCCTAAATCATGCAGGAGTGACAAAACATACATTTGTCGAAAAAAAAAAACATAGAATGCCTTTTGTTCTGTGGCTGTAGTAACAAAAGAATGCACAGATCCCCGCAACTAGATCAAAAAAATTGACGTACTCCATCAAAATGAAAAACGCTGAACAAACAAACACTCAATAGCCTAGTGTTCGAAGACTTAAACCCAACATAGGCGCCGAGTTTGTGATTTTACCGGGCATGCGGTAATTTTATGACGTCAAAATTGAAGCATTACCACGTGATTACTTAAATCTTAAGATTTAGTAAAATTGGTGAAATTAATTTGTTTGCAATCATTAGGCTCTACTACTGCTTAGACTGTACGTTGCAACTTGAAATTCGGCCAAATCAGAAGTTTCAAACGTTTGGCACGTGATTAACTTTTATCTTATCTTAACATTGTTGTCACATAAGCATACATTTTTTCTACCGCGTGCTATATACAGGGTGACCCCAAAAAAAACGAGCCCCAATTTTAATGATTCTAAATACACGGGGCCCGTTTTTTTTGGGTCACCCTGTATGCGTAATCACCTTGACTGACGCAGCACACTTTTAACAGCTCAAAGAATAAAATCGAGAAAAATAATTTAGTGGAAAAGCTTCACCTCATGCATGCTGCGTACGCGTAGATGTTTGGAATTTCTGCGCAAAAGCAAATTTTGGTGCTGAAAAATTTACGTGGAGTTGCTTCAGCTCCACCAACAATAATTTTGAGAAAATTCTCGTCTGTACGAAGTGAATTTTACTGCGAAATGGAAAATAATGAATTTTCTCGGAGAAGCCTTAGATCAAGTATGTCCAACCTTTTTTTGTAGCGGGCTGCGTTGAGAGCTTGATTAGCCTTAATTCCTTGAATGGGCCGCAAAAGTTCTACGTTGCTTTCTAGAGCTGAAAAATCCTCGTTTCTTTAGAAAAAGAGGTCTTCACTGCTTTGTAGAGCTTTCCCATGAATGGTAAGTGGGCCGCACAGAAACACCAAAAGGGCCTAATGCGGCCTGCGGATTGGGCATGGCCGCCTTAGATCAATGCAATAAATACGAGCTGCGCTAGCAGTAATCATTGCAACGTCACAGAAGCAAATAATTGAAAAAATATCAATGTACCAACTTTTTTCGTTGTCAGAAACTTTACTTAGCCTAGTTTTTTACTCAATTCAAAACGCTGCATGTCGGGATTTGGTCATGATTTGTTTTCTAAACAGGTCTACCGTTGCGAACTTACGAAAACTAAACTAGTATATAAAACTTAGTTTAGCTTGCTTTATTTTCGTAAGTGTAACCAATTCGCAACAAAATTTTCCATCTTCTATTTTTTCACAATCTCAGTCAAATTATTATAAACAAAAGTAGGTTAACCCAAAAAAATCTTATTCAGAATGTTATCATACAATTAGCAGAGTTAGCGCAAATCAAAAGCATTGCATTAGCAAACAGAAGCGAATTTTAGTTCGCAAAGCACTTTATACTTCAACTTAATCTATTACTCATAAACGAAGCTGTTAGACTGACACGAAAACAAAGACTTTCATCGCCAAAACTACAATTTATGAAACCGCGGGTGGGATTACGAGACCCGTTTCTGAGAGCGTTCAATCATAAAATTCTCACATCATGAAAAGCGGTGGAAAAGGAGATTCAGCAGAAAGTTATGTTATTTAAACCAAGAAAAAACTTTAGCAAAGTATTTTTCTTAGTATAACCAAACGTATGGGCATGCACGGCATGCCCGCATACCCGAAGTCGGCGCCCGTGAAACCCAATCATGTTGTGTAAAATGTCGCTGTCAGAGTGGCATATTATTGCTAGTTGGTTTGAATGAAAAATGTGTTTATGTGATGCGTATTACGGCTGCGCTCAATATTTCGACAAATAATTTTCAATGTTAAGTAATATGCTAAACTCGATTTTTTGCAATTATATCGAAATGTAAGATGTACTATTGACCCCCCATAATGTGGCTATTCCGCAATTTTTGAGTGTTTTTTAAACTTCCTACGAGCAACGGATATTGAGGTATACTAGTAAAGATTTATCGCGCCTTGCGCCAAAATGACGGCACAATTTCATCGATTTCGGCGTCAATGAGAAATGTGCTACTAACCTAATATTGTTTGTAGACATGTAAACTGTCGTTTTTGAAGAATTTTGTTCTGGACATACGAGTGCAATACAAAATCATTATGAGCTACTAGAGTAGACAGACAAGACAGTTGGATACATTCAATTCCGGAGTGGTGAAAGCCCAGGCGCTCTTCCTGGGCCAAATATTAACTAGGAAGTGACAGGCAAGCCTTAGTCTGTAACAACTGAACTGCACAGGTTTTTTGCATTGCCGTTGCGGCTTAGGCCGCGCAGTATTTTAATTTGTAGATCTCTAAGCTGTAAAAAACATCAACACATTTGTGCGGATTATTATTAACTTATTTCTTTCTAACAGCAACAAAAAACTATACCGCGGTGGCCAAACAATAAGTAATAAATAATCACAGTTGGTAGGTTAACAAAACAAAAACTCACTGAAACGTAGCGTAAATTGTATAAAAAAAGCATCAAACCAATAAAACAATTAATTTCTAGCAAAATTACAATTTGCAAATGCAATAAACTTGAAATGACAATCTGCAATTATCTCCTAAGCGAGCTCGTTATAGCGTTTTGATCGCTTTCTCGTGACAGGAGGATGAATAATGCAACCTAGTACAAATACTATTACTGCGACCTAGACTTGGTTGTCAACAGGAACTAAAATTCACGTCATCACGATAAAACGCTAGCTTTGCAAATGAAAAATATTTTGATAATTTGCTCTGTTGTCACGCAAGGTTGAAAAAAGCATCATCAATGCTGCTAGCGAATAACCACCGAAGGCGTAGTCTGTTAAGTTAGTAGCTGCGCTTTTTTGGGACAAATTGCGATGAGCTCCTTAACTCTAGACACACTCAAGACAGTGATCTTAACCTTTTCCCTACTGTGTCCTACTATCGCCACAAATACGCAATCCACGACCTATAAACGTGTTTTAGCAAAATATTACTAGCCATTACAGATCAACTAGTCACCAGCCAGATCCGTGCATAAGAATACTATTCAATTAAAGAAGGGAGTAAATCGAGAGAAAAAACGACAAGAGGTTCGCTCTTTTCTGTAGACCGATTCAGATTACGATAGTTCAAACGTCCCACTAATCACGACGACACATTTTTTGTGACGCAACTGAGCAAAAACAGTAAAACTTTCAGTATGCGGAATAGTCCACGATAAATTGTCCAAAAAATTCAGTATTGCATTTTGGTGGCAAGTAATTTTTCTTACTCAAAAAAGTATAGTGAGGTGATATCGTGTGTTCTAAGCAGTTGACTCTTCGTGACCCAATCACCCTTAGGTCAAAAACCACCGAGCAAGGGCAAGAAGCAATATAGCAGAAATAAGACCAGCTAGGATAAATTGCCCTTTGCCAAAAACCAAGGCATTTGCAATCCGTAATTTTGCTAGCTACTTGGTGCATAAAGTTAAAATATGTGTCGAGCAAAAATACAAAACTGACAAGACACTAACAAAAATGATTGCCTAAACGGCAGCAAGTGCCGGAATGCAGAACACCGCATATTTGGATTATAATGTTACATTGCATCAAAATGGAACCGCTGTGAGTCCTTAATTTTTTCTTGCATGTCGTCCCTTCTCTCTAAACAATGCAAAATGATGATAGCTACTCCCACTAAAGCGCATGTCGAAAGCAAAACAGCAGCTGTTGCAATCACGTTCTTGCTTGGGGTCACAAGCATTCGGCTAGTCCAGCTAAAAAGATAAACCGTTAAAAACAAGCCTAATCGGAAAGAAGGACGATTTCGTCGAAAATCATGAAAACTAACAATCAAGTAAAAAATAAATTAAATAATTAACATTGACCCATGACAGGAGAGCGAGACGGATTATCCTCCGAGTCTAACATTACCGTCAGGAGAATTTTGTTGGAGCATGAATCACAGGTGTATGCACCGGAAGTGCTTACGCAATTAAACGACATACGTATAAGACAATGTCTAAAAAAAAAATTAAATAGATTTCCTCGGCTTCGCACCTTCATACAAAAAAAAAGCGGCATCGCCTTTAGCATATCACAAATCTGCATTGGGATAAGATACATCTTAAATAGCTTGATGCATTAGGCAGGATCTTACGGAAGCCACCCACCATTAATTTTATAAAGAACCACATAAAACCACTCACAACCGCAGATAGCAATTCGAATAACAAAGCAAAAATTTTACAAGGGAATAGTAACACATTTTGGGTAAGCCAAAGCGTTTCCCACATAATACGATTAAAAAAACGGGTGTGTGGCTCGCTTCATTTTTCGTTTCTGCGTTAACCAATACAACTCAGGTTTTTGGTTTACATACGGGATTAGATAACACAATGTAGAATAATAATTTTACCTGTCAGGGTCGTTTGTTGGATATGGCTTGATAAACAGTTGTGAGTTGGGAATAATCATCGTCCACTCCCGCTTGACCGGTGTGAAACCTATGATTATCACAATGCAACTTTTTAGCGCTTATTTTTTAACACTATGTTGCTTCAAGATGCAAATGACTTTAGATTTTAGTTCAATCTTTAAACTAACGTTTAAATTCAGCAGGAAGGCTCAAATTAAGGTATTAATTTCTTAGGTTAAATAAAGACGCCAAATGGACTAACAACAATCGTAACAACGCAACAATTTGGCAAAGAACAAACAAAAAACAGAAGACGCAGCAAGACTCAAGTCAAAAAAGTCAAATCTTCATTATACTCGCGCCGAATTTTGAAGTGACACAAAACATTTGTAGCCAACATCAGATGAAAGAACAAAAATGCGTAGTACTTCTGTTTATGTAAGCTTTTTCCCCTCACCTAAATAATTTACAATGCAGCAGATGTGTATCACGCTGTGATCACCCACCTGTATTGACTGTTTTGCCTCCACACTGATTGACCAGTGCTGTTGGCAATGCAACAGATATAGAGTCGACGTAATTTGGAAGCCGCCCAAGACCAAAAGTAACGTAAGGCAGCTGAAGAGCGAAGTAAGTGGTTCGAGTAAGTTGACATGCTGACTGCATTTGATTACCACCCTGAACGATAAAACGAATCAAATTAAATGCTTTGCATTTTGTAATGCAGGGTTCAAGGCTTGGTCAAATTATAACAAAACGAGAAAAAATGTCGTGTACCAAACTCGCAGTTGTCTACCATGTCAACTGAAAGCAACTTTTTTGCTTTTTAGTCAGGTTCAATCATTGCTGAAGCCGTACTAAAATTTGAGCTGGACAGTAAGAGAACTGCGATGTGAACTAGCACTCTACTAGCCAGCAGTGAGCTGCCGCCCGAAATGTGTGACAACGCCCGAAAACCTCGTATGTAACAAATAGGATCAAGCTACGCCGCTCCAACCATGAAGAAAAAACAGGCTCGGTAATCACTGATACTGCTTTTTTCGTCATATTGAGAGACAAATGCTGACACTGATAACCCGTTCGTTACGAGTAACCGGTAGCACATTTTAAAACAATTTCACAATCATTTGCGAATTTTTTTTATCGACTCGGGTCTAATTCTGGTAAAGCCCATTGTGATTCGATTAGCACGAAAACCTATAAGAGCAGCATGAGCCCCGTTCCACGTTAGTAATAAGCCAGCAACTGATGTCGACGCCGATGCTATATTTTTGTAAAAATTTTTCTATTTGTAATCATTTTGACTGAATCCAATCCTTTTCTGAAAACCATTATGGAATGAGCGTACCGGGAAGCATATTAGTGTAATGTACCCAACACAGCAGAACCTTTCATTCCTATTCTATTTGCCTGTCTACACAAACCCGATTGCTAACCACATGTCACAGGCCGAAGCCGCAACGAAAATTGAACCCAAAACTAGTGCAGCGCCTTACGTGCGCTGCGATCTAACTCATCGAGCCATTGAAAAGTTGCAGTACTCTCGCAAATAATGGCCTTCATAAACCCATCCTTGTCAGAAAAAACAAGGTACTGCTGGTGTAGATACATTACATATAAGGAAACCAGCTGCTGGGATGCGGCTGATGGAAACGGAACAACTCAACGCGTGATTCTTCGGCGTGAAACAGCTCAGCGTACCGACCACACTGAATAGTAGGACACTCTGGCCTCGCTCAACAGGTAACGTGTTTAGAACAAGACAACTACCTTGTCATGTCGGCTCGCAATTTGCACCTACTACCCCAAAAAGAACTCCTACCAAGTCTCAGTTGCACCCAGTCGGTCATACTAAAAAGACCTAACCCCTAAAATAAGCCTCCTAAAATTCATGGACAATTAACACAAAACAAACCGAAAATCGAAACAAGATAGAGGGCCATCGCTGAGGAACGAGGTGCATCCGGCCACCTTCGGTCACGAGGAAAATCCGGATTAAAATTGGATGATGATGAGAGACAAATTTGTGCAAACTATTATTTTTAAATACTACCACCAACCTTAAGCTTAGCGACAAAAATTGTGAGTGTCGGCATTACAACTGCCGAGATTGGATGACAAAAACTTTGCCACAACATAGATCATATGTGCATGGCCTGAGACATAGCGCGATGGTACAGATTCTTTGTGACGGGTTCGAGTCCTGGCTGGAGCCGATCGCATTTGTTATACACATCCATAGAATATTTGCTGACTCGAATGCAAGCTCACTTCGTAGTCTCCCACAATTACTGCTACAGTTGTTTTTCAATTCAAAATTGACAATTACTTATTTGTTCCTACTACTGCATTTTAAAAGCTCTGGGAAACATAAATTCTGCTTCCAAACACCAACAACATGCATTGCGTATCTTTTCATGCTATCTGCGTTTCACATACAATGAGACTAACAAATTTTGAAAAAATTATAACGAAATTCTAAGAGTCAAATAAAGGTTCCAGAGAGCCAGTTTAAAGAAATTTGCATCCTTATTCTATCAACAAAAAGTGCAGCAGTAATCAAAAGCCCAAACTTCGTTTCACGGTGAATAAAAACGTCATCCTCACCTCTATATTAGTGGTAATGTATGATACACATGCTCCGTGTACATTAGAAAATCGATCTTCTTGAAAACTAGGTAGAACCTACATGTGACAAATTAAAGTACAATTGAAAAAAATCATTACACGAACAAAAATTCACACCTATGACAATTGTGACACATAAACACTTTAGCAGTTACATACAAAGACATTAGTCCCTACACTTCCATAACGAAGCTTACACAAACTGGTAAACCTCGACGTTGGCCAAGTAAATCAAATCGTTGATTTAGCCTATACAAAATAAAGTTTTATTTTGGTCAACTTCTGATTACGGTTAGACCAAATTGAATCTCAAAGTTCGCTATATTAAAAAATTAGTTAAGCAGGTTTATGATACAAGAATTGCATAAGACGTCATGAAACAAACCGCTTTTTCGACCATTATTTGTTTTCGATTTGAGTAGTAAAATAATAAAATAAATCGGCGAAATTCGGCTAGGGTTCCGCAAAAATTTGCGGAACAGTTTTTGTTGGATTTTATAGTTTTGCATCAAAAGTTATCGGAAAGCATAAGAGCTTTTGAACATGATATTATCTAGTTGATTTTCCATTTTAGCAAGCAATAGGTCAGGGGTGGGCAAACTTTTCACGCGAAGGGCCGCACTGATTGGAAGAGCAAAAGAAAAAAAAAGGTCAACACCCGCTCAGTACTACTTTCCACTAAAAATTGGTGGTGAGCAAAAAAAAAAGGTCTTCGCCTTGATTCACGATAGGAGTTTATACTTCTGTAAGTGCCAGCGAGCCACATAAAATGGCCTAGCGGGCCGCATGCGGCCCGCGGGCCGTAGTACGCCCAGTCTTGCACTAGGTAAAATAAGACAGTCGTGACACTTTTGGGTTCACAAAGACAAACAGAGAAATAAGACCCAAATGCAAAATAGATAAGCGTCTCATAGTACCAAATTTAGGAACACAAAATAACATTTCCATAATATCTTAATTTCGGAGCTTGAGACATTATACGTAAACGAATTGAACCCAACCTAGACCGTAGTTTCTAAACTTGACAAAAAATGATTACCTACTTTCACAATCAAAAAGCTGACGTCCTCGACGTGATCATATTGATAGGCCAATGTCTTTCTAGAAGTTCCACGTTGAACTGAAACTAATATGTCCATCTGCCCATCATCGGCCAGGTCATAAAAAGAGGCAAGAATGGCTCCTTCGGAAGAAGGAAGAGTTGACGAAAAAATGAACATTCGTCCTACATCTTGGCAATATGCCTGGCTGAAATAAATTTGAGACAAACAGGTGAAATGTGTGAAATCGTTAGAGCGGCGTTTGTAATAACAACAGACTCTCTTCACCAGCTATTCGGTGTGGGATAATTTGGCGTTACGACACCTCTGACTCTAAACCTTAGCAAAGTCTCAAACCAAACTCGAACCCTGAAATCGTGACCTAACGCGGAGCAAGTTATGCCAAAAAGGTTTGTTCGCTTTTTATCGTCAAAATAATCGTATCTGTCATTGAAGTGGTGTGGTTCATAAACTATTACTTGACGAAAACCGGGTTCAACCCCTCGCATCAGTGCAAGTGAAATTACTTTGTTCTGCAGGGTTCGAAGAGACAACGACCACCAGATTTTATTTTTACAGAACGTGATTCATCGTTGTCATTTGTGTAATATAGGAAAAATTAGTCGCAATAAAAAATAGTTTATGAACCGTGAAGACGGTAACTGCTTTCGTATAATCTCAGAACAATGTTTACACAGATGTCAAATCAAATTTTCATTAACGTAATACACACTTGCATTTTCCGCCTTTGAGTAGAACCGCCACAGGATCAGCAGTCAACTTCATGATGCACAAAACATCCATGTACACATCTTCATTGTAATCACAAAGAACAAGGGAAATAGGAAACTCATCCGAACTGCATTCAAATAAGGCTCAATATTACAGGGTGACCCAAAAAGCAGGCCCCGTGTACTTGGAACAATTAGAATTGAGGCCCGTTTTTTGGGGGTTACCAGGGTTAGCTTCGATGTTAAGCACACGTCATCGGTACGTGAGGTCCGGGATTCGATTCCCGACACGGTTACACCGGCAAAGTGACGCCAAAGGCTCGCTAGGATGTTTCCTCAGAGCTGTGTTGCTCAGGCGCGAAAATAGGCGCCGCCACTCGATCACGCATCGCGTAATACCGCCAGTATAATGAAGATTTAATTTTTGATGAATCAAGTCCACAGAAAATATACGAGACATGACCTCACGAACCAAATAAATCAGCTTGTTTTATTGCTTCTGTGAACACCGGCGTAGCCAGACATAAAAAAAGGGGGGGGGACAATTTTTCCAGTGAATTGCTGGTACTGAGCTTTCAGTCAGGCCTATTAGTTTATGTTGAAGAATAAGTGATTTGATTCCATAGTTGCGCTCTAAGTAATTCAAAAGTTTTTAATGCCTCAGCAGCAATGGAACTGGTAATGCTCAAGTGTTAATAAGGTATGCTCTTTTGTAATAACCGCGCTCTGATTTCTCCGGAAGTAGCCAAAAATCGTCCGCTTTTTTTCTCGCCGCTTTTCTGCACGTGTGCTGATACCACTCACTGCCCCACGCTGCGTTTATCGCAGTTGCAGGTGTAATGTTTACTGTAAACATGGCTTTCATCGCTGACGTCAACATACTCTGGCAGTGCTCTCAGACTGCAGCTATCAATCGCACCCCGTGAAAACGGATCATCCGCAGCGGGGCCGAGTGGTTCGGAGCGTCGTTTTTACGACGGCCATGATCGCAAGATTGATGGTTTACCTCCCACCCAAGCCTCGTTGTTGCGTCCTTAGATAAGATGCTTCACGACTATTATCTCTGCTTAATGGAATCTAACAAGCAGCAAATTGAAGAAGTCAGAGCAAAATTCAAGCAGATAACTCAGAAACAAGAGCAACTCATAAGCGAGTCTGAATTCGTCCAGTGCATAGCGCCTCCGTCGCTTTCTCGTGACAGGAGGATAAAAATGAAGAAACCAGAAATCATTAGTTTGAAGTCTTGAATTAAGACCTAGACTGAAGCATTTAGCGTAGCCGACGATTGCTGGCTTCATCTATGCATTAAACATTTTTTCAAGAATAATGCGATCTCCTAGCTTATTGGGTAAAATATATCATTCTCAGTTACTTATTCAAACAGAACTTTTGAATAAGGACCTGAGGACGATGGGTAGGCGTAAATAAGCTTTGTTTTCTCAAGTTACCAAAAAATAATTCTTTCAAGAAAAAGTCATTATTGCGTAACGCTTTCTTTTTTGGAATAGAAAAACATTTGATTTGCATCTTTTTGTTTGCAGTCAAAAAAATTTTTGTTGACTGCTGGCTGTTCGTTACTGCGCCAATACGCATTTTAAGCATTAAGAATGTGTTTTTGAATGGTCGTTCATGAGTAACTTACTGCACAAAATTCCACTTCTGGTCAGTTTCAAAGAGTGATATCCAATTCTTCTTCTTTGGTTGGTACATAAGAATTTTGCTTTTAGAGCAGCTAAAAATAAAAATAGACTATTATTGATTATTTCGTCGGCTCAAAATTCAACACCAACCAAAAGGGTCAAGGCTGAAGGCAACATTCAGAACAAGAATGTCCGATTCTGCGCCAAAACTTGGGTGGCATTCCGACGATCTTTTTCAGCAAATGGAGGCATAAGCTACAAAAAGTAGTGAACTGCAAGTGAGCTGTTCTTCAACAGTGCAAATTAAGGTGGAGATGAGTGAAAATCTATTTAACCGACCAGATGGCCGAGTGGATCGAGAGTACGCCTCTGAGCGGTAAACTCCGGCTTGATTTCGAGTCTGTTCCTTCCAATGACCTTAAAATAGATATTCATAGCTACCCACTTGACGTTCAGCATCAAAAGAACAGCAACAAGCCGGCAAGTTTCCTTGCTGTACAGTTAGGAAAAACACTTAACGGGATTCTCCCATTGTAGAGTGGTAGACAGGTGGCCGGCAGTCCCTCCGCCAACTCGTCACAGCACTTTGATTACTTTTTCGTGATAAAAAGGTAAATATGCAACCAAATAACAAGCTTTTTGGATTGAATTAAAAGGCACTACGCAACAATAAAATTTAATCAAACTTTTTTGCAACCTTTTTGACAGACAATACAGCTAGATTTGCAACATGTTTTAAAAGGCACTGACATAGAAAAACACATCACTACCTTCCACTGCTATCTGTTTCACATACAGGCATCAAGTGATCAACAATTCCATCTCCATCAATATCAGCAAAAGCAGACTGGCCAATTTTATATGACGGTTTGCCAATGTAAGTCTGTGTTTCATTCAGAATTAAACCTCGGTCCGAGCCCTAAAGGAAAAAAAAAAAAACTCACAATGACATCTGGCGAAATACTTTTTGTATTAATTAACAATTCTTTAACCAGCTTGGCTAAAAAAATTGCAAGGAGACATGTACGCATAGTCATTGAAGTTGGAGTGGCACTTTTTATGCCAGTTTAGCGTGCAAGCTGAATTGTAGCGAACACTTTCAAATCATCACTTTTGGTAGCCACATGCATCGAAAGTAGCCGCTGACTCAAAAACGGCTCCAGTCAGCTGTGACGCAATATGTAACATGTAGCCATACTTCTAACATTCTTTTTATGAGCACATAATTTAACTTTTATGCTGTTTGGTGCACTTTTTGGACAGCTTTAAACAAACGAATCGAAATGATAAAATAGAATAGGTTGTATTGAGTGATCCAGTGTTCGAAATTAACTTTTTCAGCTGCTTGCCCCATCGGGCAAATGACTGCAAACATCAACTTGCCAAAACAAACACGCTTTCAATACGTAATGTACAAGAAAGTACGAAGATGTAAATTGATTTATTGTTGTATGCGTCTGATTGAAAGCGTTCCTCACAGCGTGGACTATGGGGTGCCATTTGCTAAAAAACTATTTGTTTTGTGACCCATAATTTTTGAGCTTACTCAGACATTATTCGCCTGATATATCTAAGTAGGACCAAATGACACGTGCAAAATAAGTCGGACAGAATTGTTTTTGTTCAACGGCGCGCCAAGCTCCGTTTGCAAAAAACGATTTTGTGACCCATATTTTTTGAACTTATATGTTTAGACCATAATTTGCCCGATATTATATATCGGAAATGTCCGACTTATATATCGAACAAATTGTACTCTAAGTCGGCCAAAAAACAAGCGCAAAAAAGTCGGATATTTCCGACTTATATATCGGACAAATTCTATATTAAGTCGAACCGAGAACAGGCGCAAAATAGTCAGATTTTTTCGACTTAAATATCAGACAAATTCAATGCTAAGTCGGACCAAAATACACGCGCGAAATAAGTCGGATATTTCCTATGTATAGATGTATATATCAGACAAATTATATTCTAAATAAGCTCAAAAAACATGGTTCACAAAACGTATAGACATTTGCGCATGCTTTTGGACCGACTTGATGTATAATTAGTCCGATATATGTCGGAAATATCTGACTTGTTTTGTACTTGTTTTTTGGCCCGACTTAGAAAACAATTTTGCTGATATATGAGTCGGATATTTTCGACATATATATAGGACAAATAATGGTATAAGTTGAAAAAACAAGGGTCACAAAATCGTTTTTTTCCAAACGGCGGGTGGCGCGCCGTTTCAACAAAAACGATTTTGTCCGACCTATTTTGCGCATGTATTTTGGTTCGACTTAGAGTACGGTACATCTTGTCTGATGCATAAGTCGAATATTTCCGATACATACATCGGACAAGTAATGGTCCAAATAAGATCAAAAAACATGGTTCACATAACAAACAGTTTTTTTTTGTCCAAACGGCGCCCCATACTGGACATCGAAGGAGATAAATTTTTCCAAAGAGCAAATCTTGCGCGTTACGATACTTTAACGCATGGAAGAAAATACGAAGTTAAAATTAATTGTCGTCAATTTTTTTTTGGATTTAGTTGCATATTTATCCTCCTATCACGAGAAAGCGATCAAAGCGCTATACGAACTCGCTTAGGAGTTGCCAGTCATCTGTCTACCACACCAAGACGGGGGAATCCCGCTAAGTGCTTTTCCCAACGGCACAACAAGTAAACTTGCCGGCTTGTTCTCCACACTGTCCCATAAATGCCAAGCTTCAAGCAGGGAAGCTGTGAATACCAATTTTAAAGCCATTGGTTTGACCCGACTAGGAATCAAAAACGAGTCTACAGCTCAAAAGACAGACGCTCTATACCACTCCGCCATCTAAGCTGTTATAACGCGGAGGCGTTTGATCAAACTTTCACGCTGCCGTGAAGTTGATGCAAGCGCTTGTTTTGAACCACTAATATTCTGAGCGAGGAAAAGGTTTCTTTTGTCTGCTGGCCTGTCGGGCAAGTGCGAAACAAAATCAACTTGCCCGGGAAGATTTCAACTGGCCTCAGGCCAGCGGGCAAGCGTTAATTTCGAACCTTGTGATCCCACTGATTTATCAAAGGATGAACTAAAGCTTAACTGAGTACGGCTAATTTACGTAGTCATTGCGGCCCAGCGCTCATTATGCGCCCAAGACATAATATTCTAGCGAAACATAGCAGTGAAAACTTAATTCAACTCTACATACCTGCCACACTTCAAAAACTTTAGAATCTGCTTGACGGGAAGAAACAACCAGATTAGTTGAGCCATCACCAGTCAAGTCAAGGAATGCGTTTGAATTTACTGGTTCTATAGTTCTGGCAGGCTTGTGAAAGTCGCAATTTACAAAGTTCAAATCCTTTCCGGGTTTAGCAGGCGAAATCCAAAACTGTCTACAAAACAAACATACTAATACAAGCAAGATGAAAACAAAAATCAAATTTTCCTTTCTACTCGTGGTATCACGGGCAAAGTACACGAGTGGATGGGCCCATCTGCGCGGCTTAGCTCCCAGAAAACACAGCTTCGAACACTAAAGCTACGCTGCAGCGGTGTAAGGAGCCCCAGGCTTTCCACAATATACCGATGTCGTTAACACTACACCTACCGGCTGGCTAAAAATGACAAAAGAACTTAATCAAAAGCCAAATGAATGTTAACGATGAAATTCGTATAGCCCCTATTGGGTAAAAAAAAAAAACCTTTCTACACAACCTATAATAATATTGATTTGCATTTTCACTAAAGACTTCAATCGGGGTATTAAAAATTGTAAAGAGTTGGAGACAAGAGCTTCAAAAATTTTTTTTTCTGGAAAAAAGTATGGTTGCTTGCGGCCATTTTTTCACCCTCGAAATGAAAAAAAAATTCAAAATCAAATTTATGAAATAACGCATTTTAAGAAATACTTAGGTTGTTGCCACAAAGTTGCTCTTCTGACAGGCATCACATCAATCATAAAAACTACACACGCACCAACTAGGGATGAAATTCTGGTCTGCTTCACACAATAGCATGACCACATGAATTCAATTAGATATGTATTTAAATGACTTCAAATCTGGACAGTATGCTTTACAAAATGTAGAATCTTCAGGAAGCAACACTGATTCAACTCTTAAAGCAAAGCTAAGGTATTACAACGTACCAGAACAAACGTACCTCTTCTTATCTGGTAAAGTAACAAACAAATCAACAATTTTATCACCATCAGCATCTAGCAGAAGCGGCTGATTGGCTAAAGGTGTAGCAATAGTAGATATTTGTTTAGGGTCTACTTTTCCTTTTTCTATTCCCCATACAACACTGACAATTACATCAGGACCTAAATGCATACAAAATCATATTAATGATTCAAGTGGCATTGAAATAGAAAACTAACTGGGGAAAAATTTGGCTCAGAATTTCAAAAAAAAATTACTTATTTGGAAGCACGTTCATCATTTTTAGATGAAAATTAATACAAAATGCAAAAAATTTATCTCAATAAAATATTCCATTAGAAAAAAAATGCTTCATTTTTTCCTTTTAAGTCAAAAAGAAAGCAGAGAAAAATTAAAATGAAGCTTTACCCTAATCACAACTTTTTTCTTGTTTGTAACATTTTTACTAATATGCAAGTACGGTAAAGCAAAAGCCCTAAAGAAAATCACTACATAGTATATACTGCAATGCATCATAATTTGCATGTTTATTTATTTATGTCGCTATTAATTACATATTCTATGTGAAAAAGAGTATATTTTACCAAAAGTATCTCTTTTATCAACTTCAAAATCAACTGTGAGAGCTAGTTAGGCTACATTCACTCCTTACCCCGTTTAGATGTAACCATCAAATCGATATAACCATCATTGTTGAAATCAGCAGAAGCTACTGAAGTCAATTGGTTTTGAAAATAAACAGTTTGAGAATGCGACAAACTAATAGTATTTCTTTCCCCTCCAAGTAAAATAGAAACGTTTCGCCTGTTATCACCTAAAAAATGTCTGCTTGTAAAAACTTTTTAAACATGCTTTTTTAAAATACAATAGATTTGCTTAGGGATAGACAAAATTCCAATCTTAATTTCAAATTTCAAATCTTCAATTTCAAATCATGCAGTGAAATGGAACAATCATCTCCTTCGATTTCAAAAAGAGTAAAATCAAAAACTAGTCCTGATATTTGTTCTCTGCTTTTGAGAGTTGCACAATGGGCTGACAACTCCTAATTGAGCTCTGAATAGCACCTTCACCGAAATTCCTTACAAAAGCTTTGGCAAATCCACGTTAAAATAAACAAACGTGTACACATAAGCTTAACACATACAAACATATTATACCTGTTATAGCAAAGACATCAGTGACCTTATCGTTATTTATATCACCATAAGCAGCCACCACTCCATTTAAACCAGCAATATCACCGAAAACTTTTCCAGTAACAACTCGTGAATCCGAAGAACATAGTTCAATAAGTGCAGCAACTATGACAATATTTCTAATGCTTAGGAAACTCATTTGACTGCAGAAAAAATCATGCCACTGCGCTATTATCATTAATATATCTGCATTAAATTAAGGCGTTTTAATAATTGCATGCAAACTGGTAAACAGCGCAATGTCAAATGCATTAAAATATTTTGAAGCACGCCAATGCCATAGGCTAATCTACTGCAATAGTGCAAAATTAATTGATGAAATCAGCAAAAACAAAACTATACGATGGCAACAAGCAGCATTTACACAAATATCCATAAGCGTCAATCCGGCTGGGGCAGGGGGGCGGCACCGCCTCGGGTCTAACAACGCAAAATCGTAATGTTTTGCCGCAATGTTACGCTCACGCTATTTATATGGTGAAAAGAAAACTATCACCGTGTGTTCAGCGACGATGCTACTGGTATCTTAAAAAATCGTTTTAAACCCTATTCCGCCCGAGCTTTTTTCAGAGCGTCAAAAGATTAGGGGGAGCTGTTGTGTCCGCTCGTTTTGAACACAAATAACTTCGCACATACTCATTTTAATACGACGATGAAAGTTTAGGAAAGCAGATAATTTTATTGTTATTTCGCCTGTATATATATTTTTTATGACACAACTAATTTATTCAAGCGCTAATTGTGCCTTATTATGTCGGATGTTCCAACAAAATGAACCACTCTTTGTTAAGTATTTTCTTGTTGAATATAAACTCAAAATTATTGAAATTCTATTGTTTACACTTTTTCGTAATATCTAAAAACTTGGTTGCAAGTTATGCTAGTATTGCCAAATTAAAAACGATGTTTCAAAAAATTTAGTATTAGAGGAAATTTATGAGGGCAAAGGTCTAATAAGCGTTTTGTGACGTCATAAGTCTGTAGATATTCGAAATACACATAATAGGGTATCTATAGAAGATGCAAGAACATTTCTTTTTGGAAGAAACATCTTGTTTAGTTGTGGTAGTTTATGGAGGTCATACTGAGCATACACTGAAATAAACCACTCTTTGCTTGTGATATTGAATCTTTTGAATTATCATTTTTAATTTGGCAATACTCGCATAATTTGCACCCAATTTTTTAGACATGTAAAAGTGTATGTAAATAATATACCAGTGCTTGAATTACTGTGTATGGCAGAGGTGGGCAAAGTGCGGTCAGCAAAACCATTTTATGCGGCTCGTGAGCACTTACAGAAATATAAACTCCTAGCAAGAATCAAGCCGAAGACCTTTTTTTCTTTTTGTTTAGCTCCGCGCTGAATGTCAGTTAAAAAAAGAACATCTGCGGCCGCGTAGATCTCTTTTTTGCTCTTCACCCATCTTCAGTGATGAAACAGGATGTCTGCGGACGTGTAGACCGTTTTTTACTCTTCCAATCAGTGCAGCCCACGGCTTCAAAATTTTTTCAAATGCGGCCCTTCATATGAATAGTATTGCCCACCTCTGGTGAATAGAATTTCAATAATTTTGAGTTTATAATCACCGAGACAATACTTTACAAAAAGTGGTTTATTTTTTCTGGGACATTCGATACATAGAAAACAAAGCTTGCATAAAAGTTCTCGCCCCCCTACTATTCTCCTTTTTCAAGAAAAAATTGACGCCTATGCTAATATCCTCCAACTAAGACAGAACGGTATATACATAACACTATTACACATACTGGTATAGACCAATGCTGCAAGGATGAAGATTGCAATGCACAGAACAACAATAAATTGTGACGATAAAACAGAAGATATATATGATACACAAGAATACAAGATGGCCAGTCAAGCTTGATCAGGATGAGAAAATGTGATCAATTCTTCAAAAGCAATCAAGGGTTGAAGGGAGTAGAATAACAACGGTCCTACCAAACACCGCAAGGGACAACAAAGGAGTTAGAACAGTGGCACAACCAGAGGGGGGTTGGGGGGTCGAAACCCCCTTTTGAAACCAAACCCTTGTTTTTAAAGTGAAGTGTTCAAACTGTGCAGTGTGCAACTAGTGCAAGTCCAGTGCTTGCTGTTATTTCAAAACAGCTGTTACAGAATTTGCCTCACATTATGCTGAAGCCAAATTGGCTGGTTGGTGTAGTGGTAAGAGACATTGTTATTCGTGTGGGCAGGGGTGGATCCAGGAGGGATGTGGGGGATGCATTCTCCCACCAGCCATTTTCAAACATGTTTTTGACGAATACAGTTCTATAATTTCAAACTTTTTCAATAACAATGAGCCTTACACCCTAAGCACGCATAATCAAAAATGTACGAACAAAATGCATCATATATATTTGGTGAAACACTCAGGTTTAGGGTCAAAAAATTTAAACAAAATTTGCCTAAAAATTGTTCAAAAAGTGCTAAAATGGCTTCTACAGTATGTAAATTTTGAGAAAATTTCCAGGGAAGCATGCCCCCGGACCTTTTATATTCTCATTATGTTTCAAAATATTTCTGCATGAAAAAAAAACACTCTTGAAAGTATGGAAAATTTGGGTGCCCCCTCCCTGAAAAAATTTATTGAATACGTCACAGATGTGAAAACATTTTCAACAGTTCAAAGGGCTTTTTACACCTGTTTTGGGTCTAACGTCTTTGTATTTAGTTAACACTCAATCTAATTCAAGATTTCATCCCCTCCCCACCAAAATTTTCTGGATCCGCTCCTGAGTGCGAGATCGAGTTTTTTTTTAGAACCTCCCCCCCCCCCCTTTGAAATTTGCTGGGTGCGCCACTGAGTTAGAAACACTGCACAGCACACAGGACAACAAGGGAGTTGAAAACATCGCAAGGGACTTTCAAGTGAATGACAAGGAAGTTAGAAACACCGTAAGGGATGACAAAGGAGTTGAAAACACTGCACGGGACTTCAAATCAAACGACAAGCGAGTTAGAAACGGTTCAGATCTAGTATCAGCCCCCAGGTTTAACTAAGCAGTTAGGGTTATGTTTGGTTAGGATTAGGTTCGGTTAGGGTTAAACTTAGTTAAGGTTAGTCTTGGTTAGAGCTAGTTTTGGTTAGAGCTAGATTTGGTTAGGGTCAGGTTATAGGTTAGGTTAAGGTTGGCAGACAGAAAAAGCGTGGGGGCTTATTCTAGATGAATCTATGAGACCCGTTAGAAACACCCCAAGGGACCTTAAATCGAGTGACAAGAGGGTTGAAAACACCGCAAGGACTTCTAATCGAATGACAAGGGAGTTAGAAATACCACAAGGGATCTTAAATCGAGCAACAAGAGAGTTGAAAACACCGCAAGCTGCAAGGGACTTCTAATCGAATGACAAGGGAGTTAGAAATAAGCTTATATATGGATCATTAGGACAGGTGTTTTTAAATCTTGTAAGTGGAACTGTGTTAAATTATTGTTGTTAAACTACCAATAAAAAAAAAAGTCATTCATGATGAGTTGTCATGACAGTGGTGAAACATCTCATTAAAAACATTATTGCTGACAATGATATCTAGAGAGATAGTACCAGTACAGAAAAACATATACCGTATTTTACTGACCATAAGGCGCATTCAAAATCCTTTTTTTTCTCCAAAATTGATCAAGCGTCTTATAAGCCGGTGCGCCTAATGTATGGATCAGGTAGTGCTTTATGCTTTATTGCTGACACTCAAAACCAGTACCGGTACCCTTACCATTACTAAATGAGCATTAAATGGCAACTCGATGCTTCTTAAAAAACGTAGCGTCTTATAGTCCGGTGCGCCTTATGTATGGAAGAAAAACGAATTAAAGCAATTTACCGACAGTGCGCCTTATAGTCAGGTGCACCTTATGGTCCGTAAAATACGGTAACTGGTACTGAAGAAAATTGCTCATCCAAAGAACCAACTGTAAACTGGTAAATGTTGATCAACTAGCCTATGCGAATAATTGCTCAACAATGAAACTTTTATAGGCTATATGGCAGTGTCTATTTTGCCGTTAATGGCATAATAGCTTTTAGGTCTATTTTGCTGCAGCTAGGCCTACATAACCCCATGTCACACAAATATTACATCTTATTCTCTTCTACTGTCTTCATGAACTGATTGTTAACCCCAGGTCACACGAATCCAAATCGAACTGAAGCGATCCGAACCAAAATGAATTGAAGTCGTGGCGAGAATCGAACCCAAAACTAGTGCAGCGCTTCCCATTATATGCTGCGCTCTATCCCCTGAGCTATCGAGAAGCTGTCGCAATCTAGTACAAAATGGCGCTTAAAAACCCACCAAGTCACTTACGGCAAAATAGAGAGTCACCCTTTTTTTAGGATCTTTAGGATTTTGTGGACGCAGTCGCAAAATCCTTAGCATCCCAAGAAAAGTACCACCAGGAGGGGTAATACTTTTTTTAGGATCCTGTGAACGATTTGCTTTTTCAAACACGTTTTAGCACTGTTAGCTCCATTATGACGAGTTATTGCCAATAAACACCGGAAATGATAATTTTTCTTACCGTAGCGTCCTAAGAAAATCCTTGTTTCTGGTGTTTATTGGCAATAACTCGTCATAATGGAGCTAACAATGCTAAAAAGTGTTTGAAAAAGCAAATCGTTTATACACAGGATTCTAAAAATAATATTAGGCCTATCCCTCCTGCAGTGGCGTAGCTACACGATCTACCGCCCGGGGCAGTTCAAAAAATTGTCGCCCCCAAATGAGCAATAATGTTTTAAGCATTAATCAGCTTCAAATTCGGTCATCTATTCTGCATGACAAAATATGCGTCAATTAAAAGCACGCTGACTTGCAATCTACAGCAATGATTACGAAGCTATAGTGTGTACTAACAAGGTTAGTTAATTAGAGTCTTTCATTTCCGTGCAGTCAACACAACAATAATACGCAAAAATGATACGCAATGTCTGTGTCGCACCCAAGATTAGGCAAAGGGGGTCCACAACCAAGGGTCTGGGGGTGAAGCCCCCAGCCTCCGCAGGCCAAGGGGATCTGGGGGCATAATCCCCAGGCGTCAACGAATTTTTACGGTTTCCACTTTTAAAACACTTATTTTAGCACACTTTTTTATCGAGAAAGAGCATGCAGTGATGCAGTCACTATAGACCAGTGGCGTAGCGAGGAATTCATAATTTCCACCTTTTTTCAAGTGTAAATTTTTTTCAGCAGAACAAATTTGAAGCTGATTAAGAAACAAGAAAAGCTCTAGGGGAGTCCGGGGGCATGCTACCCTGGAAAATTTTTGAAAATTTACATCCTGTAATGGCTATTTTAGTGTTTTTTGAATGATTTTCAGGCAAGTTGTGTTTAAATTTTTTGACCTTAATTCTGAATGCTTCGCCAAATATGATGCCTTTTGTGCGCAAATTTTCGATTAGGCTATGCGTGCTTAAGGCATAAGAACAGAACAGAACTGTTTTAGCAGACGCCGGCAAGACACACACTTCAATTTAGCTATTAGGCGTATGAAACAATAACACGGGCATCAAGGTATAGCGCGAAAGACCAATATTCAGCAGCTGAAGGCTGCATGGTCGCCGAGTCTGCGCCTCCTCATAACAAGGCTTATCACTTTTGTAAGACTTATCGCTATTGAAGAGGTTCGAAATTATGGAAAAATTGTAAAAAACATCAAAAAAAATTTTTGAAAATGGCCGGTGGGAGGATGCTAACCCTCATCCTACCCCCTTGAATTCGCCTCTGGCCATACGCTACAGAAACCATCAAAAGAGTCTGGCATATTTCAGTCACTTGGCACCATTAATTGTTCTTTTTTACTGAAAGACGGAATCAAAAGGGGAGGGGGAGCATGGCCCAATGCCCCCCCTAAATACGCTCCTGCTATGGGCAATGCAAAAATATTTCCGCAGCTTATAATATGTTTAAAAGCAGAGGCTTGGCTAAAATAAGTGACAGGAGGCTGCAACCATTATTAGTTTAAGAAACTGTAGACTAAAATTAGGTTTTAGCATTTTATTACATTGCCAAACGGGGGGGCATGGCCAATCAAATAATGCAAAGACGAAGGAAAACAGTAGCCTACGCAGTTGTGACATAATAAACATTAAAATCAAATCTTTATTACACTTGCTGGAATATATTGAAGCATAAACAAGATAGAGGGCCTATTTCTGTATTTTCGCAACTTTACGCCTGGGCATTGCGCAACACAGTAAGATGATTTACAATTATTAAGCGATATAGCAAAGTAATGGCTGTTCAAAATAATTAGGAAAAACAATTACATAAAGCTTATTAAAAATGCCGCCCCCCAGCCCCGCGGGCTGGGGCTGAAACCCCCAGCCGCCGCAGGCCAAGGGGGTCTGAGAAGTAGCCCCCAGCCGCCAAGCTTCACATAAAAACACTCATTTTAGCACACTATTTATCGAAAAAGGGCATGCAGTGATGCAGTCACTATGGACAATGCAAAAATATTTCCGCGGCTTACGGTATGTCTAAAAGCAGAGGCTTGGCTAAAATAAGTGAAAGGTTAAAAGAAATTGTACACTAAAGTTAGGTTTTAACACCTTATTATAATGCCAAAGGGGGAGCAAGGCGAATCAAATAATGCAAAGAAGAAGAAAACAGTTTGCAATTGTGACACAATAAACATTAAAATCAAATCTCTATCATACTTGCTGGAATACATTGAAGCGTAAACGAGATGGCGGGCCCATTTACGCAACTTTCAACCAGGGCATTGAGCAACACAGTAAGATGATTTACGATCAACAAGTAAGAGATATAGCAAAGTAATGGTTGTTCAAAATAATTAGGAAAAAAATTACATAAAGCTTATCCAAAATGCCGCCCCCCTTGCTATGCCACTGCCCTCCTGGTGGTACTTTCCTCAGGAAACGCTTCGTTTTACATAATATTTAAAATTGATTTTTGTTGGGTTGCAGTAAGAAAATCTATTATTTTCGGTGTTTATTGGCAATAACTCGTCATAATGGAGCTAACAATGCTAAAAAATATTCGAAAAACCAAACCGTTCACAGGATCCTAAAAAAAGTACTTCCCTCCTGGTAGTACTTTTTTTAGGATGCTAAAGATTTTGCGACTGCATCCGCAAAATCCTAAAGATCCTGAAAAAAGGACTACCGCAAAATCGACACTAGACTACCTTTAGTCTATCTGTTTCTATATAAATGAAGTTGTTGATAAACTAGCAGCTACATTATGCAAACAGAAGAATTTCCAGAGCTTATTAACAATATGGTTGAAGAAAAAAACAACAGCAGTCTTCCACACAACTCTTCCGCATAGCCTACGTCCTACCCTCCTTTACCACTAACCCCCCATTCCTGACCAAGTTTGCTACAAAACTAGACGAACACCACAGACCAGTACAATTTGCACTGTGCACTGGTTAAATTTGACAATTTCAGTATGCTAGTCTAGACTAGGCCAAGGCTAGGCCTATTCGACTATCTTCGCTGTTTCATCAGAGTACCGTAGACCGTACCATCAGAGTTTCCTTTATCTGTTTATCAACCACTGTCATTCTGGCAGAATTTCGACGAAAGAGAAAAGTAAAAGTGTTGCCCTTTCAAAACCTGAAAATGCAAGCGTCGATTTGTCAGAACTGCTGAGTCAGAAGTAATTACGCGTAGTGTTTCCAGTTTTCAGTACAAAAAACATAACAAAAAAGTGCAAAAAACAATGATATTGCAATATTACTACTTTTTATTACAAATATGTGTCAAATTAAACTTGAATTGTTATTCAAAATGCTTTCGAAAAAACATAACACTTCTGGCATAAGACAATAACGTAACAGTAAAAAAAAAACAGAAACACTTAAACTGCTTGAACGCTCGAAATCGTCCAGACAAGGCTCAACGAACCATGACGCGTTTCGATTCCAGACAAAAATAGAAAGTGATAGCAAAGCCATAACAAAAGAAATTAAGTCAAATTAGTCACGGCAGCAACAAAAGCAACCGCAAATGAAACATAAATATGCTTTATGCGACATTGCAAATAGCAGTCAAAACAAACATACACTTTCGGGTAAACATCAAACATCCAAATTCACACAAACAACAAAAATTAAACCAATAACGTGTAAAGTTTACCAAAAAGTGTCAAAATCAAAACTGCTAAATAGACAAAAACCTGTTCGTAAATTGGCGAAATTTTTGGCCCCTTACCAACGGAATTTCAATATCGACCCCCCGGGTCTGAGTCGATATTATTATTACACATCAGTAGTAAACGCAAAATGTCAAAAAACATTTGCCAAACTCGACCTCCAAATATCAGCAGAATTGCCAAACACAAAACCGCTGTTTTTCGCAAAAATCACGTTTCTACGTGAACATGGTTTGGTCCCTCGCCAACGGAGTTGTAACATCAACCCCCCGGGTCTGAGTTGATATTATTATTACGCATCAACAGTACAAACAAAATGTCAAAAAACATTTGCCAAACTCGACCTCCAAATATCAGCAGAATTGCCAAACCCAAAACTGCTGTTTTTCGCAAAAATCACGTTTTTACGTGAACATAGTTTGGCCCCTCGCCAACGGAGTTGTAACATCGACCCCCCGGGTCTGAGTCGATATTATGATTACGCATCAACAGTACAAACAAAATGTCAAAAAACATTTGCCAAACTCGACCTCCAAATATCAGCAGAATTGCCAAACCCAAAACTGCTGTTTTTCGCAAAAATCACGTTTTTACGTGAACATAGTTTGGTCCCTCGCTAACGAAATTGTAACATCGACCCCCCGGGTCTGAGTCGATATTATGATTACACATCAACGGTGCAAACAAAATGTCAAAAAACATTTGCCAAACTCGACTTCCAAATATCAGCAGAATTGCCAAACACAAAACCGCTGTTTTTCGCAAAAATCACGTTTTTGCGTGAACATAGTTTGGTCCCTCGCTAACGGAGTTGTAACATCGACCCCCCGGGTCTGAGTCGATATTATTATTACACAACCATAGTACAAACAAAATGTCAAAAAACATTTGCCAAACTCGACCTCCAAATATCAGCAGAATTGCCAAACCCAAAACTGCTGTTTTTGGCAAAAATCACGTTTCTACGTGAACATAGTTTGGTCCCTCGCCAACGGAGTTGTAACATCGACCCCCCGGGTCTGAGTCGATATTATGATTACGCATCCATAGTACAAACAAAATGTCAAAAAACATTTGCCAAACTCGACCTCCAAATATCAGCAGAATTGCCAAACCCAAAACTGCTGTTTTTCGCAAAAATCACGTTTTCACGTGAACATAGTTTGGCCCCTCGCCAACGGAGTTGTAACATCGACCCCCCGGGTCTGAGTCGATATTATGATTACGCATCAACAGTGCAAACAAAATGTCAAAACACATTTGCGAAACTCGACCTCCAAATATCAGCAGAATTGCCAATCCCAAAACTGCTGTTTTTCGCAAAAATCACGTTTTTACGTGAACATAGTTTGGTCCCTCGCTAACGGAGTTGTAACATCGACCCCCCGGGTCTGAGTCGATATTATGATTACACATCCATAGTAGAAACAAAATGTCAAAAAACATTTGCCAAACTCGACCTCCAAATATCAGCAGAATTGCCAAACCCAAAACCGCTGTTTTTCGCAAAAATCACGTTTTTACGTGAACATGGTTTGGTCCCTCGCCAACGGAGTTGTAACATCGACCCCCCGGGTCTGAGTCGATATTATTATTACGTATCAACAGTACAAACAAAATGTCAAAAAACATTTGCCAAACTCGACCTCCAAATATCAGCAGAATTGCCAAACCTAAAACTGCTGTTTCTCGCAAAAATCACGTTTTTACGTGAACATGGTTTGGCCCCTCGCTAACGGAGTTGTAACATCGACCCCCCGCGTCTGAGTCGATATTATTATTACGTATCAACAGTACAAACAAAATGTCAAAAAACATTTGCCAAACTCGACCTCCAAATATCAGCAGAATTGCCAAACCCAAAACTGCTGTTTTTCGCAAAAATCACGTTTTCACGTGAACATAGTTTGGTCCCTCGCCAACGGAGTTGTAACATCGACCCCCCGGGTCTGAGTCGATATTATGATTACACATCAACAGTACAAACAAAATGTCAAAAAACATTTGCCAAACTCGACCTCCAAATATCAGCAGAATTGCCAAACACAAAACTGCTATTTTTCGCAAAAATCACGTTTTCACGTGAACATAGTTTGGTCCCTCGCCAACGGAGTTGTAACATCGACCCCCCGGGTCTGAGTCGATATTATGATTACACATCAACAGTACAAACAAAATGTCAAAAAACATTTGCCAAACTCGACCTCCAAATATCAGCAGAATTGCCAAACACAAAACTGCTATTTTTCGCAAAAATCACGTTTTCACGTGAACATAGTTTGGTCCCTCGCCAACGGAGTTGTAACATCGACCCCCCGGGTCTGAGTCGATATTATGATTACACATCAACAGTACAAACAAAATGTCAAAAAACATTTGCCAAACTCGACCTCCAAATATCAGCAGAATTGCCAAACACAAAACTGCTGTTTTTCGCAAAAATCACGTTTTTACGTGAACATAGTTTGGCCCCTCGCCAACGGGCATTCAACATCGACCCCTCGGGTCTGAGTCCACATTATTATTAGGCATCAGTAGTAGACGCAAAATGTCAAAAAACATTTGCCAAACTCGACCTCCAAATATCAGCAGAATTGCCAAACCCAAAACTGCTGTTTTTCGCAAAAATCAAGTTTTTAAATGATTATAGTTTGGCTTTTCGCCAACGGACATTCAATATCGATCTTTCGGTTCTGAGTCGATGTTATTGTTTTATATGAATAGTAGAAACAAGAAACAAGTCTCTTTGGTCGCTTGACTGGTGCATCAACATAAAAGTGGTGGTCGTTTTTTTTTTTTGCTAGCCTTCACGTAATTGGAGCATGCGTTTTTTTGATAGGGAAATATGCGCATCATTGGAAGATGATCTACAGTGTAGTTGTGCATCGAAGCCATGCACCCAGCTTCGGATTTTTATGCAACAAGCACTCGGGCAACCATGAAGCGTTTTTCGCGTTGTTAGCGACGTCTGCTGGTCGGTATTCGTTCAAAGCCACTGCACCAACGTCAAGGTTCCGACCTCAGCAATGGTTTTCTTTTTGTTTTTGGCAGAAGAAACCATTACTGTCACGCAGACTGTAACAGTTCTGTAAAGAAACTGCACAAATGTTTACGGTAGGCCTAATGCTGTTACCGTAAGCATTCTTAATTGCTTAACCCTTAAGTGCCTAGCATCTACAAAAAGGGAAAATTTGAAATTGCATTTACTAAGCCTTCCTTGCTTTGTTTTAAATAAATTTTGTTTCCGAGTATCATAAAAGCAAAATCGAAAACGAAAAAAACGTTTGTGGCAACTCTGTCTACCATTTTTATGAAAAGATAATGGCTTCGACTTCAAGAAATACGTCTCAGTGAGAGGCTAATCTAATTTAAAACTATTTATTGCAAGTTATTGATTTTTCGAAGCTTTTTGTTATGAAAATATAATCTCATCCTTTTTATTGTGGTAAAGAACTAATATTTTGACAATAAGTGCATAAAAGTTACTTAGTAGGTGAAATGACATACGTCCTCAAAAGTGGACTATGGGCTCTTATGGAAACTTTGTTAATAAATTTTGATAACCTAAAGTACTGATACCAAAGTCGAATATTGCTGTGTTTACTGCTGTTTCAGTATTTTTTCTGTAAAATTGATTATATCTTGATTGACAGCAATAAAATGTGTAAATTTCGCAAAAAATGGGTGCTGCTAAAACCTGAAGGACCACAAAGACCGCCCCTCGCAAGAGCACCAGGATCGCTAGGAGCGCAAGTGAGTTATTCCTGGGAGCTAGGGCCCCTCGCAAGAGCACAAGAACCGCTAGGGGCGCAAGTGAGTTATTACTAGGGGTTAGGTCCTACCCTAGCCTAACTAACCCTAGTAATAATATTACAGATGGTTTTTGAAATAAGCAGTACGAAAAATTGAGTTAAATTTTCAATGACAATTTTGAACCAGCATTTACAATCAAGTACGTATGAATTAAATTTTTTTTGATTGAATTTTTGCAGTTTTCATTTTATTATGTTTGCAACTATAGCATACCATACATTCTGAATAAAAAATAATGTAATAATGTTTTTTGCCCTAGTTACAGCATTGCGAATTCGCCTGTTCCATTTTTGGAACACTGGGCAAAAGTATATAGTTGCAAGAGCTTGTATTTTATAATATTTTTTTTTTTGTTGTATAGTTACTACCCATTTGCGAAGCTACCGAAGTACCGGTATTCAAAGATGGTAAATAATTCATTTGAGTTTGCGCAAAGTCATGGCGAGGTTAGAGGAGGATGACATTGCAGAAGCAAAATGACTAGTTATACTCCATCCTGAAAATGCCACTAAACCGGTTTCAGATGAAGAATCTGGAGAGGAGAAAGGCGGAACAGTGAACAATTTGCCATAGTTTCGTGCACCCGCTTTTTTCACGAAAAATGCTTCAGTTGATGCGTCCCCAGAAGATGACCGACGACATTTGCCTGAGTGCAATTCACTCTCAAACGTTGTTGCATCATGCGCAACGATGGAGCAGTCTCCCATATTCCATTAGCAGAACAACCTACAAGCGCAAAGAAAAAGAAAATTGAAAAAGTTCAACAAAAATAGAATAAAAAAGATATAACAACAGAACCCACAGCAGGAAGAACTGCCAAGTACCAGATGAAACTCTTGGTTTGTTTCAAGACACCCCAACAAATATTCTTAACCTTTTTCTTGAATACGAAGTTATTGATCTAATTGTCACGCTCTCAAACTTATACACTGCTAGCAAAGGCACAGATCTAAGTTTGGCTTCCGTGGAGTTTAATTGCTGTCTTGAAATCAATTTTTTAAGTGGTTATGTTGCTGTTCCAAGGAGACGAATGTTTGGGGAGCAAAGATAAGATACACATAACGCATTGGTCAGTGAAGCAATGAGACGTAACCGTTTTGAAGATTTGTTTTCTCACCTACGTGACAATACGTGTTTCTCACCTACGTGTTGTCTTAGACTCAATCGACAAGTTTGCCAAACTTCGACTATTCATAAACATCTTGAACGAGAGATGTATGAAGTATGTTGCTAATGTGTCATGTTTCAACGTTGACGAATCTATGGTTCATTACTATGGACGCCATGAGTGTAAGCAATACATTAGGGGAAAACCCATCTGCTTGGCTACAAGCGGTATTGCTAAAACCTGCAGGTACACAAGGTGCACAAGGATCACAAGGAGCACAAGGATCACAAGGACCGAGGAGTACAAGGATCACATGGAGCACAAGGATCACAAGGAACACAAGGATCACAAGGAACACAAGGAACACAAGGATCACAAGGATCACAAAGAGCACAAGGAGCACAAGGAACACAAGGATCACAAGGACCGCTAGGAGCACAAGGATCACAAGGAGCGCAAGGATCACAAGGACCACTAGTGGCGCAATTAGAAACGCATGGAGCACATTAGGGATAGGTTCGATGAGAGTTAGGTTCAATGGGGGTCAGGTTTAGTTAGGGTTAGGTTCGGTTCGGATTAGTTTCCATTAGGGTTCGGTTTAGTTAGGGTTAGGTCAGTTAGGTTTGAGTTCCTTGCGCTCCTTGTGTTCCTGCAGCTTTTAGTAATAGCTCAATTGCGCCACTAGCGGTCCTTGTGATCCTTGTGTTCCTTGTGATCCTTGTGCTCCTTGTGTTCCTTGTGCTCTTAGCGGTCCTTGTGATCCTTGTGTTCCTTGTGATCCTTGTGTTCCTTGTGCTCCTAGCGGTCCTTGTGATCCTTGTGATCCTTGTGCTCCTTGTGTTCCTTGTGATCCTTGTGCTCCTTGTGTTCCTTGTGATCCTTGTGCTCCTGCAGGTTTTAGTAGGACCCGCTACAAGTTTTGATGTGGAGCAATACGACTTGGATACGTCTGTTGGTTTCAGCCATATCAAGGAAATAATCGGAATGCAAAGTTTGAGGACTGAGGAGTGTGGTGTTGGGGCATCGGTTGTTCTGGAGTTTAGTGAAGCTCGTACAATGGCACACCCTAGGCAATACATCACTTTGTGTTTTACAAATTCTTTACGAGTGTTGCACTTCTTGATAAGCTAAGTTCCGTGGGGCATCAAGCTACGAACACCATAAGAAATAACCGCGTCGAAAAAGCTCCATTGGAGCCTGATAATATCCTCAGGAAAAAAAGAAAGAGGCGCATATGATTTTCGAAGTGATGATACTGGTAACCGTTGCCTCAACAGCAACTTCTGTCGGGCCTCTGACAATGGTCAATTGCCATTCTCGATCACGCACAGAGGAAGAAAATTCAGGTTCAGCAAGCAAACATGATCAAAGTATACAACATGAACATGGGAGGTGTTGATAGAGCAGATAAAAATATTGACAAACATCACTCATCAATACGCGTGAAAAATGGTATTCAAGTCTTTTTCTGTTTTGTTTTGAAATGGTTTTACAAAATGCGTGGCAACTACATAAAGAGTATCTTGAAAAATCCATGGGTTTTCTTGAATTTCGTCGTTACGAGCCGACCCACTACTTGGAGACTTATGGTCAACTGGCAGAATCGGGGAGAAAAGGAAAACAATCTCGGAAACACAAATTGGATTCTCGCTACGATGGTAAAAAGCATATATTATCTAGCAAGAAAAGCAGATACGCTGCGCCATATGCCATAAGAACAGTACCTTTCGATGCCAAAAGTGCAGTTTGCCGCTACATGTGAAATGCTTCAGTGCGTATTACACTGAAGACTGAATGATATAACACCTTCTAAACCGAGAGACTAAATTTACCCAATGTATATTCTCATCTATGCGTAAGTGAGAAGCAGTGGCGTATTCTGGGTTTTTCAACCGGAAATAGCGGGGTGACGTAAAATAATATGTAATGTGCGAAGCGTGAGAGTGCAAAATTACACGCTGGTATGGCCGCTGTCGAGTCTGTAGCTAGGGGTCTGGGGGAGCGCAAAAAATCCCCCTGAACGGGGATCTGGCGGATACCCAAAGCTGTAATATTGTCCAACTTCACACCTTTGACTTTACACCTTCACACTACACCACCTTCGACTCAATAGCCTATTGACTATTTAGTACAAAAGCGCTAGACCATTAAAGGAAGTTGAACCCCCGCCCAGATACCCTCCACACATTGCCTACGCTCTTAGGTGAACTGCTTTACTGTGCTTACGAAATTTGTTTTTGCTTACGAAAGTGCATTCAAACAAACATAAGTCGTTGCTCCACTTTCCGTTTTCCGCGTTAGTGCAAACCGGGCGTTATTGTAATGCTTTCGCCCAATGTTCCATTTTTAGAATAGTGCGTATCTCCTCTCCAAACTTTAAAAAACGTAATTTTTTTCAGATTGATGTTTTTCGATGCTTTTTACGTAACGTTTATGAATTTCGAGCAATTAACGTTACATTTATGAATTACGAGCAAAAAACTTATGAAATCAACCTTGGGCATAAATGGGTTAATTTCAAACTTTGCCTCCCCATGATAAAGACTTGGCCCCCCTAAGTTGACTACCCTGCCGCCGGCTGTGAAGTAATTAGCTAATCACAAGAAATGCCAATTTAAGAAGCAGAAAAGCGCATGATTAGCCTAGTTTAAATCTTACCAGGACAAATTTCATATTTTTGTATAGATTGCTCTACTCCGCATGCTCAATTTGTCATTGAAATGTTATTAGCTACTGGAACAACTAGTAGTTTGAATAGAAAAAAGCTTTTTTACATTCCTTTTTGGTAAATAAAACTTCTATTCTTTGCCGAAACTGCGCATAATTTCATGCATATTTTACTGATTTACGATTGGCTTGGGCAATTAGTCTAACACTAAATGATACCACATAATGAGAGTTTTATCACAATCCATGAAAAATTGATAATGATGTTTTTCTTGTTGCATGTACTTGGTTTCGCTTTAGAATTTTACCTTATCATCTACTATTTATTGTGAAATTTCGAATGTAGTGAAATTCCAATTTGCGCTGCTGAGTAGGCCTAGGTGGCCGTGCGACCCACCAAGCTGTAGCAAAACTCACAATGATCTACGTTTGCTTGACTGGATAGACTTCTGTACAAGCCTTTATTGATCAATCATCTGCATTATTTTACTTCAGTGTTTTTTCTGCTCAATCTTATTTATGTGTTTTCTTCCAACATTCGGTTCTTTCTTACCTTTTTTTTATCAGTACAGTATTTTGACAAAACGCGTTTGCGTTAGAAATGGATACTAGCAACATCCTTATCTTGAGTGAAAATTCTTTTAGTTTCCTGAACCACATAAAAAACTAGCTAAGCAGTGTGAATGTGTTTTTCCTCTTGCGATAGCAAAACAGTATAAGAATGATTTCTTTATGAGCTATAGGTCGATTATGCATTAGATTAGAGTATTAGACTTAATGCAGTATTAATTTTGATTTTAGTTGCATGTATGTTGCATGCTTTCACTTTCACATGTCTACAACATATTGTTTTCCATTAAGTCTTTTTTAAATTTGTTTTACGTTTTAATCTGCGAGAGTCACTTGACTGTGTTCATCGTATGTTTTAACCGGAACATTTAAATGCTTGGAAGTGTCTTGGTAATTCATTGACAATAAACGCATTATTAACAACGTGTAAGCTTCATACTCTAATACCTCAGCAACATATTCGTTGCAACGATGGTCTGTAGAAAGAAGGCTTTTCGCAAGCTCAGAATTTAAATCGTAAAATTCTTTTTTAAGATACAAACTGGGCTTTGTATCACGACGAAGCACCCAATCACCATCCATTGTTATCACTTGCTTGTGACGACATAATGCAGAGCGAACGTATATCATTACAAACTGCATTAACGAAATGTCAGTGCATTGAAAATGCCATCGATTGTAAGTGCGCAAAGCCTTATTTTGAGATTGCAAGAACATGCAGTGACGAAATCCTGTCAACGTTTTTCGCGCTGTTAGCAAAGGCGTGTTAAGAAGCAACGACGATTCTCGCACAACTGTCGGAAGTAACACTTTTGATTTTTCCCATAATTTTCCGCTCGCGTTTTCAAGGAGACCGGTTTGAGTGAATTCAACGTATCTTTCCACTTTTTTTTGAGAAAAAGGAGGCTGGATTTGGCTTTCTGAAAGTTTCGACTCTACTACGCTTTCTCGACTACTTGTTTTAATCGGAGAGCAAATGCTTGTCTTTTTTTTTGACAAGAATTTCGATCGGTAGCATGTTCGTTTTTTAAGAATGTAGAAAAAGAGATAGCCTGTTTTAGCAATATAAGCCTTCCTCTCCTCATAGCAAGTAAATAACACTTCCATGTCATTCAATTTGGTAATTGTTGGGTAGTTGCGGAAAAGAAAACACTCATAGTGTCCAAAATTGATCGATTCACCACTGTGCGTAATTACAGATGTTAAATCGTAAGAGCAATCAATCGATTCGCTTTCACCATGTTGGCGAATTGTCAAATTGATATCTGGATATACGCATTTATTTTTGGTTTTTGCACTTGATCGGCCTAAACAAATGATCAAAATATCTGGAAGTTGAACTATGTGAAAGTTAGTTCTTACACTACAGGATTGACACGATGCACATAAAGTGAGTTCGTTGCCTTCTAAAAAGCACTGAAGATATTTGTTAAGGAAATCACCATTTTTTATACTTTCGAACAAAGGTAAAATTATATCGATTTGTTGAGCGTGGTCATGAGCTGTGCTATCGCAGTTTTCGCATGCAGTTGAACTATTCATAGTGACACTCAGCGGAAAATCCAAAGTGTTGAATATTTTTCCTACATCAGACATGCTGAAAAACTCTTCGGCGTCCTGCTGTTCGCCGACTTTAAAATTGCACTTAACGCATATTTGCTTTGTTGTTTCTTTTAAAAGATTTGTCTCAATATTTGATCCAAGCATCAAGCGGTAAAGCACTTCAAAATGTTTAGGAAAAAGATCATGCAACGCTTTCAGACTATCAGCAGATACATCCAAAGAAACTTGTTTGATAACGTAGGCGCAAGCTTGATAAACAGCATTAAACCAGCAAGTATTATCAAAGTTTTGCAATCCTACCACTCCTTTGCAAAAATCAAATTTAACATACTTATTGAATTCCAATCTGTTTTTGCCCGAATTGATTATTAAGAAATATGTTATCCAGAAGCGAAAATTATTTATGAAATGGTAATCTAAATTCAAGTAATTGCGCTTCTCAAACAACAAAGCGTCAACTGTCATGCAAACACAAACCCCGCAGCTGATCGAATCACGTTGCGCAACCAAACACCTTTCAGCAACTTTCACGCGCGCAATCGGCTCAACGCTGTTCAAAAAGGGATACAAATGCTGGTTTATACCATTCAAAAGAAAGCTATGCTTTTGGCTCAAAGAATCAAATATAATAAAGTGACTATCTTTTTTAGAAAACCACATCAACATAAAATGTGCTCGGTAAATAACGGGAAAAAGCAAATCATTTCGAAGCATACGTGAACTACCTTTTACTAAAGATTTCGTAACTCTACCAGATTTGTAATTGCCGCTTAAAATTTTTGTGGTAGTGTTACAGTCCAAGAAACCAAACTTTTCAAACCCTAAAGCTGTGTTTCGGAGTCTCACAGCCGCAAAAGAGTAAGCGTTCACGACATTGGTACTTAGCCAACCTTTGCCACCGTTAGTTTTAAAATGCTCCTGAATCCTTGCGTGGATGCTGTCGGCTGGCGATGCATCGATAGTAAGTAAATCTGCCCATGTAATGACTTCTTCATTATTGGTTACCAATGCGCGTTCACATAACTTCAGCGGAGGGTTTTCCCAAATTTTGCGGTTGTAACGTTCCAGCAGTTCAAAATGATGGGGAATAAAAACTGGATGTGGGATGGTCCCAATAAAACAGTTGTCAATCTCATTTTCAGGATCAAATAAATTCACTAAATGATTCTCCAAATTGATGATTGCATCTTTATTTGCCACACGATCGCCAACAGATGACGTGGCAGTTTTCAAACATTGTGTCGAATCGCAGTAATCGAATTGTTGCAAATAGAAATCGACAGGTTTCTCACATTCATTATGTTTTGGTTCAGCGATTGAAGGAAGCAAAGGTTGTGGGAGAAAATTAGCATCGGTTTTCTCAAAACGAGCATCAAAACAATGTTCGGCATATTCAAGCTTTTTTTGGGAGGAAGCATCAACTGGTATCTGGCCGTTAACGTCATGAACATGAAAAGAAACGTCGATGGATTGTTTAAGCTGCTGAAAGTTATGTTCACGTAAAAACGTGATTTTTGCGAAAAACAGCAGTTTTGGGTTTGGCAATTCTGCTGATATTTGGAGGTCGAGTTTGGCAAATGTTTTTTGACATTTTGCGTTTGTTATTACTGCGTAATAATAATATCGACTCAGACCCGGGGGGTCGATGTTACAACTCCGTTAGCGAGGGGCCAAACTATGTTCACGTAAAAACGTGATTTTTGCGAAAAACAGCAGTTTTGGGTTTGGCAATTCTGCTGATATTTGGAGGTCGAGTTTGGCAAATGTTTTTTGACATTTTGTTTGTACTGTTGATGTGTAATCATAATATCGACTCAGACCCGGGGGGTCGATGTTACAACTCTGTTGGCGAGGGACCAAACTATGTTCACGTAAAAACGTGATTTTTGCGAAAAACAACAGTTTTGTGTGTGGCAATTCTGCTGATATTTGGAGATCGAGTTTGGCAAATGTGTTTTGACATTTTGCGTTTGTTATTAATGCGTAATCATAATATCGACTCAGACGCGGGGGGTCGATGTTACAACTCCGTTAGCGAGGGGCCAAACTATGTTCACGTAAAAACGTGATTTTTGCGAAAAACAGCAGTTTTGGGTTTGGCAATTCTGCTGATATTTGGAGGTCGAGTTTGGCAAATGTTTTTTCACATTTTGCGTTTGTTATTAATGCGTAATAATAATATCGACTCAGACCCGGGGGGTCGATGTTACAACTCCGTTGGCGAGGGGCCAAACTATGTTCACGTAAAAACGTGATTTTTGCGAAAAACAGCAGTTTTGGGTTTGGCAATTCTGCTGATATTTGGAGGTCGAGTTTGGCAAATGTTTTTTGACATTTTGCGTTTGTTATTACTGCGTAATAATAATATCGACTCAGACCCGGGGGGTCGATGTTACAACTCCGTTGGCGAGGGACCAAACTATGTTCACGTAAAAACGTGATTTTTGCGAAAAACAGCGGTTTTGGGTTTGGCAATTCTGCTGATATTTGGAGGTCGAGTTTGGCAAATGTTTTTTGACATTTTGTTTGTACTATGGATGTGTAATAATAATATCGACTCAGACCCGGGGGGTCGATGTTACAACTCCGTTGGCGAGGGACCAAACTATGTTCACGTAAAAACGTGATTTTTGCGAAAAACAGCGGTTTTGGGTTTGGCAATTCTGCTGATATTTGGAGATCGAGTTTGGCAAATGTTTTTTGACATTTTGTTTGTACTATGGATGTGTAATCATAATATCGACTCAGACCCGGGGGGTCGATGTTACAACTCCGTTGGCGAGGGACCAAACTATGTTCACGTAAAAACGTGATTTTTGCGAAAAACAGCGGTTTTGGGTTTGGCAATTCTGCTGATATTTGGAGATCGAGTTTGGCAAATGTTTTTTGACATTTTGTTTGTACTGTTGATGTGTAATAATAATATCGACTCAGACCCGGGGGGTCGATGTTACAACTCTGTTGGCGAGGGACCAAACTATGTTCACGTAAAAACGTGATTTTTGCGAGAAACAGCAGTTTTGTGTGTGGCAATTCTGCTGATATTTGGAGGTCGAGTTTGGCAAATGTTTTTTGACATTTTGTTTGTACTGTTGATGCGTAATCATAATATTGACT
The DNA here is from genome assembly GCA_964006365.1 of Trididemnum miniatum. Lineage (NCBI taxonomy): Eukaryota > Metazoa > Chordata > Ascidiacea > Aplousobranchia > Didemnidae > Trididemnum > Trididemnum miniatum. Next base: position 9,484,560 of record OZ023249.1, read on the forward strand.
CAGACCCGGGGGGTCGATGTTACAACTCCGTTGGCGAGGGGCCAAACCATGTTCACGTAAAAACGTGATTTTTGCGAAAAACAGCGGTTTTGGGTTTGGCAATTCTGCTGATATTTGGAGGTCGAGTTTGGCAAATGTTTTTTGACATTTTGCGTTTGTTATTACTGCGTAATAATAATATCGACTCAGACCCGGGGGGTCGATGTTACAACTCCGTTGGCGAGGGACCAAACTATGTTCACGTAAAAACGTGATTTTTGCGAAAAACAGCGGTTTTGGGTTTGGCAATTCTGCTGATATTTGGAGGTCGAGTTTGGCAAATGTTTTTTGACATTTTGTTTGTACTATGGATGTGTAATAATAATATCGACTCAGACCCGGGGGGTCGATGTTACAACTCCGTTGGCGAGGGACCAAACTATGTTTACGTAAAAACGTGATTTTTGCGAAAAACAGCGGTTTTGGGTTTGGCAATTCTGCTGATATTTGGAGATCGAGTTTGGCAAATGTTTTTTGACATTTTGTTTGTACTATGGATGTGTAATCATAATATCGACTCAGACCCGGGGGGTCGATGTTACAACTCCGTTGGCGAGGGACCAAACTATGTTCACGTAAAAACGTGATTTTTGCGAAAAACAGCGGTTTTGGGTTTGGCAATTCTGCTGATATTTGGAGATCGAGTTTGGCAAATGTTTTTTGACATTTTGTTTGTACTGTTGATGTGTAATAATAATATCGACTCAGACCCGGGGGGTCGATGTTACAACTCTGTTGGCGAGGGACCAAACTATGTTCACGTAAAAACGTGATTTTTGCGAGAAACAGCAGTTTTGTGTGTGGCAATTCTGCTGATATTTGGAGGTCGAGTTTGGCAAATGTTTTTTGACATTTTGTTTGTACTGTTGATGCGTAATCATAATATTGACTCAGACCCGGGGGGTCGATGTTACAACTCCGTTGGCGAGGGGCCAAACCATGTTCACGTAAAAACGTGATTTTTGCGAAAAACAGCAGTTTTGTGTTTGGCAATTCTGCTGATATTTGGAGGTCGAGTTTGGCAAATGTTTTTTCACATTTTGCGTTTGTTATTACTGCGTAATCATAATATCGACTCAGACCCGGGGGGTCGATGTTACAACTCCGTTGGCGAGGGGCCAAACTATGTTCACGTAAAAACGTGATTTTTGCGAAAAACAGCGGTTTTGGGTTTGGCAATTCTGCTGATATTTGGAGGTCGAGTTTCGCAAATGTTTTTTGACATTTTGTTTGCACTGTTGATGTGTAATCATAATATCGACTCAGACCCGGGGGGTCGATGTTACAACTCCGTTGGCGAGGGGCCAAACTATGTTCACGTAAAAACGTGATTTTTGCGAAAAACAGCAGTTTTGGGTTTGGCAATTCTGCTGATATTTGGAGGTCGAGTTTGGCAAATGTTTTTTCACATTTTGTTTGTACTATGAATGTGTAATCATAATATCGACTCAGACCCGGGGGGTCGATGTTACAACTCCGTTGGCGAGGGGCCAAATTATGTTCACGTAAAAACGTGATTTTTGCGAAAAACAGCAGTTTTGTGTTTGGCAATTCTGCTGATATTTGGAGGTCGAGTTTGGCAAATGTTTTTTGACATTTTGTTTGCACTGTTGATGTGTAATCATAATATCGACTCAGACCCGGGGGGTCGATGTTACAACTCCGTTGGCGAGGGACCAAACTATGTTTACGTAAAAACGTGATTTTTGCGAAAAACAGCAGTTTTGGGTTTGGCAATTCTGCTGATATTTGGAGGTCGAGTTTGGCAAATGTTTTTTGACATTTTGTTTGTACTGTTGATGCGTAATCATAATATCGACTCAGACCCGGGGGGTCGATGTTACAACTCCGTTGGCGAGGGGCCAAACCATGTTCACGTAAAAACGTGATTTTTGCGAAAAACAGCGGTTTTGGGTTTGGCAATTCTGCTGATATTTGGAGATCGAGTTTGGCAAATGTTTTTTGACATTTTGTTTGTACTATGAATGGGTAATGATAATATCGACTCAGACCCGGGGGGTCGATGTTACAACTCCGTTGGCGAGGGGCCAAACTATGTTCACGTAAAAACGTGATTTTTGCGAAAAACAGCAGTTATGTGTTTGGCAATTCTGCTGATATTTGGAGGTCGAGTTTGGCAAATGTTTTTTGACATTTTGTTTGTACTATGGATGTGTAATAATAATATCGACTCAGACCCGGGGGGTCGATGTTACAACTCCGTTAGCGAGGGGCCAAACTATGTTCACGTAAAAACGTGATTTTTGCGAAAAACAGCAGTTTTGGGTTTGGCAATTCTGCTGATATTTGGAGGTCGAGTTCCGCAAATGTTTTTTGACATTTTGCGTTTATTGCTGATGTGTAATAATAATATCGACTCAGACCCGGGGGGTCGATATTGAAATTCCGTTGGTAAGGGGCCAAAAATTTCGCCATTTTACGAGCAGGTTTTTATCTATTTAGCAGTTTTGATCTTGACACTTTTTGGTAAACTTTACACGTTATTGGTTTAATTTTTGTTGTTTGTGTGAATTTTGGATGTTTAATGTTTACCGGAAAGTGTATGTTTGTTTTGACTGCTATTTGCAATGTCGCATAAAGCATATATCCGTTTCTTTTGCGGTTGTTTTTGTTGCTGCCGTGACTAATTTGACTTAATTTCTTTCGTTATGGCTTTGCTATCACTTTCTATTTTTGTCTGGAATCGAAACGCGTCATGGTTCGTTGAGCCTTGTCTGGACGATTTCGAGCGTTCAAGCAGTTTAAGTGTTTCTGTTTTTTTTTTTTACTGTTACGTTTTGACTTATGCCAGAAGTGTTATGTTTTTTCGAAAGCATTTTGAATAACAATTCAAGTTTAATTTGACACATATTTGTAATAAAAAGTAGTAATATTGCAATATCATTGTTTTTTTGCACTTTTTTGTTATGTTTTTTGTACTGAAAACTGGAAACACTACGCGTAATTACTTCTGACTCAGCAGTTCTGACAAATCGACGCTTGCATTTTCAGGTTTTGAAAGGGCAACACTTTTACTTTTCTCTTTCGTCGAAATTCTGCCAGAATGACAGTGGTGTTTATCAGGATACGTTCACATGATGCTTCATTTGGCCCGAAACGAAAAAAAATCGTATCGGTAAAGTCCAGTGTTGCCAATATATAAAGCAAGAATCCGCTTAATCATACTTGAAAATCCACTAAAATCCGCTAAATGCATGGTTGAAATTCGCCAAAAAATCCGCGAAAATTCAAATTTGCTATGCCACCAAATTTCATCAGTTGGTCACGAATTCTTTCATCCAATCAAGACCTAAAGCAGGAGTTCTTAACTTTTTTTGAGTCGTTTATTCCTTGCCGAATGAAAAAAAGTATAATTTACCCCTAGTGCAACACTATCACTTTTTTAACCCTTAAACGCCCAAGTGTTTCGCCAATCACTATTGCCTATGTGGGTCGCTAGTGACTCAGGGGTTAAAAACCATTGCTATGTGTAGCGTCGTCACAATCGGTGGTCGACTACAGCCGATTTCGAACTCAGTTTCATGTTTTGCCACTCTAGATCACAGTGACCTTTGTTACTCTAGGTCACAGTAACTGGCGTTTGCAGCTTATATTTCCGGGAGTTGTCATTGCCGATTGCTTCTTGAAAGATGCGCGATTAGCTCATTGATTAAATTTGTTTCTTTTTTGAGTGTTTTACAGCTTCGTTCACATGCAATACGAAGTTGATTTCCGTTAGCCGCAATTGTGATTGTACAACTCATCAGACGGAGTTTGACGTGCTGGTGATAGCAGCGTCTATTTAGTCGATTTGCAAGTTGCAGTGCAATTGATTCTATTTGAATAAGCTTTAGATGTTTTAAGAAATTACAGAGCTGTTGCTCGATATCAATGTGTGTGTAGAGTTACTAGTTGGAGCCTTTATTGCTCGACAAGAATTTGACTTTGAGCTTTCATTGCTCGACATTATTTGTCATCCGTTGAATTTATATTTTCATTACCGTCTGCAAGAAATAGTTGGTGAGTACCATATTTGCATACTTTGTCTGATCGTCGGTCTCGAGTAAATTTAAACCAAATGTTAACGGCTGACTGTTGTGCAACTGCGATGCACTTTCTTCTGATTTAATTTAATTTAAGATATATTAAAGGTTTAAGTTTAATGTTGCGATTATTGTCATTACTTATTTGTGTTTATAACTTTAATAGAAACCGCTCAAACGCTCAAAACGTTCAAATCGAGTGAGTTCTGTATCGACTCCGCGATAGCAGACGGTTTACTTCGGAATCGTTACAAAGTTTCAACTGATTCAAGTCAACCATTGCAAGAAGTTACATCTCAATCACTGCAAGACGTTTCACGCCTAGAAGCTTTGAATTATTTTACGATGTTCTACCACGTCAAGACGTTGATGTCAATTTCCCAAAGGTACTGATAAACTAATGGTTTTTGTGTGCTTGAACTTTCTTCAAACCATCTACGAACTTTTGACGGACGTACTAAATCAACGCTCCAAGACTGTGTTGATATTATACTTTGTAATTATTTGTTTGAAATTTAAATTTGTTAAAATGAGTACTGAAACTTCAGAACCTGTTGCTAATGGCGATGTGCAATCTGCAATAGAGCGATTGCAACGTGTTTTAAGTGATAATTACTTAATTGCTGAAAGGCTTATGTCATTGCGCAACCCCAGTAAAACTGACTTCGATGTTATTCTGGGCGAGATCAACGCCACTTATAAGGAATTAGTTGGGGCGATGTCATCGGCTGGGGCGGAGCCCGGGGCCATTGTTGCTGTTTCTCACAATAAGTTCGAGTTCGATTCTCGTAAAGATGAATGGCTAAATCAAATTGGTGCCCCGACTAATGATAACAATTCGAATTCTGGTTCTCATTTGACTTCTTCAAAACCACCTAGCATTTCTCTTCATGAATCTCGTAATTCACCTTCTTCAAGGCGAGGTACGCGAAGTACTAGAAGCACTTGCTCTACGCAGTTAAGTGTTAAACGCTTGGAAGCTCAAGCTAAACTACAAACTGCCCAGCTAGAAGCTATTCAGCAAAAAGAAAGAGTTATCGATAAAAAACGTAAAGCTGCTTTGGAAAACGAGATAGAAAAACGTAAAGCTGATTTGGAAAACGAGATAGAAGAAAGAGAAGTCTTTCGCAAAATTGCGTTAGCCGAAGTTGAGTGCCAAGTCTGGGAGAGAAATAGCATTGTCACCGAACCTCACAAGGACTCGAACCTGTACCAAGTGAGTAAGACGCTACCTTCTTCGTACAACCTTACGTCATCCTCTAAGGTTTTACCTAATCACAACTCAGTCGCTACACACTTGTTACTTCCTGCAACTGATAGTCAACCTAACGCTTCTCAAGAATGCCCAGATACTCTACTTATTAAGAACAATCCTACAGCGCTTGTAAAAACGAACGCGCCCTTGCAACAAACTTGTACTAAAGCTTTACTTGTTGACTCTAATCTTGATAATCTTGTTCATTCCCAAAACCTAAACATCGAAAGACCTTCTTCGTCACGCCCACCTGCAACTAAAGGCGTATCTTTCAGTTAGTTACCAGCTCGGTCAATCGCTACAAGCCGGTCGGTAACCTATCAACCTGACGACAATTTTAAAACCGACTTGTTGACGTCCACTGCTGAAGCAAAGAATATTTACTCTTTCAAGCCGTGTGTACAAGCGACTTTAAATCCTTCTACCCTCGTTGAACCTTCCTTTTCTGCTAATTGTGATACAACAACACCAGTTGGCATTCATAACCGACCTTCCACTTCTAATTTTTACCCTCGAACATACCCCTCTGACCCACCTTCGACGTCATTCTACAATCTTTTACCTAATCCCTACAATGAACAAGGCCGAAACCCATATTATCCTACCGCTCCAGTTCTCTTTCCAGCTACCTACGACAACTTGTTTCTTCCAAGGCCAGAATTTCCTAAGTTTACGGAAGATCCCCTAGAATTCAAGTCTTTTATAAACAACTTCGAAACTCACGTAGAACCGAGGGTTTCCGATGAAAAGACACTGTTGTGCTTGTTACTTCAACACTGCACTAAACCTGTCAAAGATAAGATTGAACATTTCTCCGACCACGATGAGCATTGCTACACCCTTGCTAAACAAAGGTTACGCAGAGAATATGGTTCACCTTGGATCATATCAGATGTTTGCGAGCAAAGGCTAAAGAAGTTCGCGACAATTAAATCTGGTGACGTTAAAGAACTAAAATTGTTTTCAGAATTACTTGAAAAAACCAGTGTTATCATCAGGGACATCCAGAATTATACGAGTTTAAATTCTTTAGATACTCTAGCAGAGTTAGTGAGCAAGTTACCTTACGAACTTAAACGGCGTTGGGTGAAGAGGTCTGTTCAAATCGAGAATTCCTTTGGGCATCTAGCAAACTTCGCACACTTTGTTGAGTTTGTGCGACAAGAAGCTGACGAGATAAACTCTCTTTTTGGTTTGCGCTCACTCGGGTGTACTAGTTCAACTCGCTCAAGGGCGAAAGCTTCTTACGGAGTCGTGACCTCTCGACAATCTAGAACATTTCACCCTAAGTCCAATTCTGCTAATGCTTGTTGGTTCTGTAATTGCAATTCACACAAGCTTCTTGAGTGTAAAAAGTTTAAAGAATGCTCAGCACAAGAGCGTAGTTCTTTTGTAAAGTCCGCAAAGTTGTGCCACAAGTGTTTAAGTTCAAAGCACAGAACGCCAGAATGTAAAAGGTCAAACACTTGTACTATCAAAGGTTGCACGGGTACTTATCATCATACCTTGCTTCACTGGTCGAAACCCGAAGGTACTAAGGTATCTGAAACTCGTGAAGTTGGTACATCTACAACAGCTGAAGTTAACACAATGACTACTTGTAATTTGTCAAACCGAAATCCTTCTACATCCTTTCAAGAAAGAGACGTTTATCTTTGCATTGTTCCAGTTAGGGTGGCTTGTAATGGCAACGTCATCACTACGTATGCCTTTCTTGATCAAGGGTCAACAAGTTCCTTCTGTGATCAGTCGTTAGTTGAAGCACTGGGTGTAACCGGCACTCGTGAAAGCTTACAACTCAAAACTATTACTGGATCCACTAAATGCTATGAAACATTATTGTGCAACTTAACGATATCTGATTTAAATAATGAGGTTTCGTTTTCTTTACCAAATGTGCGTTCAATCGAAAAAATTCCAATTCAACCGAACATTCTTCCGGTAAAGAAAGATATGTCAAGGCTGTCGCATCTTTCGGATATAAAGTTTGAAACTCTTCCTAATGCATCAGTTAACTTGCTGATTGGAGCAGATTTCCCGGAGTTCTTTTGCGTATGCAGTGCTCGCAAAGGTCCACGTGGCACCCCGTGCGCTATTGAAACCCCAGTTGGATGGTCTTTACTAGGTCCTTCTATCTCACCTTCTCATTCCAGCAATTGTGAAGTCAATTTTGTGTGCAGAACAAATGAGCCTGTGCATGAAATCATTAAACGGATGTGGGAATCCGAACTCCAGGTAGGAACTTCTGTTTTCGACACCCCTAACTCAAAGGAAGATCGTATTGCATACGAAACGATGCAATCCTCTATAAGCGAAGTTAATGGCCATTATCAACTTCCATTATTGTGGAAAGCTGAGGGTAACTGCATGCTATCGAACAATCTATCTTTGGCCCAAAAACGCATGTTTAGTTTGAAAAGGCGTTTACTTAATGATGATTCATTGAGACAGAAATATGCTGAGGTCATAAACACTTATGTGACCAAAAATTACGCCAGAGTAGTACCGCAGGAAAAACTGGAAGGCGAGCGGAATATGACTTGGTATCTTCCGCACCACCCAGTACTAAACGTTCATAAACCCGAGAAAATGCGTGTGGTTTTCGACTGCGCAGCCAGGTATAATGGTCGAAGTTTAAACGATGCGCTCATGTCAGGGCCACCTCTGATGAATACTTTGGTGGGCGTCCTTATTCGTTTTCGAGAAGAAAGAATAGCTCTGGTGGGAGACATTGAGGCGATGTTCCACCAAGTAAGGGTGGACCCGGTCCATGCCGATGCTCTACGTTTCCTCTGGTGGAAAGATGGTAAATTAAACGAAGAACCATTAATCTACCAAATGCTGGTTCACTTATTTGGTGCCACGTCATCTCCTTCTTGCGCTAACTTTTGTTTGAGGCACACAGCAAACGAGTTTGGTCATTTGTATCATCCTACTGTTTCTAAGGTCGTTCACCGAAACTTTTACGTTGACGACTGTTTGATTTCTCTTCCCTCTGTAGAAGAAGCTGTCTTGGTAAGAACACAGCTGAACGAAATGCTTGCTCAAAGAGGATTTCGTTTGAGAAAATGGATTGCAAACAATGCAAGACTTTTGGATAGTATACCGATAGCTGAACGATCCACTAAGGCAGATTACTCTTTGGATGATTCTGCTAATCAAAAGGTATTAGGAGTGCAATGGATAGTGAAGCAAGATTGCTTTACTTTTGACATAAATTTACCTAAAAAAGGGTGCACCAGAAGGGGTATTCTCTCAACTGTAGCTAGCTTGTACGATCCGCTTGGCTTTGCTGCGCCTGTGACGTTAGAGGCGAAGGCTCTTCTGCAGGCTTTGTGTAAGCAAAAACTGGATTGGGATGAAGAGATCGGCGAAGTAGAACTACAACGCTGGTTGCGTTGGATTAAACAATTATCTGGTCTTGACAACATTCAGGTACCGAGATGTTTCAAACCAATCACTTTCAGATCCGTCGCGTCAATTGAACTTCACCATTTTGCGGATGCTTCCTCCTTTGCGTACGGTGCATGTTCCTACTTGAGATTAGCTGATGACGCAGGTAACATTTCTTTATCTTTCATTGCTGGCAAGTCCAGATTAGCTTCCATTAAATCCGTATCTATTCCTAGACTTGAATTAACAGCCGCTGTTCTTGCAATAAGACTGGATGAAATGATAAGAAAAGAGCTTGACTTGCCAATTACATCTTCATTTTTCTGGACCGATTCCACGGCTGTGCTGTATAGCATTAAAAACACCACTAAGCGTTTTCCGGTATTTGTGGCCAACCGCTTAGCAAGTATTGAGCGTGGTAGTAACGTTAATCAATGGCAGCATGTGCCATCTAAGTTGAATCCGGCAGATTCTGCTTCTAGAGGTCTGGAAGCTTGTTCATTGGACACTGTTAAATGGCTAAAGGGACCGGAATTTCTTTTGAGGTCTGAATCCGAATGGCCCGAGCTGAACACTTCTTCTCCAGAGTTACCACCAGAATTTCTCGAAGATAAAGGACAAGTTAAAGTGTTTAATATTTGTGAGCCTAGTGTTTGTGTTTTTGAACATTTGATAAACCGTTGTTCTCATATCTACAAACTGAAGCGCGTGATGGCATGGATTCTCAGATATGTATCTGTCACGCGATCCCGCTTGGAAGGTAAACCCTTTGTGATCAAAACTTCGCTCTCTGTGAATGAGTTACAAAGGGCCGAAACTGAGTTAATCAAATATGTGCAGCGCAACCATTTCCCTTATCTCCTTTCAAATAATACTAAGCAAAAGTTGCCTCGCTTCATGCAAAAACTTGATCCAGTTTCTGTCGACGGCGTGATACGAGTGGGAGGTAGAATCGACAGAGCTTTAGCAGACGTTGATGTAAAACATCCCATAATCCTCCCTCAACACTCTCACTTTACAGAATTAATAATTCGACAGAAACACTCAGAAGTTGGCCATGCTGGTACCAGCCACACTTGGGCGTCCATAAGAAGACGCTTTTGGATCGTGAAAGGAGGAGCAGCTGTGCGCCATTCTATCGGACAATGCATACAATGCAAAAAGCGCAACGCAGTCGTAGGTAAACAACTCATGGCCGATATGCCATCTTGTAGATTACAATCAGATAAACCGCCATTTCATAATGTTGGCATAAATTACTTCGGACCACTTTTGGTCAAACAAGGACGTAGCATGGTAAAACGGTATGGCTGTTTATTCTCATGTTTAACAGTCAGAGCAGTGCACATTGAGGTTGCTCATTCACTAACCACAGACTCTTTTCTCAACGCCTTTAGGAGGTTCATTGCCAGAAGGGGTAAGCCTGGGCACGTGTTCAGCGATAATGGTACTAATTTCGTCGGGGCAGCACGCATCTTAAAGGAACTTTTGCTGGAAATCGACCAGCAAAAAATCAACCATTATTGCACCCAACTCCAAATTCAGTGGTCATTCAACCCTCCTCAAGCAAGCCACATGGGAGGGTCTTGGGAGCGCATGATCCGCTCAGTCCGTAAAATCTTAAGAAATTTAGTGGACTCCCAAACTTTAAAAGACGAAGGGTTCCTTACACTAATGACCGAAGTGAAAGGAATTTTAAACTCCCGACCTTTGGTACCCGTTCTTTTTGACGATCACAGTACTGAACCGCTAACTCCCAACCACATTCTTTTGTTTCAAGGAAATCCTAATTTGCCCCCAGGTCTTTTTCAGGAGAGCGACAGCTATGCCCGCCGAAGATGGGCTCAGATCCAGTATCTCAGCAATCAATTTTGGCGTCGCTGGGTCAGCGAATTTCTACCTAACCTGACACAAAGACAAAAGTGGTTTCAAGCCACTAAAAACTTTCAAGTGGACGACGTCGTTCTTCTTGTGGAAAACATGCAGCAACGGTCTCGGTGGGTCTTAGGAAGGGTGTTAAAAACGTTTCCCGGTAAGAGAGGGCTGGTACGGTCTGTTCTCGTAAAAACCCAGAATAACATTGTTAACAGGCCCATCTCTAAGCTTTGTCTCATTGTTGGCCAACACGACCCGAAATGAGTTGCCACAATGTTTGTTCGTAATCTGCTGAATCTTTATGTTACGTACTGTTTCAGAACTTATGTCTTTAAATCTCTACGTTAAATAATGCAGTTGTGTTATTATATTGCCTTACGTTATGAATTGCACTCTCTTTATATATATATACTTTGTTATTTATTTGTTACCCTTGTTTAGTCAGGTTTCCTCCGCTCTTGATGCAGTTGAAATGCCTACCCATATCGGCATTTGGGGGGAATGTGTAGCGTCGTCACAATCGGTGGTCGACTACAGCCGATTTCGAACTCAGTTTCATGTTTTGCCACTCTAGATCACAGTGACCTTTGTTACTCTAGGTCACAGTAACTGGCGTTTTGCAACTTATATTTCCGGGAGTTGTCATTGCCGACTGCTTCTTGAAAGATGCGCGATTAGCTCATTGATTAAATTTGTTTCTTTTTTGAGTGTTTTACAGCTTCGTTCACATGCAATACGAAGTTGATTTCCGTTAGCCGCAATTGTGATTGTACAACTCATCAGACGGAGTTTGACGTGCTGGTGATAGCAGCGTCTATTTAGTCGATTTGCAAGTTGCAGTGCAATTGATTCTATTTGAATAAGCTTTAGATGTTTTAAGAAATACGGAGCTGTTGCTCGATATCAATGTGTGTGTAGAGTTACTAGTTGGAGCCTTTATTGCTCGACAAGAATTTGACTTTGAGCTTTCATTGCTCGACATTACTTGTCATCCGTTGAATTTATATTTTCATTACCGTCTGCAAGAAATAGTTGGTGAGTACCATATTTGCATACTTTGTCTGATCGTCGGTCTCGAGTAAATTTAAACCAAATGTTAACGGCTGACTGTTGTGCAACTGCGATGCACTTTCTTCTGATTTAATTTAATTTAAGATATATTAAAGGTTTAAGTTTAATGTTGCGATTATTGTCATTACTTATTTGTGTTTATAACTTTAATAGAAACCGCTCAAACGCTCAAAACGTTCAAATCGAGTGAGTTCTGTATCGACTCCGCGATAGCAGACGGTTTACTTCGGAATCGTTACAGCTATGGGTTGCTATTCGTACTTTTTTTTCCCCAATATGCTCACGAAATAAGTAAAGAAGTTGCATGCTCACTGTCATTGACCCTCAACAATGATGTTTCAGCATAAACAGACTCAATTTTAAGCAATTTCAATGAAATATTTTCTGGATTGTGCTAATATTCTCGAAGTAAAGGCGTACAATAATACTCTGCTAGCTAATAAGACCAAGGAATTAATTTAATCTGTCATTGTATCAGCAGAAAGAAAAAACAAGAAATAGTAGTAGTAGTAGTAGTAGTGTTTTATTCAACGACCATCAAATCATCATCAACCAGTTTTAATCCGGTTTTTCCTCGTGTCCGAAGGTGGCCGGATGCACCTTATTCCTTCAGCAATCGCTCTCACTCCCTCTCTCCATCACCCAAGATCTGTAGCTTCCTCCACCCTCAACCCAATTTTCTTTATATTCTCTTCGACTTGTTTCTTCGATGTTTGCTTCGGCCGTACTCGCTTTCGTGGTCCATTCACTTCAAACATCATTGCCTTCTTCAAAATGCTCTCGTCATCCCTCCTAACCACATGTCCATACCATCTTACTCCATTCGCTTTAGCCATTTTATCTAAAGTTTCCTTCAGACCCAGCATTTTCATCAGCTCCTCAGTATTCTTTCTATCCACTAGTTTTACTCCACACATTGATCTCACCATAGCTCTTTCAGTTCTTCTCAAAATTACCATCTCATTTTCCCTCAAACACCATGTCTCACTTCCATGTAACATTGCTGATCTTACGCAACTACGATACACCATCCCTTTCATTTTCAAAGAAAACCTTCTCCCAAGTAACAACTCTCCCAAGTAACATTCTCTGAATTTCATCCAACCGATCCTGACTCTTGCAGTCACTGCAGTTTCACACCCACCACTAGCATTCAGCCTATCTCCAAGATAACAAAAACCTTTCACAGTCCCCACTTCATCACACAATACCTCCACTGGTTCTTCCTTTCCGTCTCCAATATCTTCACATCTTCTACATACAAACTGTTGTGCAAAACTGCAAGATACTTTTTTCATTTTGGTGCATCTCGCATGAATCCACTTCTTACAGAGCGTGCGCCACAACGCGTTAGACATAACTCTTTTCCCACATATTCCACACGGATCCACCCTGCTACGCACAACCTCCCCTTCTGCACCACTCACCATCATCTTAGTCTTTCTAATATTTATTCCCTAATTTTTTCTAATGCATCTCTCCACCTTTGGAACATCTCCCTTAGATCCTCCAAATTTTCGCTCATCAGCACAAGATCATCTGCGTACAAAATTTCATTCAATAGTCCCTCCCTTGCATGTTTTGACACTGCATCAACCACAATAGCCAGAGCCGGATTAAGCTTTGTGTGGGCCTGGGGCTGTATGATAGTCAGGTGACTGTTTTTCATCTTCTTCGTTGAAGTAAAAACTATAACCCCAATTGAAGCAAAGCACAAATACATAAACAAAGTTTTTACTTTGTATGTACGCATTCAAATGACACATTTTCTGGATTTAGTCAAAGCACAGCTCTTAGTAACGTCATCAGCGCCTATTCTTTTCAAAAGTTCGTTTTCTATGTAGAGTAAAGCTTAGGAATTCAACCTTTTCTGGCCCATAAACAAACCCATATGATTCTTTACTCTTGTTAACGCTGAAAATGAGCGCTCGCCAGAGCAATATTAGAAATCATCAGACAAAGGTACAGCCAAAGGATTAAAACGAAAAGCAGTTGCATTAGGCCTACTGGGCGCTATTTCTACGCTGTTGCTTTTCGGTTCGCTTAGTCATTAAAAAAGTCAGACAATTTTTTTGATTTTGCGGTAACTTTTTTTAGTTTATTTTCTGCTTCTCTTCTGGATTTTTCCTTTTCCGAACCGCGTCTATACTTCCTCATTTTTATTTTCAAATTACTCTAACCGACATATATTATGGTATCTCCTACTTTTCAAGCTACATACTAGAATCGACTGGTATTGGTATAACTACCAAAGCAGCCGCGAATACGAATTGTTGCGTCAGAGTCAGCAAGTAAGGTTTTACAATGACAGTGGTGACAGTGCATGGACACAAACAGAACTGTGTTTTCCCGATAATAGATGGGAAATTTCTAATAGCCTATACGCTACCGTAGTTCTTTTATCACTTTATTGACTTAGAATAGTGGTGGGCCTATTTTTGATTGTGGGCCTGGGGCTGCAGCCCCATCAGCCCCCGCCTTAATCCGGCCCTGACAATAGCAAATATCAATGGTGATAGTACAGACCCTTGATGCACACCAACCCTTACCCCAAATTCCTTCGAAAAACCCGATCCAACTCTGACTTTCGTCCTTGAACCCTCATACAAGCTCATTACTGTTTTCACCAACACTTCTGGCAAGCTTTTCTTTCTTAATGCCAATTTCATCACTTTTCTGGGAACCCTATCAAACGCTTTTTCCAAGTCCACAAAGCACATGTACAGCTTTTTCTCTCTTCCACGAAACTCCTCTTGCATCCTTCTCAAAATAAACAAAGCATCAGTCGTGCCATTCACAGGCATAAAGTTAAATTGCAAGTCACCAACCTTCACTAATTCTACTATCTTCATTGCATGCTCCAGCAGCTTTACTCCTCTATATGCTCCACAATCCATCACATCTCCCTTTCCTTTAAAGATTGGAACAACAACACTTGTTTTCCATTCCTCTGGCAAACCTTTTCCATCCAGAACTCTCTGACACAGCTTCTTTAGTACTCCAACACCAAACTTTCCGCTCGCCATTATCATATCCATATTTACTTCAGAGGGACCAGCTGCTTTTCCCAATTTCATCTTATTCATAGCCTTAATCACCTCTTCATAAGTGAATTCTTCAACTGGTCCTTCAACCATATCTGCTTCTGCCATCTGATCCCATTCGTTTTCCACATTCATGATCTTTTCCATATGATCCTTCCATAATTTTCCACGATCTTTTTCACTAACCACAAGTCTCCCATCTTTATCCTTCATGCAACCTCCACCACTTATGTCCTTTCCATCCCTTCTCATGAACTTCACTAATTTAAAAACATCGTTTGATTTGTTATATAGCACTTTCATCTCCTCTTCAGCCGCCTGCTTCATGGCTTTTGCAACCACTTTCTTTGTCCGATTTCTTGCTTTTCTACAATTACTTTTATTTTCCACTGTTCGATTCTTGCACCATGTTTTAAATGCTTTCTTTTTCCAATTTATTGCTTCTTTTACTTGCTCATTCCACCACCACGTGTTTCCCTGATCTCTTTTCCCTTTCGTCTTTCCACATAGATCATCACAAGCCTTTAAAACACCATTCTTGTAGGACTCCCACAAATCCACTGCTTCAGCGTCAACTAATTCTACTACTCTTCGTTCAAATTCCTCTTTGATCTCTTTTTCCTGCAGCTTCCATACCCTCCATCCCACTCTTTTACTCTTCTTTACTGACTTCTTCAGTTTGCGTTCCTCCACATCAGCTACCACCAGCCTGTGCTGCAATTTCCCAGGGATGACTTTCACATCTCGTAGATACTTTCTCTTTTCCTTTCCCACCAGAACAAAGTCTATTTCTGTATCATTTCCACTTGAACTATAAGTCACCTTCCTTTTCGTCTCTCTTCTTGTACCACGTATTTGCAACACACAACTCTTTTTGGACGCAGAAATCTAGTAACATTCTTCCTTCAACATTTCTTTTCCCTATTGCATACCCTCCATGTATACCTTCAAATCCTTCTGCACATTTCCCCACATGACCATTGAAATCTCCCAATCCCAACATCATTTCATTTGCATTCGCCATACTCCACTCACGCGCCATTTCCTCATAAAATAACTCTTTCTCTGAATCTGGTTTTCCACTCTGTGGTGCATAAGCACAAATCACTCTCACCACCTCTTCTCCAAAGACTAATCCAATTCCCATAACTCTGTCACACCTTCTTCTGACTTCTACCACCTTCTCACAGAGTTCTTCTTTAACCAATATACCCACGCCTCCGGTTTTATCGTCATTTCCGCACCACCACAGTTTGTACCTCCTTCCCTTGACACCAATAAAGCGAGCTCCTTCACCTCTCCATCTCACTTCCTGCAAACAACATACATCCACCTTTCGCTTCCTCAATTCTTCGCATAATCAAAATACATAGAAAACACGCATATCACGACATTCGGCCGAAAAAAAGGTAACAGCGACAAAACGTTAACCGTTAAAGCATGCAATATACAACCCTACAATGAATTTAAAAACTAAAAGAAAAAGCATGGTCACTGCACCTAAAGCATAAGATAGCTTATGAGCCAAAAAGAAATCAAACAAAATTGTGTAACAAAGACAAATTTGGAGAAAGCAAGTTGAAACAAATGCAGTTTTTAGGGATGCTTAATGCAGTGGCAATGATAATGCCAAGGCAATGACAATGATAATGCTAAGACAAGAGTGATGCGGCACAGTAGGAGCGTAAAGCTGTGACTTGCTTGTGGTTGATACCACATTACCCATCGCATTGCGTGCACATACCAGCTGTTTGGCAATCAAGAGAAGACGTGCAAAAGTGGCTCCGCCGCCTCTTACGTTCACTCTCTGATATGTAGCTGACTGAGAATAGTCAGTGATAATTTTGTAACCACATTTCTGCAGCTATAATTTTGTTAGCAGCTTTTGAAAGCTGTTTCATTTGCGCTGGATTCTGTGTTATGTAGAAATGCGGCAAACGTATCTCTCGTTTTATAATCTTCATCACCATCAAAGCGTGGGTTTACTGTAATTTACTCAAACTGATTATGGCAAAAAAAGCTGAAAAAAGAAGCTCTGTCTGATGAGCCAAATAACCATGAATAACCAAGAAAAAGATTCGTGTTGAAATTAATGCGCATCAATCAGATACACACAACCAACAAATCAGATGGCACCCACTGCTCTAAGGTCCCTTCCTGCACGATTTTCAAATGATGGACAGCTGCAATCTGCCTTAGCAAATCATTATCAGTGGCAAGAAAAAACATATCCCCATTACGGATGCCTTTTGCAGCTCCGAATATAGCCTTGCGGTGATTTGTCTAAGATGTTATCCGCAAATTCTGGAGGATGAGAACGCGTGGTAACCCACACACGACCATTTCCATATTGAAATAAGCTTTTTGCTGAAAGATCGTTCGTCCTACCAACAGTGGGGCCTTTACCATCACTCGCCACTCTATACTGCTTTTAGTCAAATTATTTTCTGCAGTTGTCATTTGTCAGCTCATAATCTGACACTGTCTTTGATTGCATTATGGATGTCGATAGCAGATGAGTCATCATCCATACTTGTGTGAGCTATGCTAACCTTTTTATAATGATGCTTGGTCGATGTTATCTTGAGAATACTCGATTTTAACAGTGGTTTAGTCATCTGAAACCAGTGATGGGCACGATAAACCTTTCTGTACTAAAGCGATAACGATAATCGATAACTTCAAAAAAGCCTTGGGCGATACCGATAATCAATAAATCTCAATTTCTTAAAGCGATATCGATAAATTATCGCCGATAAATTTTTCCGATAAATGTTGCGGTAAATTTTCAATGTGTTTGACGAAGTTTTTTTTTGTAAGTCAAATTGCAAAAATGTTTTTTCTAGATTTTTCAAGAAAAGAGAGCAGTTCACGGACTCTGCCGTGAAATTGAGCCAAACAAAGAAATAATTTTGAAAAATTACAAGTCTTAATGGACACCGTGTTTTTATCATAGCGCCAACTCACTAACTTTTAAGTTTAAACACTGCGTGCATAAAAAATCGTTTATCGCGATAATTTATCGGCGATAACAAAATATATAACGAAAGCGATAACGGTAATCGATAAATCAAAATTATTTTGAGCGATAACGATAATCAATAAAAAGTTATTGCCGATAACTATTGCCG
Source organism: Trididemnum miniatum (assembly GCA_964006365.1). Taxonomy (NCBI): domain Eukaryota; kingdom Metazoa; phylum Chordata; class Ascidiacea; order Aplousobranchia; family Didemnidae; genus Trididemnum; species Trididemnum miniatum. The sequence goes on from OZ023249.1 coordinate 9,502,411, forward strand.
ATAAATTATCGCGATAAATGCCCATCTCTGTCTGAAACACTCTCCTCCAAATCTGACAAGCCTGCGGACCTAATATTGAACTGCGGCTCTTCCTGCATTCAATACCATTTAGCTTCAAGAAAAACTTGCAATATTACTCTAAAAGCACGTGAATTCTTTTGCTACCATTACCATTGCATACAAACATTATATTTACGGTACTTCAAACACTCACCTCTGTCGAAATAGCTTGCCATTAAAAAATCTACATTATTACCCAACATCGGTCGCTAGCGACCCTATTGTTTTTTACTCTAAAACCTCAATAACTTTTTTAAGGTGAGAAAAACTTTAAACGTGTGGATGTAAACTGGGAGAAGATTAAACACAAGGAGAATACTGGTAGTCATACGCTGTAAAAACAGACAGTCCATGAGAAACAGAAAAAGAAAAGTCTGCTCGGGTCGCTAGAGACCCACATAGGCGTTTAAGGGTTAATACATAACATTAAAGTTTGCTTCAGCTTATAACTTAGTAAATTTACCCCTCGGTGAGTAAAATTTACGCCCAGGGGGTAAATTTATCCCCGGTTAAAAACCCCTAACCTATAGCATATCAGCAAGAATAATCACAAGAGATTTCAAACGTTAAAAACATAAACTAATAGTCAGTATTAAACCTATATACCTGTTGAAACAAAAGAATGTCAAAAGAAATGAAAGCAAAGAAATGAAAGAACAGCAACCAAAGCAGTGAACAAGCTATTTTCAAAAATGCAGCAACACAGAACACTACTCGCAATGAGAGCCAATGCAATTCTCACAGCTTTGTTCATAACACAAACAAAGTAGCCTAGGTGATAAAATTATAGCATCTTGCGATTACCAGTACCGGTACCATAATTATGTAGTGGTACTGGCAACAAACACTAGAAGCCATTGCAATCAGTCACAAGTTTATCATTAAATGAAATCTTACTCGTATTAGCGGTAACCCATAATTTTGTAAACTATATACCGGTAACATAAAAAGCCAACGAAACGATAAGCAGCATATTTCTCACTAGGCCTAGTTGCACTGTGCAGTACGGAACCTTGTAGCCCCAAAAATAAAACCAAAGCATATTTCTAAAACATTCATTGATTCAGTTATACGTAGAAGCAGACTAAGTTAACTGGTTAATACCGGGAAGTCTGTAGTGACTGTAATAACATCATATATATTTTCTCACACTGAATTTATGTTTTGCAGTAATAACTAGCTTCCTCTCGCTTAATTCTCACTGTTTCTTTCCGTCTGCATTACCGTCGTTTTCCGCCTGCATTGAGGGTTACAAATCCATAACGGATATTTCATGAGTACGCCCTCTCAGTCATAAACTGAAGGCCGAACAGTTAACATGGTCCATAAGACCTCCGTGAGTTATGATCTCAAACCCTTCCTGTAATAGCAAGCAGATGTTTCAATGTTATCTGTTACGTTATTTGTTATTGTTGTGATTAACGTGATTCTACTTGAACAAGGTACCGTTCGAGTAAGGTTGTATTTTGATTAAAGTAAACGTTACGTTGGAGTCAGATAAACTGTTGCCTTGTTCGTTACATTGGTGAATCTGACGTGCGTCCTACCAGCCAAAGATGGAAACGGACGTTTGGATTTTCGCTACTTCGAGAATAAAAGAAGAAACCGAAAATGAAGAAAGCCTTCCATTGTCGATAGTCAGAAAAGGAAATGAACGTGAACTTTTGTCCCAGCCATAGCGTTTACAACCGTAAGCAATCGATAGGGCATATTGAAGCACAACAATGAAATCGACGTTGCAAAGCGTCATGAAAGATGACATCAATGAGTATCACTGTCAAACCGATTATGTGATGATGCAAAGAACATAGTCTGGACAGTGGACAATTATTCAACATGAAAGATTCAACCAACCGACTTTTTTAAAAATTATTAATATCACAAGAAAGCGATCAATGCACTACACGAGCTCGCTTAGGAGTTGCCAGCCATCTGTCTACCGCACCAAAATGGGGGAATCCCGCTAAGTGCTGTTCCCAACGGCACAACAAATTAACTTGCCGGCTTGTTCTCCACACTGTCCCTTTAATGCTGAGCGTCAAGCAGGGAAGCTGTGAATACTAAATTCAAGACGTTGGTTTGACCCGACTCGTAATCAAACCCAAGTCTACAGGCTACTACAGCTTCCGAGGCGGATGCTCTTACCACTCGGCCATCTGAGCTGTTTTAAGACAATTCTTGCCAACTTAGCAAGCAAAACTGCGTTCAGCGTAGAATCATTTTTACGCTAATTTGAACGAAATCCATCTTGGCACGCTCAGCGTTTGCTAAAACTTACGCCAAATGTAAACGAGGCTTAAGACGTCATAATCTGCATGAATGAATGTATTTGATGAGCTGGTAAAAATACACCTAGTACGAAAGAAAGTATTTCAACTGACACATTACTAGGCGAGGAAACACGAAAAAGTACGCCAATTTCAAGAGCGGATTTGATTATGCGAGTTACACGCTTCAGTCCAATTTAGAGAGATTTTTTTCGCCTAACCCGCCAGTCTGTCGGCAGCGTGGCCGAGTGGTTCGGAGCGTCAATTTTACGACGGCCATGATCGCAAGGTTTACGGTTCAACTCCCTCCGAAGCGTCGTTGTTGCGTCATTGGATAAGATGCTTCACCAGAATTATCTCTGTTTGGTGGAATGTTAACAAGCAGCAAATTAAAGAAGTCAGAAGCAAAATTCAAGCGGAAAACGAGGAAACAAGGCAACTCTAAGCGAGTCTGGATTCGTCCTATACATAGTGCCTCCGTCGCTTTCTCAAGACAGGAGGATAAAAATGAAAAAATCATTAAAAAAATCATCATCATCTTTCAATGCGCTTTTTTGCGGGTTGAACGTACTGTAGCTTACCTGTTACAAGCGAGTAATTTTCAACTCGCAATGCTTACGCAAGCAGAATGACGTAAGTGTTTGTCTGCCGTAAGCGGGTTGGATTTACCGAGTTAAGCCCCTTAAATTGTCATTGTGCATGTAAATTGGCTTAACTGTCCTCGGTATTCCGTGTTAACGGGGTGACTTGATCTACTGTAGACCTATTGCAAACTAGGTTTATCGCGATTTCTTCAGCAAGGCCTTCATCTCTAAGTTGTTGTTTTCTTATCACCACTCAGAGACGTAAGAGCCACAACAGAGATGTATTTTTAGCAAGCACACGAACTTAAATGAATGCGAGAAAAAGCAAAACACTAGCATGTCCACGCTGGATTGCTGGAAATCTCACCTTCTAGGCCTACTTTAGAAAAACCTGCTTGTTCCAGGACGGAGGAGGAAATAATGAAAAAATAAACAACGAAATATGTGCGAAAGCGACAAAGCGTTACGGAAAAAAGACAAAAAATCACACTATCAATAAAAAGGTCGAGAAGCAGTCACATATGGTCGGGGAAATCGATTGCACAACATCCAGCAACGACTAACGTGCACATGATTGCCACAGGGTCAACTACTGGTTTAACACGAGCATATAACCTGCTCAAGGATCTTGTAGGGGACACAGAGTGAAGAGATAGGAGGGTAGCTTGTATATCTTCCTTGATAAATTTCTGCTGCAAGAATTTTGCGCTATCAGCGCTTTTCTACAGATGTCTTTGAAGCAAGCTCGTTATTGCGCCTCCGTCGCTTTCTTGTAGAAGGGGATAAAAGTGAAAAAAATGAAGAAATAAAAAAATGAATTTCAAAGAGCAAAGGATGTTCATCTGAATTCTGTGAAAAAATTGAAGAAGTACCAGTACTAACGAATGTGAGGATAGGCCTACTCGTATGTCAATTGTCGAATTTATACTTTCATGGATGAAGCACTTAATTTAAATGTTGCTCTTTGGTCGTGTTGTAATTTTAATTCCAACGATCAGATAGCTGAGGCGCTGCTTCTGGATAAGTAAACACGGGTTTGATTCTGAGTTTGGTCAAACCAACGACTTAAAAGTTGCTATTTACAGCTTCGCCGCTTGATTTTCTGCGTAAAATAGGCAATGACGTGCTCTACAATTTTAGTAGGCCAGGAAGGACCTTGCTTTACAGTTAGTGTTGGAGCAAGCCGACAAGTTTGTTTGTTGTGCTGTTGGCAAAGGTGCTTCACGAGATTTCTCCATCTGTAATGTGGTAGACAGATGGCAATCCTAACCGAGCTCGTTATAGCATCTTCGTCGGTTTTCTCGTATTGAAGTATAAAAACGCAAAAAAGTACAATAAACAAAATATATGCAGAAGATAAAGGATCTCCATCTGCATTCCGTGAAGATAGCAAAGGCCAAAGGAGTACTAACAGATGTGGGGATACGACATCAGAATTTTCATTTCCATGAATGAAATACTGAGCTTTGCCAGTTGAGCTTAATGGAGCCAAGCGGCAAGACATATAAAAGAACAACTTTCCGCTTCTCTATGTCTTTTACGTAAACCCAGCTCTATAGCCAGTGCAAGATTTCCATGGAGCACTTTAACAACCAGCACTTAGGAATGGAAGTAAGCCTACTGACAACCTTCCGTTCCAGGAATGCGGGATTTAATAATTTATGCACAGATTCTTCAGGAACTTTAAGTGTAGAATCTATGGTTATAGGCTGGCTAGTTGACGTGTTCCGGCTTTCAACAAATTCTTATTTCGTAAAAAAATTGCGTACGGTTATTTTCCGGTGAAATAGTCAGTATGGTTCAAAAACGGACAATTGCGTTCAAGCTTGACATTTTTTTGTGAGTTTCTCAACCTAGAATTCACTGGTAACGCATAATAAATAAAAGCACAACATAAAATACTAAATAGCAGTAGCATTTCATAGAAAATAATTACTTTATTGAAATAGCCGTATTCTGCGTTCTGCCCTCTGGGTATACACTGTTAAAAATAATTACACGTGAAAAGAGAGGAGTCAGGTTTACTACTACCAAAGTAAAATATACTCCAATGTGTCCAGTGAAATTTCCCTAAGTTGTTTGGTAAATTTTACCAGTCTAAACATATATACTTCAGTTAACTTTACCAACTTCTTTTGTAAAAAATACACAATTTTTTTGTGATTTGCACAAGCTCAAAACTGTATCGTTTCGTAAAAATTACTTATGCAGATTTTTAATTTTTACCCGCGAATTTGGTGGAGTCAGGTTATACCAGCCATTCAGTAAAATTTAGCTCATTGATTTTAGAGATTTTTACCCGCGAATTTGGTGGAGTCAGATTTTACTCAATATTTAGTAAAACTTGCTAAACACGAAGTTGTAAACGAAATAACTCGTCTAAATTTGCATTCACCAAGTGTATGATATAGCAACTTTCCGAGTTTGCTTTTCTATACACGTTCAAATTAACACATATAAAAGTAAACTCAGCAAAGTCACTATCGTATGCTTGGTGAACGCAGCTTCAGGCAAATAATTTTGTTTAGTGCTTAGCCTTTAGGAAGATTAAATGAACAGCTGGTAAAACTTGATTCCATTATTTAAAGATACACATTTTAAATTGTGCATACCACTATCAGATTGCCCCTTTAGAGGTGCGATATTATTCACAATTGCATAAATTCTGTATAACCTTTCAAAAACAACATGAAGTTATACAACGAAATTTATTACAAAAAGAAAAACAAGTTTTCTTAAAGCAAAACTTAAAAGTTTCCTGAAACAAGGAGCGCCAACAATGGCTCCGCTGAGAGCTTCTATCACTCGCTAAGCCTAAGGCGTTGGAAGCCGAATTTTTCTCAGCAATCCCAAAACCTTGAGATGCACAGAATTTTTTCTTTTCTTTTTCCCCTTGCCTTCGTTGAAGCCGTAGAAAAACCTGCGGAATATACATTGCATTATAAAACGATGTTTATGCAAACTGACCCACTCAATTTTAACGCAGATGCATCACATCTTTCGTGTTTACCATAAACGAGATTGAATTAGACCAGAATCAGACCAAAGTGTACTTAAAAATTTGCCAACTCAACTCTACTCTACAGTCCATACATTGCACCTATTTGTTCAAAGATCCAAGAAATAACCAGTTTGTCTGAACAATGAGATTTTCCCTGCAAAGAGAGATGACCGTCAACTATGAAGAAACATAATTGCACCGTCGATTGGTCACCTTTCTTATCCTAAAGTTTTTACGATGTACTATTTTCACTTGAAGGTTTGCTCATAATAACAAACGATTGTGAGACGATCGCTATTAAAGCAAATGAAGTAAGCAAAGTAACTGATTAGAGTTGGTAATATCGAGAAATAGAGTACGTGGTTTAAGAAGTTACGCCAAAGTTACTTTTCAAATACGCACCTTTGTATCATTTCTTACGTGATGGAAGCACCACCGGGGTACTCCATGTTAAAAACATAAAAACAGCAAAAAATGTAAGTCAGGGTGAGAAAAAAGTCTTCGCTTTTGAATATTATTTCGCTTTCAATGATCACTTTATAAAGTCTTCGTTGAACCTGCAAAAATTTGCAATCAATTCGGCGTTAACTTCTGTTAAGACAACTTGCTTAAATACCGGTACTAAAGAAAATATACGACAATAAAACACCCAGATACTGTAACTACGCAACCACTGAACTTATAAGCTCACTTAACAATTAGCTGCATATGAAATAAAGACTTTAAAAACACCCTAAGATTTTATTAAAAACCCCAACAGTCTGTTTCGCCGCAAGGCTCGTCAGGGGGATAAAAGTTAAAATTCTTATTCAAATCGAATAAGAATATGAAATAAAGAGTTAGATGTTAGACAATCGATTCGAGTTAAAATATTTCATTCATTTATCAGCTCACCACTTTGCCTTTTGGCTAATAAGTTAAATAAGCAAAGATACAATTGCAATATTTGTTGAAAATAACAAAGTAGCAAACAAATCACACGAGATTAACCACTCCGTCAAGCATCCTTATCATTTTAGAGTCAAGCTGCCGATGGCCAACAGATATAAAATAATTAAATTTACCGATAAAGGTTTGGTTTGATTAGACTAGGAAATCGGATCAAAGTGTTAACGCTTGAAACTTGAGAGGCAGATGTTTTTTCCACTCTGCTATCTTGGTGCTCAAGATGTAACACCGACAGTTTTGTAATGCTAGAAATATTTTTTAACTAAGTATTCTATCATATATGCAAAACAATAAATAAACAATCAATTTACCGATTCGACAAATAACTGGGGTTGGTGGTAACTCCGATATGTTTTCCAGCAAGTCTTCTTCATTCCATCAAAACATAAAACAAACTAGTTCAGTCCTTAACATAAACTCAAATGTTGCAAGATTATAAAAATCTGTCCACATCAGTATATTTTCACATGCATCAATCAATGTGTCTATTCTGTCCTGGTTGAAAGGTTCTTCTGGATCTTTTTCTGGTTGAGAATCTCGTTAATCAGACGTTTGGCTGAAACTAGCTGGGGTGCTGATGCTTCAACTCTGCGCACAGCAACCCTTGCTCTCGTCCATTCCACTGCCGAGTACTGTGCACCTGCCTGGTCCCGTAGTGCTCACCTTCGACTGATTGACCCAATCATCAACAACGCCTTACGTATTGTGACTAGATGCCTGCGCCCCACTCCAACGGAATACCTACCAGTCCTCGCAGGCATCCCTCCAGCTGAGCTTTGCCGCAAACAAGCAACACTCTCCCTAGCCCGCCGAGCCCTGGAGCCTAGCCACCTGCTTCATCGTAAGATCACTAGCCCAGAACAACGGCAGTGTCGGCGCTTGAAATCAAGACACCCCTTTGTGCATGCCGCTAAAGACCTAATGGAAGATCTTGACATGTCGACCGTTAGGCGGCCGACTGGGCAAAGCATTCGTGGAGTAAGGAATGGAACCATCACAACACCAGACTCCACCTTTTTATTCCCGACATCAATGTCTTACCAACAGGAATGCACCTCCAAAGACGTTCCTGGGTGCGGCTGAATCGTCTTCGAACAGGTGTTGGACACTTTCGTTCAGCTTTGTACAATTGGGGTATGGCTACAACCGCAGCATGTGAGTGTGGTACCGAAAACCAAACGGCAGAGCTTATTGTAACAAACTGTCCCTCCTATTCTGCACCTCATGGGACAGATGGATTGGTCCAACTGGATGAGGAAACAATTAGCTGGTTGCAGAAATCCTGTCCGGACATATAGAAGAAAGGCTCAAACGACCGAACGAACGAATGTGTCTATTTTGATTATTTATATTACGAAGACTAGTAATGATACAAACATGTGCGGAAGAACTAAAAGGAGGCTCGAAAATTAAGCCAACTCAAAAGTCTATAAGTGAACCGATCTCCGACTTAGTTTAGTCAAGTGTAGGGTGCAGCTTGACTCGAAAACGTAACTGTTACTTCGCTGTGTCCTGACCAATCACCACGAGAAAATAAATCCTGAAAACTTAAACTAAATCCTTAAATCCACACAACAGCTTTAGCTGTGGAACTTTTTACTAGATCACAATACAAAACTTGTATCGCTATCCCGATGGTTGAATGTAAGACTTTGACAAACTTACGAAAACTACAGAAATTTAAGAAATTAGGCTTGCTAAGACCGAATAAACCAAAATAAGATCAAAAAACTAATATAAAACAACAATTAAATTAAAAAAACATGAATGTGTATGTTTAGTTTATACGATGTCACCAGAGGCTCAAAGAATGGGGGTGGGTTGTAACCTCCAAAACTTGGCTACAGTACAGTAATAATTTTCTTGAGCAAGCATTAACATATTTAAAGGCAAAACAGTATCATTTAAAACTTCCACCAGGTTAAAATTTATACATACTTCAAAAGATCTGATGACTGTATATGGATCTTCATCAAAATATGCAGTTAATAGATGAAGTACTTGTTCGGTTTTTGCTGTTTTGTTGTTGGCATTTCGACATTCTTTTTTTATATCAGCTACAACTTCTTTCACTTTGGGCTTGTTTACAGCTTTTAAAGCTCTAAAAAATATAGAAACAAATAAACTTAAACAACCTTAATCATATAAATCGAAAACATTCAGCAAGCGTTGTTCAATACACGAATGTATACTCAGTGATGGATATAATGGATTGTAAGAGGAGCAACCACTCCGGGGCCCCTCCCCCTTCAAGTGATCATGTTTGATCTATTGTTATACTAAATTAATTTTTAAAATTAATTTCGCAAAATTTTGGAGTATATACCGTGTTTATTTGAGTACAAGTAGCCCCCCTAATTTTGGCTCAAAAATAACACCCGCACACAAACTGTTGAATTCTAAGCAGTTTTTGTCTATTTTGAGGTTCCTAAATGATCCAGGCATTGAAAAGTATCCCGAGTACTTGGTCCACCTGTTATGTAACATAGCTAAACATTATGAAGCTAAAGCTTAATACCAAATAATTATGTCTTACTCATTAAAATTGAACAATAAAATTGAGTTATTTTGCACATAAAAAATAAAAATCGGTTCCGCTCCCAAATATAGGCCTACACTTAAAATTCTGCTGATGGGCATCATTTGTGAACTCGCTCCAAACCTCCCCTTTTCTAATCCATTACTGCGCATATTGTAGAACGCGAAAATATTACTGCTGTAAAAATGTTCAGATCACAAGTTTGAAATTACACCCTCAAACATATAAAGTCGATTTACATAGTCTTTTGCTTTACCAGGAAAAGCAATTTTGTTGAAAAGTAATCAATCAATGTTTCGGCAAGGTCAAAAACGAAATATTATTTTTAGAAAAAGTTATATCCGTACATTAAATTAGCAAAAGCGGTTCAAGACCCAGCCACGACAGATGCCTTATTAAATAGAACATGGGACTCGGCTATTTCACGCAACCAAGAACAAAGTTTTCTTAACTTTCAAATCAAAAATAGAAACAAGACAAACCCAATTAATAAATAACAACCTTAAGCGCAAAAATTCATAACGATGCAAAATCATGGAGTGAGCCAGCTGACGATACGGATGAATCTTTTATTTATTGGTTGGTTCTGTACAATCAAAGCGACAGCAGCATTTACTTAAATTCAAAAACTCACCTGTAAACCTAGTAAGATCGTGTGCAAAAAACTCTAGCCGTAGAGCGAATATCGTCTTCAGGGCGCTTTCTGTTAACAAGAGTTACAAAATGAGAAAACAGGATGTCTTCACACTGCAGAAATGGCCACTCCTCAAGTATTTTTCCAAGAGGTGTCTTGGCTTCAATTATCTGTCGCTGCGATGCAAAGAGGTCATCCATCATAGTTTGAGCTCGATGTAGGTCTTTGTCAGTTTTAGCATATTCACACTGCAACCATTTCTTTGAATCTTCAACATGAGGTGAAGGATTACATGGGTTGACAACTGCAGTTGAAGATGATAGAAGGTCATCATTTTCCTCTTCTCCAAATTTACGTTTTTTTCGTTTAACATAAATATAACGATCGTATAACTGATTTGTCAAAGAATCATAACCGCTTCCAACAACAATACCGCCAACTGAGTCAATAAATGACTCTTTATGTTGATTAACAATGGTATAAGCCACGTTCTCAAAATCTTTTCTTGAAGGTTTCTGTTTTATCTAAAAAAACAGTGGATAAAAAACTAATTATAGCAATCTGAATCGTATATAAGCAGAGCCAAGGAAATCTAACATAGGCCTACACACTAACCCTCTTAGTGTCAATGAAATCGAGAAACACTGTTAGCAATAGCTTCAGCATCGAAAACTATTTACTGTGCTAAGCACCTGAAGAATGCTTAATTTCTGAACTTCTTTTGATACACAAAGGCACCAAGGTCAAAATATCGGCATGGTGTCTTCACCACTTTTGCTTTAGCCATGGTAAGACACAAACCTAGCAAGCTTTAAGAGGTATTCAATGTCTTTCTATCTTAATTTGAAACTGATCTCTAAACATGATCTTCTTCACCATATTAACATAACTTATGCTGTCACACACCTTCATCATCTTGTCTACATTTTCTTGTATCAACTGGGTTCGAAGATAATGAGCAGGTACTTGCTTCAATTCAATAGCCTTCTTTAAAAGTGGTGAGCACTTTTCCCATGGAACTTGCATAGTGCTAATGCTGAAGTCACTGCTTGTGCCTTCTGAATCAATTATAGAATTTTCAGCACTGCTGCCCAGGTCTAAACAATTTCAACAAATATACCTAACAAATGCATAGAATGGATTTCAGCATTTTGGCTAGGCTACTTAATACTTATGTTAAAACGTTTTCAACAAAGGTTTTCTTATTGGAAGTCTTCTAATTCTCGAGAAACTTTAACAATTTGTGAAGTAATATATTGAAATCATTTGCCGACCAGTGGCTCAAGTGGATAGAGGGTCTGCTACTGGTGCAGTACACTGGGTTTGATTCCGAGTCGGGTCAAACCAATGACCTTAAAAAATTGGCATTCACAGCTTTCCTGCTTGACGTTCAGCATTAAAGGGACAGTGTGGAGAACAAGCCGGCAAGTTCGCTTGTTGTGCCGTTGGGAAAGGCACTTAACGGGATTTCCCCATCTTAGTGTGGTAGACAGCTGGCCGGCAACTCCTAAGCGAGCTCGTATAGCGCCTCCGTCGCTTTCTAGTGATAGGAGGATAAAAATGCTAATAATAATAATAAAATAATAATAATATCAAAATCAAGCTTTTACATAAATAGCAGTATCCAGTTTTATTATTGTATTGATAACAACATTATATGGTCACTTGTAAGTTAACTCTTTAAAAGTTTTATGATGCTTATGGCCTTCACGATTCAGAGCAAGAAGGACACGAAAAAATCATAAGCACACGTCTTCTGTTTTAAATGAAAGTCTTGCAACACTATATATGTTTAATTTTACCAATACAAAACAACTGTTTTGGCATGCTCAACAACAATTAACCTAACATCTGGAAATACAAAGCAATCTAGCTCACCAACTGAACTTTTTTCACTGTCCTGGAAAATAAATTTCATCAACTTGCGGGATTGAATAAGGTTAAAAAATTGAACTAAATCTTTTTCTTCAAGATGTTGAAAATCTTGGAAATTCTCCACCCCCAAACCATTAAGAAACTCCACAGCATTATCTTTTCTCGTTAAATCGGGTAAAACTAAATCCAAAACTTCTTTTAAGTTGAAATCATTCATGGTATTTACTATTTACATCATGTGAAGTAAAATATCCATAAATGTAAACAATATATACCGGTATATAAGCCTGTAAGTATCTATTGATTATTTAATGTAATATTTATCGAAATTACAAGGAAATTGAAACTCATGGCGCAACCAGAAGGCATTCCAATGATGCTCTGCCTCTTTTACTATGAGCTCAGAGTTTTTGAAAAATGTATACACCTACTCCTACTCATCTTCAACTTTACTTTTCTTACATAAACTGCTATAAAATAGCTGTAATAAAGCGAATTACAATGGCTGAACTACTATCAAACCTCCAGTGGGTTAAAACCCTTGCTGCTGAGTGTGCTAACCCATTTGTGGTTAGATGCATGAGCCATTTCCAATATCAGAAAATTTGAGGCTGCGCCATGTCATTAACTGCTTAAAAACTTTAAAATGATCTTCATTGCATCATACAAACAATCAAGAATAATCACAAATCAGTACAATTACTAAACTTTCATTAGGCCTATCCAAAATAGTCTACAAACATTTGCAAACTTAGTTAAAGCAACATCTGATATATTCAAATAATATCTGATATGAAATCAACAGCATAACTAAAAGGTAGGGTACCAAACTCTCATTCCTCAAATGGTAATCTATCCACTTTAATATTTTCCCACTACCAGCATAATTTAAAACTCGCATTGACAATGCAATTTTGTTGAATTGTCATCATAACTTAACAAAATAATTATGCAAAAGTAAAAGGTAAACAGTTCTGAAGAAATTGCACACCACAAATAAAAATTAGGTGACAGTTACAAACTTCTGAGTCCATAAAAAAGATAATCACCATTCTATGCAATAAAATGCTTTAACACAAGTATGGGTCGAGTATGAGATGCAACAATATAACAGTGAAGGGGATAATAATCGTGGAACTCATTCACTTTCAAACAACCGATATCATGGACTTCACTGGTTTGAATAATATACACACCATAATGAGGATAGAAGCATGCCTGCTTTTTCTCTACTAGCGCATAAGGTATGTTTGAAGCGAAAAATAAAGCCACTATCTTTCCCATAACCAAGTCACAGTCTTGTATGCTTAACACAATGTAATCATCGATTGCATAGCGTATTCCATTGTTTGTTAAATATTTTGCAAAACTGCAATCACCTAGCAAAAACCCATTGTCTTTAACACAATGAGCAATTCGAGCAGAACATGTGGCACTAGAGAAATCTAACTGGGTAGAAAACAAGCCTTTTTTTAACAAACAAGCCTGCAGCAGTTGGTGACTTGTAGCTAAAGTGGAGCAAATGCTGACAAAATTCTTTTTGGCACGAGTAACTCTTTTAAAATATGAATGTTTACTTTCGAAGCGTAGTGTTGAGCAATGACTGACAGGCCCAAATTGCAATATTGCCCATGCATAATGTAGCATGTAATGGTGTTTAGGTCGTAATGGGACTCTTGGAAATTCAGTACTCCTGAGTGAAAGATACTCTTTTACAAGGTAATCCAACTGAATTATTGCATTCTTGGAAAGGCTTGGAGCAACAATAAGCTCAGTAATTTTTCTCAATAACAGCACTAACTTCCACACACAAGAATCAAAATCCAAAATTTTAGAAAAAATGTGTAATGGAAAAAAACGAACAAAACATCTATTTTGACTAGCATTGCCAGTTAATCTTTTGCCATTTTTACTATTACACCTTATCAAAGTAGAAGGTTTTGCAAATCGATCATGATATCCATAAGAAAAAGTGCACAAAGTACTGTTTAAATAAGCTACAGTAAACCATCCATTTGCAACCAAATGATTAATGTATAAAATCATATCATACTGAACTACACCTTCCAAAACATCATGTCCCAAACAGGGAGGTAATGCTAGTGTACAAACATGAAAAGATGCTAATTCATTGAAAACACTATTACACCTTATTCCCATGTAATCATTTGCATTACTGGTATCAATATGAAACAATGCACTGTTGTAACTTGCTGGAGTACGAACAGAACTTTCGCATAAGCAATTATTCCAGAAGCCTTGTTTGGTAATGGTGCAATATCTGCACATGTAAGCAGCAGAACTAAAATTAGTTGTAAAACCACCAAGTAAGTGGCTACTTAAGTTGTCTCCAAGTACACAGACAACAGACCCAAGCACTCGCTGTGGAAATCCCAAATCAACTCCAGATGATTCTAAAATTTTCAGATCTTCTATCAAGGGTTTTAGAACCAGATCTAACGTGTCCTTACTGAAAAATTTGTCTTGCAAAGTAAAAGCAACTGAAAGTGGTCAACTTTTGATCTCATGTAAACATCCAAATTGGCCAAAGTGAAATAAACTGCCATAATACTATGTTTGCGTCTAGCAGAACCTAGGGGATTCACAACTTCAAAAGAATCAGCATAAAGAATTAGCTGTATAGTTTGACAACTGCTTTGAAACACTGGATTGTTTTGAAATGCTAATCCATCAGAAAAATCTTTATACATGTCAGATCTTTGTGAGATGCTCAAGAATTGTTTCTTAACCAGCGGATCAATAAACAAAGCCTTTAGTGTTTCTAACAATGGCACATACTGATAAGTGGCTGGTTTTCCATTATCATCTAGTCCAGGCAGTGTGTGACTAATTGGTGCAACATAATTAAAATTGGTTTGAATATATTGCTTTCTTGAATGCTCTGTCCTGAAAGAGGGCAGCACATCTTTTGAACAATCACGTAAACTTGGCTCATTTATAATTTTGTTCACCATATCTTGGTCAATGCCATTCTTTCTAAGAATATCAGCAAGACTTGATAACAAAAGGTCAAACTCGTTTTCTAATAACTTCTCAGTGTTTGTCATTATGGCATCCATTGTGCTAGAAGGAATTAGAAATTTATGTTGCAGCAGAGCAAAAAATAAAACAGGATTATACGCAATCATACTGGAATCTGGCTGTCTGCAAGAATTAGCTTCGGTCATTCTACTACCACATGGTTGTTGAGTACAATTCAAATGTTCACTATATTACTCCCAATTTGACTCAGTTTGCGCAAAAGAATCTGTCACTGGAATAGCTTGTACTTGCTGCTGCCTGATGCTGCCTCTATTAAAAGCATGAGACCTTGCTAAGTGAGTTGAAAAGGAAGAAACTACAGAGTAACTTTTTGAACAGTTTATATAAGGGCATTTAACAACAAACCCATATCGCATATGGGATTTGCTACGAGCAATTATTCCACTTAGATATGAAAAAGTTTTTTTGCAAAAATCCAGTGAACAAACAAAATCTTCAGACATTTTTCATTGAAATGTATGTTATTGAAAGTAGGTCTATGGTATATACCTATACAATTATGGTACACACATTTAGTTGAGTTACGCCCCTAATAACAATTATAATATCTCCCATTCTCCCAGTTACCAAAGGTGGTACCGGTATACTATCCGTATGCCTATACTAGTACCGATACGCTTTACCCTACAGATGTTCCCTAGATGATTTTGATAAGTGCCAATTTGCATACCGGTAAATGATGATTTTACAAAAACTTTGCCCAACATTTTTTGCCACTTTATGCCCATAGTCTTGATGTTTTTATGTCTAGGCTAAATACCGGTATGCTTTTTGAGAACATTAGCAGTAGTTTTAGTCTCAAACAAAATCTTTTCTGTTTTTGTATGAATTTATTAACTTTTTCCAACTCGAGTTTTTCCCAAAATCAAGAAAATTAGCCCAAAAAAGTTTGCATTTTTTTCAAATTTTTATAACTTAGAGGGAACATTGCTAAAAGGCTATAGCTAGGTTAAGGCCTACTACTAGCCCTACTGATATCACCGCTGATACTAAAGAATAGGCCAACATAACTAATATTGGGTTAGCCTATTTTAATTCATATTAATACGGTACTGTACCGCCATTGACACTGTTACCGGTATAGGCCTACTCCATTACCACTCTCAAAAGCATGGAAATTAACTCGACAATGTTCTGTTTTAAATTTATTAATTGCCGCTTAACTTGTTCACTGATGCGTGACACCATGCTTGAATTACTTAAATATTAATGTAAAAAGTACCGCTTGCTACAGGCAGTGATGGGCACGATAAACCTTTCTGTACTACAGCGATAACGATAATCGATGACTTTAAAAAAGCCCTGGGCGATACCGATAAGCGATAAATCTCCATTTCTTAAAGCGATATCGGTAATCGATAAATTATCGCCGATAAATTTTTCCGATAAATGTTGCGGTAAATTTTCAATGTGTTTGACGAAGTTTATTTTTGTAGCCTACATCAAATTGCAAAAATGTTTTTGTAAATTTTTCCAGAAAACGGAGTGGTTTACGGGCTCTGCCGTGGCATGAAACAAAACAAAGAGAGATTTTTTAAAAATTGCAACAAGATTTAATGGGCACCGTGTATTTTTTCCATAGTGCCAACTCACCAACTCTAAAGTTTGAACACTGTATGCATAAAAAATCGTTTAGCGCGATAATTTATCGGCGATACCCAAATATATTACATCAGCGATATCGGTAATCGATGAATCAAAACTATTTTGAGCGATAACGATAATCGGTAAAAAATTATCGCCGATAACTATCGCCGATAAATTATCGCGATAAATGCCCATCTCTGGCTACAGGGTACAACCCTAAGTAATCTATGGTACCATGGTACCGATGGTACAATGTTACGAAATGTTACAACACGTCGATGTTACGATTGTCGATGCTTTAATGGTGTCTCTGAGATTACTAAAGCGAAACGCTGTCGAAAGTGATATCACTAAAAGTTGCTATTGCTATCATGCTTAAATTAAGTCGCAGTTTTGTAAAAAATACAGTTTTCTTTTGTGTAATCGCCGGGTCTATGATTACTAAAGCAATTTGACTGTAATTTCCAAATGCACAACCAAAAGTGAAATTTGAGTATATAGGTGTGGGATTATTATAATGTCAACTGTATGAACGGTTGAACTCTGACAAATAAAAGGGTAAAATTACAGGGAGCACAAGTTTCTATAAGAGGGCTGCTCCCCGTGTCCGTGCTTTCGCTGTCCCTGCGAAATGCATTTCCAACCAAATATTGTTCGTGGACACCCACCCTTTCTCTTTTTGAAGACATACGAATGCATATTTATGACTTAACCGTTATGAGCTTATATATAAGAGTAATAGAGCTAGTAAATTTTATTCAATATAATACCGGTACTAAATTTTTAAATTTAAGGAAGAAATTGCAAATCATTAGTAACTTGTACCAAGGAAGAAAATGCAAAATTTACAAATATTTTTTCAGAAATCACTTTTTGCTTTACTGTTATAGTAAATTTTACTTAAACCGGTTTGGAAAGAAAAAATTACGAAGTTTTCGTTAAAATAAACCAAAAAATGTCAGTAAAATTTATAAAATTTTACAAAAAATTACTTTTACGTTACACTTGCGGTAAATTTTACTCAAAATTTAGTAAAATTCATAAAATATCAAGTAAAATTAACTTACAAACAGGTTTTTGTAGATTTTACCCATAAAACTTGAGTAAAAAATACAACCATTTTTAACAGTGTACGGCGTGGTCTCTCCGTATACGGCTAGTAAACCAGACTGAACAATATTGGAAAAGCTGCAACAGTGTCAATATGTTAAACTGTTAGGATTATAAGATCAAACACCAATAATAATTTGAAGATTTATGAGAGAAAAGTGTAATTTGATTATGTTTCAGATTTATCTACATTTATTCCCGCACCTTTATCAAAACATTAGACTATCAGCCTGACTGCTAAGTGACAGATGTAAAACTTACCCTAGTTCAGATAGCTAGCGGTTGAGGTTTACTAAGAATACGGAACGTGAAAAAGTCTATCCTACACTACCTAGTACCCAGGTACGTGCTGAACATTAGGCCAAAGCCTCAGTCAAACATAGAATGATATGTTTTAATCGATTAGGAAAATAATGCAATAGGCTATTCTATGTTATACTTACGGCATAGCATCAGCTAGTCAAGTTACACCTAAGCGGTAAGCCCTGACTCTACAATAAACAACAAGTTAAACATTTACATTCCACCACAAATCACACATTTCAATCCCGAGAACAGCCAGCATTGCCTTTCACGAATCACGATCATGACATAAAAGTGTTTCCAAATTATTTTCTACATCGAAAAAAAGCTAATGCACAACTTTCTGATTTACAAAATCAGAAAAATAAATAGGAAAGAAGTTTCTTAATTAGTACCGGTATATCAGAAAAATAAATAAAAAAAAAGTTTCTTATTTATTACGTAGGAAAAATTAAAAAGAAAAACTTTTCTTATTTACTAAATCAGAAAACAAAAATTTCTTATATAGCATATCAAAAAATAAATAGGAAAAAAGTTTCTTATTTAGTAAATCAGAAAAATAAGAAAAGCAAAAGTTTCTTATTTAGTAAATTGGAAAAGCAAACAGGAAAAGAAAATTTCTTATTTAGTAAATCGAAAATATCAATGGGACGGAAGTTTCTTATTTAATAAATCGAAAAAATTGATAATCAAACATATTGATAATCAAAGATAAGATCAAAGTTTCTTATTTAGTAAAAAGCATTTCTAATTTAGCAAAATTTCTGATTTACCTAAATCGAAGAAAGTGATCTTGAAATAAGCCAAAAAACAAGTGGAAAATTTGCGTATAATTTTTTTCCAAACGGCGCCCCATAAGAGTTCACATGAGCGTGCCGCAATGAAATCGCTTTTTTTCCAATTTTCATTTCTGTCTTCAGGACAGAAATGAAATTTTCATTTCTTCAATTTTCATTTCTGTCTTCAGGACAGAAATGAAAATTCAATTCGGGGGTGTGATAAGCGTGTGAACGCTAGCGACTTGAAAGTAACCGAAAAGAAAGTTGGCTAGCTTTATAAAGATTGCCAGTTAACGTAATGCTATTGTGTACGCTTATTTGTTAAGCATATTGTTCCACCACCAAGATGTTCTTTCCGGCTTCTTCCAAAATTTTCGTTTTGCATTCAAACTAGAAAAGCAATTGCGTTTACTATATAAAATTGCTGCCATAGTCTCTTCAGATATGGAGTGTGGAAGTGATTACAAATAGGGGGGATAAAAGTCATTTAAAGTTATATTTTTTTGGTAGCGCAAAAACTTATAAAACCGATAATCGCGAAAAAAACTAGGCCTACGTACTACGCAGATACGAGGTCTATTCATAAAAAGTCATATATTCTTTTTTAGGTCATAAAATATCACCATCGATTGTTGTTATGAAATACAAGTTATTAATTCCCGGTACCATCGTAGATACAGTTCCTGTAGACTTTAAACTTGATAATTTTATGTTAAGAGAGGAAGCGAGAATTTCAAGGTTTTCGCGCCGACTTTCACGCAGAGTTGTCAACGGGCCGAAGATTTTGGGGCCGGCCCGAACCCGATTTTTCAAGCCCGAACCCGGCCCGAACCCGCATCCTAATTTATCAGTCCGTCCGAGCCCGATTTTAAGCTCGAAATCAAAAACATCACATTACCTTCTGAAGAACTTGTAATTAAAATGAAAAGACGTAATATTACTCATCCACAGTCACACTAACGACGGACAGCAATGAATGTTTATATCCAACAGTTAAGAATACGGAATTAAGCAGTAAAGCCAGTAACCACTGTAGTGTGCCTGCCCTACAGGCCTGATATTCATAACTCTTAGTAGCTAAGATAAATGAACGAAATAAATAAGCAAGCACAAACGAAATAAATAAATAAGCAGACTTGAAGCAATAGAAAATCATCAATTCAGCAGCGCGGCGGAATTGATGATTTCTATCGCTTCAAGTCTGTCCGGCAACAAGCGACTACGTCGCTCCGTTAACGTCAGACCACAGGAGGAAAAGTCGCGTTCCGACTGAGCACTGGAGCTCTGACTGGCGAAGAGCTTTCGCGCAACTTTGCTCAGGATCGGAAAAAGTCCTTTGTTTGCGCGCCAATAAGTTAGTGGATTTGCATCATTAGCTTTGCCGTCATTCCCTTTACACGATTGGAGCTCCTGTAACAATACAGAAAATAAATACTGTTTTATCACAAGGTTTAATTTAATGACATGCGTAAGTTCTGGGATATCGATAAACAACTGCCCCAGTAAATTTCAGTCAGCAACATGACAACTATTTTAGAAAAAATGCTTATGTTTATTATTAGAAATGTTCTATAATGTACCTTGTTCAGACTTTCTCGGTCAGCACTGCTGATCATCCCATCCTCTGCCATGTTGTCAGGAGTGCTTAGTACATTTCTGCCATTCCGAAAATCTGAGAATGGGTCGCTGTCGTCTGATATTTCGACTCTAGCTCGCCTTTGTGGAGGACTGCCTCGATGTAGTGAAGCTGAAGCATACTGAGTAGCGTGCTCCATGTGCTATATGATCCATTTGTCAATGTCCGACAATAATCTTGACTTGAAAAGAATATCGCTACGAGATCTATCGAGCACGAAGTCAAATTTCTTGAAATCGGGATCTAGAAAGGTGGCCAACCAGTGATGCGCTTTCAAAGACTCAAACAGAGTTCTATCCACAATATCTCTGAATTGAGTCTTCAAGATTCCGATTTCTTTGCTGTCACTCTCCAACGGTTGAGCCAGATCAACTGCTTTATAGTACGTAAGCACGACATATTGGATGGTAGGTTTGGAGTTAAATTGTAGCGCTTTTATTAGATTACCAAACGGTTTCAAAAACCCCAATAAATTTTCGTTCAGTCTTCGATTAACTGACGCCACAAGGATTGCTCGATCACCATGTGGTTCCGCAAGAATTCTCATCAAAGTATCATAACTTTCGTTTATTGAGTGAGCTCGATCACAGAGGCCAGGCCAACGTCTGGTAGATGATCCTTTCTTTACAGTTACTGGAAGCTGTTCCTGCAATCCAGATGCTTGGTTGCAATATTTTACTAGCGCAGCGGCAGCACTGTCGTACTCCAGCAGCTCTGGAGACAGATTACATGCTCTAGACCACATAGTCGTAAAGCAAGTGTGAAGACGATGAGCAAAACAATCCAAACGGCCAGATCTGTCCATTTTTTCAAACGCAGCCACGATATTGGCTGCATGGTCGGTTGTAGCAGTCACATTAGTGGAATCAATATCATATTCCAAAAATATATCCTGCATTACTTGGATGATATTGTCAGCAGTATGGCGTTCCGTACCGAAATGACGGACCGCCAAAAGGTGGTGTTTCAGATCAAAATTTTGATTTATCCAAAACGCATGCATGTCAAGGTAAGAAGAATGCTTATAATCATCTGACCACATATCCACAGTCACAGCTAAAGAGTCTGCATTTTGAGGCTCGACCAAATCATTCTTCAACTTTAGTTTAACTTCTTTTGCCTTACTTTTGCAAAAGCTGGAAATAGTGTTCCGCTTATACAAAAAATCTTTTACGCTACAATGGCCATGCTTGGCGGCTATGTTTGCAACTGTTTGTGATAAACCGCACAAGCCATCTGCCTCTAAAGCATTGAAAGAGTGATAGTCTCTTACGCAAAAGTCCAACTGCGCATTTTTGATGGCTAGCTTCTCGGCATCATTAAGCTTCATCTTCTTCACGAAAGGCAAAGATTGTTGCATTAGCGGCTGAGGCTGAGAGCATGTTTCAGCATGACGTTTTATGTGGGATGACCCAGTCAGTTTATTGTCGAACCTCATAACAGTTTTGCAATTTTTACAAATAACAAAACCAGGAACCGTAGCAGTTGAATTTGATGCTGATGCGTCTTCATTTTCTACACATGTACTTAAAGTGGAAAACGATTTCCAAAATTCTGCACGACCAGGTGATCCTGAGTACTGAAATTTGGTAGGGTTCTTTTGAATTTCCAAAGACAGTGCTTGAGCCGTTTGGAAGATGTGAGATGACATCGAGTATGGCTATTGATGAAAATTTAATAACTACGAAATTATATTCTATCACCTACTGTATATCATCTAACAATATGTCAGATGTAAAGTTAAAATACGACAAGCTAGAGTGATATGGCATTTGCTCTTTCGCTCTTCTAGGCTACTCTGCCAATAAAATAAAGGTACATACTGTAGGCCTGCCGCTTACGCATGTATACTATACATTGTATAGAGCATGTTTTTGCTGCTTCAGTATATAAATTGTAATAAATTCGGTTTAGGCCTGCCTACAAAAATACAACTAGGCTAGCAGCTGCTGGCCGAGTGGATAGAGCGTCTGCTTCTGGAGCTGAACTGCTGTGGACACGGGTTCGATTTCGAGTTGGGTCAAACTAATGACTTGAAAATTGGTACCGATATTCACAGCTTTCCAGCTTGGCGCATTTAAAGGGACAGTAGGCTACGGGTATGCCTGGATAACAAGCCGGCAAGTTCACTTGTGCAGTAGGGAAGTGCACTTCGCCGGATTTCTCATTTCTCTGTGGTAGAGTCATAGACAGATGGCAATTAAGTGGCTGCTTGAATCCAAGATCGAAACGCACTTCGCTCTTTTCTTCTGGTCGAGGAAACTCGTCAAACAAAGCAATAAACTATATATAGCCTATACTTCTTCTTCGGGCTTGACGCATAATGGCGTAGCCTGGATAATACAATCTAGCTCAAACGAAGAAGATAGCCTACTAAACTGGACTAATTTGGCCTATGCCTTTTTTCTCTTCTTAGGCTATATCTTTTGACGAAAAGGAATGCTTTAATACCTGATCTACGATATATTCACGCTTTCAATCCTAAAATTGGTGTAAATCTTTAATATTATTAAATTACTACGGCTTTTTACAGTAAATTCTTGAGATCAAAAAGAAATTACGCCCGGAGTTCCTCAAAGCTAATTAGTTTTTTCCTGTTTTTACTGGTTATAAATTTATGATCGACAAGCCACTTATGAGATCATAAAGTTAGCCTTGTCAGAGACATGCTATCTCTCAATCCTCAGCGTATGATATCACAATACTTTGCTAAATTGCATTGATTTGTATGAAACAAAGTCTAACACTGCTTTCGAAGGCAGACAATTAGTGTTCTCTTTACTTTATTCCAGTAAAAAGGCGAAAACCTTATCGCTTACTGAAAACTTCGATTTTACTGAGGCGTGCGGCCCGATTCAAGCCCGACAATTTTTGAAAATCCAGGCCCGAGCCCGGCCCGAACCCGACCCGACCCGAAAAGCCCGAGCCCGATTGACAACTCTGCTTTCACGAAGCATTTGAAGCGACATTTTAGTATTAGTTTAGAAAAAAATTATAGAAAAACCGTTCTGGAGATGAGTAGATCAGATATTTCTCCAGCATTGTATGCCAAGTCGTTAACATATCATCCTACATCAGCATCATTCTGTAGAACGGTCATTTTCGATGTTAAAATCCATGATTCACGAAAACCGAAATTTTACCGATGCACACTTAGCATTTTATGATAAAATCGTATTCAACAGTTAAACATCTTACTTGTAGTAAGATGTACAGTTGAATTTTTTTTACAGATTTTCAACTGAATTCTTTGTTCTTTTAAATATGTTCTGGTTCAACATACATGTTTAGACTTACCATTAGAGATGTTAATTACGGAAAACAGCACAAATTTGCTGTTCTAAAAATAAAGTCATACAAAGTCATATGTTTTAAAAAATAAAGTCATATTTTTCGATTTTATACGTCATAAAAAAATTGCCCTAATTATCACAAAAAATTACGAGACTCAGATACTGGTACCAAAAAAGATCGTAAAATAAATTTTCCTCAGTTCTTCCGACTATTTCACGAACAACGCTACCAACATTTCCCCACACTGAATAACTCTGAATGCATGCACGTTGGGGGTGTTCAAAAAAGACCGACTTCCGAAATTTTAACCTGATCGCAGCCCAACCCGTTCATTTGACCTAAACAATGGCATAGAAAAAAAATTTTGTGAAATCGGTTCAAGTTTACCGCTTGCGCATCGGCCTGAAAGATAACTACGGTAAATGCATAGAACTTTGGGATTCCCCACATGTGAAACTTTGGTGTTTGACGTTTTCTTGCTAGTGGGGTGGTGTGAATTCTAAATTTTTCGGTTATGTGTATTACCCTACATGACTTTTACAGTTTGTGGTGTCATGCGACATGACGTCATATTCGATGACGTCATAAACAATGAAAAAATATTTCATTGCGCAAATGAATGCTTTTAAATGCTAAATATTTATTCTGCGGTGTAATGCGAAAGTTTTTCATGATTGTCCATTATTCTGATCACAAGAACGATTTTATCGTTGACGTAAGTGGAAGGTATGAAGATTGTTGATGTTTTTCAACGACTTGCAGTAAACTCTCACGTTAGTTGCCATTGTCTATTAGTATAGCAGAGTAATCGCTGTGCAGCTTAACATTCTTAACATCTCTTTCTGCTGCATTATGTACCACCTTAACAGAGCAAACAAAGTCTTAGGCAGTTCTGTATGATTCAAAAGCATGCCACGTGAGGGAAGGACTACCCAGCCAACTATGGTTCACATTTAACAGTTGAAACAACAGCCATGACTCCGGTCGAATCATATCGTGAAGCGCAGTTGCATGATCAATCGTAATTGCCCTTGCAACAGGTATGTCTCGGCTAAATTTATCTGAGCGAGGGGCGAGATATTTCTCGTAAACTTTTTCTATTAACTTTCTTTTTTTGTTTGTCAACTCAGAATAATCGCTAAACAAGGCAAAAACCACAGTTTCTTCACTCAAGAAACATTCGCGTTTCGCAAGCTCTTTGAATGCTCTTTCAGCAATTGTTGGAGCAAAGTTTTTGTATGTGATCATGTCCTGTAAGAACGTTAAATCTTCAAATGCAACATCTGTTCCGACGTTAGATTTCAGCCAAGCTGGAACATAAAATGCGGTAAAAATTCATTAATTTGTCTCAGTTTTTCCACTAAGTCTTCGCTGTAGTTTCAGCTTGGCTGAAATCTAGCGTCGGAACAGATGCTGCATTTGAAGATTTAACATTCTTGCAGGACATGATCACATACAAAAACTTTGCTCCAACAGTTGCTGAAAGAGCATTCAAAGAGCTATCATGAAATCATGAAAAACTTTGGCATAGCACCGCAGAATAAATATTTAGCATTTAAAAGCATTCATTTGCGCAATGAAATATTTTTTCATTGTTTATGACGTCATCGAATATGACGTCATGTCGCATGACACCACAAACTGTAAAGGTCGTGTAGGGTAATACACATATTTAGAATTTAGAATTCACGCCACCCCAATAGCTAGAAAACGTCAAACACCAAAGTTTCACATGTGGGGAATCCCAAAGTTCTATGCATTTATCGTAGTTATCTTTCAGGCCGATGCGCAAGTGGTAAACTTGGTCCGATTTCACAAAATTTTTTTTCTATGCCATTGTTTAGGTCAAATGAACGGGTTGGGCTGCGATCAGGTTAAAATTTCGGAAGTCGGTCTTTTTCGAACACCCCTAATGCACGTGGAATCCTGCGCTATTATACGTCAGATTAGGCTTCACAGAACGCTCTATAGAACAATAGAAAATCGCACCGCACAGAAACAGCGTAATCCAGACCCAGTTATTATTTATACAAAGGAATAGTTTTAATGATTGGCCTTGCAGTACTTCTGAAAGTTTGTGAACACAATCAAAGGCTCCATCCGAATGCAAATTAAAGAGCTCTACATAATTTTAAAGTGTTTCTAAAAAGCTTCCCAACTATAATATGATCGATGACTGATGATTTGATGAAGGATAGTTGATCGGCAGGGCACGATATCAGTTGGATGGCAAATAAACACACAATCAAATCAAATTTAATTTTATTTCAGCGCTCTCATGCAGAAGAATATAGCAGTTGTGCGAGATTAAATAACTGCGCTGTAGGATGCAACGAAAGAGCAAAAACACTCACCTGGTCTGTAGCACCCTCACGTTGATGAGAAAAAAGAATATTTACAATAATACAAACGAAACAAGCGCGACAATTTTATGATTTACTGTAAACACCATTTTCACGAAGATCAGTAGTTTTCTAGTTAATGGCAATTTCCTTTAACGAAAGAACGTCGATCAGGAGACGATGTCAATTTGAAATCGTTTTGCTTAAAGTGAAGTATTGTTTAACCAAAAATTTTGTAATGTATAACGAAAAAATACCAAAGAAAGATTTTTGAGTTGATTTATGGACAGGTAAAAATCACACTTTGTCGATCGATGTGATTGCCTATTAAGCTATTACAAGCCAAGTTGGGAAGATGCCACATTAATATTTCGATGAAAATAAGGCCTACATAAATTTAGGTTCATTTTTGTGTTTTACTCCAATTTCTATTGTAACCAAGAACCCCTGAAATTTACGATACACATGTGACTTCGACACATGTTTTTCACGTGTTTGCTACATGCTTGGACATGTGTGCGGCTCAATGAATTTTGTTAGGCCGAAAAGTATGACTTCTTGAAAACGATTTTTTTTTTCAAGTCAAAACAAGAACCCACAACAAATTATCCTAAAATTGGTATAAAAAAATCCTAAAAATTGGTGGCAAGCTTGTGTCAGATGCCACGAGTCACGAGTTTCACCATCACCAGTCTATCACCACAAAAACACGTGAAATCACGACACTAAATTGGTTTATACCAGTAAATGGGCTGCTGCTTGACAGTAGTAGTAGTAGTACGTTTTATTGTCGGCCCATAAAAACAAAATATACTGGTAATACACAATAACCATAAAAAAAGCACGACGAGGAGGAGCGAAAGACCATGAGGCCGTCAAAATAAGACAACGCTGTCGCCGAGTCTGCTTCTCCTCAAACAATGAAATAAATAAATATACACATACTTGGATTTTTCTGGAAAAATTAGGTAACGAGCACTAGCAGTAAAAGACCATCAATCCTAACAAAACAAAAAACAAAAAAAATAATTTAAATGAAAATATAGAAAACCAGAAAAACAGAATACCAGAATAACAGATAAAACAGCAATAGGAAAAAAAAATTATGATAATTGCACAACTGCTTAATTACAACATAGAAAATATTTTTTTAATACTTTAGAAGAAACGTTACCACTTGAAGTTAAGGTTTTTTCTTTGATAAGCTCTGGTAGTGCGTTCCAGGTTTTAACATCCGATACCCTAAGAGATTGGTTAGTTTTGGCCAATGATGTTCTTTGCACATAAAAATGACTCTAAGACCATTGGTCCCTTCGCAGCTGCCTGTTGCGTGTATCACTTGTTTATTCATGTACCGTACTTGCTGTAATGTACCTTATGATTGAAGCAACAAAATAAACGTTTTGTTGTTGTTGAGCAGTGTTGCCAGATCGGGCTACAAGTCTCAATTTGGGCTACTTTTGAAGGCCACTTGAGACAAAATTTGTGACTTGCGACTTGCTACTTTTTGGGCTACTTTTGCGATCCGTTTGGGCGACTTTTTTTCCGTTGGGCTACTTTATCATTTTTGCGTTAAATCACTTTTTTCTTGAATTGAAACTAGGCTACCTGGGTGGATATGTTATTTCAAATTCTAATTTGAGTTTTCCAAATTGCCAGTGCAGTTCTGACTTTATGCAGGGCAGGCGGTGAGCAGCATGGGGCCTGCGCTGTAGGTGAGGTAGAATAGCGGTAATAGTACACATATACCAATACCGGTACAGTGGTGAAGTAAGCTGCTGGTTGTAGGCAGTTAGGCGATGGAACCTTGGTACTAGGCCTACTGTGTTTTGTACGGTAGAATACTAACAAGAAAATAATTGGCAGGTTTATTTTGAAGGAAGTGGCTAAAGTTACGGGCCCGTAACATTTGCCTCTTTAGTTTATTTTATTACTTCGTCACGCTCTCGTACAATCAGGGAAGCGTGAAGGGATAATAAAATAATCAAAGAGACAAATGTTACGGTCACGTAACCTTAGCCTCTGCCTATTTTGAATAGCCCACTGAATAAGAGCGCAGACAAATCATGCATTACTGTTTTTTTAAGGTGCCAGTAGGACAATTACGTAAGCTAAACTAAAAGTTATTCTGCTCTGTTTTTGTGCTGCTGTGTGCTCAGCAAGCTTATAATGTTAATAATGCTTGTTAAAACCTAATGCTGTAATGGGAAAGTGGGCCCAGTATACCAATTGGTTTCAAAAGTCGTGGTTAAAGAATGCAACTTTTCGAGATTGGCTGGAAGTAGTTACAGATGATAAGAAGAAAGCTTACTGCAAGTGTGAGAGGTGTGTATTTCTGAGTTAATAATTGCGATTTTACTTGAAACATTATCCAGCTATTGCAGGGGTGGCCAACCTTTTGATTCCATGCGCCAATATTTTTTACCCTTAATTTAGATGCGCCACATCAAGCATCCATTTCTTTTCAGTTCTTCAAAACAAGAGCGTGCAATATCGATGAAGAGCAAAAAAAGGGTCTTCACTTCACTCCCTCAGACAGTGGTGCACCCAGGATTTGGCAAAGAGGGGCCACAACCGGGGGTCTGGGGGTGAAACCCCCAGCCGCCAACGGATTTTTACGGTTTTCATATAAAAAAACACTCATTTTAGCACACTTTTTTTTATCGAAAAAGGGTGTGCAGTGAGTGCAGTCACTACAGGCAATGCAAAGATATTTTCGCAGTTTACGTCTAAAAGCAGAAGCTTGGCTAAAATAAGTGAAAGGAGGCTACAACCATTATTAGTTTTAGAAATTATAGACTGAAAGTTAGGTTTTAGCACCTTATTACAGGGCCAAAGGGGGGGCATGGCACCATGGCTTCCCTGCGTGCGCCTATGCCCTCAAACGTCCTGTTTTCCACTGACAATGTCGGTGGTGAGCAAAAAATAAAAAAAGTTTTCACGCCCTCAGATGTTCTGCTTTTCATTGAAAAATATCGGTGGAGGGCAAATGAAAAAAAATTAGTGAGTAGAAGTGGCTTGTTATCAAAAAGGTGCAATGCGCCACTTTTAGGTAGCCAATGCGCCACGTATGGCGCATGCGCCACAGGTTGGCCACCCCTGAGCTATTGTATGCTACCAGTTGGTCTATTACGTGACTTTAAATTTGAGTTGCTGTGCTAGTTTTTGTGAAAGCACTTTCGAAAAAGCAAACCGTTCACAGTATCAAAAAAAAAAAAAGACTAACCCTACTGGTGGTCTTTTTTAGGACGCGCTTCGTTTTACGCATTTAAAGTTGATTTTGGTTAGGTTGCGGTTAGAAAATCGATCGTTTCCAGTGTTTATTGGCTATAACTCATCATAATGGAGCTGACAATGCTAAAACACGTTCGAAAAAGCAAACCGTTAACAGGATCCTAAAAAAAGGACTACCCCTACTGGTGGTCTTTTTTAGGACGCGCTTCGTTTTACGCATTTAAAATTGATTTTGGTTAGGTTGCGGTTAGAAAATCGATCATTTCCGGTGTTTATTGGCTATAACTCATCATGATGGAGCTGACAATGCTAAAACACGTTCGAAAAAGCAAACCGTTTACAGGATCCGGCTGCGTCCGCAAAATCCTAAGAATCCTAAAGATCCTAAAAAAAGGATGACCCATCAGTGTTCCCTCTAGGATTTTGACTAGTGCAAATTTACCCAAATGATAAATTCATTGAAATTTTTGCCCAAAGATTTTACTACTTGGAGGACCTCTTTTACAAATTTTTTGCATCAAATCTGCTTTTCCAAGATATACGCTACACTGCTACAGTCTTGCACAGTGCTCCCTCTAGAGTGAGAAATTTGAGAAAAATGCGAAATTTTTGGGCAAATTTTACTGATTTTGAACCAGAAATTAATATAATAAAATGCAAAACTGAAAAACTTAAAAAACTTGAGTATTTTAATGCAAGACTGTAGCTTGTATCCATGAAAAGCAAATTTAATGCAAAAACTTTGTAAAAGGGGTCCTCAAAGTAGTGAAATCTTAAAGCAAAAATTTCAATGAAGTTATCATTTGGGCAAATTTGCTCTAGTCAAAATCCTAGAGAGAACACTGGTCTTGCATTAAAAATTCAAGTTTTTTTGTTTAAGTTTTTCAGTTTTGCATTTTATAATATTCATTTCTGGTTCAAAATCAGTAAAATTTGCCCAAAAACTTCGCATTTTTCTCAAATTTCTCACTCAAGAGGGAACACTCGTTAGATTTTTTATTTATTTATTTATTTATTGAATTACAACACAATGGTGATAGGTAGACACCTAGGCACACTGACATGCGAAGAAAAAATGAAATAAAGCAGCAAATAATTAACAGAAAAATAGAATCAGTGAACAAGTGAAGCAATAGTGTGTAAATCATAACTTTTGAATTTGGTCGTAAAGATAGACAGATTAGAAGCGGAAACTACATCAGTAAGCTGATTCCAAGTACTAACTATACGATTAAATATTGATGAATGCTGTTTTTAAGTTTTTCGTTCTTTTTGTTTCAGATATTATATTTTGTAGGTGCAGTAGACTACATGTGCTAACCTGATTTGGTAAAAAATTTTTTGGGCTACATGTTACGAAAGTTTGCTACTTTTGAGGTGATTTGGGCTACAAATCATAAAGACTTCTGGCAACCCTGGGAGTGAGTGATTGCTGGGGTTGCACTCGAGTATGAGTACTGTACTTGAGTACTCCTTCACTGGTACACGGTGTTTGGACCACAGTATAGCCACAGTATACTTATCCATACACAGATACAGCAGACTATATACCAGTAAAGCTGTTATGCTGTTATATCCTGTTAGGCTAATAGGCCTACATATGGTACCGTAGTTTTGCAAACTTAAAATGGGAAGTACTGGTACTGCTAATGGAGTCGGGAAAGAGAGGCGACTTTCATCAAGATCTAACAGGTACCTGTTATGCTGATATATACCAGTAATGAATCTATTTGCGCAAAAGCAATTTCTTTGCTTTCAAATTACTGTTAGATTACAACTTGTTTTTACATTACTCAACTGGCTTTCATTTTACAAAGCTGCGCATGTGAAAGCATACCGGTAGGCTACGCCCAGAACCAGCGAGGCGGTACCTGAGTACAGTTACTTAAACTGTGAAAATCAATATAATATCGATGCTTTGATTGTTGTGCTGATCTGTGATATGTTTTCTATTCATTTATGCATGTTTATCCTATCATAATTGCATAAGAAAGCAATGGACTGATAGAGGTGGTGTACTGTAACAACAAGCCTGCTTACAAGACTTTTAAGTTCTGATTTGCTGGCTACTGATATTTGCTTCCGCATAATAATAATAATAACAGTGTTACAAGCACAACATGATTTTGCACCAAGAAAAGATTACAATTGCCAAACACTTCAAGTATTGATGCCAAATTACGTGAAAAATTGTGGAATGTATACATGTAAGATTTCGAAAATACACTGTTGGTAATAAATACAAGTAGCCTACCGGTAATTGTTGAATAGGCTACTAAGGTAAACACATCATTTGGCATATAAATGATCAGGATACGACATATTTTTCAGACCAGGTAACATTTTAGTGGCTGTTCTTTGAACTGCTTCAATTTTTAGGATATCATTTTTGGTATATGTGCACCAAGCAGCATTGTTAATACTCCAATTTTGATCCAACTGATGATTTGAATAAAATTGCGAAGCTTTTTTTGTCTAAGGAGATAATTGATTGTCTAATTAGTCCAACCAGTTTGTTTGCAGCAGACACAATTGAATCAACATGCTCAGAAAAAGTTAATTTATTGTCAATGATAACACCTAGGTGTTTGACAGATAGCACTTCTTTAAACTCCAACTTGTTCCCATTTTTGTCGGTCATTGTGTGAGAAAAATATGGAGAGTTCTTGCCAATTCTTAATATTCTGCTTTTCTGGGGATGAAAAGCTAATTTCCGTTGTTGTGACCAATTATTTAATGAGTTTAAATCTTTCTGCAAATCTTGACAATCTGATATGTCTTCTATTCTACGATAAACTTTAGTATCATCAACAAACAACTTTACGTGGCTTCTGATCATATGTGGCAGGACATTAATGTAACAGAGAAACATTGTTGGACCCAACACACTTCCTTGAGGTACACTGCTATGATGGAGAATCAAAGAATTTTGTTACGTCCTTGCTAGATGAAGGCAAAAGTGACCTTGCCAACTGCTGAACATCATACTGCAGATGGTGAACAGTGAATATCAATTTTAATGTCCTTGCTTTAACCAAACTGAGCAAACTCGGATTCCAATTCTAAATGAACACTCCTGATGCAGGCGCCATCCGTTTGGCCATTATAATTTGTTGGTTTCCTGCTATTCAAATGGGAAATCAGGGGCAGTTTTAGGAGATGGCTTAGATGTCTAGATGCCCTTCTTCTTTGAGGCATAAAAATATGTTCTGAGATACGGTACATGAACATTTTAGCATAATCTATTTTATGGTTGAGCAACTTCTCTTTTTTGCTTCTTTATTTTAGCTGTTACGGTCTGTTTTAGCTGTATGCGCATTGTGGATAAAGACAGTGAATGCCTGAAAATAAGTTGAGTAATGAGCATACACATATAAATCCTTAGAAAACAAATTTTAGTTGCTTAATACTCAACACAATTGCTGCAAATTGATAAGCTAGACATAGTCTAGCGTAGATCTAAGCCAAGAGTGTCCAATATGTGGCACGCGTGTTAAATGTGGCATGCGACAACATTGAAAGTGGCACGCAAGCTCTTGCCATATGTCATTAGCATGCTACTATGCAATTTTAAGTATCGTTACATAGTTTATTGCTGCGGTGTCGTACTAATATTTAAAATTAGTCTCTGATTTTCACAGTTTTTGCTCGTTATCCTGACTCAAAACGTATGAAGTGTGATACTGAGGTATTTGCTAGCAGGCTAGCTAGACCACAGACTAGTTTTGTGTCAGCTACAAAATATGATCTACTGTGGGCTAAAACAGCTCTTCTTAACTGATGGGCCTTGATGGTCCTTCAGGTGGGTTGCAAATGTTCTGTCATAAACAAAATATCTTTGTGCAAAAAATTGAATTACAAAAGCTTAAATTGTATTATGAAGGTTAACCTGCTCAAAAGCTTCCACGCACTTTCTGGATTGATTCTGCATTATATTTAGTTTTATTTTCAGTTGCTGGAAGAAACATATCCAGTTTTTTTGAAAAACGCTCGTTCTGGCTGGCTTAATTTGGAAGCACAAACCTGTGTGAACAGGGATTTACTGTCACGAAACTTAATAAATCGAAATAGAAAAGTCAGCTAACAGACTGACACTTATTAAATGCAGTACAGTAATGCGTATTGCCATTGCGCCATTGAAGCTCAATCTTGCTAGTTGGCTCAAAACAAATGCTTGCGAAACAAACTTTCGTTAATCGCGTTCAAAATATCCAAACTATAGTAACTGTTTTTTTTTTGCATTTTTGTGAATGTTTAGTTCTTTGGAAGCAACATGGTTTTAAAAATAGAAAAAAATATTAAATTAATGATAGTTTATCAAGCATTAGCACGCGAGGAAATTATAAAAGAAAAATTGGCATGTCAGCGAATTTGAGTTGGACACCCTTGATCTAAGCCTAACTGATAGACGTAGGTACAGAGTTTTTAACTTGGCAATAATATGAGGTGTCCTGATTTTTGTATTCTACACTGCACTGTAGGAGGCCTACAGTCCTGCTCTGGTGCTGTAGCTCATCGAGGAGCTTGTTACAGATGCTGCGTTTGATGTTGTTGTTTGCAGTTGCATGAGCTATGCAGGTACAATACAAGACTACCGGTGAGAGGTTTTGCATGCAAAAACAAATTTAAATCATCTCACGAGACTGTACCGCTAGGTATAGTGCTACGACCACCTATCAAATAATGGTTTGTTGCAATGTCTTGCCATAGATGCATGGTGTATGCTTTGGCAACGGACTTCGTTTATGAGCAGCATTTTCAAAGTAACGCACAATTTTATTTGGATGTTCACAATAAAACATTGAAGACTTTTATTTCAAATTTGGTCTAAATTTATTATTCCACTTGGCATCTCATGAAAACTTTTGCCTAAGTGTTCTCATTTTTCTCCAACGTTCAAATTCAGCATCGTGGAAGGAAAACTGTTGAGAGATTTAAATAGTATTCACTGATGTGTTGCATTTTAGTGGTGAATCTGAAGAAAGTCGCCCAGTCGTGCCTGAAGCCTCTGTGTCCAGCAATGTTCCTCGGCTCAATCGAAGAAGGAACACAAGTGTTTCAGAAGTATGAAGTAATGTAATGGTAAACTGCAATGGATTATTGGTTTACGAAAGCGTGATATTCTAGTAATATTTTGTGGTATATAGTTAATTAGTTATATGATCTGGTGATGTCCTCTGCGGACACTTGCAAGATTATTCCTGAAGCAGTTATAAAGTATGACTGTGGAGAGTGGTAAAGTAAGATTTGTCATCACTGCATCTATGAACAAGAACCATGGTGCATTATTGGCATCTCAAACCTTTTCTCTGTATATGTAAATAATTTTCTGATCAACATATAGTTGGTTTTCTCCATCATGCAATGACTAATCAGCCCTGCCAATTATGATGCTTCATGATTGTAGTATAGATGAGGAAAAGTTTGTCTTAGTTGCCCTTCCCCAAAGAACCTTAGTTAACTTTTAGAGGTTCATGATATAACAATCTGCTAGTTCATTGGGCTTCCACCCAAAAAAGATCGCGGAAAGCATTATATTGCCATGTCTTTTAACATATGTAACCTACATACAGTTTCGAATTCAGCTTTGTGGTAGTTTTATTGGCGAAAGAGATGTAATTTTGCAGCATATTCACTTGTTTGTTCACTGTGTGAAACCCTACTGTGATATATTAGCCGCGCTTGGTGCAAATCCTACTAATCACCGCAAAGGACTGAAACACCGCTAAGGAGCGACAAAGGACTTACTAAACACCGCAAAGTACCAGTACCACAAAGGACCTGAAAGCCCCAAGCCTAACCCTAATTTAACCCTACCCTAACCCTAATTTAAAGTCCTTTGTCATCCTTTGCGGTGTGTAGTAGATCAATTTAAAGTCCTTTGTTGTACTTTGCGGTGTTTAGTACGTCTTTTGTCGCTCCTTTGCGGTGTTTCAGTCCTTTGCAGTGTTTAGTAGAACTGCTTGTTGCAGTGTGGAAAATGCACCTTGCACATTTATGAGAAAAATTTTGACTTGGAGGTTGTCGTTCGAAAGAGTTAAATAACTGAGGTTCTGTTTGAACAGAAAAGAAAATTGAACAGTGCCGGTACGGTAATTGTAAGAGACTGAAAAGTGAGCTTGCGCTCATTGAGCCAGCAGTCACCAGACATACATCAATGAGTAATCGACTCCAGCCGGGAATTAAACCCATTGCGTAGGTTCTGTAACCTGCGTGCAATGCCGCTGAGCCATGTCGTTGACAGCGTTTCAAATTTGCTGCATCTACAAAATTTCCCAAGTCTTTGTCTTCTCATTTCCAGTACTTATAATTTTGAAAGAATGTTTTTTTCCATGGCTTTTCTTTTTGTTCAGGCTATGAGCGTGATTCGCACTAATAAGAAAGCTATCTACACGGCTGGGAGACCACCGTGGTACAATGAGCAGGGAGAGCTCAAAGAGGCGTTTGTTATTGGTAAGAACAAAATCTTGTGATACATTACCTAGAGTATATAACATTTTCTTGTTATGTAATAAAACATTATATCATGACTGAAACTGCACTAGTTCTTTACTCTATGTATGTGTTACTTCCACAGCTGATACTTCGGACGTGAATGTGAATCGGGATAAACCTGACTTCATGAGTTGGATTTTTTTAGTTTGGGTATAAATCAAATTCCTCCGAGCTAATCGCGAATTTTTCAAATGTGGGCTTTTTTATTGTGACTTTGAAGCATGATGCTTCTATAAAACTTCTTTAAAATTTGTTGTATAACCGATAGTTCTTAATGAGCAAGCTATTTCGGTTTTGTCATGGGAAAGCTCAGTAACTCAAGTTTGTATGTGCACAACTCAAATCTGCTAGAAAACAGTTACCGGTATTTTAATCTGTTTTCGTGAAATTTTCTTACGGTGAAAGAAAACGTATAATGTAAAGTTTGTGCCTGACTGGCTGTGTACTACCGGCTCATCCGGATGACCGGTTTTCATGCAAAAAAATAATTGCTTGAACAGCGGTTTCTCAGGTTTAACTGGTGGAAGTGCGTCTGGAAAAACAACAGTTGCTGAAAAGATTATCGCAGCTCTGGATTTTCCTTGGGTTGTTTTACTCTCGATGGATTCATTTTACAAGGTAGCATATGTTTAATGAGCTAGTGTCGAGCTCTCTACCGAATAAGATTAAATCCTTACGAAGTATTATTATTGGATACTTACCTGTATCTTAACTTGAATAACTGTGACTTTGCTAAGCAATTTGCTTTTGTGCATTATCATTGTATAGTGTAACCTAGATTTGGTACTATTTCTGCGGTTGCTTGACTGTCCAAGTTATCAAACTTGATTTCATTTTCATTTTTAATTGCGTGACAACCCTTATAAAGCTGATTATGCTTTACGTGAATCCTTGGCCCTGATTTCCCATTGCTAGTGAGTTTTTTTTTCCTTGACCAATCGCTTTTTTGCGAAGTGGCGGGCATCTATGTGTTGTTTTTTGAACTATTTCGTGATTTGGTTGTTTTCAATTTCACGAGCTATTAATATGCATTAATTAACGATATGAATTATTCAAGCATGTCTTTTTGCCATGTGATTGTTTGCTTGTCTCCATCAAGCTTTTGGAACCTCAAACGCATCTGTTTGCATGCATAACTATGAGCCTGGAACCATTGAATCAACCCATTTCCGGCCACATATTTTTTATTGCTATATGAACACGTCCTAGCATGGAAAAAAATCACATTTTACTTCAAGGTTCTAACTCGAGAACAGCATGAGATAGCGGAGAGAAATGAATACAATTTTGATCATGTGGATGCTTTTGATTTTGAATTATGTTGTGAAACCTTGAAGAAATTAAAACAAGGAAAAAGTGTCGAGATTCCCATGTATGACTTCACAACACATTCGAGAAAGAAGAAATCGGTAAGAACCTAGATCCAACTGTTGCATCAATTTTCTCTATTTCTAGTACTAATGCAGTAGTTGTAGTAAAAGTTCTCATTGTCTGATTGCATTAAGGTGCGTTTACTGATACGCGACAATTTTTTTCCTGTTTTACGACCACGCAAAACCCTGCTACATTTACATCATAATTGTTGCTGCGTGTCACGCATCGGTAAATGCACCATTGCACCTTCAGACTTTTTCTCGGCACTCTGTTACAAAAATGTACAAGCTCGACTGCGTTCATGCCAGGTTGACACGTGTGGCGCGCCGTTTGGAAAAAACGATTTTGTCCGACTTATTTTGCGCGTGTATTTTGGTCCGACTTAGAGTACATTTTGTCCGATATATATGTAAGACATTTCCAATATACATATCGGACAAACTAGGGTCTAAATAAGCTCAAAAAACATGGTTCACAAAACGAATAGTTTTTTTCCAAACGGCGCCCCACAGACACGCCGTCAAATTGTCCCGCATAACTTTCCATCTGGCCGTTGCTCAGTAGCTCAGTTGTTAAGCGCATACGCTATCAGTGCGTGAAGTCTTGGGCTCGATTTCTAGGCCGGTCAAATCGGCACAGTGTCGCTAACGGCTCGCCACCGCTGCGACGTTTCTTCAGAGCTGCGTAGCCCAGGTGCTAACCCGTGGAGATGGATCCCGCCACTCCTTACACGCCTTGGTGCAATTCCGCGACTACAATGAAGATTTGATTTTTTGAACTTTCCTAGTGGTGATCTGTAGCATTGCTTACCAGTATGTTTTTTCATTTTTTTTTTTACAAAACCAATCACTGCTTATCTGTAAACGTTCATCAATTGACCTGTTAAAGGCTTTGCAGTAGTAAAAAGTGTCGCAATTAAAAAGTGTTTTGGGTGATACAGCCAGCGATACCGCGCACAGATTAAAACATCTTTCGTGATTGGTTCGATTCATGGCTGGAGCCGATCGCATTTTATATTAACCGCGTAGCTGCTCTTGACATGAAGATGGCAAGGTAAGGTTACTTAGCAGCCTCCCTCTTGCTCAGTTTTGTTGAATTTTCAGTTCAATAAGTTGAACCAACCGAATTGTTTATTGTACCTAAAAGGTTTGTGGTGTTGCAAGTTGCAGTGCATTGCAGCGATAGGTTTACGGAGTAGCTGCTTATGCCTTGATAACTTATTTTTGCAGAAACGCTTATACGGTGCAAATGTTGTTATATTCGAAGGAATAATGTCGTTTGTCAGACCAGAATTACGTGAAGTAAGATTTTTTAGTTGTGTTTAGGATATAGGCAATTTTTTAGATGTCATTTTTGATCGAATTTGGTTAATGATTAGAATAGGAGCGTGTCATTGGCTTTTGATATTGGTTTTGTGGGTTTTGATAGCTTTGCTTCTTGAATCATTGATTTGATCTCAAATTTGGTGTTATTTGAAAGGGAGTGATTGAAAACATCAAAGTTTTTGTATTTATATACCATATCCAAACTTAAGTTTTTTTTTATGCAACGCACCTGTGCATTATTTATTACAGCTTCTCGACATGAAAGTGTTCGTTGATACCGACTCGGATGAACGATTAGTGAGGAGATTACGTCGAGATATAACGTTGAGAGGAAGAAGTTTACAGGTGCGATAAAGTGTTTATAATTATTGAAGTAACTTAATTGCCTAGTAGCCGATATTTTGATCTTTTTTGGTCTCACTAGGGTAGTTCCAAGTCAATTGGGAGTAAAAATGCTTAAGAACTAATTTTACGACTTTGAAAGATTTTCTGTTTGTGAGACGTACCACAAAACAGAAAGTCGTTACCCCTGTTGTAATGCTCGTATTGCGAAATGATAAATGCGCAGTGCAAAGATGGAGGGCTTTAGGTATTGTACTCAACCAAGCACTCGGCGAGGGAGGTTGCATTGATATGAAAGCATTCGCGTCAATATTTGAATTTTTAAGGAGTAGGCCTAACCTCGATTACATTGACAATACAAAGAACCTCTCTAGTGTTTGAAGGAATTGGATGTCAAGAACGAAAAAATAGCTTGTCTTTATATGAGGAATTAGACGCGCCGTTCTTTGCTAGAAAAGCGATGGGGCAAATGCTGCAACGGGTTTTGAAATTATTTGCTCCAGCTGCGGGTTTCACGGATCTATTCACTCATTGCTTCAGATACTTTTGTATTAAATTTATTGTGTGATAAATCACGTATTGTACACTGTGTTATGTTTTATGTGCTTTAGGGATCGACCGGGGCCCCGGCCGGGGATGCCACTTCTTGCCCCGGTCCGACCCCGGCCAGGTAGTATCATAAAAATTGGCCGGGGCCGGGTTTCAATTTCGAATTCATTTACCCAATATTCCGGCGTATAAGACTACCTTGAAAGTGCAAAAACCCACCCTTAAAAATTGGGGTGGTCTCATACAACGAATATAAAAGTCATATCTTATTTTTACATGAACATTTTATTTATTTTAATAAATAATGCGTTGGTGCGTAAAAAGAAGGAACGTGCACGCTTAAAGCGTTTTTGAGGTTTGTCATGCACTAATGAAAAGCTCAATGAAAAGCGTGTACACTTACGAAAGCATTACGTAACACCATTGACGGCATTTACGTGAGGAGTGAGGACGCAAGTAGCCTACTTAGCTAGTATTCTAGACACAATATAAAGCGTTGTATAAACCCCGGCCCTGGCCCCGGCCGGGGCAGGCGCAATTCCCCGGCCCCGGCCAAAATTGTTGCCCCGGTCGTTCCTTAATGTGCTTTGTAACTGTCTGAGGCAGTTCGTAGGTAACATTTTCTGGGTTCTTAAATATCAGACAAGTGTAAAAATAAAGTGTTTTCGAGAATGGCAAGGATCTTTGCAAAGTTCTTTTATTTTAATGATGATGATTTGATACGCTGAAGCCTTTCAAGAGTCAGCGTTCCCATCTCCATAACTTATGAATTACTTCACGAAAAATTTCTGTTACGACCGTATCTTTATTTCACTGCAAACATAAACATACGTGATTATTCGATGTTGTTACGTAGGGTGTGCTGCATCAGTATCATAAGTTCGTAAAGCCCGCATTTGAACTGTTTATCGAGCCTACTAGACAATATGCTGATATCGTCGTACCGCGTGGTGAGTAAATATTTTAAATTAGTGGACGCTTGGCGTGGTAGATATATTGGCTACCGATTACCAACTTTCTCTTTAATGGTTGCTTTTTGATGCTCCATGCTACATTCATTTGAGTTGATAACTTTTCTGTTCAAAGAATGACAGAGTTCAGACCTAACGCTTAGTGATAAAAGTAGCCGAAATTGTATTAAGAATCACAAAAGCAGTACTCATAAGTTTTTTGCTTACCACTACAGTTTAGTCCAAGTTGCAGGGTTTTCCTGTGTTTAAAGATATATGATTTCAAAAAGGTATCTATTAGCGTTCTGCTACCTGCTGTATTTCTTGGATGACACAAATGCAACGTCTCACCGTCAATTTGAATGTTCAGTGCCTAAAATTTTTTTAATTTGCTTAATAAGTTGCTAAACTGATAAAGACCTTTTACAAGCCGAGTTGCAGCTCTTTTAAACATACTTGAAAACTGCGTTGGCTTTTTAGTCTATTTTTCCATCTAGTCTTGTCCAGTTCAAGGATAGTGGTGAGTACATCGCTATTGTTGCGGCGGACTGGGTTTTGATTTCTGGTTCGGTCAAATCGGCCGCAGTGACACCATCACTGCGACAATTCTTTATAGAGCTTGTATTGCCCAGTAGCCGCGTAGATGAGCCCCACCACTCGTTGCACGCTTCGCCGTATACCGCGAGTATAATGAAGATTTGATTTGTTTTGAAGTTGTTCTGGTAATTCTTACATAGCTTTTATTTTTAAGGTGGATCAAATGAAGTTGCCATTGATCTGATCGCGCAGCATGTTTACGATCAACTTGAATCTGTGAGATTTTTTTACTTTTGCATTGCGATATTTGATCGAGTAGAAATCGGTGACGTTAATTATCAATTTTCAAAGAGTTAATCATCGTTATTTGTAAAAAAAAAAACTAAAATAATGTCCTTCCTAGCCTACTGGAAGGGAATCATAACGACATCCTCTTGTTGGGTCGGAGGCTGTAACAGCTCTCCATCACCAGCAGTTGCAACGCAACTCCAGTAAAGTATTACGGATCTGTACTGACCCTGGAAATGTATGCAAAATTGTGAAATAATTATCTAGAAGAGGATTTAAACTGGTTTAAGCCTTGAAATTGCTTGAACTGTACAGTAAATGTATTAAAAAGAGAAAAAGGGCCGGAAGCTCCTTGATTGGCCCGAGTTGGCGAGCTAAAGAATCACTTAAACCTCGGCAACGAAGGCTAATTCAAGGCCTTGCAGTAACTAATCTTGAGAAGTAAACATACCACGCAATACGACGTCTCGCCATCTGATATTTTATATGGTAAACAATCTTTCTAAGTGCTTATTCTGTCTTCATAAATTGTTGTGTATTCACTGTAGGTTTTAGTAGCAGCTTGGCGCACTTTTTATGCCCATGTTGTTTTTGAATTTTTTGGGAGGTTTTATTTAACTCGTAACTGCCAACGTTACAGTTTATCTGATTTATGTTATATTTATTTGGTTGTACATTTATCCCCCTATCGCGAGAGTGCGATCAAAGCGCTATAACGAGCACGCTTGGAAGTTACCGGCCGTCTGTCTGCCACTTTAAGATGGGACAAGTCCGCTGAGTGCCTTTTCTAACGGCACAGCAATTAAACTTGCCGTCTTGTTTTCCTTATTGTTTCAGTAATACTGGACGTTTTGCAGGAAAGCTGTGAATACTAATTTTTCAGTCTTTGTTTTGACTTTGCTGGTAATCAAACCCGAGTCTACCGATCCAGAGGCAGACACTTATGCACTCGGCCATCTCATATCGTTTTATTTTTTTGTGAAGAATGTATGTTGTATTTTGCTTTTTATGGAAAAACTTGATCGATATGCTACTAAGATTTGTTTTCATTGCATGTTTGCCTGTTCGCTGGATTGATTGCATGCTGATTGCAGAGAAATTTGAACATAAGGTAAATTATATTTCATTTTAACCATGAGTTGTCGAGTTGAATATGTTGTAAAATGCAAGATAATAGGCGATATCTGATAAAAATAAATTGAAACGTCTCTCCAATTAGTCGCAGAATAGTCGCGAACACTGATAACTTGATTTCAGGATCAAATAAGTTTTGCATGGCCTTCTGCGCTTAAATATTTTAAAGTTGAATATTGCCATTTTATTTATATAATTTATTTTAAGTCCATTATATGAGTCTGAGTAGTTACATATCTGGAGTGTAACTGTTTTTCGTGATCTTGTGCGTGCGAACTCACTGGTTTGAAATTTGGCAAGGGCGGTTTTGCAGTTAGCAAGATGAACGGTAAAGTTTTCACCTGATTAAAAAGTTGCACTCATGGCTTAGGAGCGTTAGGACCTATTCATGTCAGATACCAAAATTATTGTTTGGTGATTGGTAAAACATATCGTTATGTCATTGTTTGGAGCCAAACCAATTCATTTAATTCCACTTTTGTTATTTTTCACCGGCCAGTTGGCGTAGTGGTTAGAGACGTCGTTATTGGTGCAGGAGGTTGTGGATGCGATCCAACGGCTCGCCA
Source organism: Trididemnum miniatum (assembly GCA_964006365.1). Lineage (NCBI taxonomy): Eukaryota > Metazoa > Chordata > Ascidiacea > Aplousobranchia > Didemnidae > Trididemnum > Trididemnum miniatum. Next base: position 9,545,227 of record OZ023249.1, read on the forward strand.
CCGCTGCGACATTTCTGTGTTGCCCTAACGCTAAGCCGTGCAGATGGGCCCTGTCCCTTGTTACACGCTTCGGCGTGATACCGCGAGTATAATGAAGGTTTGATTTTGTCATTTTGCATGCCACTAACCTAACCTTCGAGTATCTGTCAATATCACAGACTACATGTTATTGCCGGAGTGTAGCTCGAATGTTTCGTAGTTCGAAGTCGAAGTTGGTGGTTAGTCTTGTACTTTCTTTTCGCGGAATATTGAATCGTGTGTTGCAAGTGCTGAGTGCCCGACTATTCGGCGTTGAGACTCGTTACCCTGGCCTTAACCCCGGCACTAGACCAAACCTGAACTCCAACACCCTGTCTTAATGCCTATCTTGTAAATGCTACTTTATTGCGGTAGTATTATGTGTTAAATTTTTTATCAGCGGCATTTGTTTCAAAATCTCCTTTTTTGCATTTTCTTTTTCTTGCTTGCTGTGAATGTTGTAATTACAACTGGTTATAACGATTCATAGTTATTTTTCTGCAGATCCTTATTTGTAGCTATAGGTTATCTTGTATATATTTTATTTTCTATATCCTCCGACACTTCCAACTTCTTCGTCTTGCAGCGCTGCTTCTGTGTCACTGCGTAAGATAGTGTCATAATTATGCTTTGTCGATTAGCTATAATTATTTATCTTGCATTGCTTTTACATTGGTTTTTATTTATATTCTGTATATTTTTGCTTTCCTAGCTTTGATTTCTTTTTCTCCTTTGCTTTTATGACTTGATGAAATTAGTATTTTTCATAGGATTTGCTTTAAGAATAAGATCATAACTTCAAACGGTAAACTAAAAATATTAAAATAATACAATACGATTTGATTGATGGACTGCTCTCATAATTCTGACTTTTCAAATTATTAAAGTTCATTTTTGTGTATTTTTCGACTGCTTGAGCAAGAGCAGACTCAGCCATCGCGTTGTCTTATCTTTTTGCTTCATGGATTTTATCATCAGCTGGTAGTTAGAGCTTGCGTACTTACTTGAGAGTCCACAAATGCAATTTTACTGCAAAGTGTTTTATCAAAAGAACTGTGTTAAAAATACTCCATATTAAATTGTGTGTGTAGGAGTCAACTCGCCAACGCTCACATCGACCAGCCCCTTCCTTCCACCCTCCATGTTTTGGAAAATACCCCCCAAGTCAAAGGGATCCAAACCATGCTCAGGTGATATAAAGTTGCAAAACCTATTGCTTTTGTTTGATGACTAAAAAGACTCAGTGTTATGAATCAGTTTCCAAACACCAACCATGAACGACATGTGGTCCATGGTAGAGACCCCCCTCGCGGGGCAGTCTATCAGTGTTGGCCCTGTTTTGGTAAGTCTTGCGATGAAGTTTATAGCTCAAAAAAAAAACGAAAATTTCCCTTTGGCGATTGAAAGTATGACCTTGTTTGATATTGTAAATGCAAAAATCTGATGATTTGCTGCAGTTTGCTTTCATGAAGTTTTTTGCTGTTTTCCATGTCATTATCACTGAATTGGTTTACGCGTCCCCTCGTCTGCACAATTTTTTCATATTTGCCCTATTCAATGTCCATTTTACTTTAGCCAAAAGCCCACGCGCAATCTGCATCACAATTTAATTGTGATGTCATAATCACTCTTTTCTAATATCACATTATTAATTTCATAATGAAGGAGAAATCCTCTCGGCTCGCTTTAACTGGGCATGTGGACAGGATAATTTAGTTCCAGAAATTTTTCGAAATTTTTTTGCGTCTAGATGTTGACTTTCGGTTTAGCTGTAAATTGTGACTACGAATAAATATTTTTTCACCTAACACGCCGCCATTTTATTTCAGAGATCAGTCAACAAGGCGAGATGACTTTGTGTTTTACTCGAAGCGTTTGATGCGTCTGCTGTTCGAGTTTGCGTTATCGTTTCTCCCTCATGAGATACACAACATACAAACACCCCAGGACACAACATATGAAGGGAGAAAGTTTAGCGGAACCGGTGTAAGTTGCTTGTAAATACTACAAGTGCGTTCCAGCTCTGTTCAAATGCGCACATATCAAACTCTTAAATAAGAGATTTTGTGGCCCCGTAAGCGACACTTTTCTAGCCACGCCCCAGTTGTAACGATTATGATAATTTATAAATTGAAGGACACTAATAGCGAAAGCTAAAAGCATGTACTGGCTCATCAGTCCAGCCCGGGGTGGGTAGAAATTGTCGAAACATAACAAAATAAAGGGCTCTCACTTTTCATACAATAACTCAAGAAACGGAAACATACTCCGTTGTTGAATTTACACAAAATAACAACTACAGTTAATTAAATCTCACCGAGATCCCTCCCTATGACAGCTGTTTCGTCCGATGGGACTCATCAGACAGGTCACGGGACCGCGGTGAGGAACGAACACAAAATTAACAAAATCCAAATAATGCCAATCTAATTCCAAACTCCATTTCAAGGGTTACATATATAATCAACGAGATCCACGCAATGTCAGTCCAATTTCAAACTCCATTCCAAAGGTTGCAGCTGAAGCAAATACACCGGCTTCCTCAACAGCAATGGCAACAATGTGATAATCAATGCTCCCACTGAGATTTTTGGTAAAACCCCAGATTATCCCTTCAAAAAAACCCAGATAAGTAACAAAAACCCCAGATACAAAATTGTGCGTTTGAGCAGCAACAACTGATTTATGTATCACTTACAAATCAACTTAGGCTAAGATTTAAGTGATATTTTTTGTTGATAATTTTTAGTTTAATACTCGGATAAAAAATGGTATATATAACAAACAATAAAAATGTTACAAACAACGACGATAGAAGCCAAATTAAATTGAGTTAAAAGTTCCAACATCACTGTTAAGTCAAAAACTTTAATAGCTCAACAATGATCTAATTCTAAAAATAAGGAAATAGAAAAAGAAACAGTACTCGAGTTGAGGGGGATGCCACCCCCCGGAAAACAGCACTATCCCCCCATAAAACATTTTAGCATAAACCATTCCCCTGTAGATAATGACCGTCCATCCTTTACGTCTGCGTGAAAAGCTTGCGCTATCCCCCCATCAGCGCATTTACAACTCGAGCACTGAAATTAACTGTTCAATCACATTCAGCAACAGTCCTTGAGTGCGGTAATGTATAAACTTGATAAACACAACCTAGGACTTGTTTATGGAAATAAACGAAATTAACGAAAAGCTTAGTTTAAAATCAGTTTATTTTAATCAGTTTCGATTAGTTCAACTATTCATTGCCACTTTTATTGATAATGTCGATAACCCCTCTCAAGCATTTGGCTTTCAAGTCTTACTTGGTGCCTCTTTCTCGCTGCACCGCCTGCGATCTCTTTGATCAGTTTTTGATTAAAATTTCAACAAAGATGTGAATCAAAAGCAAAAATTACATAGAGTTGAAGAACCAAACCCAAAAATTCATGTATATTTGAGTGATTATTATTCTGTCTATTGTTGTGATTTGTAACTTCTATTTTGAATTAGTGCTGTTAGCAGTGTTCTCCTAAAACCCAAGATCTGGGATTAAAACCCCTGGTGTGGGAGCCTTGGTGATAATTACCAGTAAAATTGCTTCAGCCAGACTCTTTTGATCAGTAATTTTCCATGACGTAAATTATGCCCACGTGCAGATGAAAAGTTGTTGTGATTCTACTGGTAATTATCACATTGTTGCTGTTGAGGAAGCCGGTGTATTTGCTTCAGCTGCAACCTTTGGAATGGAGTTTGAAATTGGATTGGCATTGCGTGGATTTTGTTGATTATATATGTAACCCTTGAAATGGAGTTTGGAATTAGATTGGCATTATTTGGATTTTGTTAATTTTGTGTTCGTTCCTCACCGCGGTCCCGTGACCTGTCTGATGAGTCCAATAGGACGAAACAGCTGTCATAGGGAGGGATCTAGGTTAGATTTAATTAACTGTAGTTGTTATTTTGTGTAAATTCAACAACAGAGTATGTTTACGTTTCTTGAGTTATTGTATGAAAAGTGAGAGCCCTTTGTTTTACTATAATGTAGAAAATTTTCGCGTGCTATCAGTTCTTTTTTGTTTGCCTGTGTACAAGCCTAGTAACCGTTTATATTGAGTGTAATCGAATGTTATAGAAATATTTTTCAGTGACAATTTGTTTTTCGTGTTTTTTTGTTTTTCTTTTATTCTTTTGCTACTATCTTTAATTGTTGTTTGTCGGTGTTTAAGATCGTGCATAATATTGTTCTATGAAAATTGACTCGAGAGGCTCCCCACCATTAAGAAATATTTCGTAATATTAGGGGGCGAACTTACTAACAATGCCACTGAACGTTCTAGATAGAAATTAAAATATTTAGAAATTTGAATAAATTTGTGATTTTTGTGGTTGTTGCTTGAAATAACGGTTGCAGGCGATGCATGGCGTAAAACGGTGGAGAATTACTGATCTTTTAGTAGCCACTAATCGGAATAATTTTAGCTTTGTGGAATGTCAATATTGCGAGCTGGTGAAACAATGGAACCTGCTTTGTTTTCTGTGACTAAGGACATCAGACTGGGAAAAATTTTAATTCAAACCAACTTGGAAACATCTGAGCCCGAGGTTGGTAGCTTTGGTTTGTTGTGAATTCTTAGTTTGACGTCGTGCAGCGCTGGGGATTGTGAGTCTCAATCTCAAGGTCAGGACATCTCGAAACCAGAACCAGAAGAGCTTTATTTCAGCGAGCGCTTACATATTTAAACGATCACACAAAAAAGGCACAGATTGGGTTTCGGCGACACCAATTCATGGAACCCAAGCAGAATTTAGCACAGTTTGGTTCTCATTTGAAACATAGCAAATAATTCAGTAACTGTGAGATTTCTAGCAAGCGAAGGAAGATAGCGTTTCCAATAAGCACAAGTAGGTAAAACAAGCGAACATAAAGTTGTAATGTAGGGAACAGGAAATATTATGGGAACACAAAAATTAAGATTGTTGGCAATAATTTGGCTAGACACCATTGAAAGCTGCAAGGCGTTCAGCAATATTGCTTGACTTAAAAATTTAGCTGCAAAGTAAACGGGAAACAACAGAAATTTATCACGTAATCGTCACAGATTTACCCACACTTTACCATGCGACTGTTAGTCACGGACATTTAACTACTAGACGTGTTATCACGTAGTCATATTAACACTACGACATTTTATCACTTAGATGTCTTATGCGCCACGCAGATAATCACATGGACTTGTAAGCACGTGTGCATTTAATCACTTAATCAAGAGAGCGTGTTTGTCTTGTTGGTGCTTTAAGCCATTTTCAAACTCTGTACCTACAATCAGCTTGAGGTTTATTAGCATTTAGTAAATTGTAGAAGTAATCAGTCTATAATGAGTGGAAACATAGTGACTTTTGGAGTTACGTCAAACGGAAAACCTGTCGTAATTCATAAACAATATGAATTTGTTAAACATCAAAAATACGCTAGTGGGAATATTCAGTGACGTTGCAAGCTATACCAGAGTAGCAAATGTCAAACAAGGTTAACGACCAAAAATGACGAGATTGTAAGCAACGGCAATCCGGAGCATAACCATTCTGCTAACAAAGAAAATATTTTGGCGCGCTAAGCCGTTGTTGAAATGAAAGATAAAATGAGTGACATCTCGTCCACTCCAAGTGCAGTTATTGCCTCAGTGATCACCCAACTCGAACCGGATGTGCCTAATGGGGTTACCGAGGAAACAAACGTTCAAAGTGACTTTGAATAGAAAGCGTCAGAAGCTACGGAGCCATTCGGGTGCAAATACTGCTCGATTTGGAGAGTGCAGCAATTAATGCATTTACAGCAGCTTACCCCAATGCTAGAATCTTGGGTTATTGCTTTCATCTGACGCAAAGTGATCTCAGAAAATCAATGATCAGAAAAATTGGCATGAAAACCGACTACGAAAGTGATGACGCTTACGAATTGCTATGCGCTGTTCACGTGCATTATCTATGGTTCCATGAGCAGACGTTGCTGAAGCGTTTTGGATACTAGCTGACTACATGCCATAACATGGGAAGATGCCAGAGCTCCTTGCGTATTTCGATCATACATGTTATATCCGCGGTCGCAGGCGTTCAGGGTGCAATGAATGTTATGGATCTGCAATTTATCCCTCAGAAACATGGAATTATTTTGAAAGTGCATCAGAAAAAATTGCTGAAACTACAAACTCAATCGAAGTTGGTTGATTTCATGGACTGCAAGCACTGTTTCAATGTCATCACCCAGCGCTGTGGACTTTTGGAGGCCTGGAAAAAGATATGCGAATGCAACACGCAACGTTTGTGCAAGGCGTTTCTGGATTGCTGCCATTTGTCCCAAAGCGATATCAATCGGTAAAACTGCGTGTTACAAACGCAATGGCTCGATATTAGCGCAGTGAGATTTTAGTGTATTTGCGTGGTATTGCGTATTTATTGCATAAGTAAACTTATTTTTGATGTTTTTACATTATGACTTTATTTCTTGAGTCACTTGAGAGCGTGATAAAGTGTCTGTGTGATTATGTGATTAAACGTCTGTGTGATCGCATGTTTGGTGCAAAGTATCCATGTGATAAAAAGTCTACATTATTATATATCCAGTGATTAAATGTCCGTGATTAACACTCGGTGAACAAATGTTAGGTGATGAAATGTCTGTACACCGGTAGCTTTATCGTTGATGCTGTTTGCAAAATTTTCAATGGTATTGTAGGCAAGGTTCTGGACTTGAAAGTACCAGACTTAGGTTCGAAACCACCAAAAGTCGATAGGGACAACTTGCATTCATAACTCTGACGCTGAATAAACTGGGGTTTAGAACGAAAGATGGAATGTTAGATATTAGGTCAGCAACGTCTAACCTTGCATATATGACATGAAACTAGCGCACGCAGCAGTAAACGGAAAATCAAACGATAGACTGTGTGATTAGGGAATTTACAATGAGAGCTCATGATTTTTGAATTGTCGGATTCCGAGTGTGTCAAATGGGCTTGGCCGTGATTCCAACTCAGCACGTAGGAACTTCAACGCTTGCTCGGTAACACCAATTCCAGGTTGCTGCAAGCGAATCTGTAGCTACTAATTCTGATGAGCACTTCACCTCAATACAAAACTTTGATAAAGCAGTACAGCTTAACTGTGCAAGAGGTTGTTTTGAATGGTGTGAAAATATGCCAACTTGATGTTAGGTAAAATGGCTCTCGCAATACCGTTTTCACAGATAATTCATTGAATTCAGCTAATGTATATATATATAATTGTGTAACCTATTCTGTGATTAAAGTTTATGATAAAATGGAAACACCGAGTTAGTTGTTTTTAAGCATCTTAATTTTAGCTTCATTACATCCGGGTGCCTCGAAAAATGTCTGATGATCACGTGATCTTAATGGATGCCACAGTGGCGACGGGAGCTGCGGCTATGATGGCCATTCGAGTTTTGCTAGATCATGATGTTAAGGTCAGACTGAAATTGTTTGTTCATTGCTAGAATGTTGTAATTGTTTGTTTTTACAATTTCTTCAAGTAGGTACGTAAAAACTGCTACTACACTTGTGTAATTTAATTAGCTTACTTCGTGTTTGAAGGATTGCAAAAACTCTTGTCTGTTTTTGAACTTGTGTTTTTGCAGTATAATTATTCTTTTTAAATAAATTTTGTAATTTCGACAGAAAAGGTTTGAAGTTCACGAACACAGTAAAAATTTCAAGATTACTAGGCTTAACCCGGTGGCATATTTGTTGGAGACACCGCTATCGGTGCGGGAGGTCTGGGTTTCATTCCCCAACGGAGATTGGCCCCGCTACTCATTACACGCTTCCGCGTAATACCTCAAGTATAATTAAAATTTTATTTTTGATTTTACTGGCTTCAACTCTTCGTATTTCTTTATCGCCTTTACCAAAAAAGTTACTGTTCAGCGCTTTTCAAGTAAATTTCTAAGAAGTCTAGTAGAAATACTTGGTTATTAAAGCAATCCTACTTCTGTCTTCAGGTCTCTACTGTAAATCTTTTTTCGTTTTTCCAAAGCACTTTTCTAAATTGGAAGCAATCTAATCCATAAATTTCTGTAGGCTACAGCTGCATGCTAGCACTCTAGCCATAAGTTTGTTTTCAAGCGGTCGACTTACATTTTTAGGAGGAAAATATTCTTCTTGTGTCGTTACTTATGGCGGAGACAGGAGTCCACTCGGTAGCGTACGCTTTTCCGAAAGTTCAAATCGTCACGACAGCAGTTGATAAGCTTCTGAACGAACATTATCATATCTTGCCGGGATTTGGTAAGTTGGCTCTAAAGGCTTAACAGTTCAGCGTTATGCGTCGGCGTGCTTGGGTAAAGCAAATTCTAATGCGTTTTAAAAGTTTTAGAGGGAAATTCATTATATATCTACAACTGCAAACAGTTAGGCTGCCTTGTCGTACGAGGTTAGACCTTGGTAACTTTGGTAAGAATGACTTAGTTGGTTAGTTGGGTTGAGTTTTGTTATTATTATAATTCAGACTTTTTGTCCGCTGGTTCGTTTGCAGTTTGACTAGCAATCTATCAGGCAATTTTTAAGAAATGGAGCTGTTCTCGATGAATTTGAAAATTAAAGTTTTTGTGTGGATTGAAATGTTGCTGGTAGCTGAAATCTTAATTTTTCGATTGATCTGCCAGATTTTGTCGGAAGATTTTTTTTCTGTTGTGAACTTCTCGCATTTTTGTAAAGGAAGTCTGCGACGTGCAATATTCAAAACAATAGTTCTGAGCTACACAAATGTTGAGATATAGGCTACGCTTCGAGTTTTCTAGATTTGTTTTGGTGTTACAGTTCATGTTTTGTGATATCACTTACGTTTCGTCAACTTTACGTTTTTGTGTATTGTTAGGCTTCTTGTCTAAACATAATTTTTGTGAATCGACATCCCCACAATAACTTACCCCAATTTTTAAATGCTTTGGATGAAAAACTAGCGCTTTTCAATACCCTAAAATGCAATAATGTCTATATTTTAGGCGCGATCTAAACCCTAGCAATACTTTCTCAAATGCCTTAAATTATTCTCGATTGCTACAAAGCCATCCATACTTTTTGTTAGTAACAATACCAACTCGTGTAACCACAACCTCACAAACTGTCATTGACCACACCTTGACAAAAGACAATTCGTCTATTATTCATCCTGGTGTGTTATTGTGTATACAGTAATATCTTATCATTTCCCTATTTATTGTACCATTAGTCAACCTATTTCCAATGAATCTGATTTTGAGGCCAAGCATACTTATCGCAACATTCACTCAGTCGATCGGGATAAATTTCGTTCTGATTTAGAAATGTTAACTAGCCCGATACTACACGGGACTTTGCACTCCACTATAACGCCCAAGGATCTAGAAGACAGCTTCGTCAAACTAGCCAAGAACATCACTGAAGTGATACACCATCATGCTCCTGTGCTCACCGCCTCCAGAAAACAAAAACGCTGGCAAAAAAAACCTTGGTTAACTAAGGGTTTGATAATTTCAATTAAAAATAAACAAAGGTTATACAAAACTTTTTTCTCAAATGGAAATGACTTCGAGAAATCCTACTTTAAGAAATGTTCGATTAAGCTATCTAGGGTGAAGAACCTATCCAAAAAATTATATTAGAAGGAAGCGCTTTTAGTAAGAAAAAATAATCCAAAAAAGCTCTGGAAACTAATTAAGACGGTTATTCCTCCTAAGAGAACATCATCGCCCCCCATGAAATTACAAATTGATAACAACACTGTAGAAGACCCTATGGAAATATCGCAACATTTTAATGAATATTTTGCGGTGACTGGAGAGCGTATCGCTAAAACTGCTACCGACAATTCAGTAAGCGAGTCAGCTTTCACGAACTAAACTCTGTAATTAACATCATCGTATTAGAACCCCCGCAACCAATAGAAGTTTATAATATCATCAAAAGTTAAAACCCACACAAAGCTTGTGGCCATGATACTATTTCTCCTTTTTTCTTACGTCTCGGTAGTGAAGTCTTGGCTCCAATCTTATCTCAACTCTATTTCCACGTTTTTAAACTAAGTTATTTTCCTCAAATTCTTAAAACTGCTAAAATCATGCCAATCTTTAAATCTGATAACAAGCTATTAGTTAACAATTACCGTCCGATTTCCCTACTCTCTAGCCTACTTAAAATTTTTGAAAAACTCATTAAAAGTAGACTCTTGAAATTTTTTGGTGAACATGATGTTATATGATTACCAGTATGGCTTTAAAAATAACCACTCAGTTGTGCAAATGTGCATGCATTATTAGACGTCACTAGTCTTTGTTATGATTCAATCCAAACGCAAAATTTACCGCCCTTCTTTTAATGGACTTTCAAAAAACATTATACTGTATCACATAAAATCCTTTTAAAAAACTCATCATTACGGTGTACGTGGCCCTACTTATACGCTAATGAAAAGCCATCTCCGAAAGAAATCAATATGTAAGTTTAAATAACTGCACTTCCCCGAATACTGCCATTAAAATAGGTGTTCCCAGGGTTCCATCCTTGGCCCTCTTTTTACCTTATCTATGTTAATGATATTTGCAATGCCTTTTCCTCTAAATCCCGTCTTTTTGCTGACGATACTTGTTTAATCATTAAAAACTCTTCCCTGTCAAACCTTGAGCTTCATTGTAACCTGGAGTTAAAAAATTTAAAAAATTGATGTACTGCAAATAGACTTAAAATGAATCCTCAAAAATCTGCTGTTATAGTAATCCCTCCTAAATTAAATTGTCCTTCAGCTTCCATCAACCTATCTTATGACAGCACTCTGATTACATGTCAAAACTCGCACAAATATCTTGGAGTAATACTTGACAATAAACTTAATTTCAAATCACACATTGAAAAGGTCACTTGCAAGATATCAACGTCTATAGGAGTGATTAGTAAAATTCGTTATATTTTCCCAACATCTTCCCTGGTACATCTGTATTATGCCATCATTCATCATCACCTGCTATTTGGCCTACCGGTGTGGGATAGCATATTTTCCTCTTACTTATCTAAACTTCAAATACTCCAAAATAAAGCCATACGAATTCAGATATACGCGCATCGACTACTCCTCAATTCAACGAACTTGGTATTTTGAAATTTTCTGATTTATATACATATGAAACAGCAAAAATTATGCATCAACACTTCAATAATGCCCTTCCTCTTTCTTTATCCTCCTTGTTCAACAAAATCTCTACCATACATAGTCGTCAAACTCGATCCAATGTCAAAGATAATTCTCTTAACATTCCCAAATTTTCAACAAATAGATGCCAGAAATCATTTCGATATCAAGGGACAAAAATTTAAAATTCCATACCTGCTGACATTAAAAAACATCATTCGCAAAGTTTTAAAAAAATTACAAAAACCTCCTCCTGAAGAGCTACATTTAATTATAATAAATCTGTTTAATATCATAACCGCTCTAAGTGTTATTACATCCTTTTTGAATGTTTATTGCTGCAACATACGTTTTTATTCCACTAGGTGGCTGCTTGACCTGAAGACTTTAACCAGTCGCTTCGCAGCCTCCTCGCGGGAACTTAATGATATAGCAAAAATATTTCTTATTTGATTTATGTTGTTTTTTTGTAAACATGTGATAGTGGATGTCGCTTTTGCTCTTTCTTTTTTCGCCGAATAAACCTACTTACTACTACTAACATAATTTTTTCTCTCGAGTCCTCCCACTCGGCGAAAAAAATAATTTTTTGTTTATTTTTGCAGGAAATTTTGGGGATCGTTATTTTGGTACAGAATGAATGTTTTGAAAATAGAGCAACATTTTTTATACTGCCTTGAACTAGTGCGACACCTGCGCTGAACCCTGTGCTTTATTCAGGTCGTGACCAAGGAGAGATTACAATTTTTTAATTCCGCGACCTATTTTTAGTACATCTCAATTACCAAAGTAGTTGTTTAATTTGGAACTCCCCTATTTTTCTTGTTGGCTCCTTCCCACTTGCACGTGGAGTAATGCCACAGTTTATGGCGTTTTAATGGTATTTTTCTGCTCTTGTTATTATTATCTGCCTTTTAAATCAATCAGTCTTGCTTCAAAATAACACGCTGCTAATTTTGCCAAATCGACGTAGCAACGCTTTTGCTTTGTATTAAGTGGTGTGCATTAGATTTGTGTTGACGATTTATAGTTGTTAAATGTGTGCAATTTGCAGATTTATGGTTTTAGCGTTGTTTCAGTGGGTTTTAATTTCTGTGCAGTGTATTTGTTTCGGATGGTTGTTGCTGATGTAGCAAAAAGCTTTGTCAATTTCGGTCACTTTGCAAGCTTGTGGATGAAAAGCAGACTTTTTCACAGGTTTACCCGCCGCTGTGCAAAGTGTTCTTCGTGTATTTAACCGTGTTACAGCCAAAGCAAGGTTATGATGGTAGAACAGTGGTTGTCAAACTTTTTGAAAAATTAGCTTTGCGGCCGCTTTACAAGAATTCATGTATCAAATTTACATGCACGGTTCAATGCGATGGTGCATTTGCTTGGCTTTCATTTGTCTTAGGCTATACCAATATCAAATCAGAATTCCAAAACCTCTTCGCGATCCTCATTTTGAGAACCACTTTTCGAATGCCTTTGAGTACTTCCGACACAGGTTTCATTTTGAATTAAAATTAGACTTTTTCTCCATGAAAATGATTTGCAACAACCCTTACGTTTCGGTGCATTACTCGCTGAAGTTTCCCGTTTTCGACTTGCAAATTTTTTAAATTTTGGAAATTATCTAAAAATTGATCTTACTGAATTTACCTTCGAATTTTCTGGCAAACTGAATGAAGATATTCTCACGTAAATAAGCTACTCTTGTTCCCAAACTGTTGCCTATGTTTAGCGCACGCTGATGTAAAGGTGTTATAATTATTCTTTCCAACATTTCAAATTTTACCAGCAAAGTCTATGCTCATGTTCCAGCATGCATCTAATTTATAATGCCACTGGTATGAATCGGAGTGTTTTGATTTGGATTTTTTAATTTCTGCTTTGTCGAAAAGTTCCTTCTCTTGCTTTATTTCAACGGTAAAGTCTTGCCTGAGTGATGACTAATTTAGCGCTTGTAAGCATAATATATTTAGTGATGTCTTCTAATCGAAACTTAAATCACAATAAATTTGTGGCTTCAATATAACTGGCCGAGCAGACAGTTTGAAATTGTACGTGGCAAACGGTTGACTAGGAAATGGAATATCCTACTTGTCGTTGAGGCCAGCATAACCTGGAAACATAGAAACCACTTAACATGAATTGATTTCATCACTTCCTAATTCCTATCATGTAGAAGTGAAAAAAGTAGCCTAATACTTATTAACAACTCGTTCCACGCAAACATAAAAACAACGTGAAACAGCCTGTATTAATCCTAACGAACCTCAGTAAAGCTAGGTGCGAGTTGAGCCAATTAGCTAGCGATCTTGGCCGGCATAAAAGACTGTCAAAGTACTCTTGATCTTTCATCCAGCATTATTGACGCAGAAAATGGGACAGACTGGCAATTCTACGCTATCCAGCCTGATAGTTTTACTTAAAAAAAAATGAAATCAAGGGCCCAAAACATCGGCTGCGTTGCTTTTTCTGTTCCACGTATTGAATGCAGGCAAATGATTAATTAATTCGCCAAAAATTATCGCATTCACTTCACAGAACGATTAAACCTAACTAATTACCGGGAAAACATAAAACAAGGCAATTGGGAGAGGGACAACTCCATGTTAGTTGTTAAGACGGGATCGTAGGGTTCGGTCGAGCTCTGGTTACGTGATTAGGTTTAAAGCTAAATCTTCGGCTAGTATGAGAGTTGGATGAAACAGGTGTCTCAATACCGAGTAATCCCAAGTCGAGTCTGTCACACCGAATAGTCGCGCTTTTAGGGAAAAATAGGCGAAACGGTCGATTAGATGTGGGATTACAAGCAAATTCACGAAATTAGAATTTCTAATAAACCATAAGCAACCCTCCAATTCTCAGTTTTGTATGCTTGTCACATCAAAATGCAGCCTATACGCAGCACTCCATTTGAGGGGGGATGCCATCCCCCCGTGAAACCTTTTGGCGTAAGGCATTCCCTTGCAAGTAAAATGACCATCCCTCCTTACGTCTGCGTAAAAAGTTGTACAATCCCCCCGTAAGTGTTATTACAACTCGAGCCAAAGGGGGGCCTGTCCCCCCCCAATTAACAAGCTTTCGATTTTGAAAACAGCGGCTTTTGTGCTTAATTTCAAACTTTGGCCCCCTAAGTCGACTGCTCTGGCTCGAGCACTGTCTATACGTTTGAATGTGTGATTGAGTTCCTGGTTAATCTAACTAAATATAAGCACGACTTCTCAGAAGGAAATTCTAACGAATCCGTGATTCCTTTCGTCTTGACCCTGACACAATTTACGTTTTCCGTTAACAAAACTGAGAAACCAGTAAAGGGGGAGCTTAAAATTTAGTTCTGAGTGAGTCCCCTTCATAAGTACGCTATAAGCCATAACTAACACTTCCAAAGCACTCTGAAGTGTTTGCAACTTAAAAACCTTTGTTCAAATCCACATCGAACTTCCTGGGTCAACTCTAAAAATTTCATTTTTGAATATTTGAAGGTGCAATTCAGAAATCATGTCAGCATTATTAAAGGATTATGGCGTCATATTGGTGCAGTGTGCATGCTTTAAGAAAGCTACATTACATATGGCTTACAATTAAGTTAGGACACCACAAATGGAGACGTATTTTTATTAAAAACAGGCTGTATTGAAATGAGTACTGGTGGACCAGAGGGTTACAGGTTATGTTGCTCATTCTAAGACCACAAGAGTTCTGGGAAGCATACAATGAGAAAAATATAATAAACTGCTCATGCACATCGTCGACAGAATGGCGCAGTGGTTTAGAGCAGGGCTTCTCGAACTTTTTTGTTCTGCGTCCCCGTTTAGAAAAAATATTTCTACGCGACCCCATTATGGGTACTTTCAAAATGTCTTTTTAATTTGGAGGGTTTCATGCTTTGCGCAGACAAAGGTTCATGACAAATTAAACAAAGAGGTTTTCCTTCATTATCGCAATCACTAGGAAATCCATATTGCAAATATGCGTCATCATGTTTTCCATTTGACTTGCCATGTTTTTTCTGCGTGCTTTCAATGCACCACATGATTCTGAACCTAGCCACTAGTCCAGGGATTTTTAACCGGGGGTAAATTTTCTGAATTAAAGACTAAAAAAAACTTTAATTTTCAGTATTGAAAAAGCAGCAGTGGTACACTTGGGGTAAATTATACTTTTTTCTTTCGGCAAGGGGTAAACGAGACAAAAAAGGTTAAGAACCTCTGTACTAGTCCATAATGAAATCGACGGTTATACTGCTTTGAACTTTAGTCTAAAGCTGCTCTATGCCCTCAGAGCAGTTAACCTAAACTCCTAGAGTAAAACAATAAGAACGTTCGTCCACTAATTCCTCCGCAATTGGAATGCAAACAAATAAGGCACTTTTGGTCAGCTGCTTACAGCAATGATGGCGTAACCATGCATCGCCTATTGCGTTACCGGTATAAGAGTGATTATGATTTTATTGTAAGAGTGATTATGATTATTAGATTAGCTCCGTTGGTGGAGCAATGGACCGGTAATCCATAGAATGCTGATTGAAGTAGCTGCTGTTCTTGCAACCCTTTCTATGAATGCCCCCTTCTCACATTCTTTAAGCCAGAAAGTACGCAAATCTTGAAAATGTATCACTTGTGATTGGTTATTGTTTGTCATCCGATATCTCAAACATCTTTGCCATGTAACAGCTTTGTTGTAGCAGTGTTTCGCGACCCCAAAATTTCTTCACGCGACCCCATTCGGGGTCGCGGCCCATAGTTTGAGAAGCGCTGGTTTAGAGCGTTGTTGTTGCCACGACCATGATTGCAAAGTTGATGGTTAACTCCAACCGAAGTCTCACTGTTAAGATACTTCCCGATAATTGTCTCTGCTTGGTGGAATCTGACAAGCAGCAAAGTAAAGAAATCAGAAGCAAAAGTCAACTAGAAAAAAAAGGCAACGCCAAAGCGAGTCTGGATTCGTCGCACGTTTAGTGCCTCCATCGTTTTCAACCGACAGGAGGATAGGAAATCATCGTAATTTATCAGCATCACTTACCAGTGTTACCACTAATACACGGATTTGTGTAGTAAGATATTTTGCTAGTTTGGGGTTTCTTTCCATTTTTTGTGGTTTTGGGGCCGCCCATTTGCGTTCCTTGTTTTTGTTTGATGTTTTTCTGGTCGTTAAATAAAATAAACTAATACTAGATCTCATTTAATTTTTTCAAAACACAATTCACTTTGCCCCAATGGGATAATGAGAGTTGATTCCAACTATGCATGTGCTTAGTGACCATTTACTCCACTGCAACCCAATAAATTTGCTAGATTTTAGTCGACCTGCTTTCAACTACATCAGCAATGATAAATTTGGTCAATGCAATTCTCTGCCTGGGGAAGTTCTTATGGAAGTTCAGGCATACATTCAACTGCACCATCAGAGTTGTTCCAATCTTGCAAGCAACTCTTCACCAAATGGTAGATGATTTTGTAAAACAAAGAGGGCAGTATCATCATCATCCAGTTTCAATCCGGTGTGTTTTGGCCCTGGTTGAGGGTGGCCGGATGCACCTCATTCCCTCAACGATCACTCTCACTCCCTCTTTCCATCTTGTGCGATTTGCAGCTTCGTCCACCTCCAACCCAATTTTATTTACACTATCTTCAACTTGTCTCCTCCATATCTGCTTTGGCCTTTCTCGATTTCGTTGCCCATTCACTTCAGGCATCAATGCCTTCTTTAGAAAGTTATCATCATCCCTCCTAACCACATGTTCATGCCACAATACTCCATTCACCTTAGCCATTTTATCTAGTGTTCCTCCAAACCCAGCATTTCCATTAACTCCTCATTATTCTTTCTATCCACTAATTTCACTCCACACATTGATCTTACCATGGCTCTTTCTGTTCTTCTTGAGATTACCATCTCGATTTCCCTCAAACATCATCTACATATTATTCGGAAATGATGAAGGTAATTATCATTCATCAGCTCGACTCTTCAGATCCTATTTTGGATTTGGCACCAATACGCAACTTGGATAGTGAAAGAAATGTTGGCACAATCAAGTACAAGTTAAGATCCCTGGAGCAAAGCAGTTGGCCATGCAGCAGTGAGTCTTATGTGAAAGCTAAAGTAGTTGATTTGGTAGAACTTCAATCAAAAGGAGGATTTAGAAAACATCACAAACTTCTGAAATCATTTTGAAACTTGTTAAAGTATGGAATGAAACGCAGATAGATCTCTTGAAACAGGGCTTTCGTCCAGAGTTGAAATCGATGATCAACAAACTTACAGTTTCTTCAAAACTTTGGATAATCATTTTCCAAGCAGAAGAAGTAACTTACATCGTTTTATTTCTTAACAATGATGTGACAGCTTACACCAAAAGAAAAGTCATGTACGTACCACCAAGTTCGCTTTGTTCAAGGCACTTGTTTATCTCTTCCAAAATCAGGAGAAGTTTTTCGTTTGATGAAAAAGCACCATCGCTAAGAAACAGCTGCTGTGTATGCCAAGAACTTGAAAACGTACTGAACTGCTGTAGCAAAGTGCAAAGAAATCCACTGTAACATGGCAGACTTTGATAAAGCTGCATGTTGATGAATTAGCATAGTAATGATGCCGGTTGGTTCTGCACTTCCATTACCTTATATGTGCAAAATCAGCAGAAAGCAACAAACTATTAGAGTAATTCAAAGAAAAAAAAAAGAGAAATTCGGCACTGACACACTTAGAATTAAAGTGAACAGTGACTGACCAGAGTATTAATTGCTATTATAACCGTATACCACTATGCTCACAAACTTATCAAGCTACATCTAATGAGATGAGTTTGTTCAATACCAAGCTATTTTCATGTTTCATTTGAACAAGGGTTTTTAAGGTATATAGCAAAATTTTTTGGAGTTTTGTGATGGTACAGACTCGCATAATTTAAATAGGGACTCACAGGCGTCTGAAAAAAAAGTTGCAAATAAGCCCCTCCCCCTACCAATAAGGTGTACAGTATGTTTCATTGAAGCACTAGCTCGCAGGTTTGTACTTTCACAAGTTATACCTCGTTTCACGGAATCATATTTTTAACTTCAAGAAACTCATCAATAAAATAATGGAGCAAACTGAGCATATCATTACAACATGTACATGCACCGTGCAAAATAAAAAAATGTTCTTTGAAAAAAAAAACTTTTAAATTCAAAAATGTGAGACCGACAACCCAATAATTGCTGTAACTATTTTGGTTCCAGTAACACACCAGCAAGTTAGAAATTGCTGATTTCATCTGTGTTATCACAAACACCAACATCTAACATAATCATGTGGATAAAAAAGCTCAAAACAAAATCACCAAACATTGTTGAGTTAATCAATAGTTCATAATATTTTTGGAGTTAGACTACGAGATGAAAAAACAAATTTTGACAATTCATACCAAGACAAAAAAGCATTCCTCCATAAAAAAATCGTGGCAAGGTCAAGATGGTGTCTGACTTACCAATAAAAAAAAGATGCCGGCAAAGAAGAAGTAATATTACCGTGTTTAAATTTCTCAAATCAAAATGCATTATCAAGCAATAATAAATAATGCACGAAGAAAAAATTCGAAGTAGTAAATAAAACAAGAACAATTTAACACTAAGTATACATCATTTCTGCCATACTAGACATTTTCTTGGGCAAAACAAAATAATTTTCCATGTATGCAGATAACTCACAAACAGCAGCATTCATTTCAGAAAGGTGGGCCTCTTGAGCACAGCTAGTGGTAGTAGGAGCAAATGCGGCGGCTATTGAAGTCGGAGTATTACTTGAAGGTCCAATTTTATCAGGTACCGGCAGATTTTGACTACGCATCCTTTCTTTTCTACGTTCAATAAAACTTTTTCTGTTCTGTAAACGCTTTAAATGCTTTCGATCTTCTAAAGATAAAAATTTTAATGGGATTTTGTTCAAAACTTTTTTAGTGTTATCAACTTTAACTGAACTAAAGGATGGCAAATCATCAATGACATTCAAGTTCATTGACGTAAACTTTCCACAACAATCTGAAGATGATGGCACGAGATTAGACGTTCGAGGTAATGCATTATCTTTGCTTGTGCTGGGTTGTGGCATGGCATTAGAATCTGAAAGCCGAGATCTGTTTGAAATTCCATTTTCCAAAGATAAATTATCAAGTTGAGATACTAAACAGGCCGCATGAGTAAGGGCTGACAGATGTTTCGATCTGTAGGTAAATTTAGCTTGCTTCAAAATTTTCTTGGATGTAACTTTTCTTCGAGTTTCATTAACTTTTAAAGCTTTATTTCCTTTCTTTAAAAACGGGGCAGGAACTGCTTTGGTATTGTCATCAGGAATGCTGGAATCTTGATTAATTACTAATGAGCATGAACATAAATTGCTATTAACAACAGAGCTGAACATTTTCAGATTAGCCTATGGCACCTGCAAGCTGAAATAAAATGATAAACGTGAGAACTCGGCTTTACAAAGTTTAGTTGGATTGCCTGATGCAAGAGTTGCAACAACCAGCTTGCTCAGGAAGTTTGCTGGCAATCTGTATATTATTTAAGGTTGAGAAGTCTTATGAAGCCCATTTTTATGACTCAAGTAAATCTACTGACTTGTTCACTACAAAGTTTCTGTAACATCTCTTGGCTTCACACAACTTATCATTGAGCCAACTTACTTCACTTGCCACTTTGCCACTGCATTCATTAGAGACAATTTAAATGTAAACCCAGCGGCTTGCAACTTAGTGGTAAGCTACTTACCACTACCAGCGCCTCCAGAGTACAAGGGAAAAATTTTTGTCTTTTCCCAAGCATAGTTTTTCAACAGAATATCATGAGCACTGAGCACGAGCGCCAACTATGGGCATGTTCACACATTTGTGTACACCTAACGCATAATGAAGTATCTAACCAAGTCATTGCAGTAGTACTATAAACCAAATATGACGTCATACTGTGCATCACCTAATTCCAACATGCTGCCCTTTAGGTCTGGTTAGAAATCAGACAGAATCACCATTTCGTTTTTTTATCAATGACGAAAAGTAAACTTTAGTATATATCTACAGGGTTACCACCGGACCACACCAAAAAATAAGCATGCTGCAGTTAGGTTACCAAAAAGTTAATAGCTCTTTATTGTGAATCTACAAAAACCGGTGAAGACTAAAAAAAAAAAAGGTCTTCACGTCAACAAAGTCCTGTTTTTCCACTAAAAATTGGTGAAGACCAAACAAAAAAGATCTTCACGTCCACAGTATCCTATTTTTTCCACTAACAAATCACAAATATGCACGGGACTCAAAAATAAGCACGCTTCTAAGAAATAAGCACATTCACGTTTTCTAAGACATTGCCCTTGAAAATAAGCACAAATCTTAGAAATAAGCACGAAATGGTAACCCTGCATATCCACCAAACGATTTCCTCAGTGGTTAGCATATGCTATTGGTGTGGGAGGTCTGGGGTTCGATTCCTGGGCTGGTTAGATTGGTGCAGTGTTGCCAACAGCTTGCCACCGTTGCAATGTTTATTCAAAACTGTGTTGCCCAGGTGCTAAGCCACAGACAACACTCATTCCCCACTTTGGCGTAATACCGCGAGTATAACGAATATTTGATTTTCAACTTTGAAAGTGCAATACGCAACATTGGTTTTGCTTTCAATGAATTGCCTCAGCAACGTTGCAAATTAGCATTGCTAAACTGTATTCATCGCCTCCCAGTATTTGCCAGTAACTTCCCTTTTTAGTTTTCACGCTGAAAACATTTAATACTAAAATTGTATGTGAGTCGAATGCAAAAGATAAGCTTTTCACACAAGCATATGCTTTAAGTGATCATTTGTTGTAGAATGTCTGAACCACTAAAAACATACGACAGCTGATTTAAACTGCATGTATTACTGCAAGTAGCACAGGTAACAGAAACAGAGAATAAGATGTTTCTGACCAAAATGGAGCTGTTTTGTACACACTACACAGTTTTTGTCACATTTTGAAATTGTAAGGCTTACAATACAACTTTTTTTAAATTGACAAGTCTAACCTAATGTGTTTGACAATAGATGGGTTTGATCCTGGCATAAGAGTTTGGCGACTGTAAGAAAAAGTGAAAGGTCTACCAAGAGCAAACAGAAATCTGATGAGGTCTAATTCAAAGGTGCAAGGGATATAATGATTGTGAGGCAGGCCTATTAATTTGCTTATCTTCATTGCATCATTGGTTATCTCAATGGGGACTAATCGTTTCTACGCTGACTTATACTACGATGGACGGTTTACTTTAAAGCGGCAGGTGGATATTCCCCAATACATCATCGTGTCACCGAGATATGCATTGCATTAAGGTCAGAGCATGTTTGCATTGCGCATGACGTTTTGGGGATTTCCAGTCAGCTTTAAAGTAAATCATCAGTCATGAAACAGGTAAAGAATTATCAACGAAGGACAAAGAACTGCTTCACTGACAGGATGATCAGTAAGCATCGGGTGGTAGACCGTAGGAAGTTATCTGTACTCTGAACTGACCTCACAGAAGAAACCAAAAAATTTTCACCCAACAAATATATAAAATAAATATAACCCAAGCTTAACTCACTTAGCTACGGTACTCACCAACCTAAACTTCAACAGTAACAAGCTTCTCCACTCACTTCAAAACACTATATACTAAACCAGGGTTAAATCCTTCAGCATAAAACACTTGCTTAACTGTACACATGACTAATTACGCTAAAAAAACTGCTTGAATCAAGCTCGAACAATAACACCAGCAAAACACGCCAATTTATACGACACTCATAAATTTCCAGAATGTTCTATGAAGTTCTGATAAAGAAATACGAAGAAAGAAATCATATGACATGCGAAAATTCAGGCGCTAGCTCAAAACATTATTGTTACGCCACAAGCACAAAACTCCAGCTAGCTAAAATTACAAAATACTAAGAGCAGCATTCTCAAATTATTACATCACAATACAACTATATACCGGTATACAAAATTATCCCATGAGTAAATTTCAGAAAACAACATATCAGTCTAAAACTTTCTAGAACAGTGCATTAGAAAATGAAAACACTGTAAATTGGTACCGGTATCAATATATCTTCACACCATCTATAGCAATATGAAGCGACTAAAAATAAAGAGGTTCGCAGCTTTTGCAAGCCCAGACAAATCACAAACTCGGCGCCTATGATCATGAGATACAAGGGATGTGCCGGAGAGCAAATCTGCCAAATAGCAGCTGGATATCCGCAAATTTAACTTACGAGATATCTGGTATCTGCCTAGATACCGGATACTTGCACTAAGCCAAAATTAATATTTTGATGGTTTTTGTACACGCCATCGCCTTGCTTGACTAGCGAGCCGTAAAACTATTGCAAAAAATCCCGTGACTCATAAAAAGTTTCCAAAAGCATTGTGTCATTAAAAGTGGACTTCATTAATCCATCTAAGTTGGCCAAAACGGCAACGTGGTCAAGCGACAAATGCTCAGTTGATATAATGACCATCTCACTGATCGCTTTTGATTCAACTCTGATCCACTACACTACGTATGTGTAGCAACCTGTTTCCAACGCTGGGCTTTTTTTTTTTGGGTAAGAAGAATTAAGTTAAAAGTGTGGATTTTGGTCAAGAGTATGCCAAAAATCGGATGCCAAGTCAATCCGCCAACAGAGGCATCTATTCTGCAGGAGCAGTGCTTCCTCGGGTCTAATATGCTACTGAAGGGTCTAATATGCTACTGAAGGGGGTAACATATGTCTGGCCTTGCAAAATAAAGCCATTCGAATAATCACAAACTCGGATATCCGAACTCCAATCACTCCCAAATACTATGAACTCGGTATTTTGAAACTCTCTGATTTATATACCTACGAAATAGCTAAACTCATGCACCAACATTCCAGACACACCCTTCCCCTTCCCCTCTCATCTCTTTTCAATAAAACCTCCACTATCCATAGTCGTCATACACGATCAAATGCTCTAAATAACCTTTATCCGCCAAAATATTCAACCAATCGATGCCAAAATTCATTTCGTTACCAAGGAACGAAAATTTGGAATTCTATATCTGTCGAATTAAGAAATCAATCTTTTTCTAAATTTAAAAATAATTTCAAATACAGCCTTTTGAAGAGGTACTTCTGAACACTCAACAATATTGATAATACCCTACTCTATTATGCAAATCTTTAATATTGTATTTTTTAGCTAAGTTTGCTTTTGTGTTTTTTTTTTTGCAATGCTCGTGAGCAGAAATGATTTTCTCTAATGTATTTCTCTAATCTGTCTTTGGTCCAAAGGGTGGCTGCTTGACTCGAAGACCTTAGTCGGTCCTTTCGCAGTCTCCTTGCGATTAATTCTAGTAATAAAATGAAAATTTTTGTTTCTTTCTGCATGTTATTGACTTGTGTGTCTTTTTTGCTATTGCTAGTATACTGTTTTTCGCTAAATAAATTAACACTGACTGACTGACTGTTTTCCTTATTAGCTATATTAAAAGTTGGCTGCATGGACATTGCACAGTAGCTAACACAGTTCCAAAATATAACAGTGTAAAATCTTAGCATTGCTTCGACGAAATTTTGCACTCATGCCATGTATAAAGCAAGAAGAAGACTCTATCAAGTGTATGGCCAGCGTCAGCGGCATGATTTTATGAGTAAAGCAATCGAGTTAACAATTACCACACATTGTGTTGATTTTTGCTGTTTTGCGCTTGTGAGCAATTTGTGATACCCATCAAAAATCAAACTTCAAAAAAGATCAATCCTTCATTATACTCACAGTATTATACCGAAGCATGCAGCGAGTGGCAGAGCCCATTCCTATGCCACTGCAACACAATTTTGAACCCCCAAAAAAACGTCGCAATGGTGGTGAGCTTCCCACATTGATGTCTTTAACCAGTACGCTAAGCAGTCGGTAAAACACTAGTTTGAATTTGAGTCGGTAAAACGGTCGGTAAGTCAGTCGGTAAAACACTAGTTTGAATTTGAGTCGGTAAAAGCAGTCGGTAAAACACTAGTTTAGCTAATTAATGCCTTTTTTGGGGCATCAAAATAATGTCTTTGCCAAAACATTGTCGCTTTTATTGCTCACTTACTAAAAGTCAATATGTATGCAAGAGGGCATCAAAATTAAGGTAGTGTCTATTTTGCCATTAACGATAAAATAGCTCTTAGGTCTATTTTGCCATAAGTGACGTCATGGGTTTTTAAGTGCCATTTTGTGCTACTTTGACACGCTTTCTTGATAGCTCAGTGGATAGAGCGCAGCATGTAATGGGAAGCGCTGCACTAACAGACTAGTTTTGGGTTTGATTCTCGTCGCAGCTTTGGTTTGTTTTGCTTCAGTGGTTTTGGTTTGATTCAGATTCGTGTGACCTGGGGTTAACAATCGAGTTCATAAAGACAGTAGACTGGAATAGAATAAGATGTAATATTTGTGTGACATGAGGTTACGTAGCTGCGGCAAAACAGACCTAAAAGCTATTATGTCATTAACGGCAAAATAGACACTGCCCAAAATCAAAGCTTGCCTAGGGCATCAAATAGCTTTGCGCTGGCCCTGGCCAACATCATAAAAAAACATGAATTGCCACCAACTGGAGATCAAAAACAACGAGCAGTGAGGTGACTGACGCTCTTCATTGATTCACAGTTTAAAACAAAATCATGCAGGTCACCAGCACTTAGTACAGGTGATACCGGTATTTCCTATCGTTCGTCCACATTGTTATACCACCAAG
Source organism: Trididemnum miniatum (assembly GCA_964006365.1). Classification (NCBI taxonomy): domain Eukaryota; kingdom Metazoa; phylum Chordata; class Ascidiacea; order Aplousobranchia; family Didemnidae; genus Trididemnum; species Trididemnum miniatum. Next base: position 9,570,149 of record OZ023249.1, read on the forward strand.
TTGCAACTGTCCATAAGGACTGCAGATAGAACACTTGACCCATTCGTACTTTCGTAATCGAAAAAAAGGTTTGTCAAATTGACTACTGGTATGTACTTAAAAGATTAACCAAAATCAACTGTATATATGATAGGCTACTTATCGGTACTGCTTGAATAACCGCAAATTAAAAAGATAACGATGAAAAAAATTTTTTAAAGGTTAGACGAAGCATCAACTAACTGCGAGTTTTTTCAGTGTTAAATCTAGGTGCTAGCTGATAGACTAGTCTAGTCAAATGTAATCTAATTTGAACAAAGGACAAATACGGTATCCATACCATAATAAGGATATAGCGATACCGGTACTTGTTGGTTATTAGTATTTGATATCATATTGGCCATTATCACAATATCTATGGTAGGTACAGAAGTTAGGCTTTGCACAGTAACACAAAAAAGTTGGTCTCACATGTCTGAGTACACTGGTACTGACTTACCTGCTTACTGCACTGCTGCGCACATCTGACAACCAGCACCAGTGGAACAGTAGAATGTGCTGTTATTTTGGAACTTTGCATCTGCTAAGATTTCACATTTTTGCAACACTATTACCATACCGGTAAGTTGTTATATACCGTATTTTACCTGTTTTACCACTTCTATTCTATTCTAGTATTCTCCAGCTTAAACCTGGTGCTGAGCTACAGATCTACTTTTGTAATTTGGGCCGCTGAGTAAATGAGATGAAATGTTGTGTGGTTTTATGGCGCTTTCTAACTACTAAGGTCCTTTAGTGCCAGGACTAAATTTTGTCAAGAATTCACTGACATAATTTTACTCTGTTTATTTCATCCTCCGCACTACACTTTAATGCTGAGCGTTTAGCAAGTGTTAAAGTCTTTGGTTTGACCCGACTGAGAATAGAACCCAGTCTACCAGCTTCCAAGGCGAACGCTCTTAACCACTAGGCCATGGCACTGGTGGGCCGATGAGCAAGCAGGCTTGATTACCGGTAGTCTGCTACGTCTGATCAGCACTTGGCAATTTTTACTTGTCATTCTGTAACCAGTGTTGCCATGTTTAAAAATTGCTTAGCATTAAGGCAAGTAGAAGCATAAGTCCCTATACGACCATGGTTAAAGTCAAACATGTGCGGATGGTACGGTTCCAACCTTGTCCAAAAACGCTAATTGCTGCGCAGTTACCACAATTGTAAGTTAACGGTTGTCTTTCCTTTAATCAGAAAAACTCGATCAGAAAAAAATCTCGGTCCAGGTTTGGAAATTTAGGCCTAATATTTAGAAAATTTCTTTGATTAATTCGGCGATAAACTACGGTTTGTGTCTTTCTATTTCATTTATATGCTGTTGAAGTTTTGCATTTATCTCCAGTGCATCGCATAAAGCAACGCAGTTTCCAGAGAGTACGATACACAACATTAAAAAATAAACCCTGGAAAAAAGAAATGAGAAACAACATCAACATGTTGCAGCGTGCAGGTCTAAAGAATAGCAAAAAAAGTGATTAATTTTTTCACTTTTATCCTTCTGCCACGCCCTCCCCTTTTGACTCGGCCTTTCAGTAAAAGAACAAAACTAACGGTGCCAAAGTGACTGAAATATGCCAGACTCTTTGGATGGTTTCTGTAGCTTATGACCAGGGGCGGATCCAGGAGGGTAGGATGAGGCGTATACATCCTCCCACCAGCGATTTTCAAAAATGTTTTTGATGTATACAATTTTTCCATAATCTCGAACCCCTTCGATCGCAAGAAGCCTTACGCCTCAAGCACGCATAATCAAAAATAAGCGAACAAAATGCATCATATTTGGCGAAGTACTCAGAAGTAGAAAATTATTCAAAAAGCACTAAAATAGCCATTACAGCGTGTAAATTTTCAAAAATTTTCCGGGGGTGTGTGCCCCCGGACCCCCTAGAACCTTTCTTGTTTTTCAATTAGCTTCAACTTTGTTCGGTCAAAAAAAATAGGCTTGAAAAAATATGGAAATTATGCCCCCCCTCCCCTTATAAAATTTCTCGCTACGCCACTGACATCGGATGAATTCATACTGGCCCACGAGTTAATGATTTCGTTTTTTTAACAATTCAATAGGATTTGCCGCTGTTTTAGAGTTTTTTGATTCTGACCAATGACATAAACTGCCTGAACGGAAACTTTGTCACGTGATATAGTTTTGTTCGTGCTCGGTCACCAGGAGCGTATTTAGAGGGGGGGCATTGTGCCATGGCCCTCCCTTTTGACCCAGCCTTTTAGTAAAAGAAGAACATGTTGTGAGTTCATTGTTTGAGGTCGAGAAAGCGCTGGGAATTGCGTGTCTCAATCTCATGGTCAGGACATCTCGAAACCAGAAGAACTTTATTTCGGCGAGAGCATACATATTTAAACGATCACACAAAAAAGCACAGATTAGGTTTTGGCGACACCAATTCATGGAATCCAAGCAGACTTTAGCTTAACTTGGTTCTCATGTGAAACGTAACAAATAACACAGCTCAACAAAAACATTTTTTTTTCTATTTGCCCAAGATATTTCAACGGTTTTAGGGTACCGTATATCACGTGCGCTGATTCCGAAAATGGCCTTTTTTGTTGAATTGGCTCTAGTTTTTGAGATATATCCTTTACGCTAATAATAAATAACGGCAAAATATATTACAGATAAGAGCTGTTTGTGCTGACTAAAAGATTTTGTTTCGTGATAAAGAACCAATGGTCATAAGCTTTAGAAAGCTATTTCATCGCATAATACCTCCACTGGCTCTTTCTTGCCTTCTCCAAGATCTTTGCGCATTCCATAAATAAAATGGCGAGCAAAACTGCAGGTTAGCTTCTTCATTTTGGTGCATCTCCCATGCATTCATTTATTCCTTGGTGTGCAACACACTGCGTTAGACACAACTCTTTTTCCGCATATTCCACGAGGCTTCATTTTTCTGAGTGCAATTGCATTTTCTGCACCGCTCACCATCATTTTAGTCTTACCAATATTTACTTTTAATGCCTCGCCTTCCACTGCATTTCTCCACCTTTGGAACCTTGCCCATAAATCCTCCATATTTTTGCTTATCAGCGTACAAAATGTCATTCAATAATTATGATCTTTTTCATGCATCTTTCGTCACAACATCAACCACAATAGCAAATATTAGTGGTGATAGCACAGACCCTTGATGGGCACCAACAGTCCAACACTCTCCCCAAATTCCTGCAACAACCCTGCCACCTCTGACTTTTGTCTTTAACCCTCATATAAGCTCATCACTGCTTGCATCAACACTTCCGGCAATCCTTTCTTTCTTAGTACCCATTCCGCCACTTTTCTACGGACCCTATCAAATGCTTTTTCCAAGTCTACAAAACGCATGCACAGCTTTTTCTCTCTTCCACAGGATTCCTTTCATATCCTTCGCAAAATAAACAACGCACGAGTTGTGCCTTTCCCAGACATACAGCCAAATTGCATATCATCTATCGCAACCAATCCTCATATTCTGTTCTCCAGCTCTCTCTCCACAGTTTTTATTGCGTGCGGCAACAACTTTACTTTTCTATATGCTCCACAATCCATCACACCTTTCCTTTAAAGATTGGAACAACAACACTCGTTTTCCATTCCTCTGACACATCTTCACCATCCAGTATTCTCTGACAAAGCTTCTTTATTATAACAACCAACTTTCCACTCGATATTATCATGTCCATATTTACTTTTGAAGGTCCAGCAGCTTTTCCCTATTTCATCTTGTTCATAGCCTTCATCACCTCCTTCAACCATATCTGCTTCTGCCATTTGACCCAATTCATTTTCCACATTCAAGATCTTTTCCATTTGTTCCTTCCATAACTTCCCTCGATCTTTTTTATTCATTACAATTTTCCCATTTTTATCCTTTTTGCCACCTCCACCATGCATGTCTTTTCCTCCCTAATAATTCCGTCACTTAAAATAACCTGGTATGCTTGTCATCTGCAAAGATTTGTCAAGTTTCGTAGCATTGCGCAGCAGGGTGGATCCAGACACTCGTTTTAAGAGGGCGAGCTCCCAAAAATTAATCCATCACTTGAAATTTATCGAATTTTCCAGAAAATTTAGAGAAATGCTGTTGTGTTAGGCTGCTATCGCCCCCACTACCTTCCTCCTGGATCCGCCATTGGGGCGCAGTTTGTTATTATGAGTAACTGAAGCTTGATGAGGCGAAGTTCTCGCGAGCTTGATAAGGCGAGCCTCGTATTGTTTCGCAACCTGTTTCTCGCTAGTGGCATCTACTGAAGACATGTATTTCATAAAATTTTCATTGCTGCCTTAAATATTTTGTATACTTGTATCATACTCAGGATTTATTGACAGCATGTAACATGACTCTGCTATTGCATGGAAAATGGCATAAACAGATGTTTTAAAAATACGATATGCAAAGCTTAGAAGTCAGAATGAAAAACAACAAAACGTCAATATGGCTGGTGTTGTAATAGTATAACGACGTTTTGAAATCTCAAATCTTCAAAAATAGAAGAAAATTCTTGTCAAGATTACACACTATTTGCCACCAGTTTTATCAATGAGTGTATTCTTTTTTTCACGGCACTAAGCAAAGAGAATTGAAGCCAACAGCATTGCTTCAAACAGGCATAAACGGACAGCAATGCTGTTTCTCTACGTAAGCAATATTTTCATAGAAAATGCATTTATCTCAAAAATTAGAGCCAATTCAGCAAAAATAAGGCCATTTTCGGAATCAGCGCACCTGATATACCTTAAAACCGTTGAAATATCTTCGGTAAAAATTTGTGTGTTGACCAGTGTAATTCAATAACTGTGAGATTTCTAGCAAGCGAAGGAAAATAGCGTTTCTAATAAGCGCAAGTAGGTAAAATAAGCAAACATAGAATTGCAATGTTGGAAACAAGAAATATGGAAACACAGAAATTAAGATTGTTGGCAATAATTTGGCTAGACACGATTGAAAGCTGCGAGGCGTTCTGCAATATTGCTTGACTTTGAAATTTAGCTGCAAACAAAAGTAATGGTGCCAAATGACTGAAATACGCCAGACTCTTTTGATGGTTCTAGTAGCTTATAGCCAGGGGCGGATCCAGGGAGGAATATGACCGTAGGATGAGGCGTATGCATCCTCCCACCAGCAATTTTCAAAAATGCTTTTGATGTAGGCCTACACAATTTTTTCATAGTTTCGACTGACTTTAGGATTAAGCCGTAATGAGGACGCCTTGCCAATGATGAAACAACATAACTTACCAACGATTAACGATATATTTAAATATGAAATGGCAGTAGGCCCCTACTTATGGTTAGATTCCATAATCGTACTCTGCCATCGGCTTTCGATCCTATTTTCCAACCCAAATCTATGGTCTGCCTGTTTGGGCATCTACTTTCAACACTTACTTAAACAAATTAAGAAAATTACAAAATAGAACTACTGTATAAGAATAATCACCAAGTCGAAAATCAAGGATAGGATTACTCCTCAGTACGTTTACCTCGGCATCCTTAAACTCAATGATCTGTACAATTTTGAAATTGCTAAATTTATGTACCAGTACGTACATGACATGTTACCTCTGCAATTTAACCATTATTTTACATATATGCATGATGCACATTCGCATACACCACGTAACTCGACGTCAAAAGCTTTAGCAATTAATCGTTTTTCTACAAATCGCGGTCAGAACTCTATCAAATACAAAGGAGCCACGATCTGGAACTCCATTCCCAATCAATTCACATTATTAACGTATCATAAATTCCAACGGGAATATAAAAAGTTTCTTTTTAATAAGTACAGTATATTTAGTCATACTCTGACTCTGAACTCTGCCCAGTATACATTTTTTCTTTTTGTTTTTTGTTTGTTTTTGTATTATAAAAAGGTTGCTGCTCGACTCGAAGACCAATTGGTCCCTTCGCAGCTGCCTGTTGCTGTGTCAATGTGATTCATTTGCAGTGCTATTTTTTTTATTGGCTGTTTTTTATTCGCTGCAACGAAAATAAATTTCCTGATTCCTGAAACAACGATACCCAATGAAAGAACCTGTAACTACCAACCCACAACTAAGTTACCGGTAGCCTAACTAGCCCACATCACTAGAAGCCCCCATGGCAACCTACTCATTTGCAGCTGCAGACGCGTTTCGACCTTATTATGGTCTCATCAGTGCAGCATAGCAACCTCCCACCTTCCTAAAAAAAAAATTCTAACCTTCAAAAGAACTACACACCCCAAATCTAAGCCTCTACTCGTTCTGCTCATTCATTGGGTATCGTTCATAGGCTTTTTCATTGGGTATCGATGTTTGGGGCCAGTCGCCTGCTAAAAATAGGGTACAATCTAGAAAAGAGATAAGGTCGAGATGTCCAGGTAAAACAATGCAAAAAAGAGTCTTTACTGTCTGGAATGAGTTTAGCCTGGATTGGCTGTGCTTAGCAAGGTTGACGAGACTTTTGTTATAGTCGAAACATGAATTTGTCCCTTGCAAATTTCTCAATTAGCCTATAGTAGTTCAGAGGTATTAAAGAGCATCGGATTGTAATGTTTCTAGTCTAAATTACTGCGCAATTGCAGCTATTATGATTAAGCTATAAAACGCCATAACGAAGGAAACAATCCAGATATATCATTCACACTTTTGTTTGATTCTTTGGGCTTCATTTAAGGAGCGAAAAGGTTTCACCGAAACTCAAGCTGTCAATCCGTGGATAAAAATTTACTGAAAAAATTTAGTTGACCTCATTTTTGGGTCATAGGAAGGTTAACTGACTAAAGTAGGCTAGCTTTCGCAACGTCACAAACAGGGTGTAGCCAGGAGGGTAAAACAAGTTATTGCTTCCCTCTAAAAAAATCTTTCTTCAGGCACCAACATTGGTATAAACAACGCATATAAACCTTGTCATAAACATTTAATATGCACTCATTATGAAAGGAGCAGAATCCAGTATCCCCTGTCTTGAATAGTGAAGACAGTGAAGCATGAGAACAAACTGCCCTCCCTACCGAAACAACTACAATAAATTACACGCGAGAGGAATCCTTGATCATGCGATTAAACTCAAAAACAGCGTCGATATTATTGAAGCATTTTTCACCTAAATCACAGCGTCGATATCATCAGATACTCTCAAGCACATAATCGGGGTGTCTGGGAAACGGAGCACTCCAGCTCTTGAGACAGAAGCGGTGCGAAAAAACAATTTTGCCACCCCCCTCCCCGTTCCGCCCCTGGGCCTCTATATATTTTCGTTGATTTGGTCTTCCTTGGCAGTAGGCCTATCTTTGTTTTATTTTTAGCATTTAGGGCAGTGTCAATATAGGTTTTTACATTTTAATAATTTTTCAACAAACCGGCCGGTTATAGAGCAGTGTTAAATTGTCGCTATCGATGTGGAAGGTCTGAGGTTCAATTCCCAGGACGGTCAAATCGAACACAGAGTAGCCAACGGCTCGCTACCGCTGCGACGTTTCTTCGGAGCTGCGTTGTCCAGGCGTTAAGCCGCGGGGTGGGGCCCCGCCACTCGCTACGACGCTGCAATACTACAGCGAGTTTAATGAAACGATTACAGTGAAGATTTGATTTTTTTAAAAAATGTTGTGTGCGGCCATACTTATTGCAGATACTTCGTATTTAAAGGAACTCCCACTTACCAATTGCCTCACAGCAGCATCAATGACAAAATTGCAGTTCAAGCAAAACACACAGAGGTGGGCATTCCGCAATTTGAAGCGCAAAGCGCTAGTTGCGCAACTTCCGCACGTGTGGAAATAGGGTCGCTTTAACAAATCATTTTTAGCCATTGCGCAAGTTGCGCTGCGCTTCAAGGAAAATAAATCCTTCTTGCACTTTATTGCGTTGCGAACTGAAAAAATATATAATAGTGTGCGCATTATTGCGCTGCGACCTGAAAAGAATCTGGTTGCTTGCGCTTTGTTACGTTGCGCTTTGTCGGATTAATTAAAGCGCAATGTGCTGAAGTAAGCAGTTTTTTGTAACTGTTTTTAATAGAATAGCAGTTTGTTTCTTGATGCGTACAATAGTCCTATAGGTCAATTTATTGTAACAGAAATTTTCAGCTCATCAGAAATGTGGTATACTAAAGTCTTTTGCTTTTTAAAATAATTGCAAGTGCTTAAAGAGATTAGTGTTGAATAAATCGTATTTACTTGTTGTTGTGGAGAACTTCGCCGCATATGCAAATTATGATTTACCGCGATGAGGTGCTTTTAACGGCACGCGACAATGCAACGTGGCGCAGTGGTTTGGAGCGTCGTTTTTACGACGACCATGATTGCAAGGTTGATGGTTCAACTCCCAACCTAGTCTCGTTGTTGCGTCCTTGGATAAGATGCTTCACGTTGATTATCTCTGCTTGATGAAATCTGACAAGCGGCAAATTAAATAAGTCAGAACCAAAATTTAACAGGAAAACTCGGAAACAAAGACAACTCTTAAGCGAGTCTGGATTCGTCCTAAGCAGCGCCTCCTTCGCTTTCTCGAGATAAGAGGATGAAAATGAAGAAAGCAATCATCAGCAACGCATCTTTTTTCACTTATTTAATTTTCCTGTTCATTGACCACGCAAAACTCTGTTACAGTCACTTGCATTAAAATCGTTGTCGCGTTGTAGACAACTGCGTGCTGTTAAAAGCACCTATAAAAATAACTCAAGAAAAAATTGCGGAAGCTGCGTTGCGCTTTAATGCGAAAACATAATTGATTGCGAAAGTTGCGTTGCGCTTCAGTCAATTTAAAAATTAGGTTGCGTTAGTTGCGTTGCGTTTCATGACTTAACAGAACTTTTGCGCTTTGTTGCGCTGCGCTTCAACCAATTTTTAAAAAATGCCCACCTCTGAAAACACATCAGAAAATTTGGAATACCGGTATTGTTGCATCGTATCATAATAAACGTTTCTCGAAATTAAATTAGAAAGTTGGACAGAACAGAAAAAAACATGACAGCAGTTTCGGCAAGCTCCGCACGAAGAAAAGTCGGTTCGTTTCAAAAAAAGAAGGTGTTTCAAAAAAAGAAGGTTTCACTTTGTAGTGTTATTAATGTACAAAAGAATTACATAATTACGGATATTGCTCAAATTATTATTCGTTCAATTCCGCATACTCTTGATAAAATTATTATTATTAAATTATGCAATACTCCTGTTCGCACGAACAAGCAGGAAACGGCATCTTCATAAATATAGACCTCTTGCTTTCTTATTCTGGCTTTTCGGAACACATACTGAGTTTTGTATAACAATGTTGCTGCGTCGTGCTACCTTCATCTAAATAAATGAAGTTCTGAGATCAATCGGAGTCAGATTGCGCGCCTCTACATTTGGTGATCCCTACATTTGGTGACCCCTCTTATTTGGTCACCCCTTACAACTTTTTTCTGCAATCGTCAACCTCAAGCGCAACGCTCCAGAAAAGTTTGACTACTGGTATTATTGCATCACAAAGAAAGTTTTGCAAGATTATGTACCATAAGGAAGTTGGATAGCACAGAAAAACATGATAATTGATAACAATTTCGGCAATCTCTGTATGAAAAAAGGCGAATCGTTTCAAAAAGAGAGATTTTCATTTTTTTCAGTCGTCAATGGGATGGGGGTTTGACCCCCGAAACCCGCGAACCCCCCCTTCCCCGTGAATGCGCCACTGTTGGTGAGGTATATTTTTCTGGCTGAAAAAGAATTTGCCTTTCGACTTCTTTTGGGATGTAACTTTAAAACCCTTGAAAAATAAAATATTTTTAATCAATGTCATGAAATAAATTGGAAGCGCTGGTCTTTTCCGACAATTTTTTTTCGAGCAAGACGTGATTGTCCGCGGTAAGAAATTTTGATATTCAATTTTTTGTTTTCGTGATTCTTTTTTTCGTGATTCTTTTTTTTAAGCCAAAAAGCCTTGACTTAAGTATCAAAAGAAGGTGGCAGCAGACTTGATGACCCTTGGTCTTTTGCTGTCTCCTTGTTGAGTGGCCTCCCCTTGTATAGATTTTCGTGTTCGCTTTTTTCGTTATTCTTGTATATGCCACTTTTAAATAAACTTGACTTGTCTTGTCATGCTTCATTTGTGCGATGAAACTTTAGCTACATTTTTTTAGAATTACACCAATCTACCAGTATTATGCACTTTTTAACCGGGGGTAATTTTACCCCCAGGGAGTAAATTTTACCTATGGGGGAACTAATTTTTCTAAATTAAAGACCAAGGAAAACTTTAATTTTCAGTGTTGAAAAAGCAGTAGTGGTACACCAGGTACACTGGGGGTAAATAATACTTTTTTTTTCGGCAAGGGGTAGACGAGACAGAAGAGGTGAAAAACCCCTGCCCTAGGTTTTGCCATCAGTGGGCTGGTTAATCTGTGAATATACAGTTGCAATAACAAGATCACGATGTCAATGGCTAATAGAAAGCATTACCTGTAACCCTACTTCATGCATCTTCTGTAGGCCCTATTCAGCTACCGGTATTGGTATTGCATTGTACCAGGAATATCAGTTCTGGTAATCAGTAACATTACCAATAGCTTGTACGCTGTGTCTGCCAAAATTACTAGTATATACCATAGTCTACAGATACATCTTTTGAATTTTCTAATTGACCAGTGGTACTTGTAAAAATAATGTAGTTGGGGTGTAGGAAAACTGATACCTACCAGTAACTTACCAGCACCTGTTTGTTTTGCTGCTTGTTTCTTTTTCGTGCAGTTATGTTCTTGGCAGTGGCTAAGGTTACGTGAAAGTAAGAATAACTACTGGTACTTTGTTTATTTCATTATCCCTTCACGCTCTCCACAGTTGTACAAGAGCGTGAATGTAAGTATGGTAATAAAACAAACTCTGGTGAAAAACATTAATCCATGGGCTTGAAAGAATAGCCACTTCGTATTTTGTATGTGTGTGTTTTCATCTGTCTGACTTCGTACCTGGCATCTTTAAGCAATTCTCAACATCGGTGGTTCGTAACTTAGTAGCAGTATGATTTCTGAGTGGTCAATTAATTTAAGCTCTGATCAATGTGTATTTTTTGCATTTTTTGTCACTACAATTGCTGTGACTGTGTTCTGTTTTGACATCAAACAACTGTACGGTGGAGTATATGTAGACTATGTGCAGACTGATAAGCAGGGGTGTGTATCGGTTGCCAGAGGATTCGCCACAAACAGACAAAGAAGATTTGCCACACAACAAATGTGACCGAGAATTTGAGCGTAAGCGTCGGACAAACGTTTGCAACAGCGCCGATGTGGAAGATTTGCCACACAACGGTGATAGGTTGGGGTTAGGGGGTTTGAGGTCGAGGGGTTGGGCCGGGGGCTTGGGGGTTCCTGAACTCGACCCCAACCCCCCTACTCTGACCCCCCCGAACCCAGCCTATCACCGTTGTGTGGTGAATCTTCCACATTGGCGCTGTTGCAAACGTTTGTCCGACGCTTACGTTCAAATTCTCGGTCACATTCATATGTCTCACTCGTTGTGTGGCGAATCTTCTTTGTGGTGAATCTTCTGTGGTGAATCTTTCGTGTGGCGAATCCTCTGGCAACTGTGTATATCTATGTTGAGTATTGGGAGGATGATTTAGCAAAATTGACCATTTTTTGATATTGGGGAGGTGATTTGGCAAAATTCATCATTTTTCAGTATTTAGGAGGATGTAAATTGGCGATTTAATTGCTAGGATTACCAGTTATTGTTTTAGTCCCCTTTTGCTCAGTGGCGCACCCAGGATTTGATAAAGAGAAGGGGGTACAACTGGAGGTCTGGGGGTGAAACTCCTTGCTGCGAAAGACTAAGGGGTCTGGGGGCATAGCCCCCAGCTGCCAACAAATTTTTACGAATTTCACATAAAAAGCACTCATTTTAGCACCCTTTTTATCAAAAAAGGAAATTCAGCGAGTGCAGTCGTGGACAACACAAAAATATTATCGCAGCTTATGTGTATAAGCAAAAGCTTGGCTAAAATACGTAAAAGGAAGCTGCAACCATTTTTAGTTTAAGATAGACTGAAAGTTAAGTTTTAGTACCTTATTACAGGGCCAAAGGGTGGGGGAGGGGGGCATGGCATCGTGCCTTACTTTTCAATCACAAAATTTTAGTAAATTGTAACAACAATGCACAAATAAAAATTAATTATCTGACATAACACAAAGCAGTATAGCCTATTTATCAGTAATAATCGTTGTATTAACGAAAAACTATTCACATAATTAGCACTCATGCATCTTGGTTGCGTAGACTTACTATATATCATATGGGGAATTTTCTTCTTCCATGAAAAATATTGGGGTGATCCGTCCCCCCTGGATTTGCACCAATGCTGATAAGCAATAATGACAAAGCATATTCTTCATTACAAATATTATTTCTCTTTCAACTTTTTTTAAATTTTAAATGCTGGCTGTCCGCTCTCACATTTTCCTTCATTTTTTAAAAATTTTTTAATCAGTTGTCATTTTTTTTTATTTCTTAACTGGCGTGTTGAGGTTTTTTTTGCTTACCGCTTGCTTTTGCGTGGAAAATTGGACATCTCCGAATTTTTTGAAGTAATTATGTCATTTCCTTTTTTTCCAGCAAATTGCCATAATTTTTTTGATTTTTGTGATAGCTTGCTGGACAGCCTGTAAACACTCCAGGTAGGCCTAGTTGCATTTTATTTCGACAACCTACCTCCCTCTAGTGCAACTTGGTGATTCTTCCACTATCTTTCTGTGCAATCACATGTTCTTGTAACTTTATTGTTTCTTCATTTTTCTACATTCTAACGCAGTGGTTTTTAACCTAGGGTTTGTGAGGGGTCCTCAAGAAAATGTCTTGGGGTATGTGGATGTAGGTGAGTAGCCTACAAAAAGCTTAGGGGGCGAGGGCCGGGTATAGACAGTGAGAGGCTCATTTTCATTGGCCTTAGCGATCAATTAGTAACAAAAGTCTCATATGTCAAAGAAGGGGGCCAGTAACCCTCCTCCTCCCCAAACTACACCTCTGCTTAGATGGCAGTTAAGTTTAAATGTGTTGTTACAGTTTTGGATCCTACTCTGAAGAAAAATTTGTGTTGGTTAAAAGTAGTGCAGTCATTTTGCCTTAAGTTGCGTTATTATGTTGCAACAATGCAAACCCAAGGTTTTTTTTAATGTTAGTCAATATTTTTACCACTAATTAATGAAGTCTTGCTGCAAACAAAGGATCACTAATTTGGTATCAGCTTATTGGATTTAGGGGTGATTGTTTTGCCATCCTAGGGGTACTTAACAAGGAAAAGGTGAAGAACCTCTGTTCTAATGAATTACTTTGAGTTAAACCAGCTCTGGATATCATCAATAAATTTGCAAGTTTGGTAGTTCAATGCTGTACCAGTATCTTGGATATCACAAAAGTGATTTCCCTTTGTTTAGGAGATCTTAGCTCTTCTTCCTCGTGCTGACAAACAGTCTTAATCATGCAAAACGACACTGGAGAAATTGTTGATCTTTACATTCCCAGGAAGTGCACTTCAAGTGGAAAAATTATTGCAGCCAAAGATCATGCTTCAATTCAAGTGAGCAACAGCTTTGGTTCTTATAGAGGCTATTAAATGGTTTTTACGTGGGTTAAGACTCTTAATTTAAACAGTATTTTTTGTGTCTAACTGACAATGAAGGTAGACTTGTATTTGAAGTCTGGCATGTTAAAATTACTTTTCGTATGATGGAAAGCAAGAACTGTTAAAAAATTACTTAATGTTGAGTAAAGGTTTACTTTTTTTTATTTCTAGCTGGCCATTGTTGATGTGGATGAAAATGGCCGAGCTCTGAGCACTTCAAAACACATTGCCATCTGTGGTGAATTGAGAAGATGGGTAAGAAGTGTGGTATCTAGTACTACATGCATGCGTTAGTGTTTTTGCTCTTTTACGAAGGTTGTAGATTGTCCTATTGGTGTAAAAAAGTATCAATCTACTGTAAAGTGTTTCGAAAATTCTTAATTTTTTACATTTACTTCATTGTATTGGTGTATTTCTTTGCACTGTGAAGATGAGAACTCCTTTCTGTCAGAGGTGGACACCGCTACTAGTTTACTTGCAAAAGTTCTTGCAGCGCAATAGTTTTTAATCGGTTGCGTCAGCGCTTGCGGCAGAAGATATTATGTAGTAGTTTTAAGCTCAATTGCAGTTGGAATGCTACCAAGAATTAGTTATCGTTTTTGAATCGATTATAGCTAATTAAAGTTGAAGAAAAGCATTGACAAGAAAGGTATAGATATGTAAAGCTCGTAGAATATTGCGTTCGTGTAATGCTTGCAAAACTTGATTGGATTCTTGCCAATTTTAGCACCTTTGTCGAAAGTTTGTTTGACTTGTGGGCTGCTAGTTTCGTTAAAAGATTCGAGTAAGACCAAATTAAAAATTTGAGCAAAGTATCTGATAAGTGCCAATTAGTTGCTAACTAGCTGGCATTGTCCTATGTGTCAATAAAAGCACCCAAAGCGAGCAGCGTTTCAGAGCGATGCGCATTTTCAAATGCTTGTAGTTTTATAAAGAAATATAAGGTATTTGCTTTTGTTCTTTAATTAGTGGTGTGCATAATTTGTTTTGAATAAGCCTATAGACCTATCTCGAGCCATTTGGTGTTGTAAAATCGGGGCGTGATGACTGGTAGTAGACGAGGCGTTTTGCAAAACATTTCGCGGCTTTTTGATGAGAACAGTGGTATTTTTTATTAAATGCTGCTGCCAATCACTTTCAGGAACATATGTTTGTTGTGTCTGCAATTCGTGTTGTTACAATATATGCGCAGCCATCCTCCAAAAAAGTGGTTATAGAATTCCAAATTTGCAGTAGCTGTAAACTTATTTACGATGCAAAAGTAGTTGTTGAAAAAACTCTTGCTTGTCAGTAAATTGCAATTAGAGTTACCGGTAGTTATACCTTGCTTTTCGATACTTTTGGTGTCAACAAAAAATTTGCTGTCGAGGGTTGGAGGTTTATTCTATTATTGTTTTTACGTATGTCGTTGGCCTGTCACTGCATAAATCAAACTAGAAGTTTTGAGCTTCGAAAAAATGCACTTGTATTTGTATTTAGTTGCATATAAGCGATCAAAGCGCTATAACGAGCTCAATTAGGAGTTGAAGGCCATCTGTCTACCACACCAAGATGGGAGGAATTCCGCTAAGTGCCTTTTCCAACGGCACAACAAGTAAACTTGCCGGCTTTTTCTCCACATTGTCCCTGTGATGCTGCGGTCCACGACTTTCAGGCGCGGACGGTTAGTCGCGAGCGGTTAGTCACCAGGACGTTTAGGCGCTAGGACAGTTAGGCCCTGCTCTATTTATATCTCTGCGTATAACGTTCTAAACTGGACACATGCAATTTTTTGTTTTCTTGGGGGAATTTTTTTTTGTTGAAATTTATTGGTTTAGTTTGAAGGAAGTTAGTAGAAATACAGCAGAGCCCTGTAAATGATACGTGTTTACTGTAGCGACGTGGAGATGAGATAGATACGTTTGTAACATAAGTTATGAACGTGACATTTTATAGCAGATGTAAAGCAAATTTCTGCTTTAAATCAAAGCTGTTTTAATCAAATTTAGAGACATTTTACGCAAAAAATTATTTTTATGAAGATGCATAATCATGACGGAATTAACTCGTTCTAGCGTCATTAGGAAGAGCAAATAAGTTTTCAAAAAAAAAAATCATTATTGTCGCGTATTACATCGTGACAAGTGGCGGGGCTCATCTCCGCGGCTTAGCGCCTAGCCAACACAGCCTCGAACCACGGAGGAGAAACGTTGCAGAGGTGGCGAGCGGTAGGCGACACTGTGTCTGATTTGAATAGCCCTTGAATCAAACCACAAGTTACATTCGTGGCTACTAGTGTTTAAAAACCGAAATTTTCGTACTTGATAATCAGATCAATGCGTCGATTTAATTAACTATTATTTTATTTACGTTGATTAGGATGCATGCAATTGTACTGCAGATAACATGAGGACTGTCGAATGCGCAAAAACATTGAGCGTAATTACTTGTCCCTTCGATGTATTAAGCTTCATTTTTTTCGCATTAGCATCGCTCTCGATGTGGGAGGTCTGGGGTTTTATTCCCGGGACATTTAAATTGGACGCGGTGTTACTTACGGCTCGCCACCTTTGCAACGTTTCTCCTCCGTGGTTCGAAGCTGTGCTGGCCTGGCGCTTAGCCGTGGAGGTGAGCCCCACCAGTCGTTTCATTCTTGGAAAACTTATTTGCGCTTCCTAATGACGCTAAAACGTAGATATAAATAAAGATGACGCCTAAACGTCCTGGCGACTAACCGTCCGTGCCTAAAAGTCGTGATCCGGTGATGCTGAGCGTCAAGCAGGGAAACTGTGCATACCAATTTGAAAGTCATTGGTTTGATCCGACTTGGAATCAAACCCGCGTCTACAGCTCCAGAGGCGGACACTTTATGCCACTCAGCCATCTGAGCTGTGAGTTATACTTGCATTGATTAGTTCTTTTTTGTGAACGCACAAACTGAAATATTTCTTTTTAATTGAAGTAGTCAGATGGAGGCGCCATGTCAGCGGGTGTGAGCATTCATGCGGCTGCATTTGTATCACGCTGTTAACTTTTAAATTATCTTATTTGCGAAACTTAATAAGTACGTAGTCATTAGTTTTATCTGTAAAATATTTATCGGCTCCTAATTTGATTTAGGGCTAGGCTCTACCGAAATACTGTATTATTTTAATCGAAGTAACCAACTTTTAATAAGTATGAGCGCATTTGTATTTGGTCAAAACACTTTGTGTACCTGTTACCGGTTCATAATAAATTATCTCACTCAAAAATACTCGATTATTCTGTGTTGTAATGAAAAAATCAGTTACATAGTATATAATCTGTGAGCTTCGATTGTGTGTATCGGTAATAAAAGTTTTTAATTTATTTCGACTTACCAACGTAATTTTATAACTAGTCTTAACAGTTTTGTTAAATTAGACTGTTTCGCAAATAAAATCAAAAAATCAAAATCAAATCTTCATTATACTCGCCGTATTACGCCGAAGCGTGTAACGAGTTGCGGGGCCCATCTCCGCGGCTTAGCGCCTGGGCTACACAGCTCCGAAGAAACGCCGCAACGGTGGCGAGTCGTTGGCGACACTGTGCTGATTTGACCGGCCAGGGAATCGAACCCCAGACCTCCCGCACCGGTAGCGTGCGCTTAGCAACTGAGCTAACGGCCGGTTGTTTCGCAAATATATTGCCACAAAACGAATAGGATATTAAACATTAAACACGTTTATTGTGTAGTGTTTGGTAGTCAACCTTCAGTAAAAACGGAGTTGTTTCATCCTAAAATCAGTAAAATGTCTCGCGAAACGCCTTGTTTAGATGCATTAATATCGCGCGAAGCACAAAAGCATCCCAGACATTTATAATCACGTAGATTTATTCTCGCGATATTACGCCGTAACGTGTTACGCCCCATTTCATGCCTCAGCGTCGTCTCTTACATGATGAACGATTTTGCGCTGCCAAGTGGCTCGAAAAAGATAATTGAGCAGGGATGGGCATTTTGTAATTTCCAGTCTTCCAATTCCCTCAAAGATTCGATTGAGCATTCGTCGCGTTTCAAGTACTTGTAACCAAATAAAAAGTGTTGCAAGCGAGGAGGTAGCCTTATCCTTTCACTCGTATGCTTCGTATTTTGTATACAGGCATTTTTGCGCAATCACATGCAAGGCAAGTTTTGTGTTGCTAAGTTGTGGCTGTGATATTGCTCAAAGTCGCAAGACCCAGGATACTGCGACTGAGTTAATTCTTTCTAAAGCTCGCTCGTACTTTTTTGCTTCGCCTTGGAACTGGTTAGCTTCTCGCGTTGTTGCATAAGTACTCTGCGCGTTTGAAGTGACGCTTTTTATGTGACTAGTTCATCTTGAAATGAAAATTCATCGCCCGGAAAACTTTTAATCACTTGAAAAAGGAAAATGACTACTCGAAACCTTCGCTTTTCAATGATTTGGTTTCAGCATATCCCACTTTGGTGAACCTGCAGGCCTTACATTGCCTTGGTTCTCGACAAGCTTATCAAACGCAAAAATGTGGTGGTTGTGATTTGAAGAAGTAGTGGCTAAAAGTTCTAAGTTACAGGAAGTGTGCTATTAATATTTGCTAAAGTAAACGCAGTGCTGCCAGTGAATGGCTCCTGTGGTAAGACTTACCGCAAAACCGTTTTACACATCACTGTAAGAGTGATTATAAAAAAAAAATAAATTTTATTTTCAGGGTGAAAGCGATGATTGTGTCAACCGCATTGCTGTTAAAGACGGACTTTTTCATAAGTAAGTTGGACATGTGGAAAGTCTTACACCGGACTCTAAATTCCAGCAGTGGATAGAATTACTGCCATAGCCTTTTAAGCCAAATTCGACACTAGGCTAGGAAAACTTTTTGGGCAGTAAATCAGGAGTCTAAATGGTAAATCGGTTGATGAACGTCATGACAAAGCGCCGATTTGAATTCATGTTAGCGAGTATCTGAAATCTGATCTGGATTAAACTTGTTTAAACCAGAAAAGCTGAATTCTCTGGAAATTTGCAGCAGTTGGTTTTCTTGCCTTTAAAACTTTTATACCAGCGCTGATTACAGACACTCGGAAATAAACGCTTTACTGAAATCTATCAATTAGTTATATCAATCGGTTGGTTATCAGCGTTAATGCCCGATTAGAGCCGACCTTATTTGATATATTTCGGACGTCTGTTCAATGTTCACTCACAGGTGCAAGCTCTCTCTATGGCTATGTTATTTGATGTCCAATGCTTTGCTAATAATCTACGGCAAACTCGAAAAAGAATTGAAAAAATGCCGATGCAGTTTTGTACGTGTTGTAGTATCGAAGTACTAACGTATTATTTGTAAGCCTAACTAATAGTTTGGGGAAGGGGATGATAGCGTAATTGAAGTGTGTATCTTGACAGCGTCTAATAGAAAGTTCTGTTCTGTTGAGCAAATGTAATGGCGGATTACATGTAACAAGATCTGATTGGTTGATTTCATTATCCTCTTATCACAAGAAAGCGATTGACGCGCAACACGCAGGACCATTCCGGACTCGCTTGGGAGTTGCCTTATATCATTTTCCGTTTGAAGACTATTTTGCCGCTTGTTATCTAACAACAAGCTGGGAAAAATACGATGAAGTATCCTATCCAAGGACATGTCCTACCGCAGTGGGTGAGAGTTGAACCATCAAACTTGCGATCTCGGTCGTAAAAACGACACTCCGAGCTGGTGTTTCCTCCCGTAAAGTCGGAACGGGATATTTGGCATTTTTGAATTTTCCGTTTCCTGGGATTCCGGGAATATTTTTTTTTACTTTGATAAGGACTTCAGTAGTACTGATGTCTATCATTCCGACGTAAACAATGCGTCACTGCAAGTTAAAATTTTTTTTTTGCTTATTAAAAATTATTTTGGAAAATTCGCAAAAATTTTTGAAGACAAAATGCTTGTGAGATGG
Organism: Trididemnum miniatum; assembly: GCA_964006365.1. Classification (NCBI taxonomy): domain Eukaryota; kingdom Metazoa; phylum Chordata; class Ascidiacea; order Aplousobranchia; family Didemnidae; genus Trididemnum; species Trididemnum miniatum. The sequence goes on from OZ023249.1 coordinate 9,589,656, forward strand.
AAATTTTTTCCTTAATTTGTCGTAAAAATTGAAAAATTCATATTAAGTTTGTCAAAACAACGTAACAAAATACTAAAGATGAGATCTGAAATTCTGAAAAATCCACAAAAAAAGCAAAGCAATCAAGCTCGGAAAATTTCCCGGGACATTTTTTAAATTTCCTGTTTCCCGAGAAGATGAAAATCTGGGAAAAAGGAAATCCTACTCCGAGTCACCACTACGCCACGCTCCCGACCATTTCTAAATACTGTGATGTTTATTGTTCCAACTAAGCTGGTTTAACTCGAACTCAACAAATGATTTTCTAATTATTGTTTTTGCAGGGATTTCAACAAGAGGTATTAATCGGTTGGAAGTACTTGCATCATCGTGCCTGCAATAAATCAACAATTTCCATTTGTGTGTTTTATTGAATTTTCACTAAATCACAACTATATTTGGCACAGCAGCTATTAAATATACCGGCTTTGAAATTGACAATTCAGCCTTGCAAATATTTACCTTACTACACATCACAGAAGTGCTCAATTAATAAGCTTTAGCAAACAGCTAAGTCTTTCAGTCCGCTGCATGTTTATATGGTTGAGCTTTAAGATCACCAGTCGAGTATAACAGTAAACAACTTATAATTATTCCGCTTTGAACAATCAAATAATGTATCGTAGCTTCAGTCGAAAGTTGGTATGCAATTCCTGAAGCTGAATAAGCCTGTTCGACCAAAGCTAAAATGACGGTCATTAAAGCAAGGGCTAAGGCTGCATATTTTTTCTGTGGGCCTGTTTTTCCCAACCAAGCGTAGTAAGAACCAATCAAATGAACTGCTCCTACAACGTAAATGTATAAAAGAGGACTTTTTCCGACGAGGTGCAGATGCTTTGTCAGTCGCTCGTGTTGGTAGATTTTGAAGTAAATCGTTTGAAGAATGAAATGAATTGACACCATCGCCTGAAATCACGCTGTAAGATTATGTCAAACCGCCAGTGGTGTATAAAGTAGGCCTAGTCCAGAAATGTAGTTAGTAAAAGTATTGTTACTAATAACGGAAACTACTTGAAGGCGGTAGAGCAAACAGTAGGGGATGTAAAAAGTAATCAAGTTTAAGTAAAAAGCACTAGCAAGTTGAAGCTACTAAAGTAAAGAGTAGCGTGTGCCAAAACAAGGCCATAAAGCTGAGCTTTGCCCAGAGAACATTCGCTCACTTCCGAACTAGCAGATATTTTGCCGATGCTTATAATTAGCACATATATTTGACGAAAATAAAAAAGTGAAGAGTGATAATCTGCAAAATGCAACCTCATTGTCCACGCCAAACACAAACAACAAAATGCCTCTCAATATCACGAAATTATAAAACATAGGCTATATGAAATGAAACCACAATGCCTAATACTAATCTGGCCAATTATATTATTAAGCATGATTATTTATCATTTGCATGATACATTGCTTAATATTAACTACTTATCGTTTTTAAAGCCATTTAAGTAGCATTACTTTTGATTAAACTACGTAAGTAAAAGTAGTCGAAATTTAAATCACTTAAGTAAGTACTGTAAGTTACCTAGTAATAATATTTGAGTAGCCTACTTAAGTAAAACTACTTCGTTACTTTACACCACTGCAAACCGCTGCTGTAGTTGGTAGCTTACATAGCTAGGTACGTTCAGTGGCGTCAGTGCCGTAGCAGCTCAACTTTGGGCCCCCCCCAAAAAAACCCTTTCAAGTCCCCAATACTTAGCTTTCGATATGAATTGTTATAGGTTTTTCCAGGGGTAACAACTCAGTTTCTCACCACAATGCGAATACTGTGGTAAAATTAAAACATATAACGCGTTATCACTGTGTAAAAATAAAAGGTGTAATTTTAAGACAAGTTTGTTACACCCAATTCATTTTCCATTAAAATCGTTTAGCTCAGGGTTTTTCTACCTTTTTCTGCTCATGGCCCACTAAAATGATAAAATATGATGGTGGCCCAATTACTTTTGCTAAAAGGTACAAAGTCAACGTGATGGCATGATTAGGGAATGCTGATGTCGCTCTCTAGTCAAGCTCTGAGGCCCACTGTTGGGCCATGGCCAATAGGTTGAAAACCTCCGGTCTAGCTAGAGCGCACTTTTTCGTACACAGATGTTCTTTTGACAGCATCATAATCTGGAGATCGGGCGCATTAACTTTCGATTGACAACATGGCCAGCGAAGAACCAATCGGATGGCCGAGTGGATAGAGCGTGTGCTTCTGAGCCTGAAGGAGTGAATAGACTGAGGGTTCGATCACTAGTCAAGTCAAACCAATGACTTAAAAATTGGTATTCACAGCTTTCCAACTAGACATTCAGCGTTAAAGGGATAGTGTTAAGAAAGCCGTCAAGTTTGCTTGTGCCGTTGGGAAAAACACTTAACGAGATTCCCCCATCTAAGTGCGGTAGGTAGACAGATGGCCGGCAACTCCTAAGGGAGCTCGTGTAGCGCCCCATTGCTTTCTGTGATAGGTGGATAAAAATGCCAACAAATGGAAAGAAAAAAGATAGTCTGCTGTTTGCCATATTAGATGTAATAAACGTTTCAATAAATTTCAGTTTTCTGAAGCTTTGTTCAGCACTGGTAACAGTAACAACGCATTTTGTAAACTCGAGAAGCAAGGCAAGCGAGCACTTACAGGTATTACTATTGAATTAAAAGTTTAACGGTATTGAAGGGAGACTGCCAAACGAGCTTGTGTCGTTCTAATCAGCAACCATCTGATATAAATATCAAATGCAATAGACTCCAGCCGTGAATCGAACCCGTCGCAAAGAATCTGAACCTGCGTGCGGTATTGCCAGATCATATTGCTGACAATGGCTGTTCATGCACGAAGCTGCTGGGTGTAAACAGCAATGCAAAGACAGAAGCGACATCAAATGTCAGCTTAAAACTTTCTAGTATCGACATAATAGCCTGGTCCACCAGTTGTTTTAAAAAGTTTGCTTTGAATCTCTTCCTCAGAAGCTGTACGATATAGATTTGCATCGTAACTGAACGTTTTCTTTTTCTATTTTCATTCTCTTTTTTTTTTACTTTTTGATTGAGGAAGACCGGACCAATGTTCCAATTCCTGCGCTATTTCAAAAGCACACGTGTTCAAACTAGCAAATCCTTTTTCAATGGACTTTTGTATTCGATGTCAGATTATGGTTGCTGACACAGAAATAGGGTAGGATTGAATTTAATTTACCGATCGGATGGCCGAGTGGATAGAGCATCTGCTTCTAGATTGGTGGACTCCGGGATCCAATTCCGGGTCCGGTCAAACCAGTGACTTGAAAATTGGTATTCACAGCTTTTTTGGTTGACGTTCAGCATAATGGATAGCGCGAAACAAGCGGCAAGTTCGCTTGTTGTGCTGTTGGGAAAGGCACTAAACGGGATTACCCCATCTAGGTGTGGTAGACCGATGGTCGGCAACTCCTAAGCGAGCTCGTATAGCGCCCCGTTGCTTTTTCGTGATAGGAGAATAAAATTGCGAATAAATAAAAAATAAATAGATAAAATTTTAAATCTGCTCACAAGGTGTTAATGAATTTGAATTTAATTTTTTCAAGAGGAATGAATTTGAATTTAAGCTTTGAAAAATGATTGCATCCAACTCTGCACCGGCCTCCTTTTTCAAGTCCTACGCGCACTCTTACACACAGTGTATTGTTTATGACATCATTATGCAGTTTATGACGCTATTTGAAAGGAAACGATAGCGAAAAATTTTAAAACTGAAATATATAGAATCTGAGCGCAAAAAATCCCATTCAACGCGATTCGCCAAGCAAAACTTTGTTTTTGAACTGATGCAACTTCGGGTCCTTCAAGACAATTTGGGGCCCTTTTGGCAGTGTGGGCCCCCAATTGGGGGGTTTGGGGGGCGGCTGCTACGGCTCTGAGTGGCGTAACGAAGAATTAGCGCGGCCAGTGCACCTATTTTCATTAGAGTATATTCCATGACGGGATGCTTGGGTCAGTAGATGCATCGCACGGCTTTCTTTCTGCTGTTGTTCATAATCTTCATTTTACAATAATTTAACAATTAATGAGCAAGTGATCGGCCGGTTGGTTCAGTTGTTAAGCGCACACGCTATCGGTGCGGAAGGTCTGGGGTTCGACTCCTGGACATGTCCATTCGGACACAGTGTCGTCACGCTGCGTTGTTTCTTTGTATTTTACGGCGCTAAGCGTGTTACCAACGGCGCTAAGCCGCGGAGATGGGGCTCCGCCACTCGTTACTCGCTTTGGCGTAGTACTAGGGGGGGAGATAAATACTTTTTGTCAAACCCCCTTTTAAAATATGCTATCCCATAACGGAATCATGATGCAAAACAAAAATTTTTGTCTGGAATGTTGCTAACTCTCCTGTACAAGTACATCCCTCCTGAAAATTTGCAAACTCCCCTATATTTCAAAGTTGCGTATTTTGGTTACTTTTTACGATAAACAAATGATGTGACCATTCATTTTTTATGTTTTTTAACCAGGAGTACGTTTACGCGTTTAAGTATAAAAATCAAACGTCACCCCTTTTTCTAGGTTGTAGTAAATTGACTGTTTGATGAATTTCCAGCAAAGGTTTATTGCTTACTTTTTTACCAATAAGCAATATAATCCTAATCACTGTTTCATGAAACTGAACGTGGAATTCCGATATTACTTTTGCTGGTACCTGTAGTGGTTTAACCTGCCGAATGAGAATTAACAGTAATTATTGTTGGAAAACTTGTTTTATGGATTCTTAACAATGACTCGGTAGTTGGCACAGATCATGCACCAGGTAAAGCGTTTTGTTCCACTCGTTCAGTGTTGGTGCTTGACCAGTGGCTCAACCAGGAGTTTCAAAGAGGTGGGCTAATATATTTTTGTGATTACGATTACTTCATTGTATAACTCGTCATTTTTTGGTACCGGTATTACGCCTGACTGTCTCGCGAAATGACGTAGGTCTCGTCTATTTCAACAAGGAGAAGCCGCTGCTAGTTTTTTGCTCTGATCTGAGGATTAAAACAGAACGGAAGAAAGCGTAGCGTTATGTCCGAAACTACAGTAGTTCAACTAGACAAGCGAAGTTTATGTTAAAACTGAAAATTTAGTGTATAAACCATCCCACAACGGCTCACGAATAGTTTTTTAACGTTTTTTCCGCCAAAGGTTGCCTAACTTTATCTATTTCAACGAAAAAAAAAAATTACGCTAATTACTGTAGGCCTACTTGAAAAAATTTATGCGACAATGTTCAACATGCAAAGTTTCGATTATTATAAGTGAGAGATCTTAGTACTGCAGCAATCTTGGACTCGGTGCTTGTTGTCCACGTAATCAAAGCAAATTTGAAGAATAAAATGAGATCTTCCTCTGGCACTCATGAGCGGTTCCAGAAAATTTTGGTGGGGGGATGCAAGTTTGAATTAGGTTAAAAATGGTATAGAAACACAAAGACGTAGCACGTTTAAACCCTGAAAAGGGCGCAAATAAGCACTTTAAAAATGTTTCATGTCAAAGGGGTACTTCAAAAAATTTTTAGGGAGGGGTCATGCACCAAATGTCAACATTTTTTCCGGAAAAATCAGTTTGAAGCAAATTCAAGAGCACAAATGGTTTTAGGGAGGTCCGGGGGCATGTATCCCCGGAAGATTTTTAAAATTTACGTGCTGTAATGGTCATTTTCGTGTTTTTTGAACAATTTTCGGGCAAATTTTGTTTCAATATTTTGCCCCTAATTTTGAGAGCTTTACCAAATATATATGCTATGATGCATTTTCTTCGCACATTTTCGGTTATGCGTGCTTATATAAGGGAAACTGAATGACCTAAAAATTGGTATTCACAGTTTCCCTGCATGATGTTAAGCATTAAAGGGACAGTGTGGAGCAAGTCGAAAAGTTTGCTGCTTGTGCTATTGGGAAAGGCACTTAATGAGACTCCCCCATGTTGCTGTGAGATGCAGATGGCTGGCAACTCCTAAGCGAGCTCGTATAGTCACTTTCTCGTGATAGGCGGATGAAATTCAAAAAAATAAGAAAAACAAATAGCACTGTTACAAAAGAATTTCTTGGCATCATGATGCAATTTTATCAGCAAGGACTTTCATCATAAGCCTTAGAACTATTCTGAAGAATTTGCTGCTCGTATTACTTCTGTAAGAAAAATGAAGCAGTTTAATATAAAGAAAAGAATATTTTAATACATAGACTTGTCTATGCGTGTGCATGTGACGATGTGGCGTTTACCACGTTGAATACTTTTGGTGTTTCGCATAAATATGAGAATGTTACAAACATACTTGCAATGTGTTTTGCGTACTTTTCAAGATATACTGTATATTGTTTGGTCACACTCCTGCTCGCATACTCTATCCTCGGCATCCATGTAGTTCAACCTTTACTCACTTTGAAGTACTAGAACAATACATCATACCAAAAGTTAATACTTTTTATGCAAAAGCGTTATAGGTGATAATCTCGCTAATACTGAAACTGAAAAACTTCTGGATAACAGCGTCTCGAAACCAGCTTTTGAATTTGTGAATCAAGGTCAGTTTGTAGCCCGACTTTGGCGAAATTACAGTTGTCAAAAAATGGAGTTGATGAAAATTTTTCAAGATAATACTGTCCTTCCAAAACTGGCAGAAGAATGGTTCTGACAATATGGAGCAGTATCTGAATTTGGAAATTTTGATCCAGCTCGACAACAATTGTTTATCAATTTCAATCTATTAGGCCAGGGGTGTGCAAACTTTTTTTTGAAACCGGGCCAAATAGCAACAAGTGCAATATTCTGCGGCCCGCACCTTAATTATCTTCGTAGTAATTTTTTTCATAGCAGTTACTGGATGTTTGACTACAGAACTTCAGCTGTCATCATCAGCAGTCTGTGAGTATGCTAAAATAGCAGTAAAAAAACCTACGCAGTAAGAGTAAGCAGTAAGGGATCATGACAGCTGAATCTACTGCTGATAATGAAAGCTCAAGCTACTGCATGCTGTCAAAACGTCCAGCCACTATGAAGAAAATTACTCTAGCTTTGGCAAACCACACTAGTCCAAAAAAAAGTTTTGAGAATTTGGCTCAATAGTAAAAGACATTGCCGTCTGCGCGGAAAGTTTGGGGTTCGATCCTCGAGCCGGTTAAATTGAACAAAGCGACGTCAACGCTCCTTCGGAGTTTGAAGCTGTGTTTCCCAAGCGCTCAACCGTGGAGATGGGTACCAGCCACGCTTTACAAGCTTCGGCGTAATACCGCGACGATAATTAAGATTCAATTTTTCTAGAAAAGAGCTTGTAGCGTAAGCCAACTTTTTCAAATTAAAACAAAATCTCAACGGAATTTGCTCAATTTTTTGCGAAATACTAAAAATACTTACGCTTTATTTGGTGCAAATTTTTAAGTCATATTTTTTTTACTTTTTAGCAACCAGTAAGTTTTTTTTTTTTTTATCTCAAGCCACTTAGTTGCAGCTTAGGATTTTTGTGGTAGTGAAGTACATACATCATGGAGATGACCTAGTTGAGCATCGAACCCGCGAAGCCAGCTTCGAAGGCCAATGCACCAACCACTCAGCCAACTCCATGTGCTAGCAACCAGTAAGTTGGTATGAAGAAGAAAATTCATTTTTCAGTAAGTTAACGGACATACTGCGCCATAGTTGTCAAGGGGGCTCGGGCTCTTCGGGTCGGGTCGGGTTTGGATTTTGAAAAATTGTCGGGCTTCAATCGGGCCGGACGCCACAGTTAAATCTTAAATACAAAAAAGCTAAGGATATTATTCAGTGCGCATACTGCTTAATTTCGTATTCTTGACTGTAATAATCATTGCTGTCCGTAACTAGTGCGACTGTGAATGGGTAAACCTGGTTCTCTTTTTTTTATTACAAGATCTTAAAATTTGTTGTGATATTTTTGATTTCGGGTTTAAATCGGGCTCAGATTGGTCGATAAATTAGGATTCGGCTTCAGGCTAGAAAAATCGGGTTCGGGTCGGGCACAACATCTTCCGCCCGTTAACAACTATGTAGCCTACTGCGCTTTCTTTTGTTTAAATGCGAAAAAAAGCTTGGAAAACAGGCACTTTTGACTGTTGTAGGCCATTTGTTTTTGCTTGTGGTTTTTTCTTCCCAAAGTTAGTGGGAAGGTGCATCATCGTTTTTTTTGTCTATTGATAAAAAAAGTCTGAAGTACAAAAAATCAAAAAAGTGGACTTAAGCTACCATGTTTTTGATTTGCACGACAGTATTGTGTTTCCAACGCTTTATTTGTGACATTAATTTTATCGCGCACCTTAAAAAACTTGCGAAACGTTCGCGGGCCGCAGTCTATTTAAAAACCGCAACCATTCGCGGGCCGCACAATTTTCCAACCCGGGCCGCAATTTGCACACCCTTGGGTTAGGGTTAGTGAAATGCTCCTATAAACGACATGGCTGCGGAAAGTCAAGTAGGGTGTATTAATTCCAAACTGAAAAAAAATACAAGCAACCAAAGTCTTGATTGTGCGTCTTCATCGAAGATCTAAGCTCTAAAGCTTCAATTTATCAGAGCAATCACAGTTACGATCGTAGCTAGGTTTCTACCACGACAAGTGCATTGACTAAGACGTGGAATGAGTTTCGGCGTCAGCTTTAACAAGGCGGTATCTCGGAGAAAGCTAATGAGAACTGACCAACGTCGTAATGAGGATCTAACTCGTCTGAAAAGCATTGGTGGACTCTTTGTTTGTGCTGCAGAATTAACATATATACGTGGCTCGCACTGATATTGACTTTAATGAAGTTCATCCGACTATACTACGAAGTTTGGTGAGCGCGTGACACTAGTCTTTCAGCGCCCAATTGTAGCGAAATTTTTCAACTAAAGCCTTCGTTTGAGTTGTAATTGTTCCTCTGCTGCACTGCTTTCTGTTAAGTCTGGTGATTACACAGTTGTTTGGTATGGCAGCAACATCCCTTTTCAATCTAAAGTTAATTTTTTTGCTGCATTTGATCGACAGATGTTCAAATTGCATGATACTGAATTTTCCTGCAGCTTTAGAAAAAAATTTTAAAAATTGTTTTACATAAAATAACATATTAAGAGGCAAAATCATCTTCCTGATGAAAAATGATTATTGAAAATAAATGGTCACACCTCGTATTTCAGTAATGCAATAGGCAAGATATGTTAATTTTGCTATTTGGGGGAAGTCGCAAACTTCAAGGGATATGTACATGGGGGTTAGCAACACAGGTGATCAAAAAGTTTTATCTGTATCATCATTCTATCACAGGATAGCATATTTTAAAGAGGGTTTATAAGCGATATTCAAAATTTTTCATTTATCCCCCCCCCCCCCACCCCAGTAATACCGCGAGTATGATGAAGATTTGTTGTTTTTTTTTTTAATATTTTAGAGGCTATAGGAAATTGTTTGCCACGAGAGATTTTCAAGTGTGCTGTCATTTTTTAGGAGCTGTAGACTAGGGTTTCATTCCAAGTCGGGTCAAACCAATGGCATTAAAATTGGTATTGACAGCTTCCCTACTTGACGTTCGGCATCGAAGAAACAGTGTGGGGAACAAGCCGGCAAGTTTACCTGTTGTGTCGCTGGAAAGGGCACTTAGCAGTATTCCCCTATTTTGGTGTGGTAGACAGATGGCTGGCAACTCCTAAGCGAGCTCGTTATAGCGCTATGATCGCTTTCTCGTGATACGAGGATAAAATATGCAACTAATTCAATTTATTCAAATTTCAGTGAGAACCTTTATTCGTATCGTAAATGGGCATGCGGATTTTGATTGCGCATTATCTTTTAGATGACTTCGTGTCATAAACATATAACTGAAGTAGTTCTTTAAAACCTTGCCGATGCAGTTTAGGCCTAAGGATGATTGTAATGAAGGTGGCAAAACTATCTTGTCGCTAGCATCTTTATAACTTCGTGAGAACAATTTTCCGCTTTTACACAAATTTTAGGAAAAAGGGAAAAAATTTCTTGGAAAAGACAAGAACATGCGGCATGGTGGGGAAAAAACTAAACCTTGTTGCTGTCTTAAACAACCTAATTTTCCAAAACAGGCAAATCCATCGCGTTTAAATTTACCAAGTAAGTTTGTTTCAAACCAACCTTGTTCGGTAGAACGTGCCCCGCAGATTATAGCCTACTAAATCTTTTTTAGTGAGCAGCAAACCGAAAAAGTTCGATAAACACTAGTACAGAATAGACCTACTGGTACTGCTAAAGTAGCGCTCTTTGTTGAAAAGCAAACTTTAAGTGAGTGCATCAGTGCATTAAATTAATTTGTTCTTCCGTGCTGTCAAAGCTATTATAATATACACTCAATGCTAAACTTTCATTGTTTTAGAAAAGCGTATAACTTTGCGCAACGCTGAGAAAACACAGGTAGGAGAGTTACTACTCAAAACAGCTCAGATGGCCGAGTGGTATAGAGCGTCAGTCTCTTGAGCTGTAGATTCGGGTTTGATTCCGAGTCGGGTCAAACCAATGACTTTAAAATTGGTATTCACAGCTTACCTGCTTGACGTTCAGCATTAAGGGGACAGTGTGGAGAACAAGCCGGCAAGTTTACTTGTTGTGCCGTTGGGAAGGGCACTTAGCGGGATTCCCCCATCTTGGTGTGGTAGACAGATGGCTGGCAACTCCTAAGCGAGCTCGTATAGCGCATTGATTGCTTTCTCGTGATAGAAGGATAAACATGCAACTAACTAACTAACTACTAATGGCCGAATTAGGGATTGAATTCTGAGCCTCCATCACTAAAAAGTTTGTCCATTCCGAAAATATTAGGAAAACTGCCAATTCGAACTCTGTGATAATTAATGTTTACAGAAATACTTTTGCAAGTCAGCTTGCTTCAAAAAATTTTGCCCGCGTAGTGACAGAAACGACCCAAAATTTATAAAAACACTGAGGGCTCAAAATAGAATTTTTTCGTAGTAAAGTTTTTTTATAGTGAACTTATCTTGTATGTACTATTTATCTATTTCTTTTGTCTTTCTTCGCCATGTTTTTGTATCTTTTTGCGCAACTTTCCATTAGCTATACTCACCTGACGAGCTCATATGGAAAGCGAACCGGTCGTGGATTGCTATTTCTATCCGCAGCAACATTATTTGCAATGTTGTCTATGTTTCGCTTGGAATCAATCTAACAAACTCTATTTGTCTGTTCTTTACTTTTTCTCTTTTGCAACAATTGCCATTCTTTTCACTGTATTGAATGCCCAAACGCCAGATTGAGTAATTTTGTTGTGTGGATTTCAATATGGTCCTCCCTGATTGTTATCACTAATCAGTGGTGTAAAATAACGAAATACTTTTACTTGAGTAGATTGCTAAAGTAGTTTTTTTCGGTAACGAGTACTTTTTTGAGTAGTTTTTTTTGGGCTACTTTTACGTTTACTTAAGGACTTTTAGCATAAAGGAACACTAATTGGGTAGTTTTTATTTTAAAAAAGTACAAAGTAGTCCTTGAGTAACTATAGTCTCTCTTGAAATCCCTCGCTGCACCTAAAATCTTGCGTTGCAAAGTTGCGTCGCATGCAATGTCACTGTTGTCTGTAATCACTGCATGGCCGTAATCGCATGACCGCAAGTTACAGAAAATGCTTAATGTGTTCACAATAATATATTCATTCCATAAACCTGTAAGCCCAGCAGTAAAACTATCGTAGCCTACTTCTCTTTCAATCGTAAGTATAAAAAAGGAAATTGCAAAGCTAAAATTGAAGTGTTAACAGATATAGGCTAAGCAGGTTTCCGCTTCTGAGTTGATGCTTATTTATTCATGTGTTCATCCTTTTTTGCGATAGAGGCGCTATAACGAGCTCGCTTAGGAGTTTCGAGCCACCTGTCTGCCACTCCGAGGTGGGGAAATCTCGCAAAGCGTGGTTCCGAACGGCTCAACAAAAAAATGAACTTGCCGGCTTGTTCTTCACGCTGTCGCCTTTGATGTTAAGCGTCATGCAGGGAAGCAGGGCCGGCCCCCTAGTCGAGATGCTTGGCCCCCTTAATCAACAAGCTTACTCTTTTGAAAACAGCGACTTTTGTGCTTGATTTCAAATTTTGCCCCCCCCCCCAATTAACGCTTGGCCCCCCTAAGTCAGCTGCTCTGCCGCCGGCTCTGCAGGGAAGCTACAAATATCAACTTTTAAGTCATTGTTTTAACCCTACTCTGAATCCAACCCCGAGTCTACCGTTCCACAAGCAGACGCTCTATCCACTCGGCCCAGAGTTAAACTCGGGCCGGGCTTTTTGGGTTGGGCTTGGGTTCGGGCCGTGATTTTTAAATTACTTCGGGCTGATATTTAACATGTCAACGCAAAATATTTTTTATCTTTTTTTTATAGTATTTTTGCTGTATTTTTGATCTGAATTTGTATTCTGTAGCAAGCACTTGTTTGAATTATTTTTTTATTTTGCAATAATGGCATGGAGCAGCATAGAATAACCTGTAGGCCTATATTTGCAAACTACATTATTTCGGGCCGAAATCGGTCTTTTGATTCTTTCGTCGGGTTCGGGCCGGGTTCGAGCCGAGAAAATCCGCCCGCGTCCAACTCTGACTCGGCCATCTGAGCCGTAATAATTTCTTTTGGTTCACCATTTTGTCTCCTTCAGAGCAAGTTATCATCGGCAAGTGTGCAGTTGACACTTTAACGATTGAGAACGCTATACTTTTACTTTAGTAGTTTTTAAATGACTACTGTTTTACTTTTACTTAAGTGCTTTTTTTAGTCAATACTTTCTTCTTTACTTCAAGTAGTTTTGCCGTCAGTAACAATACTTTTACTTAAGTAGTTTCAAAATACTTTTTACACCACTGTCACTAATAAGGGACGTAATCTCAAAACAGGATGGCTCAGGTCTTATCTTTTATGAGGGTTCAAAAAATATTTTTTGCCCCCTGGCTCAGCATACCCTCGCAACACCTCTGCGCACACCTAATTCTCGCCTGACAATTAATGCAGTTGCTGAATAGCATTCAAACGAAGACCAAAGGATGGTCGGTGGTCGCAATGTCAGCAACTTTACCAAACAATGGAAGACGTAGTAATAGGCCAAGGAATTGAGGCTAAAGCTGTAGTTGATCTACTACTCACCCGACCAAGTACTATGGCGAAGGATTTCGATCCATGCATCAGTTTTTTTCTTTTCATCATCTCCGGAACACCCAGCATCACAAGCAATCCTCCGATTAGCGCTTGATATGAGATGACTTGTTTGAAATTAACTTCTCCGTGAAGATGTCTAGGATATTCTCCTAAATTTCGCATAATTTAACGACTCAGATGGCCATTGGCCAAGTGGTAAGAGCGTCTGCCTATGGAGCTAGTAGACTCGAGTTTGATTCCGAGTCGGATCAAACCAATGACTTTAAAATTTATATTCACAGCTTCCATGATTGACACTCATCATTAAGGGGCAGTGTAGAGAACAAGCCGGCAGGTTTACTTGTGTCTTTGGGAAAGATACCTCACAAGATTCCCCCATCTTGGTGTGGTAGACAAATGGCCGGCAAATTTTAAGCGAGCTCGTTATAGATCCTAACATTCTACAGTTGGCCGAAAAATCAACATCAACTACCAGTATTGATCCGGGTTACCCAAATCCCAACCGGAAAGAGCAACTGTTAAAATCAGGCCCCTAATTACTCTCTATCCTTTTACACGCATACAATTACTCTTCTCTCATAGAGTAAGTGTTATGATGGACTGCGGTAATTCCAAGTGACAAAGACATAGCGGTTTAGTAGGAGTTATCGCCTACTCCTGAACTAATTTCTGACATACAAGTTCAGTTGTTTGGCTGAAACGTAAACTTACCAATTCCCCCACTTCCAATGGGGTGATGCACCACAAAGCCCACAACAGCATAAGTGATTATCATACCCAAACATGTTGCTTCTAATCTGAGATTGAATAAAAGTCTGTAAAAAAATAGGTATCAAGCTACTGCCAGCAATGTGGAAAGCAGAGAAGACTACAGTAATTATAACGGTAGTTATGTGTTCGTCTAAGCTTATGAAATATTTGGCTCCGCCGGAAAATACCATGGTTTTATGACCAGCAAACTCTCTCTATTAATCCCACCGTAAACTTTTCTTCGCCGCGAGAGTTAGCCCTGTCGCTAATACTAATTATAGTCAATTCACTTAATTGTGCGTGCAGAAAAAAGATCACAGCCTAAATCGCCGAAACTTCCGTGAAATATTTTGTAAAAGCAGTGGGGAGGGTAATTAAGCGTGGTGTCCATAGTGCGGGCCTATAAGCCAGTGTTTTTCAACCACTGTGCCGCGGCACAGTAGAGTGCCGTAAGATATTGTCTGGTGTGTCGTGAAAATTATCCAATTTCACCTACTGTAATTGGTTTAAAAAATATTTTTTGAGAACAAATTAATTTTTATCCACAACTAATATGCCGTTGTCGAGTGTCTGTGCTGTCTATTGATCGGCAGAGTAACCATGTAATACTCTTCTATATCACTAGGTGGCAGCAGGTAGTTAATTGCTTTGTAATTCGAGGGTGGACAAGATTTGGTTAGCTACTGCAGAGCCCGATTAAGGGGGGCTATAGCCTCAGGGCCCCTCGAGATAGGGGGGCCCCAGATCAGTTTAAAAAAGTTTGTCAATGGCGTCCTCAAAAAAGACTCCTTCGTTTTCAAATTTAATCAAATTAAGTATGAAAAGTTTAGATGGCCATTGAATCGCTTCTATAAGTTATGATCATTTTTTGAGACTTTAGCAATTGATACCAGTAAGTGGCAGCCCTGCAAAAGTATTCTCTACACCAGTTCTGCTTCGTATGCTGTATATTTTTTCACAATTTTTTTGACCATCACTCAGTGGCGTAGTCGGGGGAAGGGGGCCTCCCTTTTTTCTTTGTGAAGATGTTCTTTAGAAATGAAGACTTTTTTCCTAGATGATTTGCCTAAATTCGAGTACAGCACCCCCCTAAATCTTTCGCTGGGAACGTTGCTGTCATTACTTATCCGGCTTGAAGAGTCGATATTGGCTGTTTTAGGTGCTAAGTCGCCGAGGTGGTCCAATGGATAAGCTAATCCAAGGCCGGCGGAACTGCCCTCGACGAACCCCCCAGCCGAGGGGGTCCAGACCTGGTCAGGGGGCCCGCTCTGAACAACGCGGCGTTTTTTTGCTTGGAAATGATTTTAATGCATGTTACGATGCAACATTAATTTGTTTGTGTGCGTGTGTGTAGAAAGGTGCGAAGGGGGAGTGTTGAAAAATGTTGGACTCCAATTGCGCCGTTCATGTTTGAATATAGGCCACTGCAGGCAAAATCGTTTGTATGTTAACGATTTTTTTGAACTGCTGAATAAACGAAAGCATAATTTCCTTCTGTCAAAAATACACATTTTATGAAATACAAATTATAGCAACAATATTAACTTCCTATTGTATGCGCCTCTCTTTGAATGAGGTCGTACATGGTAGGTGTTTAGAAGATTGTAGGTTTACTATGGTTTTTGCACAAAAGCATTAGGGGTGTGCGACTCCGCAAGCAAAATGGATCAAAATTGATTGGTCAAACGGATCGCTTAAAGTTCAAATTTATGACATACTATGAGTTTAAGTAAGGTCCACTTTAAACTTCAACTGTTCTTTTGACTTCCGTTTATTGCCAAATGAATTAATGATTTTCTTGAATACTTTTCTCTTGCTTTTTCCCATGCCATGTCACACTGCGCTGGGCCGTTTGTCATTTTAATTTATTATTGTGACGCTTAATACCGCACAAAAAACAGCCAGTAGTTCAAGTGGTAAAACGATATTGGGTAAAATACTTGCCGGTAGTCCGGTAAACGCTTGCTGCGTGAAGCCAGAAAGTGTTCTTCTTTTGAGAGTGTGCATCTTGGAAAATATTATTGTCCTTATTAGATTTGCAGGGTGGCGAACTCGATCGATTTTTAACCGAGTTCAAGAGATATTTGCAAGTTCGAGTTCTAAGAATTTTATTTTTCGAGTTCGAGTTCGGCAAAAATGATCGAGTTCAGCGAGTTCGAGTTCGCAGCCCTGGACTATATAGGTCGAAATGGCATGAACAAATAAACGACATGCAGCTTTTCTTTTGGTGAAATCATAACTTTAATTTACACGGATTGTGACCACTTGAACAACAAACTATATTTCGTAGTGATCTTTTATTTCTTATCAACAATTTAAATATCTTTCTAATGAACTCGAACAGTTTTACGCGATTTCAAGTTCGAGTTCAGAAAAAATATTTTTTCGAGTTCAAGTTCGAGTTCGGCAAAATGATCGAGTTTTTGCGAGTTCGAGTTCGCGGCCCTGAAGATTTGTCCTTATTTTGAGAGTCTACATCTTCAAAAATATTATTGCCCTTATTTTTAAGAAATGTCCTTATTTTTGGCTTGCGTCCTGATTTGTCTTATTTGGACTTCATAAACCAAGCTTTGTGTTATTTGTCTTGCCTTGTTTTTTGTCTTACCGGCAAAGCTCTATTGTGACATCATAAAAGCAACATAATCTTATTTGAAACACAAAGAAGAAAGGCACGGATAAGCATGAAGCATTGTTAGCACTTAAGCCTGGCAATGTTAGATGGGTGTTGTATCTTTAGCTCATTAATACCCAGGCAATTTCATTATTTTTCCAGTCGTCCTTATTTTGGGTTCCAGATCGATGGAATCCTTGGTTATACGTCAGACGGTCAGCTAGTTTTTGGCCCGGATAGCAGATGCTTCCATGTAGCCCGGGCTGTGATTAAGTCTGTACAAAGCTTTTCTCCGGCAAAGTTACAATGACAGACCGAAACCAAATCTGCCGACCCGGAAGGGTATCCACTCTTCCCGATGCTCAGTCAAGGCCTACTAATCGGCAAACGTCCTTTTCAGGACGGGGCGATGTTTGCTCTGCTTCAGGGCACATCGTCAACAAGTTCCGAAGGCCAGCAATCCTGCAGCTGAACATTGAAGGCCTCATTGCAAGCAAGATGAATGTCCTTCACCATCTCGCTGTGCAGTTTGAGGCACTCGTCATCCTACTACAGGAGACCCACTGTGCTTCTACCGACAAGCTCGTGATTCCAGGCTTTGCACTAGCTGGGTCCTTTTTAAACAGGATACACGGCCTTGCTACATTTGTCCATGAGCGACTAAAATGGACCCTAGTAGATCAGTCCCCATTTACATCAGAGACTGAGTGGTTATGCGTAGACGTTGATGGCTATAAAATTGTCAACGTTTACAAACCTCCACCTACACCATTGCAGACTACCGACCTACCAGTGTTTCCACACCCTGTCCTGTACTCGGGTGATTTCAACTACCCGCATGTGAATTGGGGCTACAGCAGCAACAGCGCTGATGGAGAGTGCCTTGTTGCTTGGGCAAGCCTTAATGGTCTTGTCCTTCTCCATGACCTAAAGGACATGGCCACTTTCCACTCAGGCCGCTGGAACACTGGCACCAACCCGGACCTGGCGTTTGTTAGTGTTGGTCCTGATAGTCGCTTACCTGACAGGCGTATTTTAGAGAAGTTTCCTAGGTCACAATATCGACCCTCGCTTATTGTTCCACCAAGGCTCACTCTGTCAGTTCCGAGTATGCCTGTTAAGCGATGGAACTTCCGCAAGGCCAAATGGAGCCATTACAATGCCCTGACCAAACAACTCGCTAAGAGCTTGTTGCCATCTGACACATCTGATGTGGACCGGGCATACCAGGACTTCTGTAATGCCATCAGCACAGCAGCCAAAAAGTATATCCCACGTGGTCGACGAAACGACCACATTCCGTGTTGGGATGCTGAGTGTGAGAACCTCCATCAGATGTTCCTGCGATCGCCTGAGGGATCTGACTCTAGCAGGGCTGCTTCTGCCGTGCTGTCCAGGCTTGACAGAACACGCAGGGACCGATGGTCTGAGGCAGTCCAAACCATCGACTTTTCTCACTCCAGTCGTAAAGCATGGAGCATATTAAACAACTTAACTGGTAGATCACGACGCTCCCCTCGGCATTGTGCAGTTTCAGCCAATGCCATCGCATCAGTACTGGTCAATAACAGCAAATACGAGGATATTGATCGCAAGTCATCCCGGCTTGTGTCTCAAGAAGTCTCTGATCTTTGGAGGGCCTCTACAACAAGTGCAGTGAATGTCTGTGGAAGCTTTACTCCCTCAGAATTCGCAGCCGCCCTCAAACATGTGAAACCAGGAAAAGCTCCAGGCCCAGACTCTATCTGCCCTGAGCTTTTGCTCCATGCTGGAGCTGCCCTGAAATTCTGGCTGTGTGGCTTTCTTTCATCCTGTTTGCACCACCTCAAAATTCCAAAAATCTGGAGAAGAGCGTTGGTTGTCGCGATCCCCAAACCAATGAAACCTGTGGAGGACCCCAAGAGCTATCGCCCCATCTCTTTGCTCTGTGTCCCCTACAAGATCCTGGAGAGGCTCATTTACACCCGTATCGAGCCCATTGTCGACCCGCTTCTTCCTCGGGAGCAAGCTGGGTTCCGACAGGGGAGGTCCACAGTAGACCAAACTGTTCTACTTACCCAACACATCGAGGACTCATTTGAGACCAAGAAGAAGGCCGGTGCTGTTTTTGTCGATCTGACAGCTGCTTATGACACTGTCTGGCATCGTGGCCTCACCTGTAAGCTGCTGAGACTCCTTCCTGATAAACACATGGTCCAAATGATTATGGAACTTATCCGGGATAGAAGTTTCACCCTTTCCATCGGTGACAGCAAGCGAAGCAGGTTACGACGTTTGCAAAATGGTCTCCCACAGGGATCAGTCTTGGCCCCCCTCCTTTTTAACATCTACACATCCGATCTGCCTTCCACAATTTCTCAGAAGTATGCGTATGCCGACGACCTGGCATTGATGCATACCTCGAAAGACTGGAAGACTTTGGAGGGCACTCTAAGCCAAGACATGACAACACTTTCAGCGTATCTTCAGACTTGGAGGCTGAAGCTCAGCCACACTAAGACGGCGACGACGGCCTTTCATTTAAACAACCGAGAGGCGAAACGTGAGCTCAAAATCTTCAACAACGGCAAACTATTGCCATACTGCCCAACTCCAACCTACCTTGGTGTAAAGCTGGACAGGTCGCTCACTTTTCGTCATCACCTAGAGGCATTGCGCAAGAAACTTTCCACTCGCGTCACACTGTTGAGGCGACTTGCAGGCTCGGGATGGGGTGCAGGAGCCAAAACATTGCGAACAGCCGCCTTGTCCCTGGTTTACTCCACAGCTGAGTACTGCGCACCTGTTTGGTGTCGTAGTGCTCACACTCGGCTAATCGACAGTGTTTTAAATGACGCCTTGCGCATTGTCACTGGATGCCTGCGACCCACTCCAACGGACTACTTGCCAATCCTCGCAGGCATCCAGCCAGCTGGGCTGCGCCGTCGAGGAGCGACACTCTCCCTGGCTAACCGCGCCACCCTTAACCCTGATCATATTCTACATGAGCAGCTGGTCGGGAAACAAAATGCGCACCAGGGAAGGCTCAAATCAAGACGCCCGTTTGTACCCGCTGCACAGAAACTACTGGATAGTCTGACCAAATCAGACATTCGCGCAGCGCAATGGATGGATTATGTATGGAACATGGAGTACTTGAAAAGTGCATCAAGGCTTCATGCTTTTATTCCCAGGGCCAGTCCTAAGCCTCTTGGAATGGGTTTGCCCAGAACATCTTGGGTAAAACTGAATCGTCTGCGGACTGGCTTGGGGCGATTCCATTCATCCATGTACAAATGGGGTGCTGCTCCTTCACCGAATTGTGAGTGTGGTGCCTCTGAGCAAACTGCAGACCACATCATTTCTACATGCCCCCTACATCGTGCACCAAAAGGAATACAAGGTCTGTTGGTCCTGGATGATGACACCCGACGCTGGCTTAAAATCAACGCCGTCAACATCTAAACCGTCGGAAGAGGATGCCCAACCACATGACGACGAGCTAGTTTTTGAAGCCAACTTAAAGAGGTTTTTATGAGTTTTGGTGCTGCTTAGTAACATAGTAACATACTAGCCTATAACACAATAATGAAGTTGAATAGGAATGACAAAGGCAGCTAAGGTCTCAAAAAAGCCCAGTCTTAATAGGGTTAAGAGAGCCAAAGAGATATGGTATGATTACGTACGAAAATACGTGCGTAGGTTTCAAACTAGGGTACGTATATGCAAAATCGGACGCAATCGCATTTTGTGTAAAGACATATCCGTCAGCTTCGTTCATTAAAAATCGCACGAATATGCATAAAATGCAAAATCGGATGAAAATCGCATTCTGTGTAAAACCACCTTTACCTTGCAGTTAGCTTGCTTACATGGCGTGCCACCCTAGAAAAGATCGTTAAAGGGCTTCCTCTAAAAAAGTTCTGATACTGACGTCAAAATCAGGTCTACAAAAAAGCTTGAAAGCCTCCTGGAAAATTAGCCCCGGGGCCCCCCTAGGCCTTAATACGGCCCTGGGCTATTGCCACGGAGTTCCCCATTCTGGCAAACAAAGCTACTTTGACATTGCTCTCATTTTCCACGATATATTTGTGTGAGGTGAGCTTTTCAAGCCTGACTGCTATAGCAACTAAAAGTAGAGAGAGACTGAGAGCTGTTGAGGAAGAGCTTCGTGTGTGCCTTTCTTCGATTTCAGCAAGAATATCAGCTCTTTATTCATCCAAGCAGGCCCAGGTTTCACGCGAGTGAGTAGAAATTTAAACGATCATTAAATACTTTTTCTTTGTGTTTATTTGATTTTTATTCATGACACTTTGATGAGAATTCCCCTATATTGTCAGTAGCCTACAGCTATGGAGTTTCGTTTTTGAACATTTTTTGCTGGTGGTGTGCCTCGTGATTTTTTCAACGAAAAAAATGTGCCTTGGCTCAAAAAAGGTTGAAAATAAGCCGATAGCTTTACAGGCGATCGCGTAAAAAGTTTGGTCAACTTTTCTCTGTCTACAAAGTGTCGCAAGATCATCATCATCCAATTTCAATCCGGTTTTTCCTCGTGTCCGAAGGTGGCCGGATGCACCTTATTCCCTCAGCAATCGCTCTCGCTCCCTCTCTCCAACTCCCACGATCTGTAGCCTCCTCCACTCTCAACCCAATCTTCTTCAAACTCTCTTCGACTTATCTCTTACAGGTCTGCTTTGGCCTTCCTCGCTTTCGTTGTCCATTCACTTAAAGCATCATTGCCTTCTCCAAAATGCTCTTCTCATCCCTCCTATCCACATGTCCATACCATCTTACTCCATTCGCTTGTGCCATTTTATCTAAGGTTTCCTTCAAGCCCAGCATTTTCATCAGATCTTCAGTATTCTTTCTATCCACTAGTTTTACTCCACTCATTGATCTCATCATAGCTCTTTCGGTTCTTCTTAAAATTATCATTTCATTTTCCCTCAAACACCATGTCTCACTTACATCTAACATTGCCGATCTTACGCAACTACGATACACCATCCCTTTCATTTTCAAAGAAAATCTTCTCCCAAGTAACAACTCTCCGCATTCTCTAAATTTTATCCATCCGATCCTGACTCTTGTAGCCACTGCAGTTTCACACCCACCACTAGCATTCAGCCTATCTCCAAGATAACAAAAACCCTTCACAGTCTCCACCTCATCACACAACACCTCCACTGGTTCTTCCTTGCCGTCTCCAATATCTTCACATCTTCTGCCGACAAACTGTTGTGCAAAACTGCAGGATACTTTTTTCGTTTGGGCGCATTTAGCGCGAATCCATTTCTTGCACACTGTGCACAACACCGCAGTAGACAACTCTTTTCCTACATATTCCACACGGATCTATTTTGCTACGTACAATTTCTCCTTCTGCACCACTCATCATCATCTTAGTCTTTCTAATATTTACTTTCATTCCCTTGCTTTCCAATGCACCTCTTCACCTTTGAAACCTCTTCCTTAAATCCACCAAATTTTCGCTCATCAGCACCAGATCATCTGCGTACAAAATTTCATTCTATAGCCCTTTTCTTGCTTGTTCTGTCACTGCATCAGCCACAATAGCAAATATCAATGGTGATATCACAGAACCTTAATGCACACCAACCCTTACCCCAAATTCCTCCGATAAACGCGATCCAACTCTGACTTTCGTCCTTGAACCCTCTTACAAACTCATTACTGCTTTCACCAAGACTTCTGGCAAGCTTTTCATTCTTAGTGCAAGATATTTGGGATGAAGTTTTTAGATGTTTCCAGTGCCTGAAAAACACAGCTCAGAAAAAAACGTCGCAACGGTGGCGAGCCGTTGGCGACACTGATTCCGATGTGACCGACCCGAGAATCGAACCAATAATAATGAGTTGAAAACTGAGCTATAACCTGCCTGCGAAATTACTGATGGTAAGCCCAATTTCAACATCCAGTTTATATCAACCAACCTGATTCCAAAATATATATAAACAACGATCATCAAGTAGAGAAACCACAGTGAGATTCCGAGGTGTTTAAAATACGAGGATCGGACCTCAAACGAAGCAAAATACCAAAGAACGTCAGCCAAAATACAAAACGAAAAACAAATCCTGCAACAATACAGTAGCATGTTGGTAGTTGAATGTTCATGAATCATTCCAGCGTGTCTTTTGAATATTTATCCTTATCTACGCAAGATAAAGAAGTGTTTTGGAAAATGACAGGCGAAAAATACATTTCCAGCTAAAAGGAATCTGAATCAATGTTGAAGAGCAAAGTAATTTGTTCCGAGAATGAAACACACAATACAGAAGTTACGGTGTACAAAATTGCATAGGCTGCCGTCGGTGCCATGTAAACATTAAACATCTATCAAAAGCTTTACACAATTCCTCAAAGTCATATTTGAATTTGGCTGTAGTTCTAGCCTATACGCTTTAGCCGCTAAAACTTCAGCAAATTTAAAAAGTAGTACAGGTAATTAAATTTAGCTCAATTTCGAACAATCTCAATTGCTTTATTTATCGCATGAAGAACTTAAGTCTACCAATATTAGCTTACTGTGCAAAAGATACGCAAGCATAAAAATGCCAAGTGCATCAAGCTAGGCGTAAAATGAGTTCACGTGTTGGTAAAAGCGAATCTAGAGTTTTTGCGCTTTTTTTGGTAGGGGAGGCCCAGGAACTGAAAAAACGCTTTTCTTGCAGTTTCGTGCATCCAGAAATAGCCTATTGAAGGCCTGCTTTTGAATCAATATGTATAGCTAAAAATTTGAAGAGGATTTAAGCCCCCTTAACCAGTGGTGGGATTCAGCCGGTTCGCACCGGTTCTATAGAACCGTCTCAGGGAATTTTATTAAAACAGAGAACCGATTAGTATTGCTACTTAAACTTGTACCATTACATAGTTGAAATAGAACTGGCTGATAATATATAACTTTTTTAATACAACCGGCTGACGAAAAATTTGAATCCAACCACTGCTTTCTTTAACCAGAAAACTGCTTGCCCTTAATCACTCTGGATTCATCAATCTTCCTAATTTCTCCTCACCTGCAGATTGTGAACAACTTGAAATTGAATCCGTCAGCGTAATTTTGATCGCCTTGGTTTACCATTGTAGGGAAAGTTGCTTTCTTGGATATTTTACTAGGCCTACTTTCCGAATCATAATGCCTGCTATTCATAATGCTAAAAATATCCAATCCAGATAATAAAACCAACTTCTCGTGCTCGTAGTCTGACAAGTTACCAAATAGTTAAAGATATTTTTTTTACAGAAAAACAGAGAAGTCTAGAAAAGAGATTTGATGGCTGCTGAATAGCTGCGCATTGCGCGATCAACGGTCAGCATTTTGGCCTGATAGCTACAAGCCTACAGATTGGATCAGGGTCGTAACTACCAAGCGCATAGGCAATGCACTGCACAAGGGCCCAGACCAAAAGCGCCCACTTTGCCCTTCATTTTTTGGTAAAAAGTGGGGCAAGCTGTAGGAAACAGCAGAACTGGTGAAAGCCTTTTTTTAGAACAGGAGCGTGCCCGGAAATTTGAAAAGAGGAGGGGGGCGCAATTTCCTGTTTCCGTTTCCACTAAAAATATCGGTGAAGACCAAAAAAAAGGTCTTCACGTCTTTCGACGTCCAATTTACCCCCCAAAATCAAGTGAAGACCCCCCCCAAAAAAAGGTCATCGCGTCCTCAGATGTTCTGTTTCCACTGTTCCGCCGACTGGAGATATATACCAGCTTATATTTCAGCAAGAGGGGGGCGCGGACCCAGCGCCCCCCCTCCGGGTATGCCCCTGCAGAGGACGCACGCCATTTACAACTTTTTTGGGCCCTGTACTTGTTGTTTGCACCTAGCAGGCCCAACCATACGAAATTACGGCCCTAGATTGGACCTGCTGGGGTGGAAGGGTTCGAGATGAATGGCACTTTTAAGTGTTTGTAGCCAAAACTTCGTCCACATAGAATATGTTGCTGGTTAAGGATGTGCATCAACGTAAAAGCATTGCAAAATTGTTTTCTCATAATTCTCTAATTATAGTTAGAGCTTTGCTGAACGTGCTACATCTCTGAAAAACAGACTGGGAATCAGTGACGTTGCTAGGAATGGTGACACCCGGGGCGGAACTTTATGGTGTCACCCGTCTCGTAAGAAGCAATAAACTATTCAACGTTTAAAGGCTGGAGGCCAGTGAAGGGCATAAGCTGTTTTACTTATCGAATTTTGTATTGCAAGATAGACATAGAGAACTCAAAGTAGGGGCGAATGGAAAAAAAAGCTGTGTTTTGTTATAGACTAATTAGCGCTAGCAGTCTGCTGGCACATAGCATATCTCGTAATATTATGCCGAAGCGCACTCTAACAGGTTTTGGGGGCTCATTTCTTCGGGTTCACACCTCAGGAACACCGCTTTAAACCCCAAAAAACGAGCTAGCGGTAGCGAGCCGGGCCACCGGCCACATTTTATCTTATACAATTAACCCGGTAATCATACCTCAGCTATACAGTAAGACTTCACGTTCCGAATCCCTATCACTCCGGTTGTGTTACTCAAAACCCATGCCGCCAAAATGCACCTTGCAATTCATTACACACTTCGGCGCAATACCGCCAGGCAAATATTGAAATAAACGAGCAAAGTAAGAAACGACTCTGACCAAAAATAGATCTTCGTTTCACAAAGACATGCAGTTTCAATTTTTATCAAATACAGATTTCTCTCTAGCTAAGACAGACCCTCATGACTGGTATATCGCATAAGTCGTACCATAGATAATGCAAGCGAGACATTGTGTATGGTCGGACCACAACCGAGAAAAAAATATTCGACGATTCAAAAAAGTGTTGGCCTACCATCGGCTGCAGGGGCGTGCCCAAGAATTTAAAAGGGAAGGAGGGGCGCAATTTAAAGGCAAGCCAGCAGGGCCGGATATTATAGTGAAGAGCAAAAAAGGTGATCACGCCCGCAGATGTCCAATTTGCAATTTTCCGCCCAAAGTCAAGTGAAGAGCAAAAAAGAAGGTCAACACAACCTCAGATTTTTCTTTATTACGAATATCACCTTTACTCTGTGCATTTGTCGGTGCGGAGGGGAACGGTGCTCTCCTAAATACGCCCCTGGGATGTTTTCTTCGACAGCGATACCAGTACTTCGTTTTTTACTCACTGGAGAGTAAGCCCAAATAGCTTCATCAGATTACACAGACGATTTGTTTTTGTAAACATTAAACACAAAAGGAAATAAATATAAACATAAATTAGCTTTTTTAGATGTCATGAAGCTATAGATGCAGGCAGCAGCTGTGTTAACACAGCTTAGCATTTGGTACTAAATTACATCGCCCTATATAAGCATGTTTATGGGATGATTTGGAGAATCGACAAAGTTGGACACTCTTACCCCGGTCCTACTTAAAACCGCAAAGGACTGAAATACCGCAAAGGACAACAAAGGACCTCAAATTGATGTACTAAACACCGCAACGTACGACAAAAGACCTTAAATTGATCTACTAAACACCGCAAAGGACTTGAAATCATACCATAACAAAGAACGACAAAGACCTTTAAATTAGGGTTAGGGTTAGATTAGGGTTAGGGTCCTTCGTCGTACTTTGCGGTGTTTAGTACATCAATTTGAAGTCCTTTGTCGTCCTTAGCGGTGTTTCAGTCCTTTACGGTGTTTAGTAGGACCCCTCTTACCCCAAGCTCACAAGCTGCCCGACTGAACAAAGAGAATATAGTGTACTTTGCATTTAAAACCGAGCACTTCTACTTTTTACAGAAGCGAAATCGTTGATGACTACCTTAAAGCAGGGCCGTAGTTATGCATTTTAGTTTGGGGGGGCTCATCACAAAGGGGGCTCTCCCCCCAGAAAATTTTTTGAAAATATAGTCAATTTCGTGCATAGACGAGATTTTTTGGTCAAAATTAAAGTAAATTATTGAGAAAAACTTGAGTAAGTTTAGTATCAAAAATACCGAAATAAACATTTCTGTGAAATTTTAGTGTTACAAACGGCTATGTTGGTGGACTTGTAAGTAATGTCAATTTTGGTCCGTCAAGGTCCAATGTCCTTGCTGGAGTGCGTATTACTCGGTATTTTTATAGCTTTTGCATTAATATTGTGGTGGGTTCGGTATTTCGCACCTCGGCCTCAAACAATCAGTGTTTCAGTACGAGTCTCGATTTGATTTTTTACCATCTGAATCAATTTTTTCAAGCACAGCATTTTTAAAACACCAAAAAACCATTGCCACGTAGGGAACTGGACATGGAAAATTACACTATTTCAAAATTCTGATTTCATATGGGAAAAATTTCCAGTTTGCGATGAAATTGCCACATGGAAGTAAGCCGGAAAAGCATTGCTCAGA
Source organism: Trididemnum miniatum (assembly GCA_964006365.1). Lineage (NCBI taxonomy): Eukaryota > Metazoa > Chordata > Ascidiacea > Aplousobranchia > Didemnidae > Trididemnum > Trididemnum miniatum. The sequence goes on from OZ023249.1 coordinate 9,616,489, forward strand.
AATGAAAAATGGATATAATAAATAAATACAATGGTTCTGAAAACTAGATTTGAAAAGATTGGGAAGTCTATATAGGGAATGTCACGTAGCGTCTAGGGTGAAATACGGAGAATTTAGCTTCAACGTGCATGGCTCAGCAGAGGCCCACTGCAACTGTATAATTAGGTAACCGACGAAAACAATAATGCATCCTTGAAACGTCTTTGGAGTACTTTACTTAAATTGTTACTTTTTTTGAAACTGTTGCAGACCTTCAAAAAGCACTCTCTATCATAAATGATGTATTTAAACGCTTTGGCCTTACTATCAACAGCAAGAAGACGGAAACAATGATCTTTAATTTTTCTGGTGCAGATAGCAACTATCCTGAATCTATAAGCTCACTAAAAGGCATCAAGATCACAAACACCAAAACTTTTAAATATCTGGGATGCAAAATCGACTACAACCATTCAGGAATAGGACATTCAGAAATCAACAACAGAATAAACTCTGGTAATGCAGCTTGCCAACAACACAAACATCTACTGAGAAACTTTCACATCAATCTGAAAACACGCATAATCTTTTTGAACGCCTATGTACGCAGCAGACCTACTTATGGTTGCCAGTGTTGGTGTGCAACAAAAGATACTTACAGTATGACAATCTGGACAGGTGCTATCGTTTGATGCTGCGGAAGATGATTAGGGGTGGCTTTAAACGAGTTGACAAGAAAAACGATGACTATCGCTTTGAGATAACTAATCTCCAATTACACCAAATTTGCCAAACCAAAAACATATCTCTCTACATACTAAACCAACAAGTCAATTATCTGGCCTTCATTAGTGCATTCATAAGATAAAAATGATTCATTCATTAAAACAGTAGCAATATGATAGCAGCATAGCCGCTATCTCTCTGAAGCCCGTATCCCACTGAGCTGCGACTGTTCTGAATGAGACGCTAAACAGTCGCAGTGGGGGGGAGGGGTTGTTCAAAATAGGGTTACGTGGTTTTGTGAGATTCCTTCATTCATTCATTCATCTATTTTTATTTTTTCGGACAGAGTATTATTGAAATAAATTACGCCTCATAAAACAGAAAAAAATAGTGTCCCGTGAGGAGATGCGAAAGACCATGACAGCTATAGCAGCTGAAGGTCGTCGAGTTTGCATCTCCTCACCAGCAGAAGCGTCACAAAAAGCACAAAATTAAATAAAGACACGAAAAGCTTTCATAGAATGAAACGAAATACGGTACCTTTAGAAAAGTCAAAGCAAAACAAAAACCAAAAAGAAACGTAAGTACACATTATATGCATTTAACAGAATATATGATAACGACATAACAACAAATAGTCGATATATACAATACTAATCAAAATTCTTGTGAAATCAAAAGATGCTTTTTTAAAATACTTTTAAAGGACTTGGATTTTTTAAACTGGTGCTAAAATAAAAAAAAAGTTTTCAAAAGCTTGGGGGGCAATTGGGGGGCCTGCCTTAAAGTTAATGGTAGCCTAACAGCTACTTCACTTTCAATGCTCAAAAGCGCAAGATCACTTTACGTCGTGATTGTCCCATTGTTGATCGGTATAGTCCAGAAGTGACGAACAAGAAATATGCGACCGACGAATTGATACTACGAAATTAAGTTTGTTTTTGCGCAGATTTCCATCGAAAAATTGGCTTTGGGTGTATGAGAAAGCAAGAGCGAAGCTCTTAAAGTGACATTAGTCTGTTCCTTTGGTTTTGCTTCAATAACGTGTCAAGCATTAACGTGCATTACAACTGATGGTTCGCATCCACTTTTCAAACATTCTGCGCAAGTTAGACATTTTGTGCGTGTCACATAATTTCGATTCTCAACATTTTAGGGGGGTGGGGGATTTTAAGCATACTAATGATGCCGTAGGCCTACGCACGTCATGGTTTTATTAAAGCGGCGGCTTTGATGACAAATTGAGTTTTAGTGTTAAAAATCTTTTGCTGGTTGTTTTTTTGATGCTTTTCTCTGTTTCAACGCACTTTTATTTCTAACAAAAAGTTAAAGAGATATAAAACAGAATTGAAGTGTAGTTAAGTTTTAATTGACATAAAATTATTTTATCCCAATCCTTATTAATCTTACTTTTAATACAAATACAACAGTTACTGATCTTACAAGAATTTTTTGCTTCCTGCTGACTCTGCTGTCTTCGACTGTGATACCACTACTGCTTCTAGTAACTAGCATTTAAAAGCGAGATGCAGATTTTTCTGGAGCAGTAAACCACTTGACCTTTTTGGTTTGATGCGGGCGTTTCTCGTTCCCCTTTCATATATTAGTCTAACGTTTCTCTCTTTCTCAATTTACCAATAAATAAGTAATCCCCTATCGCTCATAAATGTAATTGCTTACCAAATTAACATCCGTACGGGATAGGATAAAAACTCGCACAAATATTTTTTCGCGAGCTTCTTGCAAACAATACGACCAATCATGGCAATTGAATGAGACCTATAATTGCAAAACAAAAAGGTCACTTTTGGTTGCGAAAGCTTTTATGCTTTTGAACGCATGAAGCTTACGTTGACGTTTACAACAACGTCTTAAAACGTTTTTAGTAGCAATTTTAAATTGTTTTCATTATAAAATGGTGTCACCCCAAAATGAAGACACCCGGGGCGGACCGTCCCCCTAGTGACGCCACTGCTGGGAATGACGGTGATATAATTAACTAGGGATTATTCTACACTCTCATTTTTTATAATCTTCAAAATTTTCTTCTCGATTCTGTAGTTTTGAAACACCTAACTTTGCGAAGTTAGCAGTTATATTAGCACATGGTCAGACTTATTTTTTTCATAAGGAAAGTTATGTAGTTTAGTTTGCGGCGCAAAGATTCAAATCTGGTAGCGCATAGACTGTTAATGCTTTTAGTCTTCCGGCCTTTGACCAAAGTAGATGCTGGATAGTATTTTTCAAGTCCTTGCCGGTATGACTCACTTGAGTATCAAACTCCATCTGCCCCATCTTTATAACCGCAAAATAAAGAGCACAAAGAGTCACTTGAGCATTACGAATTTTGAACTAGGCTTTCAATGCAGCATTATTGTGCTGTTTTACACTCACTTAAGTAAAATTGCATGGGTTCACTTTGCTTCACTGATGTTGATTTGAAAGTTAAAAACTGAGCGAACGCTGCAAGTAACTGCCTCCTGTCTATAGTAAAAATCTGTTCTCTTTGTATTTTGCTCGATTGACAAAATACTTCAACCGGTAAACTTATTCAAATATTGACTTGTGAAAGCTTGAGCTTGGAACAAGTCGTCGCTTGTCGTTGATAATTTTTATATTTATTATGTAATAGCGCGGAAAGTGATTTTGCCATGCCGTAACCAAATAGCAAAGATAGAGATGCCCACTAGCGTATTTAGGGGGAGGGGGGATAAAGGGCGATGGCCCCCCTCCAAACAACTTTGCAAAAAAAAATAAAAAACGAGCGAAAATAAATGTAACTTAGATATATTTGAAAGTTATTGTAGAACTGTGTTACAATAGAGTATCAGAGGGGGGGAGTCGGTTGAAAGTAACAATAAAATGCAGAAATTACACCGTGTAACAAAAATTTTTTTTTCTTTGTTTCTTGAAAATAACTTCTAGATTTTGCTTTGCTAGCCTTCAAAGGCCACCAAAACAACATTCATTGTTTTGAAACTTTGGTTTTGCACCATTTAAAAACCAAGTTCAAGATTTGGCTATATATTCAATATTTGCACTATTTTTGTAACCTACTTTGATGATTCTATTGCTTCTAACTGTTAATTTTCAGAGTTTAATTAAGTTTCCATGGTGTAAGATAATATGGATTTAGTTTGCTATAAGTTCCTGTGGATGCAGATATTCAGCCGATTCATTTTGCTACGTATGTGATGAATTTTTTCATTAGGTGTGCGCCATCGTCAGCGGTCACGAGATGAACTATGTCTCTATTACCCCAACCAAGAGGACATCAACGATCTCATTCGAGAGATAGCCCTGACAAAATCGAATGCATAGCTGTTGGTGTCCCGGCTAAAGCAATGGGACTTGCTTGATAATGGGGTGCGGATTACTTCCCAGAGGAAGAGGCACTGCGATTTTTCCAGGTTTTTCTCTTTACAGGATGAGTTGTGCTATTGTCATGACGTCAGAGGGCTTTTCCAAGCTATCGGAATTCCCTGCAACACCAATGATTGGCGTCTCTTTATTGACAGCTCGTCAAGGAGCCTCAAAGCTGTCTTGCTGCACAACACTAACCAGTTTCCTTCTATTCCTTTGGCTCATTCCGTAGTTATGAAAGAGAACTATCAGAATGTAAAAGCTCTGCTAGATGCATTAAATTACGCTCAATGGGATGTCATTGGTGACTTCAAGATGGTGGCGTTTCTGATGGGCCTTCAAGGAGGCTTTACCAAGTTTCCTTGTTTTCTCTGTCTCTGGGACAGTCGAAATACATCTCTCCACTATAAAGTAAAGAACTGGCCTCTAAGATCAAGCTACGACGTTGGCATTCACAACGTGAAGCTAGCACCATTGATGGATGCGAAGAAAGTGCTGTTTCCGGCTCTTCACATTAAGCTTAACCTCATAAAGCAGTTTGTAAAGAAGATGAACCCAGAATGCGAAGCGTTCAAGCACATTCACGAATTGTTTCCCAAGCTATCGGAAGCAAAAGTTATAGGAGGAATTTTTGTGGGTCCTTAAGTGAAGCGACTGATGCAATCTGATAGCTTTCTTGAAAAGTTATCTGTTGTAGAAAGGAGAGCTTGGGAAAGTTTTGTTCCTGTGGTGAAAGGTTTCCTCGGAAATCACCACAATATGCAGTACTCAAGTTGAGGGGGATGCCATCCACCCAAAAAACAACCCGATCCTCCCATAAAACATTTTTGCCTAAACCATTTCCCTGTAAATAATGACCATCCCTCCTTTACTGTTTACGTCTGCATGAAAAGCTTGCGCCTTCCCTCATAAGTGTTTTTACAACTCGATCACTACATATACAGTGGCGTGCCCAGGAATTTAAAAAGGAGGGGGGCGCAATTTAGGGTTTAGACAATGAGAGGCCCTAGGCTATCACTGAAAACATCGAAGAAGACCAAAGAAAAAGGTCGTCTTCACGTCCTCGGATGTCCTGTTTTTACTGAAAATATTGGTGAAGACCAAATTCTTCCAGGCCCTAGACTTCCGTCTGCTTAGCCTAGTGGTAAATCCGGCTCTGCATGCCAGTCAACTTTAGCAATTACGTGTATCAGCTTCACACCATGAAAGTTTTATGCATCTGTCTGCGGGAGGGGGAACGAGGTCCCAGCGGCCCCCCTGGGTGCGCAGGTACGCCCCTGATATATATACAGTATTAAAACTTTCAACAAATTACAAAATACTACCGGTACCAAACTGGAATGAGGATAATTAGTCACTTTTCGGTTCTGCAGTGTAAGTTTTTAGCATGTTGTGAGTTGTGACTGTATTGTTGTTTTGCGTTACGCATCAATACCTTGTTTACGTCTATGTTTACATGCACAGATGCATGTGTTCATTTATGTTTTTTTGCAAAGTAGGATTGTTCAACAAATGAGCACGACTAGCTTTAGATAGGAAAGCTTATCCTGCAGATAACGCGCGTGGCACATAACTTAATGATAGTATATTTACCATTACGTTAAATCACATTAGTCTGGAAGAATAAAATGGAATATGGAAAAAAAAATTTAATATGGGATGGAATGTGGAATGGAAAATTTTTAGTACGGAATGGAAGAAATTTTGCAGTATGGATAATGGAAAAATCGTCTTCCATTCCATTCCATTCCATAGCACGCTCTGCTTGTTACTTTTGTGCTATCGTTACTTTTCGGGGCATTGGCGTTTAGAAATACACTGATTGATTATAGGCCCAGAAAATATGTATTGTAGCCAGTAGCCTACTGCGTAAAACAAGAAGAAAACTGGAGTTAACAAGTTTTCCAATCCAAGAAGTATACGACCGTTTTGGTAAAATTTCAATGGGTGGTTCTAGCTATTGAAATAATATGACAACCAAGTGCGTAGACAGAGAAGGTTCGTGGGTTCAAAGCCCCCTCCTCTATTGGTTCGTCAACTTTTCAGCTTTATAGATTAACCTTGGTCCTTGATCTGCATTCTGCAGCTGTAGTAACGACGTAGCGTGAGCCCACAAGAACCACAAACGTTGCTCAATTATTCCGGAATGCCATTTATTGCGTCACAATTTTGTGTACCACTCTTGCCACAATCGCAATCACGAAAAAAGTTGGCCAGTGTTCACAGCAGTTTGGCTTAATTTCCAACTTCCGGCAGTTCCGAGATAGTCAGGTGCTTGTAAGTTGAGAACAACAGGTACTGCCCTTGATAGTGAAATGCTCTCTGCTTTTATATTCAATGAACTAATCGTAGAAAGTTCTAATTAGCTAGGATAAGGACGGCAAAAGACTTTCGCCTTGCATACGACGGTAATAGGCCTACTTAGAAGGAAGGGGTTAGCATAGAGGGCAGTGGCGGCTCGTGAGTCTAAAACTAGGGGGTGCTGCCAATGTTCAGAAAGGACACGTAATCTTGCTTTTGCGGCTGTTTATGATAACGTGGTGGCCTGGCTGAGAAAAGACCAAGACGTGCTCTTGCATGTAGTTCGGTCTGGCAGCTTTAAATCAAATCAAATCTACTCCAAACGAAGCAGCTGAGAGCCTACCCTAGAGGTTTAGTTTAGATAAACGAGGATCACGAATGTATTCTTTTGCAAGCAGTTAAGTTTTTAGTTCTTCATTGTGAGATTGATTGACAGTTTACACATAATTTATTATATTTTTTTATCTTCGTAGAAGAAAAAACACTTATTGACGGGAAAGTGACGAAGGCGCTACGCACAAGACGAATCCAGATTTTGGGCTCAAGGTGTTGCCATTTGTTTCCAAGTTTTTGGTTGAATTTTGCTTCTTGATGCTTTAATTTGTTGCTTGTAAAGAAACCATCAAGCAGAGACAATCATCGTGAAGCATCTTATCTAAGGACTCAACAACAAAGCGTATGTGAGAGTTGAATCAGTCACCACCTGTAACCATGGTCGTCGTGGAGACAACGCTCCACCCACTGCGTCACGCTTACTTTATTTGGACGTTGCATCGTTACGTATTCCAGGATTCAATATGGCTTACTCATATGGGGTACCTCTGCTAAATCGCAACTAAATGAACTAATACCAATTTGTCTACATAACGTCATCCGTACGGACCGTACCATTACATATTCACGTAAATACTGCCCAATGACTGTGCTGTATAAAACCCTAAATTTTTTAAAACTCCGACATATACAAACTTGAATTAGGAAAATTTATGCACCTGCTTTACCATGATAAACTACCAGAAATGCTCTACGACTCATGAGTTAAAATAGATGAAGTTCATAACCACAATACAAGGCAATTGCAAAAACAAGTGTACTGTAAACCGAGTATCAGGAAGTGTATTGCAAACAAACTAATTATACATAGAAGATCAAAATTATGGGGAAAAATCGATGATAACGTCAAAGATTTGAGTTGGCATAGTTTCAAAAAGCATTACAAAAAAATTTAGGCAATTCCTACAACTCTATCTCTTGCGATAAATTGGTTTGCATTTGTTGCCTCACTCTTTGAACTGTAGTAAAAAACGGCTATCAGTGGTATTGTGAGGTGGTTTTTTGGCCGTGTGTACTAGTCTGTTTTTGCTCTCTTTGTATTTTTTGTCATTTGTTCTGTTGCAATATTCACTGTTCTGTAGCCTGCCATCACAAACATGGCTTTTCCTACTGTTGTACGTCAGGAACACTTGACTTGATACCTCCGGGTTCTTCGGTGCTCCTGGCCTGATTGTTTGACTGTTCGCTGTAATATCAAATGAAATCTTCATTATACTCGCCGTATTACGCCGAAGCGTGTTACGAGTTGCGGGGCCCATCTCCGCGGCTTAGCGCTTGGGCAACACAGCTTCGAAGAAACGTCGCAACGGTGGAGAGTCGTTGGCGACACTGTGTAGATTTGACCGGTCCGGGAATCGAATCCCAGACCTCCCGCACCGATAGCGTGCGCTTAGCAACTGAGCTAACGGCCGGTTCTCGCTGTAATAAACGTTTTTTTAATTTCAGACTCAATCAACTTTGGTTGTTGCTGTTGTTGTCATGACTATAGGGCAACCAAAAGTCGCTTTCGAACCGTCCGCAAACCAAGTTTCAGAGTGATTTTTCAGAAAGCTTTTCATGTATTGTTCAAATCGTTGTTTCGCAAGTAAAATGAAGCCAAAGTTCAGCGTTTGCGCAAAAATATTGTTACGAAGCTTTTCTCCTTTTTTTCATGTTTCTGTGAAATCATTCATTCATTTATTTTTTTGTTTTTGCCAAGACCTGCAACGGTGCAAAACACGTGAGCGTTTTCCAAACTGAGAGGCGCGGACTAGTCTAATGGGAGGCGTAAATGTTAGTCATAATCACTTAAAAACATAGGCTTATGTACAAGGGCGTTGGAAGATAGGGGCTGAGGGGCTGAAGCCCTCCCTATATATTTTTCAGACCCCCATAGAAATTTTGAGCCCCCTTCAGCCCCCCCTGTAAAAAATTTGTTACTACAGCACATCCTATTGCATTTCAACGATGGCTTATGGCGTCACTTTGTATCTTTTCTTCATTGATACCATCAAACCAACGTAGGCTACTAACTTTTGCAACTTTGTGACACAAGTGAAAAAAATCGCAAAAACTTAAATTTTATGGAAACTTCGTGTACAAAAAAGCTCTTATAGCTGTATTATCATGTCGCAGTTAAATTTTCTCCAATTTTTGAAAGAAACTTCTGGGCAAATAACAGCGAAACAACAAAATATCAAATTAGAATTACAGTAGCTAGGTTATCCTAGAAGCAGTGCCGTAGCGAAAATTTTTAAGAAAGGGGAGGCATAATTTCCACATTTTTTTCAAGCGTATTTTTTTTTGGCAGAACAAATTTGAAGCTGATTGAGAAACAAGAAAAGCTCTAAAGGGTCCGGGGACATGCTCCCCCGGAAAAATTTTGAAAATTTAAATATTGCCAATGGCGATTTTAGTTATAGTGCTTTTTGAATAATTTGCTGGCAAATTTGGTTTAAATTTTTGACCCTAATTTTGAGTGCTTCGCCAAATTACTATCCTAAGTGAGCTTGCACTTTCCTAAACGAGCTCGTACAGCGCATTGATCGCTTTCTCGTGATCGGAGGATAATGATGCATTGTGTTCGCACATACCGGCCGTTAGCTCAGTTGCTAAGCGCACGCTCTCGGTGCGGGAGATCTGAGGTTCAATTCCCGGACCGATGAAATCGGCACAGTGTCGCCAACGGCTCGCCACCGCTGCGACGTTTCTTCGGAGCTGTGTAGCCCAGGCGCTAAGCCGCGGAGATGGGCTCCGTCACTCGTTACATGCTTCGGCGTAATACCGCGAGTGTGACGAAGATTTGATTTGATTTTGTTCGCACATTTTCGATTAATGTGTGCCTAGGGCGTAAGGCTTATTGCTATCGAAGAGGTTCGAAATTATAGAACAATTGTATACATCAAAAACATTTTTGAAAATGGCCGGTGAGAGGATGCATACCCCTCATCCTTCTCTCCTGGATCCGTCCCTGGCCATAAGCTACATAAATCATCAAAAGAGTCTGGCATATTTCACTCACTTGGCACCAACAGTTTTGTTCTTTAACAGTGGTGGGGGGGCATGGCACAATGCCCCCCTCCCTAAATACGCTCCTGCCTAGGAGCTTGTAAACGGATAATAAGTTCATTTAAAGGAGGTTAACACGTCTACAAACGTCAGTCTGGCTACTGTATATTATGCTAGCTAGCTAGAGGAAAGCTTTAGTTCATCAAACTGTCTCCAAGTGACTTTACCGAAGTAAAGTGCATTGTACGTATGACGTATGTTGCGATAATAAGAAGGGGGTCTGGAAGGCGAAACACCCCTGACGTTGGTATGATTATACAAATTTCAGCCCCCCCCCCCCCTACTTAAAAGTACTTCCAACGCTTCTGCTTATGTATTATTTTATGAAGGGTAGCATCATGATTAATATTTTGTGAGGGAGGCGTAGTAACACAAAGTTTGAAAATCACTGCTCTAATGTGTACGCTTACGGGCGATAGGCCTATTGCAAAGCTCGCAGTCTTAAAACATGCTAGAATTGTGCTACAGAAAAATATTTTTAATGAAAGACTTCAGCACGACCACAAAATTTCAACATACCATGTTGCGTCGTTTTGATAAATTTCTTTCCTTCGGTCGGTTTCGAACCTTTCCGTTGTTAATCTTTTGCTTTGGCACGACGAGCGCGATAAATTGCACTGTAAGCTTCAACTTGTTAAAACGTCGTTCAATCTTCTAATTTTGCACTGTACTTCCCGTGATCGAAAAATACTTGCTTAATTGCACCGGCAGCGACAATTCCTCTCTGCTTTTCTGAAACTTCCTTTTTTCTGCGCTGGGTAGTTGCAAGCTGGCAACTACCAGCAGTTCACGTTCGCCTTAGAAGCTAGCTACTTCCTCCATTGCATATTAAACTCGGACTGGCCAAACAGTTTGCGAAGAGCTTAAAACCGGCAAGCCGTGCCTTTTGCTATATCAGACGAATGTTTCCAAGCATATCTGAGGCAAAAGTCATAGGAGGTATATTTGTGACGCCACTAATAAAAATAATATTGGCTTCTGAAGAGCTGGAGGGACAAATGTATGATTTGGAAAATGTTTGGCAAGCTTTTAGAATGATTGTGAAAGGATTTCTAGGAAAACATCGAAGAGATGACTATGCAATGTTGGTGTCAAATTTGATTAAAAGTTACGAAAAGCTGGGTTGCCGCATGTCCTTAAAGTTGCATTTTTCGCATTCTCACTTGGATTTCTTTCGAGACAACTTTGGAAACGTAAGTGGAGAGCATGGTGAAAGGTTTCACCAAGATATCCAAGAGATGGAAAAGCGCTATCAAAGGAGGTGGGACGAAGCCATGATGGGAGACTATGCATGGAATTTGCTGTGGAAATGCAACACCACATACAAGCGAAAAAGTTATTCAAATGTCCATTTTTAATACATGACATTGCAGTACTTTTAAATTGCTTATTTGTGAGTTTTTTAAATTTTGTCTGTAATATTTCGAATTATGTAACCATGAGTTTTGTATTACACAAACTTGAAATCGTAAATTCATATAACTTCAAATAGTAGCAAAACCATTGACACTACGAAATTGTCAATATCATTTTCGAAATCAGCGCCCTAAAAAACATAAAAAAGCATTATAGTCTTATGAGAAACACATTTCTCAAAAAAAATTTTTGTCCAGTGTATTCAATGTAGCTATAACCAAGGCGATGAACAAAACTGCAAAGAACATTATACAGTACAAATTAATCAGCATTAAAATCACATAAAAAATGCTATATACTGATGGGTATGGTTTCGTTCCTGGTTTGCCAACACCCTCGTGTTCAGAGGAGTGAAACAAGCATCGGCAATCCAGAAGCAATATTGAACACAAAATTCAACAGTAGTTGAGGGAAATTGCGAAGTGAGTTTACGCTTTTCGGATCAGCAGTCACCCTAGATATATGTTAAATGCGATCGGCTCCAACCGTGAATCGAACCCGTCACGTAGGATCTGTAATCTGCGCTCGGTACCGCTAGGCCATGTTGCTGACGATTACTAAGAAGCTCAATTCCTAACCCCCTCCCTAAAATTTATTTACAGACAGTAATATATAGGCTATTTATTTGAATGGAATCACTACAAATTCATTAAATCACAACAGCCTGTTTCGCCGTTGCCGGCTCTTCAGGTGGTTGTACAGTAATCTAAATAAAATGAAAAAAGAAAAATATTGCGATACAAATGTTGGTGACTGCAGCATACGTATTCAAACTGCAGCTGTCGTTGCATCTAAGAAACTACAAAAACTAAAACAGTTGTGTGTGACTGCGCAACTGTACAGTAAAAGCATAACCGGGTTTCTGGTGAATATAGGGTCGGTAAAGGGGATCATTGGTATTATAAAGAAAATTCTTAATGTACCGGTAAGAGGGTAGGTATCTTTACAGGTCTGGGCATCTTAATGGTTAAAAATAAATCGGGTGAAGGCCCAACACGCTGGAGCGCGCAATGGCGCTTCTAAAAGGGAGACAAAGGTTGAAAAGGTACTTACTTATTATAGAGCAGTTGCTTCAAATAATAGGACTACTACTGCACGCAAAAACTTTCTACCTGTTATCGTTATCGCTCAAAATAGCTTTGATTCATCGATTACCGATATCGCTTTTGTAATATATTTTGTTATCGCCGATAAATTATCGCGATAAACGATTGTTTATGCATACTGTGTAAAGTTAGCGAGTTAGCGCTATGGAAAAAATACACGATGTTTGTAAAGTCTTGTTGCAATTTAACAAAATCTTTCTTTGTTTTGTTTGATGCCACGGCGGAGTCTGTGAACTGCTCTCTTTTTTTGAAAAACCTAGAAAGGCTTTTTGCAATTTCACTTACAAAAAAAACTTCGTCAACCACATCGAAAATTTACCGCAACATTTATCGGAAAAATTTTTCGGCGATAATTTATCGATTACCGATATCACTGTAAGAAATTGAGATTTATCGATTCTCGGTATCGCCCAGAGCTTTTTTGAAGTTATCGAATCGTTATCGCTTTAGTACAGAAAGGTTTATCGTGCCCATCACTGCCCACTGGTTACTGAATTGGAAAAAAAGTATATCACTACTGGCGAATCAGCTGTTATTTGCACAATGGGTATTATGACGTGAAACAAATAAAATAGATTTTTCAATAAATGTGAAAGGGTCAAGGCGTAGTAGAAGGTAAACTGCTCAGGAAGGGTAGCGGAATTAATGGTTAATCGATTTGAAGGTACAAATTAAATGATTAGAACAGGGGTTCTTAACCTTTTTTGTCTTGTTTACCCCTTGCCGAAAAAACGAAGTGTAATTTACCCCCATTGTACCACTACTGCTTTTTCATTACTGAAAATTAAAGTTTTCTTTAGTCTTTAATTCAGAAAATTCAGGGGGTAAATTTACCCCTGGTTAAGAACCCCTGGAATAGAACAAAATAATAAATAAGCATTGGTTGGTCTACACTCTGCTACAGTGACGATCATAATAGTGCAAGTGTAAAATACTGAAATCAGACAATGTTTTGGGGCACCGCAGTTTCAGAGGGGGTTTAGTCAGATTATAGGGTGGAAACGTAACTATAGGGACTATGGGATAAAAACGAAATTCAGTAAAAAAACAATAATAAATAAATGAAGCGTGGGTTAAAAATTTGATCCTAAACAAGCTAAATTGGTAAAATGTCAGAGTAAAATTTGACATAAACGGAAAATTATTGATCAATTATTTCAAGTTTTTCAGTTTGAATCTGGATTTGTGGCATGCATTTGCCAATTAACTCAGAACGTTTGTTTAACGTTGATGTCGGATCAGCTTGTAGAATTGCCAACTTTTCCTCGAGACATAAGATGCAGGTTTTGGATCCTCGGTGGTACGGTTGTGCTTTGGCAGTTATATACCAATCAATTCGAGGCACGACACAAGCTTCCTTTGCTTTCCAAACTGCTTTGGATAGTTCAGTGGTGTTTCGCTTTTCTCTGGGTTCGAATGACTGCACATGGTTATAATACAGAGATGTGAATTCTGTGCTGCTGAGACCGATGTAGTCTTTTTTTTTCACCCCAGGTATTAATGGTGGCTTTGTACGTAATAGATTTATTACGGCATTTTCTGCCAAGTGGGCAGGTTGGTTTGTTGCTGCAATTACAAGGTGGCGTTTGATTGTTGTTGCTTGCGTAGGGGAAAGTGAGGACCCTTGAGCCATTTTTTGTACAATCGTTTCTAAGTTGTGTTTTGAACGAGCTATAAAGTTGGAATTTTACAGGAATATGCGCTTTTGCACTACGATGATACCGTGTGTTGGTTGAAGTGATAACTTTAACACGTTTGCAGATATTGATCCTCAAATGGATGTGGCTCAAGGGTCCACACAGAAAAAAAAGTAAGAACCCTTGAGCCACTACACTTGCTCCCATAAACCACAATAAAGATGAAGCATAAAACGTCGTTTACTCGCTGTTTGCACGAATTTAGTCAAAAATAAAAGAGTAAATACACATTAGCGATTTTACGATCAACGTTGGACTAAAAAAAAAAAAAATTAAAAAATATCCATCTTAATCTTTTAGTGATGAACATTAGCCAAAAGGTAGACCTATTTGGTTGCAAAAAAATGATGACTGGTGTCACAGGATTCATTGAACTTGTTGTAGGCCTAAGTGTAGCAGGTGCTGAAGACGCAGACGCAAAAACATCTTAATACTTATCTTGCAAGGACCCATGAACCATGGCTCAAAGATCGACACTTTTGGTGGCTCATGGCTTCACACTGCAACCTGTCTGTATAAAATTTATTTATTTATTTAGTTGCATATTTATCCTCCTATCACGAGAAAGCGATAGGAGAAAGCAATTTCATTCTCTTCAATATGGTTACAGAAAAACCTGAAATCAGTGCTTGGATATATACCCTAATATGACTCAATACTCCAGCTAAATGCACAAGAATTTATCAATGTTACTTTATGCTCAAAGATCGACACATTTATTACCCTAAATGTTACTTTTTTGTAGCAAAAACGAATCTACCAACGCAACTCCTCCCAACGTATTTACTTCTCACTGAACATTTCTGATCATACGTAACCAACCTAGTGTTGCCAAAAGAAGTTGATAAATAATCTAAAATACTTTTCTACGGAAAGCTGGAGGGGTGGTTCATGGGACCAACATGATCATGAGTCTGCACTATCCCTTTCTTTTGTTTCCAATGCAGTAATCAGCAGATAGAAAGTTTTTGCATGCAGTAGTAGTAGTCCTAATATTTGGAGCAACTGCTCTATAATAAGTAAGTTTCTTTTTAACCTTTGTCTCCCTTCAGACGCGTATCTAGAGCTGGCTAAAACCCTGGGCATTGCCCATTTGCTCAATGGCAAAGCACCAACGATGAGCTATCGTAAAATATGAAATATTGCATGGAGATTACATGTGTTTTTGGTAGTCAGCAACAAAATGATGAGATCAATAATTATTTAATTGCGTCGATTGACACCTTTTAACGTCCGAGTTTTGTAAAAACGTGAAACAAAGAAGCTCTGCGAATCTTAACTCTACTGACCACATTGAGTGGTTGAGTGTAACTTCATTTACCGTGAGTGGGCCTAATAAAATGGATTCATGACCCAAAGCGTTCGCTACTAGATGCAGCGAAAATCAGAGCCAGAAAGATATCAATCTGACAAACACGTCTGTGGAGGCTCACGTTCAAAAATTTCTGTGGCATAGCATATGTCATTTTAATAGGCCTAAAGACTGACTATAATGGTGTGACGCGTGGCCCATATCTGAGTCGGGGTGATACAGGTCACTGCACTCCGGAAAATTGTTCGTACCCCTAGCAAAATTTGAAGTCCTAATCTGACATTGTAGTACTGGAACTTAAACTTTTTTTCGGTCATTTGTCGGTCATAAACCGATTATTATTGACAATGACCGAATTTTTTTTCGGTCACAATGACCGAAAGAAATTCGCAATTATTTTAGTTTAACAATAATACTGCTTTTTTCTTCTGGTGATAATAGCTATTATAGGCTACAGGTAATGAGGTAATCACATAAAATGTCTTCAATACGTTGCTCAGTTCCCGATGTAACTAATTATTTGTTTGTACCGCACCATGCTTTCGAATTTTCCATTTTAGTGGTCGTACGTATCTTGTTTCAAAATTTCAATAAATTTCGTAGTTCACGAAAGTGTATGAAAATAAGGTTTTTAAGCTTAAGTTAGAAAATGACCGAAAAATGAAATTAAATTGACCGAAAAAAACGGTGCAAGCTTAGCTAAAATCGGTCAAATGACCGAAACAAAATTTTGAAAAAAAAAAAGAGACTGGGACGTATTTCACCCCCCTTCCCAATCAAAGCTTCTCCAGTTACGACTTGCAACAAACAAAAATGTTGAAACTCAAGAAAAGAATTGCTATTATGCATGGATTATGATGTAAAGGTCTTCACCAAAACTATCATTTACAGTAGAGTGGAACTATTCGCTTGATCCAAACAGTAGTCTCCTAAAGTGAATTAAAAAGAGATTGAAGAGCAAGGAAAATACCGAAATTTTACAAATATTCCCAATTTTTATGTATTTAATGGCAAAATTATTTACGTAGGCCTATGTTCAAGACTTTGAAGTTTATCAAAACAAAGGAATTGTGTGCAAATTACCGCAAATAGCTTTAACTATACTTTTGCTTGAAGGCATTACGAACACCTGGAAAAAGACCCTGGGCATTTGCCCCTCCAAAAAGGCTTAGTTATGCCACTGTCTCCCTTTTAGAAGCGCCATCGCGCGCTCCAGCGTGTAGGGCTTTTACCTAATTTTATTTTACATAATGTTGACTCCCCCGCAGTGATATACTTTTCTTTCCAATTCAGCAACCAGCAGGTAGAAAGTTTTTGCGTGCAGTAGTAGTCCTAATATTTGAAGCAACTGCTTTATAATAAGTAAGTACCTTTTCAACCTTTGTCTCCCTTTTAGAAGCGCCATTGCGCGCTCCAGCGTGTTGGGCCTTCACCCGATTTATTTTTAACCATTAAGATGCCCAGACCTGTAAAGATACCCACCCTCCTACCGGTACATTAAGAATTTTCTTTATAATACCAATGATCCCCTTTACCGACCCTATATTCATCAGAAACCCGGTTATGCTTTTACTGTACAGTTGCGCAATCACATACAACTGTTTTAGTTTTTGTAGTTTCTTAGATGCAACGACAGCTGCAGTTTGAATACGTATGCTGCAGTCACCAACATTTGTATCGCAATATTTTTCTTTTTTCATTTTATTTAGATTACTGTACAACCACCTGAAGAGCCGGCAACGGCGAAACAGGCTGTTGTGATTTAATGAATTTGTAGTGATTCCATTCAAATAAATATGGATTAAGCTCTAGCTAGTGATAGTTATCGAGCACTTTGCCAGAGGAGATTGAGCCTCACTTCGAATTATAGAGAGTAATATACAGAATATATTCGTAGGCTACTTAGTGCGGTACTTCTTGACGCTCAGAATCGCAAAAGAGCATTTTTGATTCATTGGAATCATTGCCTCCCCAAGAGAGAATTTCTGCAATTAATGTAAATATTTTGTGAAATCACAATCTGTCATTATTGGTTCTGTCCACTGTTTATATGTGATCATATTATAAGCGATTAAACAACGTTTTGTCAGTCGTTGGGCCATGACAACATGTACTGTAGCTATTCATTGAAAAGCTGATAAATTATCATGAACGAAACGACTCGATAAATTGCAGTCATTTCTGAGTTTATCGATTTTTTCATGGACAAAAACCCATTACAAAAGCGATACGACTAAACCCTTAGCTTAAGTTGATAAAACGAGCGAAAGAAAATGACAAAACAAAGTAATGCGCATGAAGATATGAAAGGGCGATGTAATATGAGGAGGTCTGAGCGTGACCTTACCAAGGAAAAAAGATTGTAACGAAAAAGAGAGGTTGTAACACATCAAGGACAAGCAGTGAACAGCAGAAACTTAATAGAATTCAATTTATATTTAATGTAATCAAGGCTTTTGTAGTTTTGTTGACAGGTTTATATTACCCAGGCTTTATCTCAGGTATTTAGACTAGTTGATGTAACAGAAAAACTCTTTTAATAAAAGGAAAGATTTCTCAAAATGTTAGGAAGCGAAAATTATTGCAAGCTACTGGCAGAAGTGAAGCAGACTAGTGTATGGTGATAAAAGTGATTTAGGGGCAGGGGAGCATTGTGCCATGCCCCCCCCCCTTCCTTAAATTTGTTGCTGCACCACTGAATGGTGAAAAGATACCACAGATAACCTGAACAGCGCAAGGGATGCCGCTGGCGGATTCAGGGGGGCTGTAGCGGCTCAAGCTCCCCCTCAAAAAAATTTAATTACACATATTATTAAATTGGCACTTCGATACTTTTTAACGCACAAAGCTGCAAAACAAGCATATTTTATTTTCAGCTCCCTTAAGAAATTCCTAGACCCGCCCCGCCCCCGATCCATACGAATAATTAATTATTAAAGTCAAAATCAGACTTCTTAAAAAGTTATTGCATGCATGGCTGAACAAACAAAACAAATTGTTTAAGTATGACCACGTGATGAAATGAAAGAACAATTTTAAATGTAGCCTAATTATCTATTTTCTCATGCTGTTTGTATTTCGGTTTGTGCAATATTTTATGAAAACAATAAAAAACAAAATATAAACTTAGGTTTCTGTCTGATATCACTTTTGGGAAACTTTTGAGAAAAACAGCTAGGTTGAAGCACCGTTGTCTTTCATTGGTTCCGAAGCTCCTGCATAGCTGAAGCTTTGACAACTCACCCTGAGTTTCAAGTTTAGAGCTACGCCAAGGCTTTGAATCAAGATTTAAACACAAACATTGCAGTTCAGTACAAAATATAATGTAAAAAGTGTGAAAATTATTTGACTATCAGTTACCACGTTAAATGGTCGTATTTACCGCTGATTTTTTGTCATTGAAATATGTTAAAATGTTGAGAAAATGACAAACTTAGGCGTATATTGTAACGTATTTGAAGTTTTGATTAAAGGTTGTTCAGGCCTCAGGGATTGCGTTATCCCATGTTTATAAACAAGACTGCAGTTAAATTGGACTAATAAGGGAAAGAAAAGGTTTTTGGCCATTTGTTTTAGTGAAAAACAAAGCAGAGTAAAAATATATGGTCATTTTCTTGAATATAAACTCTGAAACGATCTCTGCAAAATTGTTATCATACAAGTGTAAAAAAGGCTAGATTAAAAACACAAACCTGCCCCGCGGACTTTGAACGTTGGTCAGAGGAGGTAAAGCTGTTATCTTGAACTTCACATTTTTGCTGTTGCTTGAAAATTCAAAAGATTGAATGCAAAAACAAAACAAATATACCTTAATAACCAATTAGGCCTGCTGGACAAGCATTCTTTGACACTTGTTTTGGAATGAAAAAGCTAACAAAATTATTATACGGGATTATTTTTGAACTCAATTAAGTTGGTGAATTTAATTTAAATTGAGTCACAGAAGTTTCTGTATAAATGTCACCAAATTAATCGGGTAAAATTTAGTCTTGTCGAAATTATAGAGCATTTTTATTTGGCTGTGCAAGTACGTTTCGTGTATTTTTCGTCAGGATCATTTTTGTAAATATAACAGTAGCTCTTTAAAATGTCCCATTGCAAAGTGCGGTTGTTGGATGAATCTGACATCGAAATAGGTGTCGATTTACACGGCAATGGTCAAGAACTTCTGGAAAGCGTTTGTAAATACCTCGACATTATTGAAATGGACTATTTCGGTTTGAAATACAAAGGAGCAAATTACGAAGGACTTTGGATCAGAACTGACAAGCCAATCAAAAAGCAATACCCTATTCAGTAAGTTACTTCGGCATTGTTGAAAATAATAACAGCTACGTTCGTATTCTAGTTTCTATTCAAAATTTTAAATAACAATCACAAACTAACCGGTTTTTATTTGATACAAAAAACATAAGAAAACTTCCAAAAAAATTTTAAATTCTAAAGCATGTTTTACCTCATAGGTGGCTAGCCACAAAAGTCATAAGTCGTTTGCTAAACTTATAGCCACGATCGATTTTAATTAGCTAAATTAATAATGCTTACATGATTTTTTAAAATCTTTTTAAAATGATGGATTAGTTATTTTAAGTTAAATCAGATGAAATTTCCAAGGCGCAGATTAAAAAACGCCCGACTCATCATCTCAGTTAATAAAACTATTTAGTCAGCAGTATTTTGTATCATCTGATAGTTGTTAATGCGTTTATACCTGCTTGACCCTTGGTAATATTATGGAATTAATATAAAGCTAAAGTTCAATTAATCGTCGACATAATTTCACTAATTTGAGCAAGAAAAAGTATTGAATATTTTGGAGCTTTGAAGAGAATTTGTTATTATTAAATCTAAATTACATCTAAGTCCTGGAAAGCCTTTAAGGACATGATATCAGTGTTTAATTCATGTTGCATGTTATGGTTTGTTAATTGTCACTGGACGAAAAAATTTGTAATTCATCCGTAAATTTTGTTCACAAATTTCATTAAATGTACGGATGGCTGACTTTACAATAACAAAAAAATAACCATATTTTCTTAATATTGAGTTTTTTGAACACTTCAAAAACATTTTGATTGCTTACAGCAGAGGTTCCCAAAGTTTTCAAACTCACGACGCACTTCCTTCTTGTAATACAGATCGCGACGCATGAGAAAGAAAATTTGACTTTATTAATATGAAGTCATGAATTTAAAACAAGGAAAAGTTTTATAACACATGCACATTTAATCAATGCGATACGTGAGCTTGTTTCCGTGCACATAAACGATTATAACGCGGCTGAATGTCCGATATCGCCAGACGCAGTTCTCTTTCAACGTTAATTTTAGATCGATATTTGGTCTTTATTACTGCAACGGCGGAAAATCCAGCCTCACACAAGTAGGATGTGGCAAAGGGAATTAAAATTCTCAGAGCAGACTTAGCTATACACGGGTATAGAGCATTTGCTTCCATCCAAAATTCAATCATTGGTCGCGTCATGTGACACTTCAAATTATTGTCACAAGACAGGTCAATAAATTCTTCTTTCTGTGCACCGTTAAATATAGACGGAGGATTTTCATTCAGGAATGGATTTCTTACCCATGCATGGCAAGAAAGATCCTCAGTAAAGTAATTTTGAAAGTGGGATTCTAAGTTGTTCAAATGCCCGGTTATTATTTCAGAAACAGTGGGTGGTAGATCGGTTAGGTTCAGGTTAGATAGCATTCGAGTGATACAGGAAAAATATTCAGACCCAGAATGACTTGAAATATCATTTTTCCAAAAAATAATTTTCTTCACAAAGGCATCAATTTTATCCGACATCTCCAAAATATTCCCGCCTCTTCCTTGCATGCTGGTATTGAGGTTGTTGAGCTTCTCAAATATATCACACAAATAGCTGAATTGGAGTAAAAAGCACTCATTTTTGAAATTTTCGGCGCTTGCATGCGATTCAGTTTCCAGAAATTGAAGTATTACTTCAAGTAAAATGTACACCCGAGCCAGCGAATTTCCTAACGTCAACCAACGACTAGTTGCATGAAAGAGAAGGGTGTTGTACGTAGCATTAGAATCATCACATAATTGTCGGAAAAATCTTGCTTTCATCGGACGCGTTTTCACATAATTTATAACTTTCACAACCTCGTCTACCACAGAACTCAAATCTTTGGACAAATTGTTAGCTGCCAACGACTCCCGATGTATCATGCAGTGAGTCCACTTTGCATGAGGTGCATGATCTCGTACCAAGCTTTGAAGCCCGTTATATTTGCCAGACATTGAACGCGCACCATCCGTACATATCCCTACAAGATTTTCCCAAACCAGATCATTCTCTTTAAAAAAAGTGTCCAAAATTTCGAACATATCAATTCCTCGACAACGAGATGTTATTGGCTTGCAGAATAAAAGATCCTCAATGATGCATTTGTTGGTTAAACACACAAATCTCACGTAACAAATTAAATGAGCATCCATACTGCTATCGGTAGCCTCGTCTAACTGAATAGCAAATTCGCAGCCCCTCAACTTGGAAACTAATTGTTCGTTAATATCAACTGCCATGTCTTCGATTCGGCGGCACAATGTATTGTTCGACAAAGGTACCATTTTAATTTTCTGTGCAGCCTTTTCACCTAGCATGCAAGTTACCATGTCAATAGCCGAGGGTAGAATTAATTCTTCCGCAATCGTGTGTGGCTTTTTGCATTTTGCTACTCGATATGCAACTTTATACGACGACAATAGTGCATTTTGTGGAGTCTGGTTACGGGAGAACGTATCAAGAGCAGCTTTCTGCCCTTGTAATTCCGACAATTTACGAACAAAAAATTCCTTTGGTTTATTGACTAAAGTTGCGTGAGATGTAGAGAGGTGCCGCTTTAACTTGTTAGGAAGCATACTTTCATTTGCCAATATTTTACCACATATCACACACTGTGGGGAGTCTTCACCATTTCGAAACTCACATGTAAATCCAAATGAGATGTAATCAGGGTCGTATTTGCGTAACTTCTTCTTTGGGTCTTTTTCAGTTACCTTTCTTTTTACGGGAGCTTGTTTTAAAAACATTGCGTTGATTTCGTTAATGGTAGCACATTACAATCAATCTTACGACGCTCACGGTTACCTACCAACTCACGACTGCGACTTGATTTGTGAATTGCTTATTTAGTCTTATTGCCTTATTGTTATGTAACAATGGCAAACTAGTCAGGCAAGTAAAAACAATGTAGCATCGTTGCAGATTTGATAATCATATGTCAAGTTGTAGGCCCACACGCCGGCAGAGCAGATAGGAACTGAATTTTTTTAGGAAATAGATAGATATTTTGCGACGCACCTGAAATTATCACGCGACGCACCAGTGCGTCGCGACGCACAGTTTGGGAACCTCTGGCTTACAGTTGTTTCAAATTCAGCATATACCCAAGCGCTTCGACAGATGAATTGAGGGAAAATCATCGTTTGACGACGACTTGTATTGACGTAGGCTGTCGGAAATAGCGTCGTCGTTTCAAATTTAATTTGCCCAAGAAATTCACGATCCACTGAACAATAATCTTTCTCGTTTTTATGATTGGAACCGATCGTGTTTTTTTTCATTCTAGCTTGCCGGCCGTTTAGCCCAGTTGTTAAGACATTGCTATCAGTGTGGGAGGTCTGGGGTTTGATTACCGGGCCGGTCAAATCGGATTCAGTGCCACCAAAGGCCCACCACTGTTGCGACGTTTCTTCAGAGCTGTGCTTGCCCAGGCGCTAGCTGCGTAGAGCGGCCCCGCCACCCGTCACATGCTTCAGCGTAATACCACGAGTATAATCAAGATTTGGTTTGATTTTTTGATTTGAGCATGATATTATGCAAAACTTGAATTGAATGTAGTATTTTCAGGAAATGGAATAGATCTTCTACCTTCAGTTAAGATTAGCGGTAGGCCTGTACTCATAACGGTAAAATTTAAATACTTCTGATACAAAACACATAAAAAAACACAACAAAAACAAAACCATGCTTATATATTACATCCACGCTGCAAAAAATACGAGATGTGCCTTAATAAAAATTGTGATTTCAGAGGCAAGTTGAGCAGCTTTACCAAAGTTGCAAATTTCGTTTTGTTAATATTGAGCTCCTGGGTCTATTATATGAATTGACCGTACTACTCTGATGCAGATTCCAACCATACACATACTGGAAGGCTCCTTTCTAATTGAAAACCGCATTAGATTTTGGCATTGTACTTGGAGTTAGGCCTGACCAAGTCCCAACTTTTAACTTTATGGATTAAATCGTAAACATGGACATCAGAGGAGGGGGCAAGGGGTCTTTTTAACCTCCGAATGAAAATTGACTTGCTTTATCACCACACCTTTGTCCATGAACACTTTGATATACGTAGACATAGACTTCTAACTCAGCAATAAGTCTCCGAGGCTTCAGATGAACGATTCAAACATTTTAACGCTTTCTTGCTAGGCTTACTTTTTCATTCGGGTGGTTAGATAATCGGTGATTCACAATACTATTTTTGCTTTCAGCCCCGCCGCTTGGGAATTCACTTTTGCCGTAAGGTATTATCCGACAGACCCTGTGTACTTGAAAGAGGAAATTACGAAGTAAGATTTTGCTGTAGTGCGATATTTTTCCACGTTTTGTTCTTTTTTGTGTTATATTTGCTCCAAAAAGATTAGGTTATAATTTTTCTTCTTTAATCGCATAATTACGATATCATATTATTAGATACATAATTATTAAAATCACCATCGTAACAGTTGAATAAGCTTTGGTAGAGAGGAGATCTTCAATATCCAAATGGTAGCAACTACAGCTAATAATACTTCATTTGTGAAACGTTAGATTAATTATGTCATAACCCCTGCTGTTTTTGTACTGCTATTATGTTAGTTTGACCTGTTTTCACTTTTCCATTTCTAATCATGCTCTGATGAAGGACGATCGATTTGTCCAAAAACGTTCAGTTTATTTTAATTTCCGTAAGTCAGGGATAGGACCGGTCAAGATTTTCTCGACCCCACCGGTAAAATTCAAAATCTACGCCGGTTGACCGGTCACGGTCGATCTTTTCTTTTTTACTGAAGGTTTATGTTCAATATTGAATAAACCTAATGACAAACTGTAGTTTACACTAACTTTGTCTCTAGATGTATTGAACATGTAAAATTTCAACAAATAAAAACAGTGTTTGAATGAAAGTAAACTTCACTTGTTGATTTGTTTCACTTGGATAAATACGAAGCTAGCATTATGTGACTTTATTTGATTTGACTTTGACATATACTTGACATGTTACTTGCTATATTTAAATTCCACTTGAATGGTTAGCATAAATCGATAGGTGGTAAAACCTGTAATCCTGTATGTCATGAAGAGACCCTTTATTTCTTTTTTTAAACCACTTTAAAATCATTCTTTTTTAAACCACTTTAACAAACGCCATAACCAGCCCGGGCTGTTACGTCACAACCCGACCCGCCCGCGAACATGGAAAAAAGCTATAGCTCATCGGCTACGATGGAGCGGTACGATAATGTAATGACATCACAGTAGTATCACAATCCTGCTAAAAAGGAGAACGTCAACTATGCTGATCAGTATCCAAGTCTCAATGTTAAAAACTGACAACAAACCTTTGTTTTCAGAAGGTGTGATTTGTTAATGCCGTTTTTCATAAAACTGTTCTATTCAAAAAATACATATCGGTATGTATATTTCGGTTAGTGTTTAGGTGTATTTTAGTTGCAAGAAAGGAGAATTTGACCGGTTCTTTGACCAGCTTGACCGGCCGGTCGAAGAATCTCGACCCGACCGTTGACCCGACCGGCACTGGTCAGGTCGATCGGCCGGTCGGGTGGAGATTCTTCGACCGACCGGTTTCCATCTCTGCCGTAGGTTGTTTTGTAAATAATGTAAATAAATAGTGTTAAATATTCTGCGATTATTAGCTGTTGCCACCATTTGAATATAGTTGAATAAGCATCAGCGAATATAGAGCAGTGAACACTACAAAAAAATCACAAAACTTAATTTGAATAGACTGGCTCGAAAGCGCGCATTAAGCAAAAAGTAGGTTTCACTTTTTATGTGTAGTTGTGTACAGCTATATTTACGGTACCCTCTTACTCCGTGTGCTGGACTCTGGAGTAGCTGAACTGAGAAGAAAACATAAAAAAATACAGGATCGATCAGATTGTAGCTAGCTTGTCCGTTCTTTGAATTTCTTTCAACTTTATTATTGAGATCAGAGATTTCCTCGTGCATCTGCACAACTTGTCACGGTTAGTGACAATCTTTATGCATGCGCTTCCAAGTAAAATACAACCAGTAGCTGTAGCCCAACCTGTTTCACAAATTCCTTAATCAAGTTCATGCAATTGCAAAACTTTATATTTACACGACGTGGTTAAAAATACAGCTCTTCATTTTGAAGCAAGCTTGAAATGTTCAGTATTATCACTGCATAAAAAATCATTCTACTGTTCGTGCCGGTGCTTGTGGTTTCACGCAAGCCCTACATTTTTAGCATAAGCATCTGCCAGTTATTGTTTTGTAAGGGTTGAGCAATTTCAGGTTAAAAATGCAACCTTATAGTGTAAACATTTTTTTATTTTTAGTTATTATGTTATTAGAATGTTGGCTAATTCCTTTGATTTTACAAATATATTTGGAATATTTGTATCAAAAGCTTCCGTCTTTCTATGACTTCACTCTGATACCTAAGGTTTCAATTTCATGAGAACAAAGGACCTTTAAATTTTCTTTCTTTGTTCCCCAACAATGCAACAGCGTCCAACAACACGCGAGTAATGAAGTCAGTTTTCAAGACTTTTCTGGAATGCTGAGATCATATTGCTCACGTGAAGCGAAACCACTGATGCGAAAAGTCTTACATCATCAGCGATTGAATAAGGGGGTCCAACCTAGCAGTACCAGCAAATGCAATGGCGAAAACAAACGAGAAGCGATGTTTCATGTAGGCAAGGTGGAAATGTAGACACACGGTTTGGTACACGTGAAAAAAGGCATTATTTGAAAATTTGGTGAAACACTGAAAACTAATCCAACAGTAAAATCAATTTATTCTTTTAACATTGATCTTTTATCTTGAATAATGATTTACAGTACCGGTAGTTCAGTTTTTACGTTTTGTCACTAAAATTGGCAGATGCCATGGATATTGACAGATTCCATCCCGTTGACTTGGCGCAAGTCCAAATATGCTTTGGAGTTGCCGTTAGTTTTCAATGTTCAATGAAATTTAAATGCTTTTATTTTCTGATTGTTAACAGCAAGCCAATCAGAAATAATGACAAACATCAAATTTAACGACATTAAAGGAGCTTTGGGGAATTGAATCTAGAATCTCAATTTACATTTGTACGGTAAAACAAATTGTTCATCCAGTAGTCTAACTTAAAGCACAGCTCAGCATTTAAGGACTTGCGTTGATGTTGTTTTTACAAAGCGTCTCAAATACGGTACTATTAATAGTGAATACGTTTACTTTTTTAGATATCAACTATGCCTTCAAATCCGAGAAGACTTAATGAGAGGGAAGCTTCAATGTCCGCTGGAGACGTTAGTCACCCTCAGCTCCTACTGGCTCCAATCGGAGTTTGGTGATGATGAGCAGCAATCCAGTGAAGTCAAGAAATACTTGATGTCGTTGAAATACATTCCTGGAGCTGAAAGACCCACTCCGGAGTTTGAGGAAAAAGTTGAAAAATTGTACAAATCCCGACGAGGAATGCCTCCAAGTGATGCAGACACGCAGTTTCTTCGCCTTGCAGCTGCTCTTCCGATGTACGGACTTCACCGCTATGAAACGGAAAACAAGGATGGTGTCAAGATAACCGTAGCAATTGGTTCCGCTGGTGTTTTTCTGATGAAAGGCAAGGAAAAGCCAGTAAAACATAAATGGGTCAGCATCAAAAATATCAATTATAAAAAAGAAACTTTTTACATAAAACTCCTTTCTCAAAAGAAACACGGACATTCGGAAAAACTGATTTTCCACTTGAAGTCGCCGTTGTTTGCTAAAGCAATGTGGAGGGAAGCTGTGGACCAACATGTTTTTTTCCGAGTCACGAGGTCAGTCACATCATCGACTGGTAAAATTTCCTCCCCGCAAACAAAGAAGAACAAAGGAATATCCAAGAGGTGATTCAAGTGTTCTCCTTATCATTCTACTTGAAGTTTGGTAGCCCTTTCCAGAGAGATCATATTTGCAATCGGTACACCGCGGTTGCACGAACGATAAGAACAAGAGTTAGGGTACTTAAAATGCAATAACTGCATGACACATAATACCGTATCAGTGGTGGGATTCAATGTTTTTGTCAGCCGGTTCCATTACAAAAGTTATGTTTTCATCCGGTTAAGTTGCAACAAATGGTGCAAGTAGCCTATAAACAGCAATGCTGACCGGTTCGCTGATCTAATAAAATTCTATGAGACGGTTCTATCGAACTGGTGCGAACCGCTGAATCCCAACACTGAGTATATCGGTATTCAAAATTTTTACGATTTTTCAAATTAGTCTGTATTGTTGTGTTGGTATGAAAACCAGAGATGGCCTTATTCAAGAAAAACTGCGCAAAGCGATCAGGGATGTGGAAGCGGTATATTTGCAAACAGCTTCCGCTTCCACACCTATCGCTTCCGCTTCCAGCGCTTCTTCTTCCAAACAGATTAACCGAAATTTTGTTAATAAAGCACGACCAGTGCGTTGCTAGCCGATAGCGTAAACCGTAACTTTTTTTCTAACACGCTGAAAGCTCTTGGTCAAACTTGAGCAAACGTTTTTTAAAGATAATTTGCAAAAGGACAACAAAAATGTAAAAGAATGCTTGAGAATGATTGAGTCACAATATTGAGTCACAATTCTGGGAGTCTTTTACTGCAACTTTGCTACGAAACTTACTCCCTTCATTAGAAAAATGTTGATACACTGCACTCAGTGGCGTAGCGAGAAATTTTGAAAGAGAGGGGAGTATAATTTCCATATTTTTTTCAAGCGTATTTTTTTTCGGTGGAACTAATTTGAAGCTGTATGAGAAACAAGAAAAACTCTAGGGGGGGGCCGGAGGCATGCTACCCCGGAAATTTTTTGAAAATTTACATGCTGTAATGGCTTAGTGCTTTTTGAATAATTTTCAGCCAAATTTTGTTCAAATTTTTTTACCCTAATTCTGAGTGCTTTGCCAAATATGATGGATGCATTTTGTTCGCACATTTTCGATTATGCGTGCTTATGGCGTAAGGCTTATATTGCTATCGAAGAGGCTCGAAATTATGGAAAATCGTGTACATCAAAAGCATTTTCGAAAATGGCTGGTGGCAGGATGCATACTCCTAGTCCTACCCACCTGGATTCGCCTGTGGCCATAATCTACAAAAACCATCAAATAAGTCTGGCATATTTGTGTCACTTGGCACCATTATATTTGTTCTTTTTTGCTAAAAGGCAGAGTCATGCCTTCCCTAAATACGCTCCTGGCAGCACTCGATCAATTTCGTGACATGATTATAATTGAAAAAGAGTCAACTATTGCTTTTAGCGCTATTGATAAATTACTTGCTTTATTTTAAAATTTAGAGAAAGCTGAAAAAAAAGCGATTCTACGTTAGTACTATCTGAAAATCAAGCGAAGAGTAATGGCCTATGATGAGATGAGATCTGGCATCCATGCGAATCTAACATTGTAAAATAATATCTAATAAATTGAATAAAATATTATCTAATAAGTTATTTACAGTATGCTTTTTTGAATGATGTGGAAGCGGAAGCGGCATACTTTTCGCGCTTCCGCTTCTATTAAAATATGATCGCTTCCAGCTTCCGCTTTCACATCCCTGAAAGCAATCAGTGGTGTATCCGGGGGGGGGGGGGGGGGGAGGGGGCACCAATTTTTTACATACTGATACCGGTATGCTTAAATAAACTTTGTTGCATTAACATAAGAAATCGGTAGGCCATGAGGTCTTAAAGTTTACAAACTCATCTTATCATCCCGGCTTCCAGGGTCAATCACATTTTATTTGCCTTTCCTTCCGGTAAATCTGCGCCAGAAAAAGCTAATAGACCTATTGCACATCGTGCTACTCACTAACAATTTTGAACCTCTTCAATGTAATTGTAACTTAAGCACCCGTAAAAGGCAAAAAGTGTCCTCACAATATGTGTAGCAGTCACATTTAAAACAAAAAAATGTAAATTAAATTACTTCAAAAGTTGTTTAA
Source organism: Trididemnum miniatum (assembly GCA_964006365.1). Lineage (NCBI taxonomy): Eukaryota > Metazoa > Chordata > Ascidiacea > Aplousobranchia > Didemnidae > Trididemnum > Trididemnum miniatum. The sequence continues at coordinate 9,646,021 of OZ023249.1, forward strand.
AGGCACTAAAATTAAGAATGCGGTCCATAATTTTGCAAAAATTGTCCGGAAGCATGCCCCGAGCTCCCTAAGATAATCGTGCTTCGGCACTCTGAAAGTAAAATGTGCTTTCGCATTCTGGTGCGGTTATTCTTAGGAAAAAACATGTGCAGGCCTATGTTCCTGAAAGTAGTTTGAACCTTGCGTAAAAATAATCTCCATCAGCTTGGTATTTCAAAGATCGGATAAAATTTCGTACGACAATAAAGCGGATAAAGTCGCATTTTGGTAAAGATCAGCGTGTACTCTTACCAAAATTCGTATCTGTTTTATGGTTTGATTTTTTGATTCCCTTGAATTTTTGCTGGCTACGCCTCAAAAAGCAAAATAGAGGTATTACCCATAGAATAAGACAGTTTCAGGAGGAAAAATAAAGCTACAGTGAAGCAAATCTTGAACATAGAATCAGTTGTCATCGTGAGAAAAATTATGCTGGCATACATTGATGATGCTTATAGCTGAATGTCAGCAAAACGTGGTTAATAAGAACGAGGCAAACTTAATTGTGATGTACAACCAAGTTCACTGATAACTGTACCGATAATACGAAATATGCTAAGGAATTGCCACCACTTACAAACGATCAAAAATAAGTTTGGTTTATGAAACATGGCAATGTAATTGTGAGGCTACATCGATTTTTTTTCAATTTTCCATGAATTAAAATTCATCCGCTACAATCTGTGATGACTGGAAAAACTACATAATATTAAAAAACCCTGCAAAGATGGGGCGTAGTCGACCAGTCTGAGCATTGCTGCCTATATGACTGATTGGTCGTGAAATAACAATTTCGCCTGGCTTTGTGCAATTCACCTCTGTAACTATTACAGATGATACCTTCTCATGAGCAGTCAGCCAGTTCGTTTTCAAGTTCTCCTTTTGTACCGTACTGTGGCATTTTTGTTCAATCCTTTAAGCCAGTAACAATTTTTTTTTTTTTGTTACAGGAAACGAAAGCTGAGCTTCAAATTAAGTTTCCGTAAAAAGCGTCCCAAAAATGAAGCTGAAGTCAGAGAAGAAAGTTCAAAAATAAAACGGCCAAATCCAACCGTGGTAAGACAAATCGCAAGATAATCCAAAATTTTTATACTTCTTATTCTTCTAAATCCATAGTCCGCAATATAGCGTAGCTGCACTCAGCATTGACTACAGTCGACATCTAAGTGACCCTATCTCAATTTTGGTCTATGGTCAATTTTTACTACGACTTTGACAATAGAGATTAGTTACCCAATTTCTTGGAATATTTCAAGTATTGCGCTTAGGCTACCTCTAAATCGGAAGTATTACAAGTCTTCTACAAATTAATATAGTTGCAAAAGTAGAGTTACAAAAAATTGCATGATTTTTTTTTCTTAATTATTGGGAAGTTTACCGTTACTAATGCAGGCTTAGTACGATATTACCCAATAAAATTTTTGGATTTTTATGATAGTAAATTCGATATTGCACTACTTTAGTTTTTATTGATCTATTTCTGCAGATACGACATTCAAGTTTGAAACGATCCAGCAGTGTTAAATCAGAGCCGTCCACGAATTCTTTCGATAGTAGCACAGCTTCGGAAAGCAAATCGCCTCGAACACCTCCGCTAAAGTCAATTCTGAAACATCAACATCTTTCCAAAGAAGATGAAGACTCCGATGAAGTTGATGGAAGGCCTTTTACAAACGATGATTTCGTTATTGAAGAAACTTCTGATGGAGAGGATGTTCATCCAAACAGTACTCTTCTTTTGACTGAAACGATTCCGGAAGAGGATGAAGAAGAAGCTGAAAGACGGAGCACTGCCAGCAAAGAATTAAAAAAATCTCCAATTGCTACTCCAACCAGGGAATCTTTACCATCAAATGATAATCTTGATACTCCAATGGTTGTGGTTTCTTCAGCAGAAGAAGTGCCAGAAAAAAAAATTGTCCGACCCAAAGTAACGGTTGAGATGATTGATGAACCGCGAAAACTGTCAGTTGATCTTCGGCCTAATTCTTCAGGGTCTGAATTTCTTCCACCTCCGTTGGTCTCACAATCGACGAGAGAGGCAATCATCCCTTACTATCAAGAAGAGAAAAGAGCTGTGGATGAGCCGGCTGTGTCTGCCATGGCTGAGGAAGTGCTGGAAGCAAATTATGTCCAAGAGCACAACAAAAAAGAAATGAAGCGTGAAGACACCGAACAAGAAGACAACACACCGTCAGAAAAATCAAAGACATCTTTTCCTGATCTTGAACTTCCTGTAAACAATGGTGGAAAGACTGACGATGAGGAGGATGACAGGCGCACGATTGGTGCAGCCAGTGCGGTAGCTGTTCTTGGTGATGATGAAGATGCGAACATGAAAGACCTTGTGGATGATGTGACAAATTTTTTCACCGATTACGATAAAGTACGGTTTAGGGCTATGGAACAAAACCAAGACGAAACGGAAAGTCGTATTACGGAAAGTTCTGATTCTAGCATTTCAAATCTTACCGACAATACGGATGAATTATGCAGTCCCAATATTCTAGAAATTATTTGGTCAAAATGTTCAGGCAAAAAAGAATACGGATATCGCGAAATATTCGGAGTAAAATTACGAAAAGTGAGAGGTCGTAGTCGGCAATGTAAATCAACGGTGTTTGATGTGGAAAATTATCACACAGTGGGAACTCAAGTTCCAACTCCGCCTCCTGCAGATGATTCTGCCGTCAAATCTCAATCTTCAAACTTTACCTATTCTTCCGGAAACAAATTCATTCCTAGTTGGCCGTTTGATCCTGATTCTCTTGCAAGTAATACAGAACTAGATGAATTGGACAAAGAAGCAATCAAAGCAGCACTTCGTGCCCAGCAAGAGTTAAAAGAGGATCTTGATGGGTTAGACGACATTTCAACTTCGGACAAACAACTTTTAACCAATGTGGAAGAGAAAAAGGAGAAGCTAAAAGACCTCAGCTGTGACACAGTGCTAGAAATCCCATTGCAAAGAGCCGATTCTATCCCGGGGATACCTTTGTTTTGCCGAAGTGTGTTAAAAAGTTTCGCCGATTCAAATACTTCTTCGCGGAGAGATTCGAACGCATCAAGTATTCCATCAACCACTCAAAAAGAAACACTTGTATATCCTCCTGACATACAAACCTACCAAAGTACGGTCCTACAAGACATTGAGATGCTAAAGTACCAACCTAAAATTGATTCTTTGAAGGAAATGAAAGAATCTGCTGATGTTGTATCAAACGATACGGAAAAATCTCAGTTGTTTGTTGCTAAAGATAAAACAAAATTGGAAGTATCTAACCAAACTGAAGCTCATGTTTTTTCTGACCTACATAAGCAACGTTTGGAAGCATCAGGGGATTCAGGCCGAAGTACTCCTTCCTCCGACACCAGCTTCCCTCGTTTTATTCACAGTGTTTATCCTTTGCGTAAAATGTCCACTAACTGGGGAAGCGAAACGGCGTCATCCCAAGATAATTTGTCGGATAAAGCTGATCTGCCCACCATGACAGAAGAGAACTCGGATCAGGAGAGTTCAACAACTGTTTCGAATTGCTCCATAAAGTCAGTGAGAGGAAGTACTAGCAGCGAAGAGTCCTTTGAAGATCCTCCAGAATCCAACGTTTTTCCGGCGAGTCCACTGACTGAGATCACTGTAATTGAACTTATCAATGAAACCATCCTGGAAAATGGTGACAAGGAAATCACAATTCGAGAAGAAGTTACGGAAACAACTCAACAAATGGCAATTGCTGATGCAAAATACAACGGAACAATAGAGGACTACTCCGAGGAAGCGATGGTGGATTCAGATGAACCCAGCACAACGGATACCACATCAAGCAGCACACTTCCATACGAAAAACTGGACAGTAACACTGTTTCCCAAGATGCAGCAGATAGTTTGATGGACAATCAAAACTCCGAGTCATTTCCAGAAAACCCATCCGTTTCGGATAACTTGTCATCTTCAGCAGAATCATGCACATCTAGCGATAGAACAAATGATAATTGGGCTGATCTTTCTCTAGATTTATCGGAAATTATTCCTACAGCAGGAGGTGGAGATAGTCCCGTCAACGACTCATCGGAAAATCGGTCATCACTTCCAACCCAGAAAGCCGAGCCAGAACAAGTGGGTATTGGTTTGTTTTATTCTTTGGGTCAGATTGAATAAATCTGCAGTAATAACAGACTTATTTAAGTCTTGGTTTACTGCGAACGAAATTGATAGACCAGTCTATCCAAAATCTATTGTCACTAAACAAACAGATTCGGCAAATTCACAAAGCGTTTCTAAACCCTTAAGATATATCATAATAGATCAAATAAAACAACCACTTATTTGTGACATGTTTTTGTATTAAAAAAATTTTAATCAGATTTTAATAAACTGATTACTTCTCAGCCTAATTGCTTCGTTCTTGATTTAAGCTGTTCAACCAGGTGCAAGATCAAGACGAAGAAATGTCTTCAGAATCAACTGGTAAACGAGAGGAAAATGAATTGCCTGAAGATGAACAAGAACAAGATGAAATGGAAGAAGGAGAAATGTAAGTCATCATGAAATCTTAGATCAAAGGAGGATTTCTTCTAGTCCACGTAGAGACTGGTTCTTTCTTTGAATTAGCCAAAGGTCAAGGCCATCAAAAATAGACTGCTATAGGCTTTTGCAGTTGGTTTGCTCTGTTTTGAATGTGGGCTGTCGCTACGCGTGGACAGCTCCGTTTCAATAGAAGTATAAGGGAGCTGCTCTCCAGCACAAAACCAAGCCTGGCCTGTTCGGCCATTGAACTTGAGGTCACAAACGTAGTGTGCCATGAACTCTTCTCTGTAACGACCTACTGGATCTCCGTGAGGTTTCATAGCCTCCATTGTACAGGTTTCTAGTAGGATTAGGAAGACCGACCGAGTCAATCTTTGTAGTATTATTACAAAGCATAATATTATGTATTGGCAGTAATGGACATGATAAGTTTTTTAAACTAAAGCCATAACGATAACATCCGTTAATTTCATAAAACCCTTTGACGAAACCGATAATCAAAAAATCTCAATTTCTTAAAAGCGATATTGATAATTAATCGATAAATTAACGCCGATTAATTATATTGTTGCGACAAATTTTAAATTTGTTTAGGCGAAGCTTGTTTTTGAAATGATTTTTTCGCCTCTTGTTAAGCAAAATGAGCAGCCCATTGACTCTGCGGGGGCATTAAGTGAAATAAAAGACCACCTGAAAATTGGTGTTTTGCATTGTCTTGCCGTGGCTATATGCAGTGCACCCCTTCGTTTGTAGATACTTGTAGCCTATTCCTTGACCATAAACTTGTTACCTTTGCTTTGGTCAACGCTATGACCACAGTGCGTTTATTTGTGGTCAATTCAATAGAAGTTATATGCAAAATTTTTCTTATATTGGTCGAAACATCACGCCACCCAACACAGTTTTTTCGATCATGTTTTATCTAAACAGTTGCCCTTTCTTGAAACGGCGCAATCGTTATTGAAACAAGCCCAAATCTATACTGCAGTAACTGCACGTTTCATAAATTTAATAGTAGAATGTGTAATCACCAGCGCCAACCCACTAACTTTGAATATGATGTGCGTAAGGATCGTTTTTTGCGAATATTTATCGGCGAAAGCAAAAAATCTAGAAAAGCGATAACGATAATTGGTAAAAATTATCGCCGGTAACTCACGCGATAATGTCCACCACTGCGCATAGAACTTACAGCACAAAACTTCAACTTCAAGGACAGCTCGATGGCAGCAACTAGAATCAATTGCGTGAAGCTGATACCATACACTGGCGCTTACCTATATTGTACACTAGGGCAATTGTTGTTTTGCAGAGTTGGATGTAGCGGATGTCCGAATCCCGTTATTGTGATATCATCAGAACGATCCGAAAGTGACGAGGTAAAGCATTAATGAAAAAAAGTTTAAAAATTGAGGAAATTTAGTGGTTTTTATTTGTGATCATCATGCTAAAAGTGATGTGAGTAAAGAAAAATTTTAACTATTGCTTATACCACTGAAGATTTTTTTGTTCTTTTAAATGTTTCTACTTGGGTATACACTGTTTATGGTTTACATGAGTTGACTAGTCAAAAAGTAATCACAACGACATGCCGCGGGCTATTGACTGCGCTAAAGAACAAAATAATTACCGGTAGGCTCATGCTTAGTCAGTGATGTAGTTAAGACCATCACCTACAAGACCAAGATCTTGTAAATTTTTTAAGACCAAAACCGTCTTTGTCAAGATCAAGACCACGACCTTTGATTTTGTTCAAGACCAAGACCATAAAAATGGGATGAGAATTAACAGTTTATCACTTATTGCTATTTTTCTATAACAAAAAAAACAAAAACGGGCAAAATATATACAGAATATTAAAAGAAATAAAAACAACACAATCACATACACGCTGTTGGATACTTTTTCTAGCTGTGCGGGATCACATAAATTTTTACAAGATGCTTTTTAGTTCTTTCGGTCTTAAGACCAAACTAAATGGTCAAGACCAAGACCGCAAATGGTCTAGACCAAGACCGTCTTGGCCAATACCTTAAAAAATGATCTTAAGACCAAGACCGGTCTTAAGACCTTCATCACTGTGCTTAGTATATCGATTCCGGTCCTCAAAAGGCAAGTGATTTTACAATAATTGAACTTACCGCTTTGTTCTTCCCACTCCCTTTTAATGCTGAGCAAACCAAAAATGCGAATTCAAATTTTTGAGCTTTAATTTGAACAAATCGGAATCAAATCCCGATTTCATAGCACCAGAGGCAAACGCTTTATCTGCTCGGCCATTTCAACAATTCTTGCGGGGAGGCGAGAAGAAAATGCTGTTGAAGTAAGCTTTTATGTAGCCTATGCTCTACTCTATGTAACTATTCTTGACATCTGTCTAGTTTTGACGCAACTTCTTATCGTGTACTGTAGATCAACGACACTGATGACGAGAGCACAACCACTTCATCAAACTCACAAGACACTTGCGAATATGATTTTAATCCTACTCTAGATGGCGAAAGAGAGCAACCAGATGAAACCCCACAACCAAATGATGGAGGAAAAGACGTGGAGCTTGAATAAATACAATTACTGTCAACATCTGCCTTATAACTGGTTTTTGATTCAGTACTTGCCTTAAATGCCATTTACGTTTTGAGGGTGTTTTGCTTTGGCCGGTTTCTACATAGAAGTTAAGCACGAACACCCTCAATTTTTTTATTTTTTACAGAATTATCATGTGTGTATTTTGTAAACTTTTGGTAATTGATATCGCAAAAAAGGTGGAACTGCTCAATTTTTAAAATTATATCCTGCAGACCGGTTTCTAACTTAATCGTACTAAACCCGAATATAGTCTGAGTCGAAATTACAAGCAGCTGCCATTTACTTTTTAACGAAAATATTTTAGGTACCAGTAGATGAAATGCTGTTTTGATCAATTGATTTTGTTAAAATGAGTACCGGCAGTGTTTTGGAAGGAGGAGGAAGGGGGCAAAAACAGTAGGCCTATTTCCAGCTGGTCGGTCTTTCTACAAAAAAAGGTTTTCAATGGTCGATCTCTATAGGAATATCTTCGGTGGAAAAAAATTACCCCCTGTTGCCTCCTTTGGATCAAAATAGACATAAATCTTTACGTTAACCCTGCTATTTGAAGTATTTGGAGGGGGTTAATGCTTCCCTGGCTATGCTTCTGAGTAGACTGGTAGAGCTTACCCGACAAAAAATCATTTTTTCAGTCTTTGCATTGTGTGTGACTGACTTTACGTACATGCTCTAAGATGATGTGGCCCTGGTATACGCTGCCTACACTCTGCTCATTTTAAATTTGCCTTTTTTTATTCAAGTCCCACTTTTTATACGATGAACCAAAATTTTGTCACTTCGCACAGTTATTTTCTACGGATATGTGATATTTTGCTACCTGCTTCAGTTATTTCTTGTCCTTATAAGGCTACTTATGCCGATGAATAACAGTCGGCCTAGCTCTATAACTTTAGGGTGTTGTTGTTGTTACATTTTTAGTAAACACTAAACATGCTGTGAACGTAACGCGTGTTAACCGCAACATTTTACAATAGGCTTATGTTTTCATGTAGGCCTATATTTTTATCATTTTTTTTTTGGTGGAAAGCAGCGGAAGCGCGACGAGCTCGCATAATGTAGAACTTATCTTCGTCTCCTGCCTCAAAATTTGCTGTAACACAAGTTAGTAAAATTGCGTTCAATGCCTTTGTCAGCTCTACTAGTAAACTTGTCGGCTTGTTGCCCAAAACCACCTTTACTGCTGAAGGTCAAGCAGAGAAACTGTTATGTAAGCACAAAACACTGCTTCTGGTTGACCCTTTCGGCAGGGCATGCTATGGAATGGAATGGAAAATGGAGTGGAATGGAAGGAGAATTTTGATATGGAATATGGAAGATGCTCAGAATGGAATGGAATGGAAGATTAGAAAAATGGAATGGAAGATCTTCTTCCATACTAACTCGTAACTACACATAAAACTTACAACTAATTACGAAGTACTACCACAGATACTGCATTCCAGTGCAAGTATGTAGTGGTGTGGTAATGTCACAGTGTATCCACATACATTGCTAACGCTAACAATGGAACCACTCGCTGTGCTCAATATCCGGAACGAAAATCATAATTACGTCATAATTAACAAAGCTTTGTAAAAATTTTAATCTATGATATAATTGATGATGTTTGTCATATGAACGTACAGTAACCTCCCGGTTAAGTATGCACTCGTTTAAGTACGTATCCCAGGTAAGTACGCAAAAATTCTTCAAAAAACTTGGATTCAACTTTTTTTTTTTTACTTTAAACGAAAATATACGTACACGCAGTGACAAACTGTAGCGTGACGAAATAATGAGTACTGTAGTATTTATTCATTGCTTCATCATGTCGAGCAAAGTTAGCTGGCGCATGCTTTTCATTCTCTTTTGCTTGACTAGCGGTGTCACCCGCCTCAGTTTTTGTTGAAAGCACTCAAATGTGGTTTTTAGCTTATCATAATCATCTCCTGCTTGCAGAGTTGGGCAGTACCGCGGTACAAAAGTACCGCGGTACTGCAACGCGGTACTTTTTTAGTACCGTTATCGGTACCGTCGATACTTTTTAAAAAGTGTATCGCTTTTGGTACCGTCGTTACTTTTTAGACCGTTTTACTCGATATTTCGGTAACTTTTTTTGAATAAACTTAAGAGAGCAAAAGCGAAAATTTTTTCTGTATTTTCCGCGAAAAGTATCTTCAAAAAGTATCGCAAAACCACGTTGTTGTAGATCAGGGGTGTCCAATTTTTTTGGCCAAAGGGCCACATGCAATTTACGAATGATTGCGCGGGCCACCGGAGTGTTTACTGCTAAGACGCTACTAAAACTCTTATCTTAGAAATGCGTATTTTTACAATTATAAGAACAATAAACGTACCAACAGTAAATTCAACAAAGTTTTTGCTACGCGTCGAGATTTCGATGTCTAGTTTGGCACTGTTTTTTTTTTTTTTTTTTTTCTAACAAGCTTGGCAATATTCGGCAAGATCGAACGATTTTCTTCTCGACTCAGTCGGTTTCCGACCAAAAAATTCGAGATTTTCGCGTCTCAGACAGAGACGCACCCAGGATTCGGCAAAGGAGGGGGGCACAACCGAGGGTGTGGGGGCGAAGCAGGCAAAGGGGGTAGGTTTTCACATAAAAAAAACACTCATTTTAGCTCACTTTTTTAACGAAAAAGGGCATGCAGTGAGTGCAGTTACTCGTGACAATACAAAAATATTTTCGCAGCTTACGGTATGTCTAAAAGCAGAAGCATGACCAAAATAAGTGAAAAGAGGCTGCAACCATTATCAGTTTGAGAAATTATAGACTGAAAGTTAGGTTTTAGCACGTATAGAGCCAAAGGGGGGGCATGGCACCGTGCTCCCCCTGCATGTGCCTATGGTATAAATTCGGATCGCGACCAAATCAAAATCAAATCTTCGTTATGCTCGCTGTATTACGCCGAAACGTGTAACAAATTCCCCGGACGCATCTCCGCGGCTCAGCGCCTGGGCTACACAGCTCCGAAGAAACGTCGTAGCGGTGGCGAGCCGTTGGCAACACTGTGCCGATTTGACCGAGCCAGGATTTGAACCCTAGATCTCCCGCATCGATAGCGAGTGCGCTAAGCAGTTGAGCTAACGGCCGGTCTAACCTAGTTTATCACTGACTACTTTTAAAGCACGAACACGATTGTGTGGAAAGGATGTGAACGTAACAATATCGAAAAAGTGATGCGAAACAATTTCCATTGTGATGCAATAAAATCAACTTACAAGAAAGCAAACATTAAGTGACAATTTCTCGGAATGTGAACTCACCATAAATTACGCAGCAATTAAGTTGATAATATTGGTAATTTCGAAAAAGTCCCGCGGGCCACTCAAAACCTTTCAGCGGGCCACATGTGGCCCGCGGGCCACGGGTTGGACACCCCTGTTGTAGATCAATGATCTGCAACCATTGGGCTGCGGCCCCCTGCCAGATATCTGGTAAGATAGATTTGCCGGGTATCCGGCCATCCGGCACATCCCGAGTTGCAAACAACGAAATTTAAAAAGAAATTATAAAAAAATTCCCCAACGCCAGAGCTGGGCAAACTGCGGGCCGCATGCAGGTCTTTTTTTGCTCTTCACCGATATTCAGTGGAAAATTAGTAGATCTGCGGACGTGTAGACCTTTTTTTAATTTTGCTCATCAATGCTTTGCGGGGGTAATTTGGACCCACACTTTTCAAAAAGAGACGATTGTGTAAAAAAGGTTGAAGACCGCTGGTTTAGACCACATGGAAAAATTTATTTCTGTGCCATTGAATCAAAGTAAAACTATAGACCTGCAAATTCTGAGAAAAATGTAGATTTTGACTCATCTAAAATTTCTGAGTATGCTGTTACTGATACACCAACCTCTACTGAAAGTGGCATTAAAAATGAAAGCATTCTCCTTCAATGCAATGAAGTTCGCAAAGCAAGAACCTTTGCAACATTTTTTTGTATATAGGCCATCAGCTCTTTTACGTCCTTAGTGTGGTTCGAATGTAGCAACGTAGCCAGATAAACAAGGGTGTGACAAACTTTTCTGCTCTCCAGGGCGAGTTTCTGATAATGATACTCCTTAGTTATACCTAGCCTCATAACTAATGCAGGAGATCAACAGATTATACTTGTTGCCATACATGAGAATGCTAGTTTTAGTGAGCGTGCCGCTGTCGCCTTGTTGATATAACCGAAGTTTTCGTTTGCGGTATCAACACTCGCGCGTGACTACAACTCAGATCTTACACTAGCACCAGATGCGACAAAAAGGGTGATGAGGTTTCAATTTCGTTGCTTTGCAAGACGTAACCAAAACAAAAATTAATTCTTAAGAAAAAAAGTTTCGTTGGAAAAGTACCGAAAATCGGTACCGAGTAACGTTATCGTCGTTACTTTTTCTACCGACGGTACTTTTTTAGCAAAGTATCGGTACCAATATCGTCGTTACTTTTAAAGTACCTAGTGCCCAGCTCTGCCTGCTTGTTCTTGGATACAGCAACTGATCTTCAACCTCGAGCACTTTGCTATAATTTTTATTAATGACGTAACCATCAAGCTTTGTGCGCACTTTTGCGCAATGGGACACAAAAACTGTTAAGTACGCATCTCCCGCATAAGTTCGCAAAACCATCTCCGGATCAAGTTGCGTACTTAACCGGGAGATTACTGTAAATCGGCGATATGAACATACACACATCTAAATCCATCCAAGCACAAACAGGATTATTTAAATATGCTGAGCTCTCATTCCTTGGCAAATCTCATTGATAAACCAACTAGAGTACCGGTAACTCCTACTTCAGCTACAGAGCTAGATCATTTTCGTACTAACAATAGTAAGCACCAGATTAGGGCCTACGTCATATTGAAGGGAACAAAAATCATAGTCTAAGTATAATATTATTACCAATAAACGGAACACAAATAAGAATCCGAAACGAAAATCATAATTACGTCATAATAAACAAAGCTTTGTAAAAATTTTAATCTGTGATAATTGACGTTTATCTATGAACATAAATCGGCGATATTATTTGCTGTATTCGGTTCACTATTTCCATGCTTGGTTTTTCGCAGTTTTTTGTTGTTATTGTACGGTACCTGTACTATGGAGTGCCATGCAATACTGCCATTCCATATCTGCAAGACACTGTTTCAGAATTCGTTTTGGTTCATTTGTAATAATTGCCCACAGTGACTGACACTGTTAGTTTTATTTTGATTGCTGTAGCTAGCCTACTTAAGACTACTGGTCATAACCCTCAAGCGGGAGATTCAAGTAAGCCCTCTGCTGTTTGTCGCCATTTGCTTTCAAGTATGGCGTCTGGGCATTGCGCTATACAAGGTGCATATATGCATTCAACTTATTCACACGTTTGCTGAAGTTCGTTGGCATCCTCATTCTAGTTCAATTCAATTCAACTTTTACTCCGACACGCTTAGAAATTCACACGAACAAAAAGTATAAATTGGTAGTAGTTCCGTTTTCCGTAAACTATCAATTTTAAAGTTGAATTGAATGAGGATAATTAGTCACTTTTCGGTTAGTTTTAGCATGCTGTGACTGCGTTTTGTTCTTTTGCGTTTAGCATCAATACACTATTTACGTCTGTGTTTACATGCGCTAATTCTTTATGTTTTTTTGCAATGTAGGATTGTTCGAAGAATGAGCATGACTAGCTTTAGGAAAGTTTATCCTGCAGACAATGCGCGTGCCGCATAATTTCATGATAAGTGTATTTACCATTACGTTAAATTACATTAGTATGGAAGAATGAATGGCATGTGGAAAAATTTTAGTATGGAATGTAAAATTTTCAGTATGGAATGGAAGAAATTTTGCTGTATGGAATATGGAAAGACCGCCTCTTTCCGTAGCATGCCCTGCCTTTTAAAATCCAAGGCCAGGAACTCCAATGGTCAAAATTGCCAGCCACGCAAACTAAGCAGCCGCGGTAGGAAATCAAACTTCAACAATATTGAACTTCTTCGGTAAAAAAGATTGGAGACACGACGAGATTGTCTCACACATCTGACTGCTAGGCAAGCCTTCTTTAATAAAATCAGCACCAGTAGGCCTATGTTGAAACACACTGCCAAGTTTAAACTCATCAGTTCAGCAGAAAAATAAAACAAGTCAAATGAAGACTCACCGTATTACGACGAAGCGTCTAACGAGTAGCGGGGTTTATCTCTGCGGCTTAGCGCCTGGGCAACACAGCTCCGTAGAAACGTTGTTGCGATGGCGACAATGTCTGATTTAACCATCCCGAAAATTGAATCCAGACCTTCCGCGCCGAAGACAATTATCGAGAGCAATAACACAATTCCTATTCAAAGCAAGAGTTTACCACCGGCATTTCAAAGTAGGAACATGGCGAAGGAATTACTATCCTAAACTTCTATTCCTCAGCCCAGAAATCCGGAAGAAACGGACATAGTGTTGCATTAAAACCTAAGACATAACCAACATTCCAACAAGTTGTTCATGGTAAGTTTAATGCAAGTAACAAAAACAATTTGAAAATAAAAAATGAACTAAATTTTGCCTAATTTCTCAAACGTATTTCGTGCGACACAGATAAAAATAATTACCGTAGAATTCGCCTATATCGGCACAATTTCTTTGGTCCCGGTAGAATTCCTATGTTTCACGTATGTTTAAATTCGTCTTTATCGGCATCATCTAGATCGGCATTTCGCCTATACCGGCACTCTTTTTTATTCCGCAGAAGTGTTTTGTTCGTTTATATCGGCATTTGCTTCATGCTTACAGACTGTAACCTCTTCTACGAGTTAATTCCTCTGCGACGCAAGTTACAACAAAGCATTTTTTTTTGTCCACGGTAGCAAAGGACAAAGAAATGCTACGTCATCTAACAAAAATCCAGCAATACGTAGTAGATAAATCTATTGCAAAAACCAAACAACTAAAGATAAATGACTTTTTCGCAAGAAAGTACTGTAATATAGTACAATGAACACATGTTTTCGTTTGTGCAGTACTTTACGCTGATTTCATGTTATTATGATATTATGCGGTAAAGCTGACTAAATAACGCAACACTACATTGAATTAAAGGGCACTTTCGGAATGATTTATAGTGATTTGTCTACATCGGCAGTTTGCGTATATCGGCACTTTTTTGCAATCCCCCTGAAGTACTGATATAGGCAAATTCTACTGTACTAGCAAAAAGACCTACTGAACAAGCACGAATCATCGATCAGGTAAAGTAGAACTCCTTCCAGATTAGACATACCAAAGAAAGACTTTGTAAAACTTGTTAGCCTTTTTCCTCATAGAATGCGATTATTGCTGGATACTGAGAAAATACCTTTGTTTCAAATCACATGGCCACAATTTCGCTCGAATTCATTTTGAAACCAAAATACATCGTCCCTGCTCCAAGATTTAGCCTCAACACTCAACAGTATCGTTACAAATATTGGCTCTTCCAAAACAACAAACTTATTTTAACGCAACCCAGCAATAAGACCATATGAATGGCATCAGCAATGCGCTGCAATGCACGCAAAGACCAAAATACATTCTGTAAAATAACTCCATCAAAAAGGTTACTGCGTTTATTGGAGTAGAGGTGGTAATTAACAATTTCTACAAGGCAAGCTCATGATTCGTAACACAAGGTGACAAATTTATGCAAAAAGTCCAACATTTTTTTGAAGTTTTCCTAATACAAATTAAAATATATGCACAACTGGGATAGCAAAAAGAAGTTTTTAGATTAAAAAACGACTGATCGCAAGGTACAAAATTCACAGTGAATAACAAAATTTTGGCATTTTGGGCAGGATGGAAGTTTGTAACTTGATTTTTTTCATCCTTCAGCTTCCCACTACGCCGGTATGGTGGTAAGTATTCCAAAAACTATCACTCAAATATCCTTCGGGCTTTGGTACACTTTTTAATTTCAAGCATTCCTAAAAAGGATTTAAATTATTGATAAAATCGAAGCAAATCATGCAAGTCTATACTTCATTCAATTAATCCTTATACTAAGTTGAAGCAAAAGTTATTGTACAGTATATTGTTCTTCAATCTTTTTGAGATTGGAGGTGTAATTTTGAGAACAAGCGTCGCGAAGTGGCGTCTTCCAAGGGTTTTGTGCTCAAACAAATGCTTGTATTATACTGGATTAGTAGCAGTAGCAGTGAACTTTTATTTTCGGACACAAAATAAGAAATCGATTACACAAACCACAGCGAGGCAAAAAATAAGAAAACAACGACGAAAGGATTGTAGACTGCCCTTTCATATTGCATATTTTTTTGAGAAAAGGACACACGTAGTGGCAAATGACAAAAAATAAAAAACTCAGCACTTTATCTAAACTACCCAGTATGGTTAGAACTTACGCAGAAAAAGTCACCTAAAACGTACGATGGAATAGCTACACTACTGTGCCTAGACGTGTAATCGAAAAATTGCGGCGAATACATAACTACAGTAGTGTGTCGCTATGCCATTGCGATGCTTAGCACTCAACAGCACTGCACACAGTAAACTCGCTCAACAACAATCACTTTTTTAAATAGGAATTACCTACTGCAATGTAATAACAGAGGCAATTACTCTCTTACTTTAAGAAACATCTGCAATCTCTGTAGAGGCCCGCCACCACCTTCAGAAATTTCTTCGATTCTAAAAAAATAGGATTTCTAACATAAAGCTAATTTTCTAAAAATAAAAATCTACTCTTACAAGAGAGCGACAGCCGCCAACGCAACATTTTTTGCACCTTACTTACCGACAACGCAAAACTCCGCCGTAATATATTCGTATTCGAGTGGCGCTTGCCGACAAACAACCTTAACGTAATCGCAAAAAATGACGGAACTTTCAACCACGGCGTGAAAGAGATTAAAACTTACTTTGGGTAATAGTCATGACACAGAGCGTACAATAATTTTTCAAACTGCTTTTCATAGGACGTTTTCAACGCGTGCCCGCAAACTTCAACGAAATCAAATAACATAGTAGCTGTCACATCAGGCCAGGGGTCAAGGTTCAACATTCTGAAAAAGAAATCTATGGCTAAATTTTTTAATCTCACTTACTTCATACGCTTTCAAGCAAAGAATCTGCAGAGCCCATCTTTGCATTCAGGCACTGCAGTCACTGACTCAGACCCTAAAGCAATGCAGAGACTACGTTTCAAAACGGTTGTACACAGTTTTTTGTCCTATCCCACTCTAGCTCCGACTTCATGTAACAAGCCAAGTGCCATCAAACTAAAATCAAAACTTAGAGTAGCATTGAACCCCGAACCCTACGAGTGGTATTCCAACACACTAGCTTCCACACCACGTCGCTGGAACCGATTTTTTGTCAAACTTTTCTATTCATCATCATTTTCACCAAGCTCTATTTCTTGCGGAAAAACAATACAAAATATGCATACGGGGTAACTATTAATGACGAAGACCTCGTGTAGGACTTTGGCTCCCCTGAAGATGTAAAGTGATAGTTTTATCTTTTAAAAGCACACTAATGATTTATTTAATCATAGTGGCCCTCCATTGCACCATTTCTGCACTTGAAGAGCAGATAAATCAAAACACTAACTTCAAAAAATATATAGAAATATGTAGAATTGTAGAGCCGATGTAAGTCTGCATAATGAACATTGAACATACAAAGAGGGTAGGCCTTAGAAGACTTACTAAATGAAAGCTAAGTCTTCTATGGCCTACCATAATATCTCTGTATATTACAAAATATAGGTACTTGATAGCTCGTTAGTCCGGTTCAGGATGCCATCATTATTAATTGAATCCGTTCTATGACGATATCATAACCTCACAAAGACGAAAAAACATTACGAAGTGGTTGACATTTGCAGCATTTAAGGTGCGTTTACACCAAATGCAATACGATTTTTCGTACGTAAGTGACGTAGGCTAGGAAAAAGTTAGTTATGACATAAAGCTACGTCAATTTGCGCAGCATTCTAGAAAATATTCGCAAGATGCTTCACAAAACAACCGATAGAAAGCAAAATTGTTAGGGTTCAAATTCTGGGGAAGATATTTCCGTCAACTGCTTACGTCAAAAATTTAATGAAATTTCGTTCAACAAATCGGATTAAAATCGCATTTAGCGTAAACGGACCTTTAGACGAAACAAAAAACGATAATTTTTGACATGAAACCGAGTTCTGGGTTTTGATAAATTCATATTAGTTTAAATAATATTGACCAGGGTTACATGCGAATTGCAATTAACAGGAAAAAACATCATAAACAGGCTCAACCAGTAACCACTGCTTAGCACTGGATTTATGCGAGTGTAACGCAAGCAGAAGATCTACAAGTCGTCGCTGGATCAGAGTCACAATTGCTTTAAACCATGTTTTCACGTACCTAGCTAACCATTTCCATGCTTCACTTGTACTGTGGGGATGACTTCGGACACCAGGGGGCAGTGGAGATTGAATGAGGGCAGCATAAGTACGAATAAGACCCGACATTCGCCCCAAATATTTATCTTGTTTTTCCACCGTCCCATCATCGTTATACAAGTAACCCCTTTTTCTAAAACACAAAACTCATTTGCCTATCCCTGCTCACAAATGGAAGTCAATTACAAAATACTGTACTTCAAAGAAATTATCATTACGGACTTTTAGAATGACATCACTATTGGTACAAAAGATCTGGAGTTTGATTCCTCGGACGGTCAAATCGGACACAGCGTCGCCAGCGGCTTACTACCGCTGCGACGTTTCTTCGGAGCTGTGTTGCTTAAGCGCCAAGCCTCGAAGATTGGCCCGTCATCAGTTAACCCTTCAGCGTAATACCTCCAGTATAATGACTTGATGTAACGAGTGACAGGCACATCTACGCGGCTTAGCGCCTGAGTAACACAACTTCAAAATGTCGCAACGGTGGCGGCACTGCGTCCGATTTGACCGACATACGAGTTCCTAACAACTGAGCTATTCGACCAATGCTACAAATAATAACATAACGAATATTATAAAATTTTAAGTTCGCGTAGCCAAACATTTAAAAGTATTTTTCCACTATTTACCCACACAATAGCTTAGGCACCTTACCACCACACCTACCAAAGGTACCGTGGGCGAAGTTGGAACCATAAACGGATACGTGGCTTATATAGATATGCTTGTGTAATAGGGTCCTTAAAACGACTTACAACTAGGAGTAGCACACGTCACATAATTGACGACTCACTTATTATAGTCAATTTCTGATTCTCCGGGCAGTTGAGGGACATACCATGGCACTACGAATGGACATCTCGCTTGGAGTTGCGCCAAGAATAGCTGACCGAAAGTCGCATGTTTTGACCATACACCAATTACAGCTAATGCGAGACAGAAAGCTGCGCTGTGATTGGACGAAACTTGCCCCTCAGCTTGTTTCTGAAAGTAGCAAACCGTACAGTACCAACCTCAGCAGGTATGCTTTTTCGCAAATTATATTCATCAGTATTATTTTACATTTAACTTTTTCATTTTTTATTGCGTTAACCGTATTCCTTCATGCAGATTTTTTGGTAATTACTTTCTATTATCGCACGGGGAATACTCAATTAAAATTAAACTGACCAAAAACCACCTGAATCTACGACCAATACTCAACGCTTTAAAACCTAAGCATTTAGGCTACAGATCCAAACGAATTAAGTGATCTTCACTTGTCATAAGCCAATGGATCAAAAACAGGCAAAAATAGTACATGAAGCACAGTTTGTACAGAAGATTATCGTCAATCCTGCTACAAAGCAAGCTTGTACATTTTCCAACCGAAAATATCCAAAAGTACTAACCAATTTTGAGATAATATGACGACAATCGAATTGCGATATATCAAGTATTGAGCAAATATTTCAAAATTTCAATCACACACTTACCACAAATTTTTGCGCCATGCACAGACTAGCATAAGACAAAGCGTCTTCGTTCAAACTGGCAAGGTTGTTGTTTACTTTGATGTTTTTACCTAACAAAATAATTAATTGAGCTATCAAGCACAGGACTACAACAAATAAAACAATGTTTCAACCACCATAATCAATTAATCATACTTGATTATAACACAAATAATATAACATGAAAGGCCGGATTTAGCACAATGTTGGGTAAAGTTTAAGCTGCGAATTTTTTGCCAAATAAGTGCATTGGAAAAGGAGTGGTTAAGATTTCTCGAATAGAAATCAAATAACGGTTGCAAATTTCTAGTTTGGTCAAACGTTGACTTAAGTTAGGCTGAGCAGCGTATTTTTTGCACAATAATTACGCGTTGAAGACGAGTATTCAAGAAGCAGAAAAGGGAACTTGTATGAATTTGTTTTGGGCTTCAAAAACTTAGGTACGAAGGCGCGCAAGTAAGCTGAGAGTTGGCCCAGTTTTGATACGAAGCGTCGAAACTAAATTACAAGTACGAGTGGGGTAGATCTTTTTAAGGGGTAAAATGCTAAAAAATTGGTGCGCAAATACCGCTCTAAACCTTGGCCGAAGTGAAAAGCTACTTTTTCCCAGATGAGATATTACAGAAGGTGCAGTATACCCCCAGAGCACTGATATCACTGGAAAGGAGATGCAAAACATTCTAGAGCTGGGTAACGCTGACACCATTTTTTAATTGATTTTTTGACAAACCATCCCTTACGAGTCAGTTAAGCCTAGCCCAGTAACCAGGTAGGCCCACCCTCCTAGCCCAGTAACCAGGTAGGCCCACCCTCCAGCTTAAGACTAAACCTGAAAAGCGAAAGCTTGCATTTCATTTTCGTCAAAACCACAGCTTTTCTGCTTTTTAGGCAAACGGGAGCAGTGGAATTGATCAAATATCGTTGTCACGTGGACTTATTGGATATTTTATAAACTATAGTATGTAGCCATTTATAGCAAGCAGCATTAGCCTGGCTTGATCCATTACGCTAATCATCAAATGCCGTCATAAAATCTAAAGACCCATTAACCATCAGCGCAAGTGTCAACTTCATGTAGTAGTAGTTGAGCATCTCTTTGGTAGAGATCAGGGATTCTTAACCGGGGGTAAATCTACCCCCTGGGGGTAAGTTTTTTACCTACCGAGGGGATAAATTTTTTGAATTAAAAACTAAAGAAAACTTTAATTTTCAGTATTGAAAAAGCAGTAGTGGTACACTGGGGGTAAATTGTACTCTTTTCTTTCGGCAAGAGGTAAACGACACAAAAAAGGTAAAGAAGTATAAGAACCCCTGGTTTAGACCAACACTGGCGTTTGCTTTGTAAAAACTAGTCGTTCCTTAGCCAGAGTCTGATAGTGCTTGTGACGCCATCACTTCTGAGCCTGACTCGAATTTTATTAAATTATGAAAACAGAGCTGAGTTTGATAATACAAAAACAACGTTTTTGAGTATGCTCGCTTAAGTGCGACTTGGAGACAAGAAACTGAAGTTTACACTTAAGCAATCTTTTAAAACAGCGGTTCCCAATTGGGGGTGCGAGAAGAACTTGCCAATTTTACCGCTGATGAAAGGTAGCCTATCGTTGATTCTCTCTAGTCTCTACCTGTGTGTTTGTGAGGTCCGAAATGTGCCTGCGTGCGATTGAATGTTTATTGCCTAAGTATGTGACGTTGCTAACGTCTGTCATGTCATAGTTTTTCCCTTGTTTTGTAATTTTGTTATTCATGTCAGCCGTCTGCGTCTAGTTCAGTTTAAAATTGGAAGAGAGCGGGTGATGTGTGAGTTGCTTGTTGGGCTAAATATATAATTGAGGGAGTAGTTTGGGATAGGAGAGATTAATTTAACTGCCAGGTATGTGAGAGTGGTTAATTCAACAACTGTTTTTTGTTTTTCTATTTGAATAAGGGGAATACAACAAGCAGAGTTGAATCGGTAAAAAATTGTAATAACCAGCTTTGTTAGCCTAATCTGGGTTTAGCCGGCCTTGGAAACAAGGTTGGGTGTAGCCTAGATTCCTTTTTGGTGAGTCAATTTATACAGCGGTAGTTATGGTATAGCCCATTTCTTTTTCTCCAGTTCTCTGCTAGAAATGTTGTTTTACAGTAGTTCATTCACAAAAATCAGTACACTGGTGATTATTTTTTTCATTAACACTTGCGTGGATTTTGCACCTGTTGTTATTAGCAATATATAATCAGAGATCATTAGCCCATAGGCTAATTCAATTTGTGCAAGGGGTGCGAGAACGGATTTTGCTTGCCGAAGGGGTGGGAGCTTTAAAACGAATTGGGAACCACTGTTTTAAAACAAGACCATTGGTTTGACCCGATTCGGGATCAATCCTCGAGCCTGCCGTTCCAAAGCAGACGCTAAATCCACTTGGCAAAGCGATTCGTACTGCACCTGTTTTTTGACTCAGTCCTCGCCCATAATAACAATATTTACAAACATAAATGGGCATGATCTTGATCTTTAAGATCTAGTTCAATGCTTTGAAAATATCATTACGATCACATCTTTATTCTAGCCATTATTTTCGTTAAAAAGACGCATTTTCGTAAAAAAAAAAACAAAAAAACTAAAAGCTTACGAGTCTAAAACGCCAAGTGGAATAAGGGTCGAGTTAGATTTCAAAAGCTTCGAGGTCGAAGCACGTGACTTCTGTTTTAACTCCATCTGTTAATCCCAGGGAGCACCACAATGTAGCGCCCAGCTTGTACTGCAGCACAGTAAAATTGCAGCAGTGGATGCAAAGTGTTTTTCATACTAATGCAACATCAATATCTGGTCATGTTTTTTTATGAAAACCTCCAAATGTCATGATTTGTCACTTGTCAAATTTGCTAATCAGGGACAAGTTATGTACGAAAGGTGTAACATTCAATTTAAAACTTATCGTTTTGTACCCATAAAAGAAAACCCTCAATTCACATAATGCGCAAGATCATGTTCAATGAGCAGGGTTTAACTTTTACTGCCTCATATGTCAGAACGGGCTCACTGATTACAGTACTGGTAAAAGTATCGGTAGCTTGTAAGCGATTATCTTTTCAGTACTTTGTAGAATAAGAGATCTTGATCTTCAAAATCACATTTTTGGGCGATCTTGATCTTCAAAATCACTTAAGTCAGTGATCTTGCCAATTTCTGTGTAAACACAAAATTACCATTCAGCACTGAAATCAAGTCTTTAATTTTGTTCTTGATATCAGAACCAGATCGACTGGTAATTGATGATACTGGCACACTGATAGCTTTGTTGATTGCCATCACAAGTTTCTAAAGAATTAAAACATTAAATTAGTAACGACATGACTAATTCATAATCAAAAAACTGCTAAATTTATTAAAATACCAGTACAGTTTACTCATCTAATGACCTACCCTTTTAAAATCAAATATCTTTTATTGTCGCTTTTTGTACAATAAAGCAAAACGGACACACTCTGTTGCAACGAGGTTATACATTTCTTTATCAAAATCAAATCAAATCGTCATTATACTGGCGTTATTGCGTCGAAGCGTGTAACGAGTGGCGGGGTCCATCTTCGCGGCTTCGTCACAGCGGTAGCGAGCCGTTGGCGACACAGTGTTCGAATTGACCGGCCCAGCAATCGAACCCCAGACCTCCAGCACCGATAGCGTGCGCTTAACAACTGAGCTAACTGCCGGTCTACATTTTCCATCTTCATTTTTAATCCTTAGGTGGCTTCTGACGACCAGTCAGCGAAAAATAGGCTGCTGACTGTTAAGGTTTCATAAGAACAATTGCAACATGATTAAAGCTTTTATTTTTTTCTCACCAAGTTACTTTTATCTCCCACAAATCGTTTTTTTCGTTCCTCATATTCCTGTAATACCGTTTTTAGTTCCATATAGCTGTGGTAAGCACCTCGACTTACAGATAAGGATAATTCCTACAAAAAATAACGAATCTTTTGAAGCACTAAAGAAATCTAACTTTGCATTGAGGGACAATAAGAAGTGAATTGGGGGCTTTTCAAGTTAGAAGCAACACAATATTACGCGTCAAATGTGTTTGGCTCAGGTCGTGAATTGAAGTTGTCATGAAGGATCTTCATCCACGCACAGCCCCGCTGGGACATGTCACTCACCAGCGTAAAATTGCTTTGAGACTGAAGGGAAAAACGCATTGGTAAGGCAAAAGATAGTTAAAACAGCTCAAATGGCCAGGTGGATATAGGGTCTGCCTCTGGAGCGGCAGACTAGGTTTGAATACGAGTCGAGTCAAACCACTGACTTTACAATTAGGATACACAGCTTCTCTGCTTGACGCTCAGCAACAAAAGCACAGTGTGGAGAACAAGCCGGCAAGTCTATCTGTTGTGTCGTTGGGAAAGGCTTTTAGCAGCACCCTATTTTAAAGTGGTGGGTAGAATCGAGCTTGATTTAGCAATCTGATCGCTTACTCCTGATAGGAAGATCAATATTAAATAAGCAACAAAATGAATAACAAAACTAACCGATTTGAAATTGTTTAAAATACTGAGCAGTTTTGTAAAAACTAAACAATTTTTCAAAAAATTCGGTTACGAAGATAGTAACAACTACCTTTGGTAGGCTAGGACAAGCGTTTTCCGGATTCTGATTGGCTAATTCTTTTTCTTTTTCAGCTTGCTGAATTTTCAGAGCCTTTTCAGCCTCAGCTTGTGCGATCTTCAGAGCTTCCTGTCTCGCGTGTTCTTTTTCTTCTTCTTCTAACCTCAAGCGTTCTGCAAAAAGAAAAAGTTGTTAACACACACAAGTACTTTGCTTTCATTTTAAATGCAACATGGCCTAAATGCACTATACGTGAGCTATTCATTTTGGTAACGGGTTCGATTAACGGGTGAAGCTGGTCGCATTTTACACATTCGGAGGCTCTTGACTACAAGTGTTCAAGCTCGCTTCGCAGTTTCCCTAAAAGCATTGTTGAATTTCAAGTTCAATGCCTTGAAAATAACCTGCTTTTAGTACTTTATTTACGCAATGACAAAAATTACACGGTTTAAAAATACTAAAAAGCCCAGAAAAAATGTAATAAAAGACTGATTGCATGGTGCAGTGGTTCTCAACCAAGGTTCCACAAGTTTACAACTAAGAGCTGGTTTCAAGTAAATTATTACGTTAAATTAATGCACAGGCGTTCTCGAGTCTCTGCAACGTTTCATTGGGTTTCGCTCCACCAAAAAGATTGAAAACCACTGAACTGGTAAAAGAGCAGCCACAATCAAAGTATTTTCCAATGGGTGGTTAAAGGTTAAAATTAATTCAACCACTCGGCAGCAGATTTAAACTTTCAAGTATTAAATATCTTCTTCGAAGAATTCTAGTCGACTGCTTATAGTAACAACACTAATGACAATCTAGGAGCAAGTTTTGGTTTGACGCAAGGGTTTACAGAGCAGATACTTTTTGACTTAATATTTATCCACACACATTCCAACATTCTTTTTGATATAACTTTGCAGACAAATTTTAACATTAGCACAGCTAGTAAGCCGTTGTATACTCGAACGCCAAAATTTTCTTCAGTAGCTAAAAAAAAATGAATCGAGAAACTTCTGACTCTAAAACCTCAAAAAATCCACCACAACTTTTGCAAACCCCTTAATCATAATCTTAATCTCAGTGGTTCACGGTGCGTTTACTTTTTCAACATAACATTTCTACCCACCAAGCAGAGCTAGAAATAAACTTGTTAGTTTCTCTTGCAGTTCACACATTTCCAACAATTTGTTCAACTCCGCCTGCTCCATTCCTCCTTGTTCCCGACACTTTCGAATAAAAATTGATACCGATAAGATCAACCGCTGATGTTCTTCTTTCATACCGATAAGCGAAGAATTGTCAGAAAAAAGTTCGTTTCTGAAAAATAAGAAAAAAACGAATCTAATCATAAGTCACGCGACAATCAGCTTTTTTCTCACCAAACGGTTGAAGTAACTAAGAACGGAAATGAAAAAGAAGCGTTAGTTTAACGCCAGTGCTACCAACAAATGTGCCCACTCGCAACAATAATGTCCGCGGTAGCACGCCGAAGCATGTAACGAGCGGCGGGATCCATCACTGCGGCTTAGCGTCTGAGTAACACGTCTCCGAAGAAACATCGCAGCGGTGGCGAGCTGTTACCAACAGTATCCGATTTGACCGGCTTGGGATTTGAAGCCAAGACCTCCGGCGTCGAAAGTGGTGTCTTGTATCACAACGCCGACAGGAACAACGTTAGCTTGCATCTTGTAGAATGTGATGTCGCTTTTGACGTACTTAATGTCCTGCTACTCCACCCTTAAGCTTAGATATCTTAAAGCGCAAGTTTACGTAATATAAAAGTAAGTAGTAATTATTAAATAGTTTCCATCACAAAAATTAACCTTAGTTAGGAACCTATAAGAAATTGCGCGATCAGAAACCCTTCACACTACTTTACATCGATCTACCTTGGATTATTCAATTCATTCATAAAAGTTTCGTGCAATTTTTTCACTTTCATGATGATAGGCTCCGCATTTTGTAACCTCTCCTTCGCTTGTTGAAGTTTCATTTTCCGTCTATAAACAAATTAGTCATCTACGAATCCTACAAATATTTAAAACTTACATTGTCCGCTTTGTAAATGGAAACCGAGTTCACATCTGGGTCAGGCCAAACTAAGATTGCAACTACTTTCAGCCATCTTTCTCGATGCCATAGACTTAGGGCATCGAAAGCAATCCGTAGAAAAGGTGTTGCCCGGATCAAGCAGTCGTCGGTCTGAACGATTAACGTACACAAGTGTTATGTGGAAATTTATATAACGTACACAAGTACTCATCAAAAACGTGTACAATTTACAGTGTTGTACTAACCTAGTTCTTTTTCGGTCCCTGACTCATTTTTTTGGCAATGGCCGATTTTTTGGGGGGCCTGATCGGTCACAATGACCCAAAGAAATTCGCAGTAACAAATTTCCAATACATTTAGCACTTTTTCCTGGTTTCTATCTTGCTTCAAACTTCCCAATACATGATTTATTTAATTGCTAAATTTATTCTATGCGAATCGCCTGAACAAAGATCATTCAGCAATGCACTAAAAACCACATTTTATCCACACGAATATCTTGTTTTTAATTAGAATATGACCGAGAAAAAAAATTTAAGTGACCGAAAAAGGTAGCATAAAGCTCAGCTAAAACCGGTCAAATGCCCGAAACAAGATTTTGTAAACCCAGATATGAACAAATGTTTTTAGCAATAACGAACCGCGTCGTAAAATATTACCAATTCTTTTTTCGGAGTGCAATAAACATGAGACGAAAACAAAGTTTCCATAACTAGACGTTTGGACAACGTACATTCACCTGTCACCATCATCCGCCTTTCATCTACTGATAACGATGACAGCTGAACCTACGTCGTTTTTTTCATTGTGGTTTTATTCTTCAATTCTTACCTGTTTTCGGCTTCCTCCAAACGAGTCATGCGGATTCTATTGCGAGATTGATGTTGTTCTATGTTTTGTTTTTTTATTTCTTCAGCCCGCTCTTCGCTAAAAAAAATTGGCGAAACAAATAATTCGTGAATTTTATAAAACACGTTTTGATTACTGTGCGAATGACACAGCATTTTGTTACCCCAAGTATTATATAAGTTTAGTTAAAGCTTAGCAGCATATTTATCCTCCTATCACGAGAAAGCGATCAAAGCGCTGTAACGAGCTCGCTTAGGAGTTGCCAACCATATGTCTACTACACCAAGATGGGGAAATCTCGCTAAGTGCTTTTCCCAACGGCACAACAAGTAAACTTGCCGGCCTCTTTTCCACACTGTTCCATTAATGCTGAGCGTCAAGCAGGGAAGCTGTGAATACCAACTTCACGGCCATTGGTTTAACCCGACTCGGAATCAAACCAGAGTCTACAGCTTAAGAGGCAGAAGCTCTAATCACTCAGCCACCTGAGCTTTTGCGACTTTTCAGAAACCCTAAAAATTTTTTGAAATTGGTGGGTCAGCATCTGTACAGATGAGACTATATAGTCGCGATGTGCACTCGTGTTATTGCAACATCTCAGCTTTCTCATGGCACGAAATTCAACCAAAAAACAGACCAAAAACACAGGAGTATGACCAAAAATAAGTTTTTTTTTTCCGAAATTCGGAGAGAAAATGCAAACTGATAAGCCATTTTCTTGCATTGCACACCAATACCGCACTTCGAATGTTTGTTAAGAAATAGACCACTTACAAAGGCGAAAAAGTCAACCAGATGGACCAAAGAAGACTGCTCGAATTCGTGTTTAATGTTTATTGTGGGCAAAGGTAATGATATCCGCGTGCGCCAAACAGCAGTTAACTTTATGACTGGAAGAGGCGGGCGATAAACCACCTTCTACAATTTATTCAGTTATTATTAAGTTTTACTTGTCTTAAAAAAGCGAAAATTATGCCAAGTTTTAACATTAATACAACCAAAACAACAAAGGCATGTCCACCCACCTTGCTCGTTCGTATTCTTGAATTTGTTGCTGTAATTTTGCAAAATTGAGGTTTTGTTTCAGTTGTACTTGGGCATATTTCGACATTGCTGACTGGGCTACATTTACAGACATATCCTCATACAACCTGAGCATTGAGAAGAAATCAATACAACGCTGCATTTCCTTGCTACTTTGCACAAATATGAGGTGCTCAGATGGCCGAGTAGATAGAGCGTGAGCCTCTGAAGCAGAACTATGGTATATTTCGGAGTAGTGTTTAAACAATGACTTAAACAACGGCCGAGCAGAAATAATTAATCATTTTAAATTTTTTTCGTGGAAGATTCAAGACGAATTTAAGTTGCAAGCTATTTCTGTTTAATGTTAATGCAAAATAAATTAAAGTTTTCCATTATATTTTGTCGAGGACTAAAACTTTAAGCGAGTAAAATTACAACTTGGACCCTATTGACTAAGGTTCATCACAAACCTGCCTAAATCCCGTGAGTTTTGTATTGGTGGGGGGGGGGAAGAGGTCAAAAACTTTTCGACTTCCTGTATCATCATCTAACTTGCAACATCGCAATTGAAAAAATAGATCATGGCATAAAATTGTAACGTTTTCGGTTGTTGGCAGACAAAAAATGGAGACAAGACAGGATATTTCAACTCTAGCTTCAACTTACTTGGTTTTTGATTTGATAGTTTCTTCATTCAATTTTTTCTCTGTTTCACAATAATATATCGCCAACTGTTGCATGCCTTCGTTCACATTAATCAAATCAACTACCTGCGATCTAGAAATGCAAAAAAAATTACCGAATTCCACTTTTTTAAAACGAAAAAGTGCTCACAGATTATTAATTGGTTTTGAAAACATCAAAGCATGTGTAGTGCGCCGGCAAGCTGGCGTGGTGCAGGGTGTGCTGTGCACACTGCACAGCGCAAACTTTTCCCAAGAAGACCAAGTTTGATAACGTGAAATTGCTTAAGAGCCAGTAACTTACAATGGTGTTTTTTGCTACTCTTCAGAACCTAATTATTTTACGATTATTACATCGTAATGGTTTTAACTTTATCGCACAGCTTTCATTCTCGTGCGTGTCAAACAGTTCTGCTATCATTAGCTTCCCCCTCCCCCCCCCACCCAAAAAAAAAGCAAGTTGAAGAGTAATGACTAGTAACTTAATGCGTGCTTGCGGCCGAAAACTACACCTTAGTGACAGAGGCGTGGCACACAATTGGAACAACCCTGGCGTAGGGTCCAAGATATCGCTATTGGCGCGGGGGGACGTGAGTTCGATTCCAGGTCCGGTAAAAACGTCCAACTGCTGTAGCAGCTGCGACGTTTACAGGAGTTGGAAACTGTATTGCACAGGCGCTAAGTCGCGGAGTTGAACAACTCGTTTCACGCTTTCGTAAAATGAAGCATTGATTATTATGATCATAACTGTGTTTGACGAGTGTGCAAATATGGATACAGGTGTAAATTGGTCTTATTATTGATGGTATCTACAATTACATCTACAGGGTATTCAAAAAGTAACAGTGCGCTTTAACTCAAGTACACAAACATGCACTGCACGGTTACTTTTTGAACCACCTGTATTACTCATTACTAGACAAAACGTACAACACTTATTAAGATCATAAACCGTCCTCGAGTGCAGCTTTTGATTCCTGGTCAGACCAAAACTTTGCAGCGGTGAGACTACTTTGCCAAAAGTGCGTAGGAAGCGAGGTAAGCTGACCAATCATGACAAACCAAAATTATTAAAATTACCATTAATAAACAGAAAAAAAGTAAGGGGTTTACATCTTTGCGTAAAGGAGTTAACTTCCGGAACTGCAAACACACGGAAAAAATTGAATAACGCACTTCGTGCAATTTATACCTTTCTTTGAAAGAATTTTGTGATTTCAGGGATTTTTGTAGAAACTCCTCCGCTTGTTTCTTTTCATTATAACGTTTTTCATCAGCAAGAGCAGATTCTTCACAAGTTTCTAAGGCAGCAAGCATATCTCGCAAATCGAAAACCTCAGGAGTAAGCGCAACGAAAGACTGGTCTTCCTAAAGCAAAATTCGTATGAAAATCAAGCAGAAGCAAGTTAACCCTAGTCACAAAAGAAGTGCCGCGCATTCTAAAACACTTCCGATTTTTTGATTGCATATTTATCCTCCTATAACGAGAAAGCGACCAAAGCGCCATAACGAGCTCGGTTAGGAGTCGCCTGCTATCTGCCTACCACTGTGACGGGGTGATACCACTGTGATACCGCTATGTGCCTTTCCAAACGGCGCAACAAGTAAACTTGCCGGTTTGTTCTCCACACTGTCCCCTTAATGCTGAGTGTCAATTGGGGTAGCTGAGAATACCAATATTGGTTTGATCGTAGCAAATATTCAACGAAACCAACTTGCCATTTTTCGCAGAAACTAGCAACTAGGTTGAAAACAAGATGCACGGTTTTAACCACGCCAATGGCATTTTATTCCAGACTAAACGAAATAGAACTTTCTGGAGTGACGTTAAAACAAGATTTAACAGTCAGAGTTAGGATTGGTTTAGAGTCATGAGATAGCCCTCGGGTTAAACGTTTCAACGCCAACTCTCGCGCCGAATAATCGCACTCAAGTCTATCAAGATTTTTACGACTAAATTTAAGAGAAGGTAGAGGATCACGGATGACATTTGTGGTTATATTTGAATAAACATGTTACTTTACATGGGTTTACACATTTATACTTGGCAGGGTATCACAATTATCAACAGTTTTATTAAAATAAACATCAACAACAATTCTTACTTTAATAAACAAGGAGTTTTGCTTTCGTTCAACGCCATATTCCAACATTCCTTTTTCACTCTTGTTCAGTTGTTCTGCCACAAAATTTTCCATGCCAAGATTTCATTCAACAAATTACTTAACAAAAATACACCTCGCACGGCTAGAAAAAAATAAACCGTCAGCGCAAAACAATGCAATGTAAACGTAGTCTACGACATGATTTTTAAAAGTGGTTTATTCAACAACGTGCTAAGTAAATAGAACTGCTTCCAAAATGCCAGTGAAAAAATAATACGATAGTCTACCACAGGTGTGCACAACTCAAATGAGGAAACGTGCCTCAGTATTCGAAACAGTCTTGTCGCGTGCCACACCACTTTCCAATGATTGTTGGTATTGCATACCAACTTCCGATACAAATAACATCAAACTTCAAAATTAAACCACACCGCAAAATAACTTAACAAGTATTTACCAATGCAATTTATTGTGATTTGAGTTTGTTCCGATATAAACCCGAGCTATTACGATTTATCATAACTACAAGAATTACTTTCTATCAAACTGTTCGCGTGCCACGTTAGAGCTTATGACATGCCATAGTGGGCACGCGTGCCCTGTGTTACGCATCCCTGCTATAAATTACTTGGTTGAAATTTGTAAGTTCATTGTGACGTGACAATCGGAATTTATTCAAGTCTTGTGCATGGCCAATTTAGTGCTGAGAAAAGTGAACATTAAAAAAGGGCACTGAAAATACAAAGGGGAAGTTCACTGGAGAATCTACGAGGGGGCTAGGGGGCTCATGTTCCATAAATTTTTAGTTGCACAAGTTAATGCATCACTACTTTCATATTTTCAGAAGCACAAAACTGTAAGATAAGAATCTGTTTCAATTCTTAGTTCCCTACAAAAATCCTGGACCCATCTTTAACTCAGTGAACGAAGTTATAGGATACAGTAACACAAGACGGAGAAGAAATGATTCATTACTAGGGCAAGTTTCTGCAACTTTTTTTGCAGCTTCAAGAAGCTTCCTAAGTAACGAAAAACTTCATTACAGCATGTATGAAAATGTTTGCCCAATATATGGAGCTGTTTAGTAAATTTTATCATGCATGGAGCTGTTGGCCTAAATTTTATTTTGCAACTTTTTTGTTTTTAAAGGCAACTTTTACGAAATATTAAAAAAGGACTTACAAAGAAGTATAAACAGCCATGTGTAATTTTACGAATAATTTTACAGGGGTAGGCAAGTCTGTGTTACGTCTACTTTGTTTTAATGCAAGCAGTAATTGTCACAGAATGCGCAATGAATGAGGTCTTCCAGCGTCATTTATTTTGTAATAATACGCTCGCTACATTCTG
Organism: Trididemnum miniatum; assembly: GCA_964006365.1. Taxonomy (NCBI): domain Eukaryota; kingdom Metazoa; phylum Chordata; class Ascidiacea; order Aplousobranchia; family Didemnidae; genus Trididemnum; species Trididemnum miniatum. The sequence continues at coordinate 9,677,714 of OZ023249.1, forward strand.
TAATTATGAGCTTCAGCATGCTGGGCAAAGCAGCTGTAAGCTAAAGACCGTCACTTTGCTCAAAACAATGTTTGGAAATATTTAGCAGAGTATCGGTCTTTAAATAAATCATGTTATGTCAATAATAGACACAAACTTTAGTAACTGATTTCACCGCTCATTATATTCTTTCATGCAACTTCACAACTTTCGTTAAAATAATGCCAACTTTTGTTAAAAATAAACGCAACTTTTTATTTTTCTAGTGCAACAAAAACTTGCCCTACTCATTACAGAGACGTGTTTAGGGAGAGGAGCATTGTGCCATGCCCGCCACCTCCTTGACTTTGCCTTTTAGTAAAAAAAGACCAAATATTGCTCAGTGACTAAAATATACCAAACCTATCACGAGGTTTTTGTAGTTTTAGCGGCCTCCTTTCTAAAATTTCTCGCTACGCCACTTGGAATGAGAATGTAGAAAACTGTTTAGATAATTTTCTTATCCAGCGCTTCGCTACAATGAACGTGCAAATTTGAGAGAACCAAAGAAAACATATAATACTGTTGTGGCTCAAAGCCTTGGCTTAAAGCAGCGAGTTTTGAATAAGCTATTCTTCCTGCTGTTATGTTTGACAAGGTTTTAGCGAAGAAGCATATCACCGATGAATAAATGAACAAAGCATCCACACAAGAAACAATTTGGTAATCCAATGCTAAACTCACAGACCTTCAGTAATTGCACACATGTGGTCTAACATAAGATTTATACAGATATGCTATTTTTTACCACAACGCGATAACTTAACTTGTCTGTCTCATTATGAAGTTCATTTCACGCGAAACTGTTCTGTATCGAGGGAGCAAAAACCATGCAATTAACGATCAATTGTGCTTGTTTTTTACCGCTTTGACGTTATTGTTAAAATTGATCACGTGGTTTTGATAAAAAATACAATAAACGTCAAAAATCAATTGGCGCAAAACAAGGCAAGGGACACGAGCGTGTTTTGACTAAGCCTCATCTGCCTTGCTCATGCGTGTATCCAAGCAACACTCGGCCCCTAACAAACTTTGCATCCACCACTATCTTCGAAACACTCGTTCGAAATCCAAACGTTATTAGGGAATGAATCCAGTTGGATAGAGTAATTACGGTTAACTCAGTCTGTGGTTCGATTCCGGGGCAGGTCCAATCGGCAAAGTCTCGCTAACGGCTCGTTACCGCAGCGACGTTTCTTCGGAGCTGTGTTGCCCTGGCGCTAAGTCGCGGAGATGGGTTCCGCCACTCGTTACACGCTTCGGCGTAATATCGCTAGTACAATGAAGATTTTATTTTATTTTTTGATGAGCAAGGCTAAAGAGAATTAGTCTAGAATGGTAAACAAATTCGTTGAAAGGCAAAAACATTTGGCAGCATTCACATAGAGTGGGCTAGTTTTCAATGCTGTTGCTTGCTTGCATAAGCACAATTGCATTAAGAAAATTCCAAAACATCTAACTCAAAACAACTATTCTGACAGAAATGTTTCAACACACGAAAATATGGAAACATAGATATGAATTCACGCTAGATAAATTCTATAATCACTAGTTTCTGCAGCAGCAGCTACTGAAGTTAACGCTTTAAACTAAATACCAGTACAAAATCATACAAAAATAAACAATCAGTGAGTTAAAGAAGCAAAATAAAGCTGCAGTAATTGCCTACACTGCTGATGATGACAGCTGAATTTTTGTTGTTGAAACGTCCAGTTTTGAAATTTAGAGTGACTTTATTTTTCCTCTTCAAGCTATTTTCGTTCCATATTTATAACATCCCGAATGGTCGTTTACAAGTTTGAGGTAGAAAAACTTCTATTAAAAGTTAGGATATTTTTGAACCGGCCTAGCAAATTTAATAAAATACTGAAGTATATGCCGCCAATGTAAACAGAATTCTGTTCCCCGTATCATCTTCTTTTCAAACAACCTAAATAATCAAATAGTAAATTAAGAAAAAAACTTCTCTAGAGTGTTAGTATGTTTTGGAATAACTTTTCTACGTTTATTTGCCTTCGGGGGAGATTTTACTGCAGGTCTGACAATTTTTGAACAAGCGTCGTTCTTTAATATATCTTTGATGGCTTGTCTGCTAAGGCAGGAATCAACGTGGCTGTTGAAAAGCTGCAGGGTCGTATTAAACACAACTAAACATATAGGACAAGTGAAGTCATTGATGGAATTGGAGGAGGTACTTTTCCCACCAGAGATTTTTTGTTCAGTTACTCCGCATTGCTCTAAATGTTCATCTAACTTGGATAGTTCAGCAAAACGCGATGAACAGATGGGACAAACATAGTTTTTATCGGGAATAAGATTTTTAGAACTTTTGTTGTGTTTAATTTGGTGTTCACTATCAGATTTGGTAGCAATTGAAAGTTTTTCAGTCTCAAAATCGACCTTGTTTTCTGCGAAAAAGCTAAACGTTTCATCATCGTTTATATCCGCATCAGCATGTGTTTGTTCCATTGCGGAGAAAGTAGGTTTCTTAAATTCAGCACTGCTTGAGCTGGGTTTTGCGAAAAATCCTTTGATTGTTTTCTGTTGATGTCCAGACAAAGTTTCAAGTTTTGACATTCCAATACCTACACAAACATTTGATAGTGAATGTGAAGTTCATAGACAGCAACAATGTTCTCAGGTGTCTTGGGGACCCAGCCCGATTTGGGCCCCTATAAATGAAATCGGGTCTACAGAATCATAAAAAATTACGAAGAAAAATTAAACCGTTTTTTTATTTTGGGCTACCAACATTTTACATATAAAACAAATTACGTAGCACTTTCCCCAAAATAGACCCCCCGCAAAATCAACCGAACATACGTTACAAATCGACAAACGGGTAACTGCTAACTAATTAATGACTTGTCCTGAGGTCAGGGCTATCCTAATAGGACTCACTGACAAAACTGTTATCATTTTCTTCAGAGACTTTTGCAGGCCGCTGATGATGATGTGGGTAAGTTATTTTTGTCAAAGTTTGTACAAAATATTAAACCAAGTTTTCCATTTTAAAATTTTGCCTGAGTTTAAGGTATCACTTTTATTCGTCTACTTTAAGGTTAGTGAAAAACAGCGTGAATTCGCAGCCCCGGTTATACTATATCTTCCACATTCTCACAGAAGATATGAGCACAACCATTACCACCACGAGTCAACGACATGTTCTAGTCTCTCTGGTGGTACAACGCGCAGATTGCAACCCTCAGTGACAGGTTCGATTCACGGCTGGAGCCGATCGCATTTGACACTTTTTTGGTGGCTGCCGACTTGAAAAGCGCAAGCTCACCTCACAGTCTCTATCAATTACTAATTACTACAGAATTTTCAGTTCCATATAATTTGAAACTAACTGGCAAATATTTGTTTTATTACAATTATCAATACTACCGTGCATTTACGCAATTCTACCACAGCATAGCGTGATTGCAATCACTATCTGCACATGGGCATCACAGCAACAAAGGCGAACTTGTGGCATTCACGATCTCCTCTTGAGTTGCGCTTTTCCCTTTTTACATGGAAATTAAATCAAAAAATCAAATTTTCATTATACTCGCGGTATCACGCCGAAGCGTGAAACGAGTGGCGGGGCCCATCTCCGTGGCCTAGCGCCTGGGCAACACAGTTCCAGAGAAACGTCGCAGTGGTGGTGAGCCGTTGGCGACACAGTGCTGATTTGACCGGCCCGGGAATCGAACCCCAGACCTCCCACACCGGTAGAGTGTGCTTAATAACTGAGCTATCCGGCTGGTATCAACCGCATCTAAAGCCACACATTAATTTGGACTGCCAAATATATGCACCAATGCACGTGTATCGGCGGACCGATGGGGCCGAAGGTGGGTTTAGGCTCATGCTCTCTAAATAGTACTTCAATACTTATAAAAGCACAAAATCGAATAAACAGTTTATTTTATTTTTAGCCTCCCATCAAAAAAATACTGAATTCCCTGGTTAAGCAACCACGTTTTTGTACACTTACCCATGAGTCGTAACGATAGTTTATTCGATGCTCGGTCCATTTCTTGTTTCAACAAAGTCTTGGCGATGTCAAAAAGTTCAGAGGCATCTGATATAGGACGAGATGAAGTTTTTGAACGCGTGTGAATCTGAAAAGATTAGAAACAACAGCTATTTTAATAAAAGAAGATTGGCTTAAATTTCAAAAAAAAAGTTTTTAAAGATTTAAATTTTCAGCGCTATTTTGTCTCTCTTGTTGGCAAAGACGCTAACCAACACCTGTAACAATAGTTGAATACATATATAAAAGGTTTTTTGTATTTACAAAAACGCGTTACAGCAATTGCAAGACAACAAATACCTGAAAGTCAACAGTTTTGGTTTTAAAAGTAACCGTTTTTCCCTGCACTTCTTTCTTGCTCATTTCAACAGACAAAGCTTGGCAGAGCTCTTTTAGTTTTGAAAATAGTTCTCTTTCATTCGAAATTGCATTAAAAGTTCTAAAAACATGAACTTCAATCGTCCAGTATAAAAAATGAAAAAATAGTATCAAGATATAGATTATGCAACCAAACAGGACTTTTCAGCGAGATCGACTACGCGTCAAAACAAGGTTGTGGGGTTCGAATTAGAGTTAAGTTTGGGTTTGGTATAGGACGCTGGTTAGGTCTAAATTTAGTAGGTAGGTTTTGGGTTATGCTAAGGTGTTTCAACGCTAATAGATCACGCCCAATAATCGCTCACTCTTATGTAACTATTTAGCTTCTGAGGCATGTGAAGGACAACTCCAAGAAAAATAGGTCGCCTCACTTCATACAAGAGATGAGAGGACTGAGATTTTTTCCACTCCGAGTCCAATCCAATATTTTAAAATGAAAATCCAATCCAATCCGACTCCGAAAAAAAGACTAAACTGAGAGTCCGCAGTCCAATCTTAGTCCAAACATAAAAACACTTGACAAAAATTTCTAATTGCTTGTTCATGATCACATTTTCACAGAGCAACCCCTTCAATCTAAATTCAACTTACTGAAGCTACTCATTAGTCTACATGCTGCAAAATAGTTTTTAAGTGTTTTTCAAAAGGAGATATAATGTAGCCTGACCTATAGTGTCAGTCCGGGTCCGATCCAATTCAACACTAAGCTACAGTTCGGAAAATCCGGCTCCAACAAAAAAACGGCACAACCCGGCTCCGAGTCCGATCCATGCTCATCTCTACTTCATACCACTCTACAGCGTTCAGTAAATGGCTAAGCAATCTTAATAGCAACATTTCACAATGTAACTAGATCAGGGGCGCATTTAGCGGAAATGTAAGGCAACAAATTACATTGCACCAAAGATCCAGAAGCACGATTTGTTTGGGTTAGCGCGTGCGGCAGGAATGCCCATTTCCCATTATTTACGTATTCCGAATCTTTTTTTTTTTCGAATCCAGAATTTTGAATCCTTAACCGAATCCTAAATCAATAAAATGGCCGTTCGTACTGTTTTGATATCAGTTCAGGCTACTGCGAAACAAAAAAAATCAACCATTTGTTTCATTTTCAATGAATTATAGCCAACAAAAGGATTAATTACAGCACTATAAATTCCAAGAATATATACATGCAGCAGCGTAGTCATGGAGCTAACAGTGGGCATGCCTCTCTTAAATTTTAGAAACACATGAAAAAAGTATGGCTTCAGTATAAACATGGTCAGGCAAAATGATCTGACACATTTGAAATTGTAAATATGACAAGCGTCATGCAGTTAGACTAGTATAATTTTTTGAAGCGCATAATTGCAGCTTGAGTTTTTACATGAGTGAAGTATATGCATCATAGAAAATGACCTAACTGAGCGTCGAACCCGCGAAACCAGTTCCGGAGTCCTACGCTCCAACCAATCTGCCAACTCCATGTTAGACTAATGGAAATTCTATAGCTACAAACAATCCATTTAGTTTTCGTTATGTCTTGAAAGTTACATCCTTTAGATGGCGCCTTCGGGTTTGACGAATTACTGCAGACGATTTTTAGTTTTCTCATTATTTGACGGCTTTTTTCTGGCGGTATTGCGGGGTGAAAGTTCAAGTCGAGATGCTAAAGTCGTGCGATCGTTGGATCGAAAAGCTTTAATGATAAGACTGATAAATGATTCTTTAACTTTGGTATAGTCGCAATGTAAGATTCTCCGTTTTTCAAAACAATTCAAAAAATAAATGCGCGGTGTTCGCCAGTCTTTGACAATTTTAATTGCTACATTAACAGTTTTGAGTTTTGACACTAATTATATACAAACTTTATGATCTTTCCTTATCTGTAAGTTAATTTCCAAAATTTCATAAATTAGCACAAATGGCATGTTAGTAGCTACAAAATATTACTTATATCGATAGTCAACTGCAACATCCTAGTCACAATGACAATTTAAAATGTGTCAGACCATTTTTCCTGACCCTGCAACTATACAAGCGGTGCATACTACACTTACAACCTTGCACAAATTTTTTACGGCCTCCGACGAACACCGCACGATCACACAAACACGAAGCGGAGTGCGCAATTGCGTTTATGCGCAACGTCTGAAAAGATTTATCACGCGCAGTTTATCGTCACAATTAAACCGAATCCCCAAAACGGAACCGGTTCAAAATAGAAACCGGTTTCATAGGATTCGATATTCCGAAATGGACATCCCTACGTGCGGCGTACATTAAGTCGGTTTTAACAGGAAGTTTACAATTTAGAGCTGGGTTCAAGTAAATTAGTAAGTTAAATTAATGCACCGCGGTTCCTCGAGTCTCTGGAATGTTTTACTGGGGTTCTGCTCCACCACAAAGGTTAAAAACCACTGGCACTCCAAGTAGACTGAACGTGAAGTTTCGTGAAAAAAGGAGAGTGCGCTGGTGACCACCCTGACTACGCCACTAAACTTGAATACCTCTCAGTGCTTATGCTTTTTTGTTCACCATCTTGACAAACACGATTAGACGAACAACCCAGTCCAACGCGTAGAAAAAACGAGCTGGATAAAGATGAAAATAGAAGAACAATCATCGCTCTTTGCTCAAGCAAATCTCCACATTTGCGAACACCCAACGCAGTCAGCAATTGCTCACTAACTTTGCCAATGCCGCTAACCTGAAACAAATGTAGGCTACTATTTCTGGCAATGCGGTAAAAACGCTAATTTTACACATATCTTTTTTGAGCTATAGACCTCTAAGCTAAACCAAAGAAACCTATCGAGCTCTCGACAAAAAACACGTTTTACCTACCAATATAAGAAGCTATTGATGACTAAGTTGTACCTGGGCTTATGGAACCTTTAGAGGCCATTAGTCAGGGGTTCACATGGACTTGAAGTAAATAACCCCTGGATTAGATACTCGATTGTGTGATTGATTCTCAATAAGCACTAAACCAAATCATCAAAAATTTAACGAGAACAATCGACAAAACATTTCGAAGCGGTTCTTTAGGCTTTCGAAAAAACAATTATTCTCATAGAAAAATTGCATTTACAAGACTTTTTTTACTCACTTTCCGCAAAGGTAAATCTTTCATAAAACCTAAAATCGAATCTTTTTCAGAAGGAATAAATGCTTGACCATTCGGTTTATTCAGGTCACTTCCAATTTTAGCAAGCATCAGGTTTGGCCCGATGCCAGCGCTGGCAGTGAGCCTCGTTTTCTGAAAAAAAAAAAAATACTGATGTTTAAACTTAGATAAACACATGGCTTAAAACCTACAGAGTGTTTTATGCGATGGCTTTTGTTCAAATCAAATCTATCACTCTTTCATTACCACCTACCAGCCAGAAAGCACAAAATGTCATATTATTGGAATTAGCCACCTTCTCGGTCAACTGCGAGAATTCATATTCAAGACAACTAGTTTATTTAACCTCAAACCAAACAAATTACAGATGCATAATTAAAATATGGAACGACCTAATAGCATGATGGTTAGCAATTAGGATGCCGCGATAAACCTCTTCGGTCTTTGAGTCAAGTGGTATAACTACTTTCAACGTAAAGCAAGCACCGAAGAGTACTAAAATTTTTAATAATTAAACTAAAAATGCAGATAAAAATGCTTATATCAAAAGTTCTTTTTTGACGTACGCAAACTACCTGATGGATTCGAAATCGTATTTCCTCACTGACTTCTTCAGCTGAAAACCCAAATGTTTTTGACTTATTATCACGATCACTAGAATCCAGTAACTCAGGATTATATTGGAATGTTCGTTGATTCTAAATCAATATCGTTCCAATTAATACATTCTTCAAAATCAAAACTTACGTTTCATTCGCGCTACAAAAAAATTCGTATATATCAATCAAACTGAAAAATGACAGACGCACAGCGACAGAAAAACTTGTCTCAATGCACAGACAGCAACATTCGCATTTCGCAAGAGTCAAAAAACACATTTACCACTCCGAGTCCGACAGTTGAATTCTTACATTAAAAATGCAAAACCTCGATCAAATCAAAAATTAAATCTTGATTATACTCGCGTTATTACGCCGAAGCGTGTAACGAGTGGCGAGGCCCATTTCCGCGGCTGAGCGCCTGGCCAACAAAGCTCTGAAGAAAGGTCGCTGCGGTGGCGAGCCGATGGCGGCCTTGTGTCTAAGCTGGGAATGTAACCAAAGACCTTCTGCACCGCTAGCGATGTCTCGAACCACTTCACTGACAGGCCGGTAAACCCAGATCGATAATAAAATATTTTGTAGCTCTTAAACTGAACAAAACAAAAACACATATAAATATCACTAGAGAATCAAATGACAAACCTCACTCAATAGCACTCTGCTTTGCACATGATCCGTTACGTCCAAGTACGCTTCATCCAGACTAGCTGCCATGAAACTCTCATCATATTCACTATAAATCGACTGAATTTCATGACTAACCTGACAAAAAGATTTCAAGACTTAAAGACACGACAACTTTCTACGGTACCTTTTTAAAAATTTAGTAAAACAGTTAACTGCTCAGATGGTTCAGTTTATAAAGAGTCAGCCCCCGTAGAGGTGATTTTCAATTATCTGGAGAAGTGAAGCCCAATGACACATTCCAGAAACTCGAGGAACCTATGTGCATTAATTTAATTTGCTTGAACCCAGCTCAAAATTCAAAACGTTCGGAACCCCAGGACTGTAATGGCGGAACACTAGAGTACCGCGGAACCCCAGTTGAAAACCATTTCTCTGGAGTAATAGTACTTGGGGTACCATTCCAAAAGCAACTCATCAAACTCACACATATGCAATACAGTAAGTTTGGCAACTATCTAGCACAGAAAATTGTACGAAGAAAAATCGCAAAAATCTTCAGTTACCTCTTTGTACTTGGTGAAGTTTAACGGAACAATGATCAACTCCGGGCAAAGCTTCTTTGCAATAAACCCAGGCATAGCAGCACGAACGCCGTATTTCCGAGCAACGTAGTTGGAGGTAGACTAGCAAGATAAATGAAGCAAATTACAGACTTAGCATTCTGGCGCATAGATACAGCAGTAGCCAAACCATTCAAGAAATATATTAAGCAGTCAACAAAGCTAGGAAATGAATGGTACTAAAATACCAATAAACAGAATTCTAAAAACAAAGTTGAGCAATTATGAAGGGTCATAAATTTTTCATTCATTACATGTTGAAGCAATTTGGTTTTGAGATCTTAGTTTTCACCGTAACAGAATTTTTTTCAAAAAACGTTGGTAGATTAAGATTGCTTTGACGTATCTATCCACTTTCTCACCAACATATCCATTCCTCCAACTGCCATGGGCTTGGTTTTCAAATGTGGTTGATCCCTTTCTTCCACGGATGCATAAAAGGCATCCATGTCAATATGGATAATTGTTCGGGTGAGATTTCGATCTTTTTCAAACTCATTCAGCATCAAATCTGCCTTGTAAAGTGATTGACATAAAGAGTACATAAAGTATCGATAAAGATGCTAATTCTTGAAGCACAAAACCTGAGTTTCATAGCATGCAAAGACATTAAAAAAATAAGTTCCAGCAAATAAAAATCCAGCTCAAAGTGAGAGATATAATCAGGAATGTGGAAGTGTTGAAAGCATTTTTTTTTGGTTGTCGTCGATTGGCCGAGCATTCACCCCGGATCAAATGCAACCAACTCTGGTGGCCGAGGGTCTTATCTTTTTGCCAACCCAGGTTGCTGCCCAGAACTGGATTAGAAGCTAGCAGTGATGTTGTTAAGCCAGCTTCTGGTATCGTCATCCAGTAGCAGCAGAACAGGTATTTCTTATGGTGTATGATTAGTCGGACATGGAGGCAACGTGAGATGCTGTTAGCTCAATTTCTTTCAGCAAAAAATAAACTGTTCAAAAACCAACCGTTTTCATCGTAATTTTGGGGTTATAACTGCCAGAAAATGACTTGGCACTTACCATCGATTTCGCACATTATGAAATATCTTCGAATTACATCATGAGTTTCTGTCTCACTCTTAAAGTGTTAGCAAGGTGCTACTGATTCACTAGCAAATTTCAATTTTAGCAAAGCTAAAACTTCTTTACTGCGCAGTACCTACGCATCTCATAAGAAACAACAAAAATAGCTCTTTCTTCATCCCTGGATACCACAGAAGCCATTGACTTACAATCCGAGTATACTTCACCTAATAGCACAATACTATACGCAATACGAAAGTATCAAAACTATCTACCTTCATCAAAGCTGATTTTTTTTCTTGTTCTGAATACTGAGACAGGCGATTCTTCATTGATAAAATACGTTCCTGAACTTGAGCATCTCGTTTCTGCTCATTTTTGTAATATCGTGACCCAACAGTATTTTCCATAATCACTCTACAACAAAAAAAGCAATTACTTGAAACAAAGTGTCAATAAGCACTTTCTAAAACTTGCACTAACAAGAAATTCAGAGTAAATTGTGCAAAATACAACCCAATTTATTTGTCGATAATCCTTACACCAGTTCAGTTAGGTACTAGTAATTCTTATTCTTGAATACTAACTCCCTAGCCTAAAAGCAAGACATCTCCAACTTGTACCAGTAGGCCTATGCATCTATCACATGAGTAATATAATGCGAAGAAACGCAATGAAATAAGGCAGGGGTGGCCCACAAGTCGATCGCGATCGACCGATTGATCGCATGTGATTTTGCTCGCATGAGCCGTCGATCGCGTGTGATTTTGCTCGTGCGAGCCGGTCGATCGTGTGTGATTTTGTGAGGACTAAATAAGATTCATCAAATACATTTTTACGCAGTGTTTCTGAAATGAGAATTTCAAGCAGAGCATTGCTACGTGACAAACGCAAAACAATTGCTACGTGAACAAACGCAAAACAATGCACATTATTTCGCAACAATTTTGAGCTCAGTCGCTTTCTGAGAAATTGACTAAGGTCGAGAGCAGGCACATTGACTAGTCATTATAGAAAGAACGGTTTCACTATCATAGCTGCTTCTGGTAAAAAATTCCTATGAATTGGTAGTTGTTTTCGTGTAAGCAAGGTATAAGTTAGTTACTCTTGGACAGTAAAGGAACATTAGTTTCGATATATGCACCTGTCTTATTTGCAATGCTTCACTTGCTTTGCCGAAGAAGGGAAATGTTGAAAGGCACTTATGACACGCCATGCTAAGTTTAACGAAAATTTTCCTTATGGAAGTGAAGCAAGGGAAATGAAAGTTAATGCTCTTAAATCTAATTTGCATGAACGGACTGTCACTTGAGCAATTGTTTAGTGTTATCTCTGGCAGGACACAAACCTTAGCATGAAATGATGGTGAAAGGCGTGGTGACCTAAATATCTCATTGACTTTTTTCAGACAAAAGTAAATTTTGTATTATTAGCCTTTGTTTTTAAATTGGCCGCTAGCTCAGTTGCTTGCTTGCTTAGCGCTCAGTAGCTTAACGCTATCGGTGCGAGAGGTCTGGGGTTCAAATCCCGGGCCGACCAAATCGGCAGTGCCGCCAACGGCTTGCCACCACTGTGACGTTCCTTTGGAGATGTGTAACCCAGGCGCTAAGCCGCGGAGATGGGCTCCGCCACTTGTTACACGCTTCGACGTAATATCGCGAGTATAATGAAGTTTTGATTTTAGTATTTGTTTTTACCTTCTTTATAGGGATTTAGAGTTAACTCAAACTTGAAAACACTGCTTACGATGCTGGTAATATATGGTAAATATACAAGTCCATTGCAGAGTAGAAATTGCTTGGAAAAAATAACTAACAATTTGCTTGCTGGCTGGTCGATCACGAGTTTTTAATAAATTTTCGAGGTGATCCTAATGGAAGGCAGGTTGGCCACCCATGAAATAAGAGATAATGCAATATTAGCCTGCAGCAGTAACGTTTATTTCTCCACCATTAGTACAATAATGAATGCAGTAACAAAAGACAATAAAACAAACAATGCTAGTAGTATATATAATACAGATACTGCATCACATGAAAAATTAAAAGTAGTCTAGGCTTGGTTACTGGTTGTAATACTCAAAAAAGATCCTGCTCCTTGCATTCTTACGTACATGCATTAAAAAAACGCTTTGGCTGCATACGAGTCGTTACCAATATTTATTAAAATGCAACCAAGTACAAATCACTATCAGCATAAGTTGAAGCAAAAATTTCCCGGCTTGCAAGCATGAAGTAACAACTGGGGTTCTTCATTTTTCAGTCGCTTCACATTACAATGGATAATTTACCTTAGAGCGGCGAGAACTCCCCAATACGTTGTTGCAGAAGCCAGGCACGCATTGGGTGAGGGCATGCTTGACGTATGCAATGACGTATTGGAAAATTCCTGTCCACTTTAAAGTAAACCATCCATTGTAACACTGAATAAGATGCAACTAAAGCTATGAATAACGTACTGGTATATACACTGTACAGCATTAAACCATTTAGTAGTTTGTTCAATTATTGAGAATCACATTTAACCCTTATAAGGTAATCATATTTTCATAAGCGTTAAGTCATTTGGGGTCAAATTTTACCCCAATCGGTTTTTCTGCAATAATGACAGTAAAATTGATGTAACCACACAAGTAGTGGTTGGAAAAGACAAAGCCACCACGGGAGCCCATTCTCGTTATTGTGCTAGCGTTGGAAAATATAAATTTATTTTCCCGGGGATCAGATTTGACCCCGATTGACTTTTAGGTACGTGCTGCAGAATATCGTATAATATCATGAAGAAGAAACATAAAATCAGAGAATATTTTATATGAAAAACCTTGAAACAGATTAATTTAGGAATTCTTGAAGCGATTAGCACAAATTTTACGACTAACGTAAGTTTACAGTAGTTTTTATTTTCTTGTGGTCAGATTTGACCCCAATTGACTTTTAGGTATGCGCTGCAGAAATATCATACATATCATGAAAAAACATACAATCCAAAAATATTTGATATGAAAAACCTTCGAAACAGAATGATTTAGGAATTCTTAAAAGTGATTAACATTAATTTCAAGACTAACATAAGTTATTAGTGGTTTTTATTTTTTGGGGGGTCAAATTTGACCCCAATAAATGTATGAAAGTTAAATGATGGGAAATTCTGAGACCGAGATGCCAATGAGATACCGATTATGCCCTACAAAGGTGATTGGGCTAGCATAGTAGGCCAAATTATACTGTTAAGCCTATGCAAAAAAACATACCAGTAGTGAACATACTTGTTAATTTTCTCTTTGTCTACTCCTTGCATTCCAGCCTTGTTATCATTCAATGTCATTCTGGGAATCAGTTGTTTTTCATCAATTTCCTCAGGCTTGTGGTCAATTTCTCCACCAGACATTTTGAAAACTAAGCTAATGACACAGTGTTAGCATGCAGGCATAGGGCAGTACAAGTACCGTAGTCTCCACTAGACTGGTGGACTTGTAGCAGATGGTGCTGATGAACAGGATAGGCTATAAAAAACCCACCAAAAAAACAACACCAAAAAAAACCCACCTCCTCAATCTTTTATATTTTGTATCCTGAATAGAAATAAAATGAAATGATTTTGTCAACACACGTAATGCATCACTAAACACTTACAGACACTGTTCCGTATAAGATTTTGGCAAGTGCGAATTTGTACAAATAGGTATAAATTTTGACAAAAAATTTGCCCAAGGATTTAAAGGGCTAAAGAAAGTTTGATCCAATTTTTTCCTCAAAGTTGAGTTTCCAGAGTACTAAACTTTTGTTTTGCTCCAAATTATTGAACACTTTGATTCAAATTCGATCAAAAATCAACATTTCAGTTGGCAAGCTTCAAGAAAAATCAAAAAATTTTGCCTGAAATTTCTCATTTTTCTCAAATTTTGCATCTTAGAAAGAACAGTGCTCATCAGTATATATATACTTGTTATTGTTTATCTTTACTAGTGAGGCTGTATAATGTACCAATAATCAAAATTTAAAAGTTGAATTATTGAACTTAAGGAATATCCTTGCAGCTGAAAAAAAGGACGTGTCTATTTTGCCGTTAACAGCAAAATACTGATCGGCTAATATTCTCAAAACCGAGCGTTCGTATAGACAGATAGATGCAAGCCAATCAAAAGTTATGCATATACACTCCTACATTTTCTAGCTGATCAGTATTTTGCTGCTAACAACAAAATAGACACCGCCAAAAAAAAAATAACACATGAAGTTTTTGCATGGAAAACTGGTTTTATTTCTTTTGCATGGAAAACCGGTTTTATTTCACGTGAGTAAAATATCCAGTTTTAGCCACCTTTAAACTATGCAGTATGACATGTCCACAGCGATGGGCACAATAAACCTTTCTGTAGCTACTAAAGCAATAATGATAATATAACCGATAATTCTAAAAACGCCCTGAACTGCTGAACAATGCAATACCGATAAATTGCAATTTCTCAAAGAGACATTGGTAATCCATAAATTATCGCCGATAAATTTTTTCGAAAAATGTTGCAGTAGCTTTTCAATGTGTTTGACAAAAGTTTTTTTCATGTAAGTCAAACAGCAAAAATCTTTTTCTAGATTTTTCAAGAAAAGAGAACAGTTCACGGACTCTGCCGTGGCATTAAACCAAACAAAGAGAGTTTTTTTTATGTAGCAACAACACTTTATGGACACCATGTATTATTTCCATAGCATCAACTCACTAACTCTGAACAATGAACACCATGTGCATAAAAAACTGTTTATCGCAATACTTTTATTGGCGATAACAAAATATATAGGCCTATAGGCCTATTGCAAAAGCGATAGGCCTATCAGTGTGATAATCGATAAATAAAAACTATTTTGAGTGATAACAACAATCAGTATACCGGTAATTATCGCCAATAACCAGATAACTATCGCTGATAAGTTATCTTGAAAAATACCCATCTCTGCATGTCCAAACGTGTCATTAAAATGTCCAGAATTTAACAACCATACTATTCACTATTCCTGACATGCTTATAGCTTGTTATCGGGTCATCCTTTTTTTAGGATCTTTAGGATTTTGCGGACGCAGCCGCAAAATCCTCAGCGTCCTAGAAAAAGACCACCAGTAGGGGTAGTCCTTTTTTAGGATCCTGTAAACGGTTTGCTTTTTCGAACGTGTTTTAGCATTGTCAGCTCCATTATGACGAGTTACAGTCAATAAACACCGGAAATGATCGATCGTCTTTTTATTCAGCAGAACTACTTTAAAGCTGATTGAGAAAGAAGAAAAGCTCCAGGGGAGTCGAGGGCATGCTCCCCAGAAAAATTTGAAAATTTACATGTTGTAATGGCTATTTTAGTGCTTTTTGAATAATTTTCACGCAAATTTTGTTTAAATTTTTTGACCCTAATTCTGAGTGCTTCGCCGATTATGATACATTTTGTTCGCACATTTTCGATTATGCCTGCCTAAGACGTAATCGCTATCGCAGAATATTCGAAATTATGGAAAAATTGTATGCATCCAAAACATTTTTGAAAATGACTGATGGGAGGATGCATACCCCTCATCCTCGACCCCTGGCCATAAGTTACAGAAATTATCAAAAGAGTCTGGCATATTTCAGTCCCTTGCCACCATCAATTTTGTTCTTTTTTACTAAAAGCAGAGTCAAAAGGGGGGGGGGGGGCATGGCACAATGTCCCCCTCTAAATACGCTGCTGCGGTGAAGAACAAAAAAGGTCTACTTTTCCTCAGATATCCTATAAAAGAATAAAAGGTCTTCAGCTTGATTCGCGATATGAGGTCATATTTCTGTAAGTGCCAGCGGGCCGCATAAAACGGTCGCGCGGACCGGTTCCAGCCCGTGGGCCGTATGTTGCCCACGCCTGTAATAAGACATTGTTACAGCAGGTTATACAGTTAAACGCACTAAACTTTACTTTTTTTAGGTAGAAAATACAAAAACTTTCAGCGGCTGGGACCCCAGACCCCCTTGCCTCCGGCAGCTGGGGGCTTCTATACTTCGACCCCAGACCTCCGACACAGTTCCACTTTGCGAAATCCTGTCAACTTTCCAAGCCATGAAAGTAGAAAAATATGGTGTAAATGGTGTTACCGAACTGCAGCTGTTAGCTAAAATTATAAGGTAGGCCTACCGAACTATTTCGCATTCTCGATCGCTGGCATAACAGATTATACGTGTGCACTGTGCATGCGTTCAGAGATGCCGAGCTAAACAGGCGAAATTCACAGTAGTTCCCAATAGCTGTAGCCTAACAAAAAGCCAAAGTTGTGAGCTTTTTTCTTGTTGATATCTAGCAGGGTGATCCGAAAGTAACTCCCTATTCTAAAATAACTATGACTTATTCAAATTTACCGACTACTTTCTCAGTTTTTGCGTGTAAGTTACTCAGTCTGCGGCAATTACATCTATGCTCTTGTTTCTATATTTTCTATATTTAATAATTTTAACTTAAATTTGAAATAAAGTTAAATCATGTTTTATAAATTAACATACTAATCGTGATGAATAATAATTTTTAAAAAATTCAACCACATTTAAATAAACAAATTAATAGATATTGAATTTTAAATGGAAGTCCATGCAATGCACTTTTTTCTCATGTTCAATAAATGAAGAAATTGCACTTCAAAAAACAAACCATTTTTATTTTAGAATAGGGAGTTACTTTCGAATCACCCTGTACATTGAGTTTTGTGCATCACTTACAGTAAAAGTTTTGTGCACTGACATTGAGCTTAGTCAATTAGTTAAAAGTTTTGCCGATCGGTTTAAAGTTTTGTCAATCGCGAAAGAGACTTGTGCATCGTGAAAAAGACTTGTCGATTACGAAAAAGATTTGCGCATCGAGAAAAAGATTTGTCGATCGTGAAAAAGATTTATGCATTGCGAAAAAGATTGTCGATCGGTTTAAAGTTTTGTTGATCGCGAAAAAGACTAGTGCATCGAGAAAAAGATTTATGCATCGTGAAAAAGATGTGTCGATTGTGAAAAAGATTTATCGATCGGTTTAGAGTTTTGTCGATTGCGAAAAAGTTTTGTCGATCGCGAAAAAGATTTGTCGATTGCGAAAAAGTTTTGTCGATCGCGAAAAAGACTTGTGCACCGCGAAAAAGATTTGACGTCTGCGAAAAAGTTTTGTCAATCGCGAAAAAGATATGTGCATTGTGAAAAAGTTTTGTCGATTGCGAAAAAGACTTGCGCATCGCGAAAAAGATTTGTCGATCGGGTTTTAACTTATTTTTGTGTTTTGCACTTATGGGCTTCCGTACAAATATGCAACTAAATAAATACAAAAATAAGAAAACAGCTACGTTATTCTAGTAATTGGAAAAAGTGGGTTTTTAAATTGCTCTTGGGGTTTTGTTGTTGTTTATTGCAAAGGCAACAATGTGGCATTTAGTATTGTGAATACAAACGTAGCTGTGGTATTTTCTTTTTGATTTTAGGCTTTGTTAGATCACTAAGTGAAAACGTATTTATTTTTTAAAAGAAGTAGGCCTATTTATTTTGGCAAAACAGCTAGTAGATGTGCATTTGGAATGCTTTTTAGGTTCTGGATATTTTGGGTATAATATTTTTGTGCTATACCGACCGTTAGCTCAGTTGCAAAGCGCACGCTATCGGTGCGGGAGGTCTGGGGTTCGATTCCCGGGCCGGTCAAATCGACACAGTGTCGCCAACGACTCGCCACCGTTGCGACGTTTCTTCGGAGCTGTGGTGCCCAGGCGCTAAACCGCGGAGATGGGCCCCGCAACTCGTTACACGCTTCGGCGTAATACGGCGAGTATAATGAAGATTTGATTTTGATATTTTTGTGCTTCGGCTCATTTTAGCTAGTTTTTTTATGACGTTTGGTCGCGTCGCTCAAAATCTGGCAACGCTAAAGCCCTTACGCCACCGATTCTCCACAGAAAGAGTGCATCAAAAACGTAGTATCCAAATTTTTGAACATTTGCCAAAAAGGAACCTTTTAATAACCAGGTTTTTTCTGCTGCTAAAATTAAGAGAAATTTTTATTAATAAAGCAATGCCCTACCATATAGCGCCGCTGTGAAAGGTCGCTTGGAAAAGATGTTTTGAAACTAATACTTTCAGGCCTGACTGACTGGTATTTCGAAACGTTGATCTTTTTATGAAGAATCATTGCGGTGTGTAGATATTTAAATGGCTGATGCGTACTGGTCTTATCATTCGCAAGAATCGTAAATAATTTCAAAAAAAAAACAAATCATCATGGTAGGCCTACTCGCCGTATTATGTCGAAGCGCGTAAGCAGTTGCGGGCCGTTAGCGACGCTGTGCCTGATCTGACCAGCTTAGATCCGATCCACCGACAGTCACTGTATTGTAATGTCAACCGGCCGGCTTGTTATTTAACTTTTCGGTATTAAAATTCGTTCCTACTACCAGTGTTTTTTTTCAAAGAGTTTGAGCATAGATTCGAGTAACCAAAACGATCTCTCAAATTTTTGTAATGGTCTCCCCAATACGCTTCTTTTTTGTCTTGTCTAAGTAGGTACACTTACAACAATTTTTGGTCTTTTAGAACTTACAGTATAATCGATCTCTGAAGTCGAATTTAAAAAAAAAAACACTGAGTGATATTTTGTATTTTTTAAATTCTTTTCAACCTAGGTTTACGCCAACCGGTCGGTTTTAGCGTAAACCAAGGTTGAAAACAATTTGAAAGTAACGTGTAACGAAAAGTTACATTTTCAAAAAGTAATAAGTAACGGTAACTTAGTAACAATTTTTTTCAAGTAGTTGTAACGATAACTTCGTTACTTTAAGAGTAACGAGTGCCCACTTCTGTAAAACCCGACAGCTTGTTTCACCTTATCTTATTTAAATAGAATAGATTCTATTTGAATAAGATACCCTGATGAATATTCTGGGTAAAACAGACTGTCGAGTTTTAAATAGATGTTATTAAAATGCGGTGAGAGCTATGCGCCCCTGCCCGCATTGATAACAATGTCTCTTACCATTACTCAACCAGCCGGTTTGGCTTCAGTATGATGCGAGGCAAGTTCTGTCACAGCTGTTTCAAAATAACAGCACGTAGGGGAAAGTCGGGTTATATGGGACGCTTAAGCTCTCAGGAAAATTGGCTAGTTGTAAAGCGTCAACCATTTGCTGCGATGATGCGCCCTACCACACACATTATACATAATAAAAGCGACGATCCCAACTTTAGTACTTTAGTCACAAGAAAAGGTTTTGTGCGGCCCATATCCCCCAATAAATTTTCGCTGAGACGGGTGATACGGACCACCCATGTGGGTGCTATGATATGGGTATATTAAATGTTGGTTTGCCACCCAGAGGCAGCTTTCAAACTTGAGGACTTAATAAGCGGCGACTTAGAGTTGTCCATGGTACTTTAAATTGTTCGGCTGCTTTTCTCAATGAATTTCCGTTTTGGATATTATCAATTGCCTTACGTTGGAACTCTTCACTCCTATTGCTCCGAATGTTCCTTGATGTGTGCCTGGGCATCTAAGTGGTATGATCCTGCTACAAAGTACCCACGCAATGTAATAATTCGATTGGGTGATAGGGACCGCCGGTCCATATCACCCAAGCATAGGTGGTCCATATCACTCCACGCACATGGCCTTCAACATTTTTTCAGTAATTTTTTATATGAAAAGCTGAAGAAACATGAACCTAAAACAAAAGTATGCCTACAGAATGTAAACTAATAACGACAACTTAACGTTTAGTCAATTGCTTTGGTCCAAACAGTTAGATAAATAATGCTATTTTTTATAAAAGCTGAAAAACAAAAAAACTGCTGTCAGCGCAAATCGCACGTGCTTTCACAGTACACCATGTTGAAAAACAGCCATCAGGCAACCTATGACTTTCCTACGCAATGAACGATTTTATTTAATTCTTGTAATGGAAGTTATGAACTGGTCCATATCACCCAACATTACCCTACTGCACTTGCACAGTTTGAACACTTCACTTCAAAAACAAGGGTTCGGTTTCAAAAGGGGGGATTTCGGTCCCCGAGCCCCCCTGGGTGCGCCACTAGTCAGACCGACGCTTACTTTAGCAGGCCTACTGCGCTAATTTCCCTGCTATACTTGTTTCGGCAATGTGCTTATTTCAGTACTGCACTAATTTCACTGCCGAGATTTTTTCAATGCAACAAGTTTTTTCAGCGCGTGCCAAAAACCTGGACTATATACCGTGCTATTAAACAAACTTTCGGAAATTGCGTTGATACGATATTGTTTGGATTTGACTGATCAACTGAAAAACACGATATTAAAATGATTGCTAAAGTCCCAAAGTTGATTTTTTGTTGTTTTTGTCTCAAAGTTTAATCTTATGATTATTTAGCGGACTAACGTTAGCTTCCGCTAACGAAACATTCGTGTTAGGCTATCGGATTGGCGTTAGCGAAGCTAATGTTTTTAATAATCGGACTAGCTGTTAGCGGAGCTAATTTTTGCTTAGCTGTGCCCACCTATCCATTGTTGAAAGTGACTGGTGGGGGGATGTATACGCAGCATACCCCACACCACCTCTGGTTGTATAACAACAAAAAATGGCCACAAATTTTAAGAGAGATGTTTTAAACCAGAAATATTGAAGGCAGTAAAGGCACGATTGTTGTAAGGAAGTCAAAGGAATGCTTTCTGGTGAAACTGGAAAACGGTATTCAAATGTTGGCGATTTAATTCTTTTTTGAGCTACCGGTAAAGTAGGCTACGTAGATCATTTTTGCTTGAAAATGTTTAGCCTTTTTTCTACGGAAGGTCTGAGGGGCCGAGGGCAGTTGCACGTACAGGAGCGGCACTGCCCCGATAATAAAATTGCGTATTGTTTCATTAAGCATAACGGCAAAGAACAAGATCAGGAAGCAACACTACGGTACTTAATTCTATTATGACAATTACAAAACCAGATCAATGACAAAGTGTCGAGCACTTCAAACTAAATACAAAAGAAGTATGACGTCATTTGAGACTCAATGGGAGGTTGTAACCCCCAACCCCCCGTGGCTACGCCACTGTTCGATCCAGTAAAGCTTGGAGTTATAAAAGAAATTAAAGCCGTTTGGGCGTTCTCGAGTTTGCCGTAGAAACGTTGCCAGGGTAGGAGAGAAGCTGTTGTTTCCAAAAATTTTGATTCAAAATGATTAACGTTATAGCTAATGATGACGAGAAAAGACACAGAAAAACCACTACGCCCCTGCCTTACGATGCTTTGTAGAAAGAGAGTTTGCAGTTGATCAGAGAACTGAACAAAAAATAGTAATTTGAACTGATGATGTTGTTTCAACGAAAGGCATAATTCTGCGTGCAAAGCGCGTTAAGATTTGAGAAGGATGGATGTTTAACTCAAGAATCTGCGCTATGAGCCAAGCAATTTTTAGAAGTACGATTTTTTTTCTCAACCTCCATTTAACGTATTTAGCATAGCCTGGTGTAGAAAGTAAATGAGATTCTCATTTAAAGACTGACGTTACATCTTTGTATCAATGGGGAGACAGCTGCACCCGAATCAAAAAGTAGCAGCAGCAGCCGAAACGAGGAATTGTAGAAGAATGTGAGTGTGATTGCCGGTGACATGTAAAGTCGGGGAAAAAAACGAAATTCTGTGATGTCTCAGGAAAATTGTTTGTCTTATCGACAGCAAGATGGTGTGGTGAACGCGACTGTATCAGCTCTAGGTTAGAGTTGAGGTAAGTTGCGGGCGATACGTCGGAAAAATGTCAACGTTGATGGAAGACAAAAAAATTAGAAAAGAGATTGCTCAGTCTCGCAAACTTTGATCAAAAAAATACGAGGTGATGTGATTACACTATTTTTATGTATTTTAGGTCCATTCTGAATTGTGAAAATAAAAATTTTTGTTGATATTGATCTTTACCTTTAATTAAAAAAAATACGTTTTTTTGAAATCACTCGATTTATGTTGCAGAGAGCCCATGTTTCAACAGAGGTGAGACAAGAATATTGGCCTTCCGCAACTTTTGATACCAAACTTACGTCCATACCTTGTGCAGTTCTTAAGTTATCGCGTGATAATGCCGTTTTTTTTTTGAGCTCGCGCCCCCCTAAAAGTACTTAAATCAAGGGTTGATAAAAATTCTAAACGTTGATAAAAATCAGAAAAATTCTACACAAGTTCAAGTTGACCCATTTCACACACCAATTTCACCCACGCAAGCGTTAACTCAAAATCCGCCGAAATGTGCCAAACTCTAACGTACATAGGTAGCTTAATAATGTCTTGCCGAAACAATTTTCGCAACTATAGGCCTCACCTACGTCTCAACCAAAGATTCAGCTGACATCATCAGTAGTGACCGTTAACAACAAGCGTCACTTAGCCCTGTGTACAGAATAATACCAGTACGTCAAAATTCCTCAACCTAACTTTCAACCAACAATACCATATCTGCATTTTTCCATTAAAGGGTGAACAACATGGATCTTTAAAGTTAGCGATCAAGATATTAAGAAGTAGGTATCCTACTATTTAAAACGAAAAGTTGGCAGTGCGTAATAATAAGGCATCGCAGTAATAATGTAGACAGGTAGAACTTCACTTTCATCTATACAATGTGATTAAATGAGAATCTTGGGGCACTTTAATCGCTTCCACTGCTGTTGTTGCCGTGACAAGAAGCTAAAAATAAACAGTCAATGCTATTAAGGATGTACCACCAAACATTCGCAGGTGTTAATGCAAGGGACCATCAACAAAGCCACTGTCATAAAAAACTAGTATTGCCCAATTTGAGCTAAGCTTTACCTTACAAGCAGGAGTGACGTACTAAAGAGCAAAAAAAGTTTATAGCAATAACAAGTACCGGTAAAGCAACGCATATGTTTAAGCAAAACGTGAATAGTACTGTACTAAAATGCAATGTCGGTTTTGGAAATAGATTTTTTCTCGCGCTTTTAGCGATGTCAGTCGAGCTGTTTATCTCAGTTGTATCCGCTCTAGTCTTTGGTCTGAAACACATTTTCTCGTCAACTTCACAGGAACGCTTGAAGCAAGCTCTTCTACAATGTATTACGGATGTTTCTCACGCGTTCGTGTTCTTCTTCAAGTGTCATGTTGATACAACGATAGATTTGTTCACAAAACCTTCGCATCTCCGTTCGATCGATTACAATCTTTCGGTGTGCGCAGATATTCGTCCACGTTGCGCGACTGCGCAGCTTTGCGGCGTCTTTCCGCGCAGTTGGTCACTTGTTCGTTAAGCTGAGCAGCGGTGAAACCAACTAATTCTTTCAAATCGCAAACAAACCTATAAACAAATCGCTTCCCCTGAACCTGAAAACACAAACGCTTTAAAAGTGAGCGAGGTATCCACGATTTAATGAAGCACGAGCAGATCCAGAAGTTTTTTGTAATAGTGCATCTAAAATTTAATGGGAGTTTGCGCCTCCTCACAGCATCTACATATGAGAACGGGGTGATGACGTTATAGCCAAGAGACAGGGCTGTGTAACAGTCTAGTGTAGAGTTTCCCAAACTGGGGTCCGCGACGACAGCACAGGGGGTCCGTGACAATGCTGCTAAAACGTAAAAAATAAAATATAACTTCTGAATGATTTCTGCAGCGCACATACAGACCCAATAAATTGATGCAGTGATTGATAATCTTATATGTTTTTCCTTGCATGTGTGTTTATTGTTTACTTAATGATTCTTAACTTTGTTCTACCCTGTGGTTGGCATTTTAAAAAAGGTAATGTAAGTTTTCAAAATAAAAAAGAAATGACTTCCTTGACAAACGTTATTGTGTGGGGCTGCCAACTCTTATAAAACTTTTATCATGCATCACTACAATCACCATGCTTTCTATAGTGTCATAATTGGAATACTTTGGCCCAGCAGTTTCTCTTCTACTTCTCTTTTGGAGAAAATGAAAATATTTCAGAGAAAATAAAAGTCGGCAGTCGGCTTTATTAAAAGACGTTCAAAGTGGCATTATCAAACAAAATCGGCAATGGGGGCTGCGGGTAAGTTGTCCAGAAATCATTGAAGACGTGATATGTGTTAACTCTAACAAACTATGCCAAACTTTGATGTAAATGCGAGACCAATGAGAAAAATTAACCACAAATACGAAGCGAAGAGCGTGACATCATAGAAAGATGAAGCGCAGCATTCGCTTTAACCATAAATTCGAAGCTATAGGGTCTCTTCTAAATTCTCTTGCTTCGAAAACATTTTATAGTCCAGTCCAGTTACAGTTAGGCGAGCTTAGCTGAAGTAGTAAGGCTAGTTTAGAGCCAAAAAGGCATTAGGATGCTTTAAAAAAAAAATAAGCTACAAAGAAGTTTTTCTGAACTTTGGTTTTAGCCTACAAGTATTATTGAAGATCCTATCGAAAAGCTACAGTGTGTGAAATGTTGTAAAGTTCCTACTCAGAAAATTATGAAACCAAGCAAATTGAAGCCGCATTTTGAGTCTTGTCATGGCAAACTATAGCAGGAAAAACAATTCACCACTATAGGCAAAAATTTGAGAGTTAGAACAATCACCGCATTGATTCTGGGGTAATGTGCGCAAAACAAAACAAATCAATAAGGGAGGCATCATATTATCTTATTGTTCAGGCAAAAATTAAAAATTCTCACACAATTGGCTTGAAACTAATAAGGCCCAGCCTCAATGAAGCAACTACAAACCACCCTTGTACAGGAAAAGGAAAAACTATTATTGTGGCCGTTTTTCGAAAAAGGGGAAGTTAAGGTACATCAAAATTTTTTAAGGGTATTAAGTAACACCACAAAAAAGCTCTGAATTGCAGCGTCATTATCAAAGTGGGATTATGATATTCTTGCCTTTACTGTTTATGTTGTTTTGATAGCCTTTTGCAAAGACAAGTTGAGAACAAGCATTGAGTAGAACAAAGATGACAAACTAAACTAGACTAGAGAGACGACGGTACAAGCTTGGTCAGATATGCAAGCTTTCACGGTCTTCACTTTGCATCCTGTTAGTAGAGCTAAATTATTTTTGAGTTGCATTAATTATGCTTCTACGGTAGTAGAGAGGAAATATTAACGCAACTTAAGAGTGCGGTCCGCGTAAAATTTGATTCGCAAAAATGGGTCCGTGTCAAAAAAAGTTTGGAAAACCCTGGTCTAGTGATATCAAAGACTAAGATGCTGAATGTAGTTCCCTCAATCTCACCATTTTCGAATTTCAAAAACCCTGGAATCTCAGTCGGTGAGGTTTTGGGTAAAAACGCCACACACAAAATTTTAACTCATTGTGACGTCATAAAGATGTGGTGCAAGGCCATTGAAGTTTCTGAGGCCCGATTTTCAAACTTTTTGATCTATCTCGCAAACCGCTTATCGTAGAGCGCCGAAGTTAGTGTCAAAAGACGCGTAAGAATCGGTTTCCTGTAACCACTCCAAGTTATTGAAAAAACAACTAAATTTTTTGACTTTTTAGGCTGTTGGGACAATTCTTGGCGGGGTTTACCCAGTTATCATTATGTGGCAAGACCTACTGGTTGTACCAACTACGGTACTGTATCTGAGGAATCAGGCATGTGTATCTCCTGCAAGCTTAGCTTCTATTTTTTTTGCAATAGGCCTGTTACGATAATTTGAATCGCATTTATTTTTCAAAGTAAACAATCATAATCACACCACTGAAGGTATAGCTTTAATTCCTGTTTATTAACAAGTTATTTATCGATGTTGTACAAAAATGCACGCAAACGAATATCAAAACGATTGAAGTGATTGGAATTTTTCCGAACGTTGTTGTTGATTCATCATCATTTCCAGTTTCAATCCGGCTCTTTCCTCGTCACCGAAGGTGGCCGGATACACCTCATCCCTTCCGCAATCGCTCTCACCCCTTCCCTCCATCTTGTTCCATCTGCAGCTTGATCTTCAACCCCACTTTATCCACACGATTGGTCTTTTAATTTGCCCGTTCTTTGCTCAGTAGCCCGATTGTTGTTGTCTACTGATTTCCAAAATTTTAGTTGAAGAAGGGTGGCGACAATGCACTGAGCTTCTCTACTTTGCAAGGTGAAAAAATGCTAGCGTGTAGTGCGATCAAACAAAATGGTTCGAACATCTGTTGCACAGCTGGTGGTAGTAGTGGACATGTTTTAATGGTTTCCTCAGAATGCGGAGCTACTTCAGCGTGTACGCTTAGGGACACGTTTTATCACGAGAACCAGCGTGAAGCATGGACGAAAAAATACTTCACTTTATAATCGTTTCAACAATCTCTGCGTCAAAATCGTAGAATGCAACGAGTAGATCACGCTGAAATAATGCTAGAAAGGGTCCTTGATTTGCTCCTGGTTTTATATATATATCACGAAGAATGATGGCAAATAGACACTGATAGTACAAGATACGATTCTCTGCAGTGTCTATTTGCCATCATTCTTCGTGATATATATAAAACCAGGAGCAAATCAAGGACCCTTTCTGGCATTTCTTTAGCGTGATCTGCTCGTTGCATTCTGCGATTTTGACGCAGAGATTGTTGAAACGATTATAAAGTGAAGTATTTTTTCGTCCATGCTTCACACTAGTTCTCGTGATAAAACGTGTCCCTAAGCGTACACGCTGAAGTAGCTCTGCATTCCGAGGAAACCATTAAAACATGTCCACTACTACCACCAGCTGTGCAACAGATGTTCGAACCATTTTGCTTGATCGCACTACACGCTAGCATTTTTTCACCTTGCGAAGTAGAGAAGCTCAATGCATTGTCGCCACCCTTCTTCAACTAAAATTTCGGAAACCAATTGACAACAACAATCGGGCTACTGAGCAAAGAACTGGCAAATCAAAAGACCAATCAACCACAAAGTTCGGAAAAATTCCAATCACTTCAATCGTTTTGATATTCGTTTGCGTGCATTTTTGTGCAACATCGATAAATAACTTGTTAACAAACAGGAATTAAAGCTATACCTTCAGTTGTGTGATTATGGTTGTGTAATTTGAAAAATAAATGCGATTCAAATTATCGTAACAGGCCTATTACAACCAGTAGGTCTTGCCACATAATGATAACTGAGTTAACCCCGCCAAGAATTGTCCCAACAGCCTAATAAGTCAAAAAATTTAGTTGTTTTTTCAATGACTTTTTTTTCTGTTGCAAATAGAGCTTTTAACCCAACGGAGTGGTTATAGGAAACCGATTCTTACGCGTCTTTTGACACTAACTTCGGCGCTCTACGATAAGCGGTTTGCGAGATAGATCAAAAAGTTTGAAAATCGGGCCTCAGAAACTTCAATGGCCTTGCACCACATCTTTATGGCGTCACAATGAGTTAAAATTTTGTGTGTGGCGTTTTTACCCAAAACCTCACCGACTGAGATTCCAGGGTTTTTGAAATTCGAAAATGGTGAAATTATGAAACACCCTACAACAGCATGGTGAAAAAAATGACATTTTTGGTATTACATGCTTTGCTTTAAAAACAGCGAGTTGAGCAAGGAGCTACACGTTACATTAAATGCGAAGTATGAAACTATAGCTGAAAACGCAGTTAATTTTTCAAAGGCATTGGGATGCAGAAAAATGACTGCCTTACTTTTGCTATAATTTTGCTGTCATAGTAATATCGCAATGCTCTGGATAGTTTTTCGTAATTCATTGCTGGTTTGTTTTTCCGTTGTCCCCACATCTCCGCTACTTTGCTAGGATTTAAAAGTTTGAATTCTCCACAAGCTCCAATCCACTGAATAGAATCCAAACAATCTGCATCTGTCAGGATGTCCAACAAAAATTGCCATAGTTGGATCTGGCCATTGTTTGCTACCCTGGAAATAGACAACAAAGTATAGCAACTTCTAGATCAATGTCACTAGTATTTTTCATAAAAGTTTTATGGAAACTTCTACATGAAATGGATTGCTGGATGCATTTGCACACTACACGAAAACTCATATTTACTACAGTCTAATACATAACATCAACTTTGTCAATTGTGCTTTAGGTCGTGAAAAGCTGTTGTGATTGTGCAAATGTGTAATAATTAGTAATTACACTACAAAGTTTGCTATTCTAAACTATAAGGAGTGCAAATGCAGAATAGCGAACCTACTTGTTAGTTTGATCGAGAGGAGTGTTCTTGCTTGGTGATTGCTGAGCAGACATGGTCGTTTCGCGAATATTACATGAATGCTCATCTACCATCGTCTAAACAATACTAAAAGTCAGCGTAATGGTAAACTTGAAATCTACTAGATGTACCAGCTTGTAGGAGAATCTAAAGCAGATTGACATGCAAAAAACGCTGGCTTACGAACATGTAAAGCTGGTTCTGTTGTTTTTTATGCAGTTTTTTAGAGTTAAAAGTCAAAGATGCTCTTCACTTAAAGCACTGTGTTCAGCGATCGAAAATAGCTTCAATTGTTTTGATCACTTTGTACTGACATGCCATAGAAAAAACACTTGCATGTGAAATTTTCTCTAGAAAAGAATGTAAAACTTGATGAAATTTTGAAGAAACAAGAATTGTATTTGAAAAAGTAGCTTAAACAGATCCTCCGATGAAAAAGAAAATGGGGCAGCGTGGCAAAATATGGAGCCAACTAAACCATACTTCCTATACGTATAGTCTGCCAACTACAGCAGTTTTAAAATGGCCAACTTCGCCACCTGTCGAGTGTCGATGATAGGAGAATTTGGAAAAATCAGTTCAGCAAAAATCGGCCTGGAGGTGACAGCAGGTCCACAAAGTTGGCAAACAAATGATGTTTGCGTGGTTAGGAAACGAATTGTGCATGGAAATTTAATTGATGGTAACGAAAACTGTTAGGCAGTAGCGAAGAAGCAGGCAGACAGACGATTTAATTGCTGTCATGGGCGGGTGTTTCTGGGTTGTAGTTTTTCACTTGATTTTCAAAATGACCAGTGGGCTACTTTTATATGCAATTTAAATGTAGTACATGAGCTTCAATTCTTTAACCATTAACTTTTTCGTGAATGGCTCAGTATATTAAACATTTTTAAATCATGCTTCTGAAATTTATTTTTGTACATTTTGCTTAATTGACACTCAAACTCAATCCAAATGTATCAATTTTTCCAAAAATCTTCTGGAACTTTCAGTTAATATTTTGTGGCCGCAAAAAGCTAGGCTTAGCCTACAAAATTGCTTTAAGTTGATAATAAGCAAACCAGTTGTCACCTTGTTTCTTCTAAACTTACTTTTTTTCCACATTATCAAAAATTTTTTAATGTTTAGGCACTGGAGAGCGTGGGCTGGTAGGTATGCCTGCAAGTGCTTGTGTAAAAGGCTTGTTAGTTTATTCACATGGTATTGCATTAAAAAAAAATTGGATGAAGGTTATCGGATGATGTCATTGCTCTATTGCTGGTAGTGCCTGTTAGCAGATCGGATCCAGGGGGGATGTGGTGATTGCATTCCTCACCATCCATTTCTAAAAATGTATTTTATAAATACAGCTCCGCAATTTTGAACCTCTTCGATAGCGATAAGGGGGCATCTTGACTTGAAAACCTACCGGTTATTCGATGCTCCGTGCACGCTTGCTTCAGTCTTTGATTTTGTAATTAGGCTAAATAGCTGACCTGTGTTTGTTTATTTTGATGTGAAGCGAGCAAAAACAATAAACTACTCTGCTCCACATGTCTTACGCTTTAAGCACGTACAAATCGAAAATGTTGGAACAAAATGCATCATATATATTTGGTGAAGCACAGAGAATTACGGGCAGAAACTTTAGGCAGTGTCTATTTTGCCGTCAATGATAAAATACTGATTGGCTAACAAATATAAGCATGTATGCGCAGGACTGTTGATTGGATAGCATTTATACACATGCTTGGTTTGAAAAATATCTAATCAGTATTTTGCCTTTATCAGCAAAATAGACACTTCCAAAACTTTTAAAAAATTGGCCGGAAAGTTGTTCAAAAAGCACTAACATGGCCATTACAGTATGCACATTTTCAAAAAATTTCCGGGAGAGTATGCCCCCGGGCCCTGCTAAGTGCCAAAGCCTTTTTGTTCCTAAATTTGCTTCGAATTAATTCTGCCGCAAAAAAATTACGTTTGAAAAATGTCTAAATTTGGTGCTCCCTCCCTGAAAAAATTCCTGAATATGCCCCTAACATGACACATTTTCAAAGGGCTTTATGCTCTTATTCGGGTCTGAACGTCTTTGTATTTAGTTAACTTGAGGGATGAGCATTTCAGAACACCGAATCCAGAAGGATTTAAATCCCAGACTATCCGGAATAGTTTTTGCGGTGTGAACCGATTAATTGGATTCGATTTCAATGGGGTCCTACTAAACACCGCAAAGGACTGAAACACCGCAAAGGAGCGACAAAGGACGTACGAAACACCGCAAAGTACCTGATAACTCCAAGCTTAACCCTGATTTAGCCCTAACCTAACTCTTATTAAAGTCCTTTGTCGTTCTTTGTTATAGTATGATTCCAAGTCCTTTGTCGTTCTTTGCGGTGTTTGAAGTCCTTTGTCGTTCTTTGCGGTGTTTGAAGTCCTTTGTCGCTCCTTTGCAGTGTTTCAGTCCTTTGCGGTGTTTAGTACGACCGGACTTCATTAAAAAGTCAATCATTTTATCACAAACTGTGATTGTTTGTCACGCGTGCTTTAACAACGCGCCAATAATGGCAACACACAGAGTATACTTCATTGTGTGTATGCGTGATGCAGCGCATAGTCACGTGCTTCCAAGTGTCTTCGTATTCCAGCCACATCAGCTCCACCTGAAAGTTTTACGATACCGGTACATTTTAACAAAGTGTTGCTTTGAGGTTATATTTTCAAATAAATTCTTTTTACTACTACTGCAGATTTGCTGCTGAATCTTTCACAAAATAGATTGATTTAAAAACAGAATAGGATTCGGTATTCTGAATTCGGTTGTAACTATTCGGAATAATTCCGGAATAGTGAACTATTCTGAAATGCCGATCCCTAGTTAACTTTCAACTTAATTCAAAATTGCATATCCCCACCAAAATTTTCTGGATCTGCTCCAGTTGGCCAATAGGTTACCTTGACACCATATTTAAAATCATACTTTTGAAATTTATTGTGTTTCCTTCAGTAAATTAGCAGACGAAATTTGGCCAAGTAGTGTTTTGTGTAGCTCAGTTCTGCGGTATAATACGGAAAATTGCTTATTAGTTGAATGTTTGGTTTGAATCGTTGATAGAAAAGTCACATTAGATAAGGAAATAAGATTGCTTGTTTCTAAATTTTTTCCAATGTTAGATTAAAACTTATGGCAACTTTGTCAGGTATGATACGGAAAACTGCTTATTAGTTGAATGTTTGGCTTGAATCGTTGGTGGAAAAGCCACATTAGACTAGGGAATAAAATTGCTGTTTCTAAATTTTTTCCAATGTTAGATTAAAACTTATGGCAAATTTATCAGGTAGCAAACTTGTTGAATTTGTAGCAAGGGATACATGACGTCAGAAAATGTTTTATCAAAATTGAATTTTACCAGTAATTTATAACTTTAAGGTTTTTGAAGCTATTAAAAATGAGTTATTATTGAGAACTTTAGGGTTTCATTAACTGCTGATCAAACCCCTGCTGTGCTGTAAACATGCTGATGGTTGATATAAAAATAAGTGAAGAAAATGAAAAGTGACAAATATCAAACCCAGTTATCAAAAACGCAATTCTCATGACGAGGAAATCAAATTATTACATATTTTTGTGGTAGCTTCTTTCTCCTGGGTTAAGCGTAGGGAGGGATGGAGAGAGCTAAGATGAGTTTACTCAGAGAGAGAGTTAAGATGAGTTTATTAAGGAGAGAGTTAGGATGAGTTTATTAAGGAGAGAGTTAAGATGTGTGAAGAGAGTTAAGATGAGTTTACTCATCTTAACTCTCTTCACCCCTCCCTACGCTTTACCCAGGAAAAAGAATCTAACTCTTCCCTTCCTTTTTTGGACGTCTTGGTAGAAAGGCAAAATTCTGATTTTTTAACTTCAGTTTATAGGAAACCCACTTTTACAGGCCAGTACCTACGCTGGAATTCCGTTAGCCCCACCAAGCGGAAAACCAATCTGATCTCCACTCTGGTACACAAAGCTTTCATGATCTGCTCGAAAAGCAGGAGCCGGAATTAAACAAAATTCGATCAATCTTGACTAGTAACGGCTACCCTGAAGACGTAATCACATCGACTTTTCAACGCAAGCTCAAGCAACTTAATGCCAGACTGATCCACTCAGCAGACAAGTGCCCGGTATATCTACATGTCCCATGGCTAGGGAACGTTTCGACGAGGTTCGAAAAACAAATCAGCTCTGCAGTCAAACGCTGCTACTTTGCCGTCGAACCACGTGTTGTTTTTACAACCCGACAGCTCTTGCCCTCTACGAAGAAAAACCTGTTGCCTTCCCATCATTGTAGCAATCTTATTTGTGTGCCACTGCGATAGTCGGTACGTTGGTCGCACGTCTCAACGCCTTCAAGAGCGTATCAAACAACAAATCCCTAAATTCACCATTTCAACCAGCCGGAAAAGTCTTCCTCGTCGGTGTAAAGCCAACAATTCTCCTCGGCAATTTCATGAGTCTGCTATTGGTCAACACCTTCTTGACAACCCTGTATGTGCTTCTCATTACAATGACGACATATTTTCAATTCTTGCTCGAGGCCGTTCTCTCTTTCATCTTTCCGCTCTAGAAGCTACTTTATTAAATCTCTCAAACCTATCCTCTGCAAACAAAAAAAAATCGTTTATTCTTTGAAACTATCTTTACTTTCTTTCCCTTTGACTTTCTAGCCAATCAGAG
This sequence comes from Trididemnum miniatum, assembly GCA_964006365.1. NCBI lineage: Eukaryota > Metazoa > Chordata > Ascidiacea > Aplousobranchia > Didemnidae > Trididemnum > Trididemnum miniatum. Next base: position 9,710,916 of record OZ023249.1, read on the forward strand.
CTCTTCTTGAAGATTTCTATTGGCTACCTCTAACTAACCAAAAAGATTTTTCACGTATTTAGCTTCTAGTATTTGGTGCAATCGCGGATGAGCGAAGTTCATTCTTCTGACAACAAAGACAAGAGCAGTCCAGCTAAGCATGTCTGAGACGACTTTTATCAAGAGCTTACATGTAATTTCGAACCTCAAAGTCAGGCTTCAGAGAGGCATGTGGTGGAAGAGTTTTTAAATGAAGTTGCATTCCATCGTGAACGACCTTCGCCGTAACATTTTAATAACAAAATATTGAGGGACTAGTTCATTCACTCAAATACCACGATTCTTTCAAGCGCGGCAATTGAACAACTTTTTTCCGTGGAAAAAGACGTGCTAAAGCCTGAGCGCAATGTTTAACGGACTAGCATTTCGAATTGTTTATTTATTTAAAACAGTGGTTCTCAACCTTTTTCACCTCAGTGCTCCTTTTCAAAGGTTTCCTTAGTCTTCCGCCCACATGCCCCAATTTTTCACGGAAAATCGGTGAAGAGCGAAAAAAAGGTCATAGCGTCCGCAGATGTCCCTAAAGCTAGGTTTACACTTGCACGATTTTGTGGCACGCACTGTCACGAATTGAGTAGTGCCAGTGCGCAAACTATTCGTGAACTAGCGTGAGGTATGCGTGAACCAGTCGTGACTGCGTGCCATGTCGGAAAGAGAATTTTGAAATGTTCAAAATTTTGCGTCCGAGTCGTGAACTATGAGCAAACTGTTCGTGAACTCGTCGTGAAGTCATCGGGAAGATGCGTGCCAGTGCGTGCCATTTCACGACCCTCACGAACAGTTCGCGAATAGTTCACGAACGAGTCAAGACAAGTTCACGACTACTGCGCGACAGTGACGCTAGCGTCGATGCTAGAATATGTATATACGGCTTCCTGGACGTTGCTCGTCATTCTACCGTTTGCCAGCGAAGATAAAATGGGAAGAGTAAAGCAGATAAGGCCGGAAACTAACAGGCTAGAGGCAGAAACCGCTGAGAGAGATAATCTCCCCGAGTCATCTGTACTAAAAGTTGATGTTATCCCAAAGACCCAGCAGGATCCACTCCAATGCCTAAGTCAGCAATCGAGTGAGGACGAGGCTACCAGGCAGCAGAAGAAGCGGGCCAGGATGTCTAAGAAAGAAATCCTTGAGTACCGCTGGATGGAAGAGACCGAGTTGAGGTTGGCCGAGCTTGTAAAAGAGAATTCCCAGCTGTACGATAAGAAGCATAAGGAGTGGATCAACGTGACGGCCATGAATAGCCGCTGGGACAGAGTCGGAGAGCAGCTAGAGCCCTCTGCCTCTGGTTTTCAATGCAAAAAGTATTATGAGAACATGAGAACCAGGGTGGGGAAATTCTGAAGAAGAAGAGTGGGGCTGGCCAGCAACAGAGGACTGCCCGCGACGACCAGATCATGGAAATCTAGAGTTTCCTGATGCAACACATCGTCCGTGGAGAGACAGTTCCCAGTGAGCGGTTTACTGTCCCAGAGTCAGCTGCAGTCCAGGAGCGGTCCAGGTCACCAACAACAAACACAATCACAACAACAGCCGACACCGAGGTGACCCATAGCGACTTCAGTGATGCAGTGCAGCAGGTGAGAATCTCAATGTCCACATGCAAATTGAAATCTAGTTTGATTTATTAATTGCTCTAAACATGACTTGCATTGAAATGCTGTACTAAATTCTTTAAACTTTAAATTTTTGCATGTTTCAGATCCTCTCCAAAGCAGATTCTTTGGGGGTCAACCTCTCCTACGTTGGCCAACAGAAGATCGTACATGATTTTGCGTGCCTGCTGGAAGGGCACATGCAGGGCATCTTAGAAGATTCCTGGCATGAATTTCAGATCGACTGCCTCAACCTTGTTCACCGCAACAGACAGCAGAATCAACTATCCCAGCAGCCACAGCAAACACCACTCATGACTTGGCCAGCCCCACAGCAGCAGACGTTCTGGCATCAACCTCAACTAGCTACCTGGCATGCACTGCCTCAGCAGCAGCCTCCGGCTAGTCAGCCATCACCTCTAACCTGGATTCCGCCCCAGTCACCGCAGTCTTCAGGCCAGTCCTCCTGGACCCGTACCACAGAGTGGGAATCGGGGATGCAACCTGCACCGTCAGTCGCCCTTGTCCAGACTTCTTCACCTACACTTTCAGTGTCGTCGTTGTCAGCCACCTTCAAGACACCTGTGGCACCACTCAGCTTCGCAGCCCCGACCCCATGCTCTGTCAACAACAAGCTACAGGATATCGATACACCACCAGATCAAAGGGTATATATAGGCAGCGATACCAGCACCAGCAAGGACATTGAGTGAGACACCTCACATAATGAGAGACTTTTAGCAGTCAGAGACTTTGAGAGACAAGCAGTAGTAGCTTTTATTTTTAATCCAAGAATAAGGACAATGAAAAACGCCCAACATAACAAATGGACTAAAAATAACGAAACAGTGACGAAGCGACATACGACATGATGTGCTTACCCTAACACCAAGTAAAACTGGTACCGGTATAGAAGTTGGTCTTATAATATTAAGACCTAAATATTTGTAAATAGTTGGACTGTGTTTGCTATTTTTATGTTACTAAATTGTTGTATCTTCATTGAAAATACCGGCACTCCCCCATTCACAAAAACAGAAGTGAGATGGAAAGTATTTCTTTAATGTAATCATTTTTGCTGTTTTCATGCTAATAAATTGCTGTCATATTTCAAAACTCCTCCCCATTCACCCTAACAAAAGGTAAATAAAGGGGGGGGGGGTCGTTTTGTTTTATTGCAAGTTAGAATAGTGGAACAACTATGGATGCAATTCATGGAGCAATTACTAACTTTTCTTGCCAAGGGACAGCACCAGCAGGGGAGACGTAGTAATGTGAAAGGTAGTATCGCTGATCTTTTGCATCTTTCTGGGTATGATGGCCGGTGAGAGGTAGCAGACCGTGCAGGTGTCGATCAGTCCTACATCCACCAGGGATCAGATCATGTGTGTCTGGATCTTCGCTGTCCACGTATAAATTTGCGTGAGGGTATCTGATGAGGATGAGGTTGTGCAGGACACAGGCACACGTGGTAATCAGGGTGATGTTGTCTGGGTGCTGATGCATCGTCGTCAAGAAGCAACGGAATCTTTGACGCAAAATCCCGAAGGCATTCTCCACGACACGCCGAGCACGAGACCACCTGTAGCTGTAAATGCGTTCTTGTAAGATCTGTGACCGATGGGAGAATGGTTTCATCATCCAGGTCCGTAGAGCGAAAGCGTCATCCCCTACAAAGTGATAGGGCACTGGCTGGTCATCATTAGGGAGTGGTACCGGTTGAGGCAATCCAGCTGTGTTCTCTTCTACAGCGTCATGCAGGGAACAGTTACTCCATGTTCCTCCATCCGATGCACCACCCTCTGCCCCAACATCCTTATACAGGAACTTGTACGTAGCATCTGCCACTGCCATCAGCACAATGCTGTGGAAACCCTTAAAGTTACAGTAGTAAGAGCCAGCATTGGGTGGCTTCTTCATGACGATGTGCTTGCCATCCACAGCCCCCAGACAGTTGTGGTAGTTCCATCTGGAGCTAAAGGTGGCAGCAACTTCCTTCCATACTTTTTCAGTTTTGGGGCAGCACAGCACTTCGTCTTTGTAGACAGCGATGATGGCTTTACACACCTCGGGTATGAACTTACAGATGGTACTTACTTGAACCCTGAAGCTGTAATGCAGACTTGGATATGAATTGGCAGTGGCTAGGAACCGGAGGGTGACAGCTAGTTTGAGACCAACTAGAAGCGGTTCCCTCATGAAAGTACACTGCTTCTGGAGGCGAGGGGTTAACTTTTCAACCATCTCTTGAAACAGATCAGGTGTGATTGTGAGGAAGTTTTTGTAGCCTCTTTCATCTTCCTTGTGCATTTCAGTCCGTAGACTGTCATACTGTCCAAACTCGTGCCTTCTAGTAAACCATTCCCTGACCCACACTTTCCTCTATGTCTTTCTTCGAGGTGGGGTTGCCTTTTCTCGCTCTCCTGCCTTTTCAATCTTTTTCTGCTGCTCTTCAACAATAGCCATAGAAGCTGCCAGATAGAGGCATCTTCTCTTCTCTGCAATGATTGTGTCTCTAGCGTTCAGCATGCTGTCTTTTCCTCAGTCAATCCAAAAAGAACCAGAAATTGGGGTGCCCCATTTTATATGGCGCGTCCAAGTTCGCTTGACACCATCCAAATTGTGCGAACTCATCGTGCCACCGCGCGAAATGCGTAAACTATACGCGAACTATGCGTGAACTCGTCGTGTAGTGATGAGCACGCATTCTTGAACTACTCTTGAACTCGTCGTGAACAATGCGGAAGCCTTCCAGTTCGTGCCCCAAAAATGGCACGACTTGCCACGACGAAATCGTGGCCAAAAGTCGTGCAAGTGTGAACCTGGCTTTACTTTTCTTTTCCAGCACTGGGTTAGCAGGTCTGTGCAGATGTACAGTGCTCGTGTATACTACATTGATCATGACACAAAATATCTTCACACCTTCTGAATGTAACGCCCCCCCCCACAGCGCCCTCTGAGTATCTCTGCCCCTCTCAAAGTTAACAGCGCCCACTAGGGGGCGGTAGTACCCAGGTTGAGAACCACTGATTTAAAAAGACCAAGCAACCAATCAGTGGAGTTGTAATTTTTAACTGCTTTTATTTTCTATTATATTTGCAATTTGTGTTTTATTTTCAAGATGTTCTTATTTCTTTTCAACCTGTTTTTTGTTATTCACTAAAACGCTGACTATCGGTTTCTATTTACATCCAAACAGATTTCAAAATTAGCTTCTCCCCGAGAGCCTTGTATATCTTATTGGATAAAATGGAAGCCGATTGTCGGCTTTTTTGTCACTTCGTTTCAATTTTTATTACTTGCATTTTTATGCTACTTCCGTCAATAAAGTTGTTATTTCACCAGTAGATCTACAATATTAAAGTGTCTTTGTGCTTTTGACTTTTTTTCAAAATAGCGGCAGTGCCCGCTGTTTTGCACTCACTAGCAGCAGCAATAGCGGTGCTACTTTCATAAACAACCAGTGGTAAGCGGCAGCGCAGCTGCTTTTTTTGTCAAAAAGCGGTAGCAGCAGTGGCACTACTTTTCAAGTAGCCATTGCCCAGCTTTGAAAAATAGTATTGCAAATCTTGCACCTCTTTCTACTGCGAATAGCGTTTTTGTACGAGATGATTGGTTTCTAACCTGGTCGTTTTATAAGAAGTTTGCTAGCTGGAAAAATGTGAACACCCAAGATCTACCCCAGAGGTGATGAACATGCGGCCCGTGAACGTTTTGGTGAGACCAAGTACTCTTGAATTTTCTTTTGCCGGTCTAATCTTTGCAATGCGATATCAAAAGCTGAGCCCCGATTGAACCCTGCGCGTATCACACAGGAATTATACAAACGTACAGTACAAGCCTTTCATCTGTTTCAGGATTCAGCAGCTCATCCATTGTTATGTAATAATCACAACATAACTCGTGGTCCGTCGCAGCTTCGATATTAAATAGTAGGCCTATAGTGTACGAATAATTATTTGAGAACTTAGCTTGCCTTACAGTAGTAGGGATTATGCAAGTTTGCAGAAATGGATTGGTGAGTTTGTAGTACCGTACATGCAAATTTTACATCTTTTTTAGGTATTTGTTGTTCTGTGTTTCAACTTTCAATCAATAGTTCATTAGCCGTTTATTTTGATGTTTCGGCAAAAAAACGAAAGATTGTAGATGGATTTTTATGGTATTACTTTTGCTTGTTCGTTACTGATGAACAATTTTCTCGTTTTCAGCAGGTTTCATAATAAGTCTATGACTAAAACGTTATGCGGCCCGCTTGCTCATTGGTAAGTGACAAAGTGGCCCGCGATAGCAAATAGATTCGTCACCCCTGATTTGCACCATTAACCAAGCTTATATAAAATTACTACATATAAACAAACACTACAGTCTGTTTCGCCATTGCCGGATCTTCAGGTGGTAAAAGTTTATCTCATTCCAATAGAACGACAACGGCGAAACAGGCTGTAGTGGTATTTTATATGAAGTAATTTTATCTTATAAGCTCTAGCTACCGATAGTTATCGAGCACTTTGACAGAGAAGGCTGAGGCTTGCTTTTACGATTAATCAAGCTTATTAAGGGAGCACTTACACAGAGCTAGACTTTAAAAAAAATAGCATTTTATGTAGTTTAACGCTCACTTCATCCAAACCTTTATTTAACTCTGCATCTTCGGCAATTACAAAACGATGTTCTTCCAATTTCTACAAAACAAGCTATTTACATAAACCTGCAAGTTTTTCAAAACCGTAGTCACAAATAAAAACTTTTTTATGTTTGATCAAAATCAATCAGCAGAGAAGTAGCTCACTTTCAAGAGCTCAAGGTTATCATAGAAAGTTTGACCATATGGAAACTTGTCAATGAAATTATTCAAAGACATTTTGCAAAGAGTTTTTCCATCAATGTGATAATCCTCCATACCATTTGTGCCACAACCTGATTCTTTTCCAACCCAGGTCATTCATTCATAAACCCGAAAAAGGTACTCGAGAAATATAACAACTATATACATTAGGACAGGTCGATTTTAAACAAATTTTTGAATATTGATGTGAGTAATGTGCCAGTAGTTTCATATAGCATAAAAACTCACTTGTATGAAATATTAGCCGTATCCAATGAGAAACCGCTTGCGGAAATTAATTAATAGTTTTTTATTATTTTTGGCAATTTTTTGTTGCCGCTAGATGACACCCAACTAAATTTCAATTTTTTTGAGTTATTTAAATAATTTAAAGGTTATATTTTGTAAATATTAATTAAATTACATGGCGGTATAAGACAATTGGATTATTGAGCAATACAAAATAAGGCAAAGGAAAAAAAAAAAGAGAACAAAATCCAACTCGCAGTTCAGTTCTTCATAAGACTGGCAGCAATTGCCTTTTGACGAAAATGACGGACGTAAATTGCGGCTCAAAACTCGGGCAATTATTACCTTGTGACGACTTTCAAAGCCGTATGAAGTGCGCGAAGCTTCCGACGCGAGTTTGACACTTCTCTCCACACTTTGGGAGTGTTAAGGAAGATCATTAATATTCGGTTTGAATTTATTGGCAGTTAAAGTTTGTATATCTTCGTTTGAAAGTTCCTGCATAAGTGGAGGGTCAGCACCTTATTTGAAAGCTGGTAACCTTTCAACTGCTGCTCGATCAACCAATGCCATTTGAAAACTGCCTTTCGGGCCAGCTTTTAGTTGTTGATCCCCAAGATAAGCTCTTTCTTCAAGTGGAACTTTTAGATTTGTAGGGCAAAGGCAAAGAATATGCTCTTTTAATATTAAAGCCGTGATGTTAAAGCAGTTAACAAATTTATTCAAGCCGTGATGTCTTCAGGGTGTTATTATGATTCAGTCTTTTTTACCAATTCCAATAATCTTATGTATGCTGCATAAACGCTGTCTGGCTTTTTGAGTGTGATTCTTTGTAAATATGCTAGGTTTTTCTTCTTTTGTGTTTTTTGTTTATTTTATTTTTCTCTGGACCATGCGGTTCTCACAGTGTTTGAGACCGATTTTTTGTGTCTGATACAAATAAATAAATAAATAAAAACTGAACCCAGCACTTAACGAAGAATAATTCAATTTTATTGTTATCTTAATATGACGAAAGTTGAACCATCTTTTCGGGATGTCATTTTATGCATCAATAATGACTTATTTTCGATGTGGCAGGCAGTAAATTCTCAACTTCCTTTGATTTCTATCAAAGCTATTCGCAGAAAAGTAAAGACTTACTGAATTTGGTGAAGGATATTAATCGTTAACACGCTAAAGTTCGGACGAAAAGTAATCTTGATAACAAATTGAACAAACGTTTTGATGTATCTGCCTGTGCTTGTTGGTTGGAAACCGTGTCGTGCAATGATGTTCAAGTCTATTGCAAGCTTGTGGGCAGCAAGCAAAAGCATATTCTTTGCCTTTGCCCTGCAGATCTAAAAGTTCCACTTGAAGAAAGAGCTTGTCTTGGGGATCAACGACTAAAAGCTGGCCCGAAAGGCAGTTTTCAAATGGCATCGGTTAATCGAGCAGCAGTTGAAAGGTTACCAGCTTTCAAATAAGGTGCTGACCCTCCGCTTATGCAGGAACTTTCAAACGAAGATATTCAAACTTTAACCGCCAATAATTTCAAACCGAATATTAATGATCTTCCTTAACACTCCCAAAGTGTGGAGAGAAGTGTCAAACTCGTGTCGGAAGCTTCGCGCACTTCATACGGCTTTGAAAGTCGTCACAAGGTAATAATTGCCCGAGTTTTGAGCCGCAATTTACGTCCGTCATTTTCGTCAAAAGGCAATTGTTGCCAGTCTTATGAAGAACTGAACTGCGAGTTGGATTTTGTTCTCTTTTTTTTTTTCCTTTGCCTTATTTTGTATTGCTCAATAATCCAATTGCCTTATACCGCAATGTAATTTAATTAATATTTACGAAACATTATAAACTTTAAGTCATTCATTTTTTTTTATTTTATTTCAAGCCACTTAATTGAATCTTAGAATTTTTGTGGTAGTGAAGTACACGCATCCCTTTAAATTATTTATTTGTTTATTTATTTTTTGTCTTTTTTTTAAGCCACATAATTGCAGCTTGGGTTTTTATATGAGTGAAGTATGTGCATCACAGAAGATGACCTAGCTGAGCGTCGAACCCGCGAAACCAGTTCCAGAGCTCCACGTACCAACCACTCGGCCAACTGCATGTGCTCCTTATAAATTATTTAAATTACTCACAAAAATTAAAATGCAGTTGGGTGCCATCTAGCGGCAACAAAAAAATTGCCAAAAATAATGAAAAACTATTAATTAATTTTCGCAAGCGGTTTCTCATTGGATATGGATGATATTTCATACAAGTGAGTTTTTATGCTGTATGAAACTACTGGCACTTTACTCCACATTGATTTTCAAAATCGACCTGCCCTAATGTACATCATACAACCATTGTTCTCCTCAAGGTTTAACCAAGTGCGGATTTGCCAAAATGTACATTTTAACAAAAAATTTGCGTAAAGATTAAGCAGGGTTAAAGCAAGTCTGATCCAATTTTTGCCTCGAAGTTGAGTTTCCATTTAACCATGGTTTTAACTATTCTTAACCAGGATTTAAAAATATTACACACTTTGATTCGAATTTGGCAGCGAAAAATCACCATTCCAATAGGCAAGCTTAACGAAAAATTGGAATCTCATTTTTCTCAAATTTCTCACTTTGGAGGGATCAGTGCAGACAACTTATTGCATCGCAAATCAAATTTCATCAGCACAAGAAACATACTCAGTCAGTGCCTTTTTACAACGATAACACTAGAGGCAATCGTAACGCAGTCCGCACAATGTAAGCAATAAATATTGAGCAAAATAAACTATTGATACACTTACCATGTCAATTATTACACCCAGTTGGCTGAGGAATTCAAAGAAAAAAATTAAGCAAAATTTAGCTAGGAATTTCGAGGATTTAATACAAACACATATGATGATACCTTCCATTGTAAAACTGATCAATCTTAGCAGGTGGTTAGTCGCAGTGAATCAAAAAAAATTTATTAGTGAATGCTTTCAGGAATTTCTTGGACCGGTTTTAACTGATTTTGACTAACCTGACTCTCTGTCCATAAAAAAGGATTCCCAGGTATTGCAAAGTTACTTCGCTTATCAGTTTGCTTGGATGCTTCTGGGTTGGTTTTGTTGGTTTTTTGCTGTTCTAGAAATAACTGTGAATTTAATATGAAAAATGAATATCGTCAAGACTGTTACAAGAAATCATTCTTACCTTGATCACGTTGGGAAGGAATCATTACGAAAGTTGGTTTTATCATATCCAAAATTGTTAAGCGTTTATTTCCATCCATTGATTGAACTTTGACACTTACTTCCATGACACCATCAGTCTGAAATATACAAGAATTTTTATTTTTTCTCATACTGACATTAGTAAGGGCAATTTATAATAATGTTGAAGCAATTGAATCATCACCTTTATGCAGAATGTACTTAGCACCTCGGACCTTTTCTCTAACTAGGCAGTAACTTTTCAAGTTTTCATATGCATCTACAGCTTAGCGAACATTCAATGGGACATCAGATTGCATAAGTAATTCTTAATTTTACATACAAAACAAAAGAACCTTTCAAGTGGCAAACTATAGAAGTAATTTAACTTACACAACAGTTCAAACAGGTGTTGGCAACAGCAGTGTTAAAATTTATGGAAGTTGGAAGAGCATGTTAACGACATATTATTTTGCTAACAGCAATTAAAAGCACATTTAATACGCACCCATGAATTAGCTACAGAAAACTCGTAATTGAGAAAGTACAACCATACAAATCAAGAAAATCTGAGTAAGTTTAAAAACAATGGGAAAACACTAAATAATGGAAAAAAGCTAAAACTGTTTACAACCTATTCTTTAATTTCAGCGAGTTTTGCTCAAATTTTTACTTATATACTCACTAATTACTTTTCTTCTTTAATAAGTGTATTCCAAACTAAAATTGTCTTTACTTTCGACTTTCACATACAGTATATACTGGTGAACACTATAGTTTTAAGCCCCATTACTTTCTGCTCCATTTCAAGTAGTTTTGGTCCTTGGTAACTATACTTTTACTTTATTAAATTTGTTGACAACTTTTTACACAACAGCCGGTGAATCTAAAACAATAATTTCTGATGTGTTCCTTATCCATCATAACAATGAAAATAAAAAAAAAAACACAAATAAGTCCATGGACTTGGTGCGCTGTCTGGTTTCAAGCCCAAAAATGTTCAAACAAAAAACAGATTGGGCTTTCCATCTTTTTTAGTTTGTGAAAATATTTTCCCAAAACTTGGTGAATATGGGCATTATTATATGTTTGCCTTTTGGTAAATCTCAAAAACTGATAAATTAAACTTACTGTGTCCTTGATTCGTTTATCGGAGGAATTAATCTCACATGAAGCAACCAAAAAATTTTTTTTGGAATCACATGAAGTTTTGTAAATTTTAAGACAAGTAATGCATTTCAGCAGAATTGTATAATACAGAGGTGGCGAACCTATGGCATGCACGCCAGATGTGGCATACCGCAGCCTTTTTTCTGGCACGCCACTTGACACTTAAATGTTGATTTCATTTAACTCAGGGGTCTTCAACCTTTTTTACATAATCGCCCCTTTTCAAAAAGGGTGGGTATGCCCCCACAAAACCTTCACGTTCGTAGAACTACTATTTTCACGTTCGTAGAGCCATAGGCGCACGCAGGGGGGGGGCAGTCGGGGCACGGTGCCATGCCTCCCTCTTTGGCTTAGTAATAAGGTGCCAAAACCTAACTTTCAGTTTATAATTTCTCAAACTACTAATGGTTGCAGCCTCCTTTCACTTATTTTAGCCAAGCTTCTGCTTTTCGACTTACGCTGCAAAAATATTTTTGCATTGTCCATAGTGACTGCACTCATTGCATGCCCTTTTTCAATAAAAAATGTGCTAAAACGAGTGTTTTTATGTGAAAACAGTAAAAATCTGATGGTGGCTACGCCCCCAGACCCCCTTAGCCTTCGGAGGCAGGAGGTTGACCCCAGACCCCAGAATGAGTGCCCCCTCTTTTGCCAAATCCTGGGTGCGCCACTGCATAGAGCTACTATTTTTCCCACCAAAACACAGGTGAAGACTAAAAAAAAAAAAGGTTTTTATGTCTGTAGAGCTTGTTTTCTCCCTGAAATCGAATGAAGACCCAAAACAAAGGTCTTTCACGTTTTCTTAACCGAATTCAATTATGTTTTTGTTTTGTTTAATACAATGGCATGGCTTTAACTTGCTAAACTTTATTTTTAATATTTTGGCACATTCGCCAAAAAAGGTTTGCCATCCCTGATATAACACATCAGCATCATTAGGATTTTTTACCTTAAAACCTTGATCATAAAGACTAGCATTTGCATCAAGCAGATAGCTTTGCATGTAAATATCATGCTTGCTCAGGTCTACATTCCGAAGTCGTTTTGAGATAAGATTTCTTAAAATCGATACAGGAAGCTTGGTGTCCAAATCTTGAACTATTACTGCATCTGCATGAAATATAATGAGTTTAAGAGTATTATCACCAACCATGTTAAATGTTAAGTGCACTGTGCATATATCCACACCATATGTGGTACTAGCAAAAAATGCATTTTTGTCTGCGGAACATAATAGTCTATGATCTCATTCAAATTCAATCGAAGTGCATCAAGGATATTTTTAACTGGTCTGCACCCAAACCAATCCAATAAAAAATATTTCACACCTAAATTGGTACTTATTGGTAACAAGGGATGAACAAATAATATCAAAATTGAAAATTGAATAATATTTTAGCTATGAATTATACAGGTACATGAATAAATATGAAAAGCATTTTCTACGCTCATTTACAGCCTGCTCAAAAAATTGTGCCTGAATTTCTTCATGATCACGTTATCAATTTACTCTTCTAGGCTATGGTACTAGCAGCTGTTAAAATAATTAATTTTGACTATACCCTGTCCACATGTCCAATTTTCGCTCTAGTTTTTTTTTGCATTTTGTTGCATATTTATCCTCCTATTACGAGAAAGCGAGCAATGCGCCATACAAGCTCGCTCTGGAGTTACCAGCCATCTGTCTACCACACCAAGGTGAGGAAATCCCGCCAAGTGCCTTTTCTAACAACACAACAAGTAAACTTGCCGGCTTGTTCTTCACACTGTCCCTTTACTAAATACAAAACACAATATACTGACCCTCTAATGCTGAGCATCAAGCAGGGAAACTGTGAATATACACCAATGTTACAGTCATTGGTTTGACCCAACTTGCAATCAAACCCAAGTCTACAGCTCTCGAGGCAGATGCTCTTACAGCTTGGCAATCTGAGTTGTTACAATCACTTTTTCTAACTATATACCTGACATTTAAAAAATTGATTATGACGCAGAAACTAGAACCAAGCACCATGGGCATAAAAGCCCACAACAATTGGACATGAGTGGTTAACTGTAGATACATTGATACTGTAAGTAGTAGTAATAGTTTACTGATGCTCCTTATTGGCATACATAAATCTGTCTCACACAAAAGACAAAATTTTAATTTAATTTAAGATACAACACAATGGTGCTTGGTCACAAGCCAAAGCACACTAACAAGTGAGGAAAAATAACACAACAAAAATACAACTACAAATAAATAAAGTAAACCTATAAATAACTGTAAAGAATAGCAGAATATAAATAATGAAAAGCAGCAATTGTGCAACAAAAATAATTCAAAAAGTAAGAGAAGCAATAGAATAAAGGTTAAAGTTTTTCAAATGGTTTTTGAATATAACAATATTGGGTGCAGAAACTAAGTCATGAGGTAGTTTATTCCAAACATTAATAATACGAGTGAAAAAGAAATTACGAAATTGTTCAGTATTGGTGCAAAGTTTGGATTTAATTTTAAAGTTATGAAAACGGAAGTTATACTTTCTATCACAGTGTTCAAAATAATTGTCAAATTGTAAGTCAGAAAGCTTGTGATAAATTTTAAACATAAGAATGATATCAAATTGTAATCTACGATACTTCAGAGACTTAATTCCTAATTTATCTAGTCGATCATCATATGAGCGAGTTACCGGTATATATTCGTCTCTTACCATACAGAGCATGAGAATCACAGTTTCCTCTAAGATTCTAACTAGTGCGAAGTTGCCCAAGTAACTTTTAACGATAATTAATAACACAGTACCAGTATAATATTTATACATATATACTGCTCTAATGTTATTTTTTCAAAATTTGACTTTGGTCAATTGACATAACTGTCTACAAAAATTTCGGTCATTTCAATTTTTTTGGTCATGTTTGAAGTAACAAGATGTTGAACAAAATATACACCTACTCACTTGTAACTGCAACAGAAATATAAACTACTTTGATCAGTTTGATGTTTGCTAAACCTGACACTGTGACACTGGTAGTCCGTATGTAATTGTTGTTTGCATATTGGCAAGATCTTTACTTCAGTCAACTGACCAAAATGGCTTTAATTTTTTTGGTTTTTACAAATTTAATTATGACTATCACCAAAATTTTACCGAAAAAAAAGAAAAAATTAGAAGCTGACTGTTTACCTGTATGATTAAGAGTTGTTTCTTTATTGCTGCCTTTTTCCATGTGCTTTAGTAGAGAACCGTTAACTCGAAGTGTAGTCTACTAGTACCGATAGGCCTACTGTGGTGATGGAACAATAGCCTAGGCAGCTTCACACAAAACAATACCTGTACCACATTATCTGGTTAACAACTTAGGTTAGTACACTCTAAGCCCACCCAACGTTGCCAGTTACCAAACACACAGTACCGGTATATACATGACAAGTAGAATGTATGCAAAATTGTGCACATTTGCTGCATCTTGCCTTGCAAGGGACATTACTAAATAGCACTTAATATAGAACTAATACCGGTACCTGTAATAGGACTAATAGAACTAATGCAGTAATAGGACTGATAGAACTAGCCTAATAGGACTGATAGGACAAATAGAGTAGAACTAATAGGACTGACAAAACTAATTGAGCCTATTTTAAATCTGGATTAGCCTATTTTAAATTGAGCCTATTTTAAATCTGGATTTGTCTTCATAGTTGGAAGGTTCTTTAAATTAACGAGCTGCCCTGTGGTAGTGTTTAACAGTTTTCCTTATTGCCTTGGAATTGCTGTATACCGGTACTATATGTATTGCTATGCTACTGCTATGTGCTGCCTCATTATTGCTATGTCTGCTACATATTGCATTTTATTGTTTTACTGCCTTTTGTTAGATGGGTGCAGCCTCTGTAAACACCTTAAATTTGCCAGCATACTTTTATTATAGTAATTATGTAATTTGTCATTAAGCTTCTGAATACCTGATAGTTGACTATAGTTTGCAACATGGAGGATACTTTTTGTATGTCAGTTAGTATATTATATAAGCATGCTTAACAACTATTTTTTTTTTTCTCTTTCTTGTTTCGCTACTTGGATATAATAGTGTTTATGTGTTGCTGTATATACTTCATAACCTGAATAATGTTGCTAACATCATCTCGGTTTCTTTTTCATATTTAATGGTTAATCTTAATGCTAACTTATTAAACGTAAATTACATAATCTCTTGAAACTGATGTAATCTGATAAACTGATGATTCATGTGGAATACTATTAAATCCTTTGGACCACTCATTTTTTTCCTCATCTTTGGACGACTGCCAACTGGATGCTGTAATATGGTGATATCTTTTCGATGTTTTTTGTTCTATGATACGGTAACTTTAATGCTATCACAACATACTGTTTCTTTCTTTGTTTCCGTGGCACCCCTGTGCTGGATCGGCTGTATTATTATTATTATTATTAATAGCCTACTGTAATAGAACTAATAGGACTAACAGAACTGATAGGACTACTGTCGGTAGGACTAATCTGCTAATGCAGCTAGTATATAATTTATCAAATTGAAGTTTTCACCATATTACGGATATCTTTTCCAAATTAGGAAAAAAATGAAGTTTCAAATAAGTAAAATCTTCCTGAATTGGAAAATTTGATGATGTAATCTTCTTTCCGCCTGGCAAGATGTCATTTCCACTTAAAATTGATGACATCAAAATTTAGCTGAATTGTTTTTCTACAACTTTACCTTGGAAACTTAACTTTCACCTAGTTTATTTTCTTTAGGCCCTTTATTCGAAAAAAAAAAAAAAAACGTTATTTTTCCATGTATTTAGCCTACATAGAAACTGCAAGCTTAAGCTATGCCTATTTCTTTCTCAGTGAAAATAGCTTATGATTACATCATCAATTTTTCCCATTCACTAATTCAGGAAGTTTTTCCCCATTTAAAACTTTCTTTTTTTTCCTGATTTGGAAAAGATATCCATAACAAGGCAAAAATTCCAATCTGATAAATTATGCCTAACTGTAATAATCTAGAACTGATAGGAATAATAGGACTAATAGAAATAATCAGACTTACCGGTACTGCTTATATAACTAATAGGACTAGCTTATTAGAACTAGGACTAACGGAACTGATCTGCTGATAGGACTAATCAGCTAATAGAACTAATAACTGAATAGGACTAATAGAACTAATAATAATCATTCCTGTGATTAAAAGTGCAAACAGTTTTGGGCAAAATTTAAATAACTATCGTCCCATAGCAATAACCAGCATAACATCAAAGTTGTTTGGGCATTTCATACCGGTATTACTACACTCAGCTACATGTTGAATAATATTAAAAACCAATGATAATCAAATTCAGTGTTGCCAGGTCCAAAAAAAAAAAAAAAAAAAAACAAGCAGAAAATGAAATGAAAACAAGCCCTAAACAAGCAACAGCTTCTGAATATAGGGGAATTTGGTCAGTACTACAGTTGTATTAATACAAATCACGCCAAACTATAAACAGTTAACCTGAACAGATGAATCACGTTGGCTAACGAACTTCTGAATTGGTCTCAGTCAGTACTTTTCTGCTACTTTCTTGTTGCTCACTTACTTCTGATTTCAATTTAGGTTAGTTTCTTAATTCTCTTTCAACTAATAACTTTGAATAAACTAACTTTGTTACTTTAACAAATGCTGAAAAAACGAACAACCGTTTACTTGCTAGCATTGACAGAAATAATTTAGCTGTAATTACCTAGGCCTAGACAAAAACATTCAAAAATAACACCAGTCCAATATTTGTAATAATCCCAAAATCTTATTAAAGGAATTCTAACATTGTAAAACAGATGAGTATAGCGCCATCTACCATGTTTTCAATCTATGAATCTACCATGCTTCATGGTTGGTTAATGGTCAGCGCTCACCAAAATCCGTATGAGTTCTACGGACTTTGAACTATAGTCTAGCGCAAAGTCCGTATAACTTCGTATAAGTTGCGCGGACAGGAATGGAGCAGAGACAATGGGGCAAAAAATGTGTCCAAAAAGACAATCGCCTGCCTATCTTTTATAATGCAAAAACGTTTGAAAGTGTTAGAAAAAAGGTCATAACTTTAGTTACGTTCGTTCGATTTTGAAAATTTCAACTGCATCGTAAAGCTCCTGATTTTAGCTATCGTTTAAAACAAATTTCAAGAAAATTGATGGTGTTTTAAGCACTCCAAATGGTTAATAATTTGGACATACTTAGTAATTTTTGAAGCAATTTTTACGCTAGCAGCATTTCTTGCTGTTTTAAATGCATAAATATAGCACAGATTTGCAAAAAGTAAAAGTTGTTGTTTGGTTTAAACTAGGTTCAATTACAAAAATTTGAACTTCAATATGAAAGTCGCTTAGCTATTGATCGTAGTTTTCCAAGCCTTCAAAGATTTGTTGCAAGGATATGATTGCGTAAATTGTTTTAAACCTCGTGTAAAAGTAGGTTTCACTATTCGTGCGTAGAACTAGGTTTTGCAACCATGGTAGATTCACCAGATTGGAGTGAGGTTGTTAACTTCTATCATGATTCACCCTTGGACCATATGTAAAACGAGCCTCTAGTTAATTTTATTCTGGCCCACAATATTTGATTTTAAAAGCCCGAGGTTTGAAATTCAAGAAGCCGCGGCCGTGAAACGACGTAGACCTATGTTAATGGATATGAAACAGTAAAATCGAAAAGTAAAATAGATACCGGTATATTTTTCCCGCTTAAATTTTGCTTATTGAATTTTTCGTTTAACAAATGGTCCAAAGCCCGAGGGTGAAGCACGACAGAAGTTAACAACCACACTACCAACCTAACACGGTTGTAAAAATTTAATTCTATATAGTGAAGCCTTATTTTACATGAGGTTTAAAACAATTTATGCAATCATTTTCCAGCGAAAAAGTTTTAAGGGTTTGAAAAACCACGACCAATAGCTACGCTAATTTCATAGTGAAGTTTAAATTTTTGTGATTGAACCTATTTAATTTGAATCAGATTAACTCTTTGCAAATCTGCCCTATATTTATGTTTTAAAATGACTAGAAATGCTACTAGTCAAAAAACCGCTACAAAAATTTTTATCTCTGTTTAAATTATTTACAATGTAGAGTGCTTAAAACACAACCAATTTTCTTGAAATTTGTTTTAAACGATAGCGTAAGTCAAGAGCTTCATGATGCAGTTAAAATTTTTAAAATTCAACAAGCATAACAGAAGTTATGACCTTTTTTGTAACCTTTTCAAGCGTTTTTACATTACGAAAGATAGGCAGGCGATTGTCTTTTTGGACACATTTTTGCTCCATTGTCGCTTAACAATGTAACGAATGATTCGCTCAACTTATACGTGAGTTATACGGACTTTGGTCTAGCGCAGAAGATAGGCCAATACCTCAAAACTAATGCTTTCCAGCATTGTTTTAAGAAACAGATAGTTTGATAACACGCGATATGACTCATTTACAGATTTACATGACTGTTATGTGTTTAATGTAGTGTTTTTGCCAAAACACTGATTCTCGGCGGAGCAAATCAGATTTGTTAGAATGCTGCAATTGTTATTTTTATAGGAATGCAGTGATGCGTGCGCGGGACGAAACAAAATTGTCACTCGTCATAATAAAAAAACGAAGGAAGAAAAACTGTTATCGTTCATCTAGTTTATGTCATTGGGTGAAGAGACAACTCATTCAACAAGAAATTTCAAACATGTTTGAAATATGTTCCCGATTCTCAAATTCATTACGATTCTCGCCGAATGCCGCCGATTGTCTTCACGATTGCGTTACGAGTCTCCACGATTGTTGTCAAGTAGGCCCTACCAACATAGTGCCAATCGACAACATTCGTAAAGCAATCAACCCTTGGTGCAACCGCAACTTAACTACAAGAGAAGGAGTAGTGACCATTATGCCACAAAATATGGGTACGTGCCCTAGAAAGTTGTGACATGCGGCCTACCTTTCTTGCGCATCACGTGACTCTCAAAAAGGCTGTAGCGGTTTTGTTCAAAATAAACTGTCGCACCATAGTTTATAGAGAACTATGGTCGCACATCTAGGTAGCCACCACTTGTTATTCCATTACATGCCCTGTTTTCCGGTTAAGTACTGGTAGTTTAAGTCTTTGCAGGTTTGCTTTGATAAGTTACCGGTAATTAGCAAGGGTGGAAACGAAAGCTAAACTGAAACCTGAAAACCCGGTTTTAAAAGAAATTTTGGAAACCCAAACTGACACCTAAGGTGCTGGTAGAGTCTAAATTGCAACTCAAAAAACTGTTTCCAGAATGCGTTGATTGGCTGGCAGGTTTTCTTATTGCGTCACACTCGTAAAACAATCAAATTTCACAAGCACAAGGTCGGGGAGTGAAATCGAGTAAAATGGAACAGCCACAATTGCCGAAAATGCATGTTCAGCTCCTGCCTCCCTAGTCTACAGAACTAGCTAAAATGTAAGAGTTAGCCTAGTTAAGGTACAAATAGGCTTTTAAAAAACAGGTTTAGGCTGAATCGCAATGATTAAAAAATCACAGCCTTGCAGGCTTACGGCTACATAAAACATAAATTAAACAGTTAAAAAGCGCACTGTTTATAGACTAGACTGAAAATGCGAAGGTTAGTAGGCTAACGCAAGACGTCGGCAGAGCGGAGCAAGATACCGTAATGAATTCCTCAAATGTATTCGGATAGGTACTTTCTCGATAGAACCTTCCATAAAAAACAGAGTCCAGGGCGGTGCCACAAAAAGCACTGGTCTGTTTGTACATTCAGCTGTTCAGTGCAAGGTTCCACAGATTTTGAGTTTGAAGTAACCGGCACCATGTTTGTCTAACCATGACGCAATTCTGGGCTTCTCGTAGGCAGGTTATCGCACCAAAGTTACATAAGGCGTGCGTGGCTGCGTGGCCGAATGGTTGGCAGCGTCGTTTTTGATACAACCAGAATTGCAAGGTTGACGGTTCAAGTAGGCGCAGTCAAAGGTGGGGGGGGGGGCAAAGGGGCCATGGCTTCTCTCTGAAATTTAAATTACAAATTATCATTATCAAAGTAAAAGTACTAACTTTTAGCGCCTTAGGTGTTTTAATCGTTCTTGACTTCGAGCAGACTACGTGTGTAATGTGTTTATTTTGGTGGGGGAAGGGGGAGGGGGCGTGCCTTTACAAATTCTTAAACCTCTAAATTTTATGAACATTGCCAAACGCCGAAGTTTTATTGCTACGTTGCAGGCAAGTGATGTACAGTAACCTCCCGCTTAAGTTCGCAACTTCAATCCGAACGCCTGGTGCGAACTTATGCGGGAGGTGCGAACTTAGCAATTTGGCTAGGGTTTCGTCTTTGATAGTACAAAGCTTTTAATTACGTTATGAAAGGCCCTATTCGTGCCTCATTAATCGCGTGTATCAAGCGTGTTACTTTATTACCATTTGAGCTAGTGCCTCATTGTTACGTAACTGATACATTGATATAAAACCTGCACAATTAATTTAAGCAAGGTATTATACAATATATTCTCTAATAGTCTAATATAGTACAATGTCCAACAAAGTGAAACGTTTGAATGAATCAGAGAGATTGGAGTTATCTCCTTGCTGAGGCAGCCAAATCCTGCAAGTAAACGAAGCATAGCTCGACAGTATGAAGTGAGTGAGTTTGCTATTAGAAAAGTTTGGTTGAATCGTGAAAAAGTTGATTCCAGTTTTTTTGAAATTTGGTGCGAACTCGACTGGGATGCGAACTTAAGCGGGAGGTTACTGTACAGACAATTTACGTTATGTTGATTGAAAAAAATCGTCCCGTTGAGCGCTCTGTTGTTATAATAGCCTACGATGCGCAGTTGCACACTGCTGCGAAAACATGTTTATTTTTATCAAGACTTGAATCAAAAGTTATGATGAACTTTGATTTCGACTTTACCGGTATCTTATGTGCTGACCCCTTACTAACTTACCGGTAGTAACCGTTGTCCGTAGGCCTATCTATACACGCGCTGTAACTCGTCGCTTTCTAATTTTCAACACTCCTGGACATGAATAAAAACTTCACTCCTGGAAATGAGTAAAAATTGTACCCGGCTGTAAACTTGTCTTTTAAACAAGTGTGGATGAATGAGGGTACCCACTCACAACTCTTTCCAGGTAACCCTTGGGCAAGATTTAGAACCTGTTAGCCTCCCAATAGCTGGGGTCACAGGCTGAAATCTTGGTGCTAATCCAGTTTATTTGCAAAATTGATCTCGTTTGCTATGACACGTTGCTTAACTAACTAATTAATTAATTTTGTTTCTGTGTTGGTTCGTTGTGTGCGTGTATTTTTCCAATTGTTTTTCTTTTTTTTCATTGTTAAAGTCACGCAGCCATGCCTAGTTTTTTTGACGGGCATGTTTTAACGATTACCCGTTTTGCTGCGTGTGCTCTTTTCCGTGTTCTGCCAACACTTATTTTCAACAAGTAAAATGATCTATGCGTTCATGAATGATGATACATTAGTGCGTCCGGGTCAACAACGTAGTATGGTGACGATTGCCTGATAAAAATTTACCACCAACTGGACGTTTTTGAGAAAAAGATAATTTTTTTAGCTTAATTTAGTGATCAGTTTACGACTTAGACAGAAATTCCACAAAATTTATGTTTTCATCAATATGAGGGGAGTGTGCTGCATTGCTGCTATAAGTAGTTTAAATGACGCCAAATTTGAAAGTTACACAATTTGCCCCCCTCAATTTTTTTCTGGCTACACACTTGATTATATTCTAGTCTCTAATCTCTTGATTATGTAGGTTCAACTACCAATCCTAGCCTCGTTGCGTCCTTTCAGATACTTTTGATTGTAGACTATCATCCTTGCTTGGTAAAATCGAGCGAGCACCAAATAAAAGAAGTTAACTGCTCAAATGACCTAGTGGTAAGTGCAGACTTGGGTTTGTACTTTGATTCCGAGTCGGGTCAGACTTTTATGAGATACTTTTATCCGAGTCGGGTCAGATACTTTTACGCGTACAAACCTGTGAGCTAAGAAGTTTTTGATTCCTATTAGTCGGGTTCACTTCCCAAAAAAATTCTGGATTCTTTTTTACAGGTAGCTGTGAAAGACGAAATACTTTACGAATTTGTATTATATTAGTTGCACATTAATCCTCCTATCAAGAGCAAGCGTTCAAAGCGCTACAACGAGCTCGCTTAGAAGTTGCCGGCCGCCTGTCTACCTCACTAAGATGGGAGAATTCCGCTAAGTAGGCCTATCGGTACCCTTCCCAACGGCACAACAAGTAAACTTGCCGACTTGTTCTCCACTCGGTCCCTTTAATGCTGAGCATCAAGCAGGGAAGCTGTAAATACCAATTTTAAAGTCATTGGTTTGACCCGACTCAGAATCAAACCCGAGTTTACTGCTCCAGAGGCGGACGCTTTTACCACTCAGCCATCTGAGCTGTTTGAATCAAGCAGCAAACCAAATTCTTCAAGAATTTGTATTGGTTGCGGATTTCCTTGTTGTGGGCAGTAAAGGAAAGCTACCCGTATCTGGAAACATACATCTATGGACATAGTTTTAGAACTTTTTAAGAAACAGTTTGAATAAGTTTTTAAAGCTCTTATTTGTTTCAAAAAAAGTAAAAGTTCGGAAAATACAAGTTGTGCTTGTGCCTTCGCGATCCGTCACGGCATTAAGTGACGTACTGGTTGTTGTATTCCAATCTCACCGCTTAGGTTGCAACATGAGATCGTTAGGTTTTTTTAGGCAGGACCTTCACCAGTAGTCATATAACCTGCTGTGTATCCAATATCCATTGCGAAAGAAGTTGTGCAAACAAGAGTTTCGACATTGCGTTTGTAAAAGCATGATTTTGTTTCAGAAAGTTGCATCCGATAAAAGTAAGAAAACACGTTGCTTTTACAGCAAGAAAGGGTTTTTGCACTGCTTAAAGTAAAGTCGGTATGGAAATTTAATCATGAAAAGATACGACTTGTCTGTGTTCACCAGTCTTGTCAGGTTCACCAGTCTTGTCAGGTTCACCAGCCTTCTTGTCAAAAGATACGACTTGTCAGGTTCACCAGTTCTTATGCATGAGAAAAAATTACAAAAAATTTACCGTAACTAAGCTGCAGGCAAAAATTCTCTGTGGAGAACTGTCATTAATCCAGCGAGAAACTTGTCTGATCGCCATCTCATGAGGTACTGCTTCAGAGTTCTGTTCTGTGTCTCTACTCCATTGTTCGAATTGATACAAATTCGAAGCTTGTTGCGGTAAAGTTGCAACCACCGCCGTATTACAAACGAAATTTTGTCAAAGGTTTCTATTCTGATTTTGCGCGTTATTTTGCTTTTTTTGCTTTTGGGGATCGCGACACACCAACAGAACCAGGCCTTCGAATCATGATTGTCCACAACGAGGCAAGATACATACAGATTTATTATTGCGTGGTTTGCAATTGGTTTATTGCACTAAACGCATTATATTAATAAAAAAAAAATTCAAAGAAAACGATAACATACAGCTTCTAACAGCTGTCGTGCTGACTGTTTACCTCCTTTTGTGACAGCCAAGTACTGTCCAAATAATTTCTTATTGCGCATCCATAAATCGCTTTCTCTGAGATGTCGTAGCGCTTTGTTGTAACTTTCCTCATCTGCAGCTTTTGCTACGTTCCGCATAAGAGTCAGCAAGCGTGCTCTATCATCTCCTACACCGTTTTCTGATTTTTTTGCCCAACGTTTCCACGCTTGCTCCCGATGAAATTTGCAGTTTAAAACTCAGCATTCTGCATGTAATTATTCTAGTCATCCAATAACAATAATTTATTGTTAAAAAGCTATAAATGTAGCAAGAACTTTCTCTTGTCTGTCCTAACATATCAAGTTATTTGCAACTAATAAATTAAACTCATTACTTTTCAGGCAAAGCTGCCACTGGAATGCCAGTTCAAATCAAGTTTTGTGAGTGAACTTCATGTGGCATTCATCGGTAAGCGAGGTTGTGTAGCATATATGTGCAGCATAGGTCGCTTAGCTAAAAAGTATGATTAGATTTGTAGTTTTATGCTTGGTTGAAGTATCAGGCGATACGCCTTGGTTTGATAGTGTTTGCGGCTATGCAAAAAAGTCTTTCCTTAATTACTTCATTATAGTTTGCATTGCAGACCAAACTTCTGTAAACTTGTGTATTGTGTAAACTACGTAGTGATTGTGTTTGTAGCACCGGTACCTATAATAAAATATGTTACATTATTAAAGGTAAAGGTGCGGGACAGCGGGTGCTAAGCACACATTGTGTAGGCCATTCTCAATTGGCGGCCCATTACAAATATCAATCATGAATGATTGAACGCTGTTAGAATACATACAAAACGAACAACACTCATACGCTTAACCCTTCGCACTTCCGCTTGTGCCGAGCGCCTGGCGGGAAGCTGCAGATACTACTTTTAAAGTCTTTAGTATGACCCGACCGGAATAAAACTCCAGTCTTCCGGCTACCAAGTGGACGCTCCTAACCGATACACCAAGCGGCGGTTAATGCATTATTAAACTCGCATTGTAATACCTGCTAATGAATTTTCAATGGCATGAATTTCAGCTTCGCAGCAATCCGTAACAAAAAATAAAGGTTTCCATTCTGGATTTCACGACTTGATTATTTGCAATGCTTCTTCGATGTCTTTGCGCGTTTCATTTTGGATGATGAAAGTGGCCGCTACTGCATATAGCCGAATTTTGTTTTGACACATAGAAAAAAAAAAGAGACAACGCGTATTTGAACGTTTTATACGTGGCATTCAAAAGGCAAATGTCTTGTTCATGGCGTAATAAAAGCCGTCTTTGCCAAGACATTTGGTGCAAAGCCAGCAACGTTTGCGTGCCGGAACCAGTCGATTCTTCTTCACATGCTTTTGATCCGCCAGCTTCATTCCCAAATTTTTTTGCAGCAACGTAAGATCTTAACAAGAACTTGTCTTGGGAATCTACGGAAGCTTTCCATTCGCCAACAAGGAGTTTGAGATGGTCCTGATCCTTCTTTGCAACTATTTGTTCGGCGATGGCTAGGCGGAAGTGGTTCCGGATATCTTTTTTACAAGGATAAAAACGTCGATTCGAGAATTCTGGCTTATCTTCATTGTTGAACAATTCGTAGTAAACATAGCGCTTTAGATTGCGTTCGATTCGCTTTCGCGATTTCAAAATGCCTATTATTTGCTAAAACTTTTCCAAGACTGCGCCCTTTAAAGGTGGGGTTCGGTGCAAAACAATTCGGTGCAAACAAGGCAAAACAATTGTAACGTGAACCGAACCCGAGATTTGCAATTTATCAATTCAATTGATGATCGCGGGTGCAATCGCTGTACTTTAAGCGTCTGCGCGCGTGATTGCGAGATACCGCTTGGTAACTTGTGAAGTGTGCTTTGTTGATTTGATTTTCTAGCATAGCTTGCTCGAAGTGTTAGTTGGGATTGCAGCTATGCAGTGCAGCTGTGATTTTGGACTGGGGTCGATAATTTGGTTCGCCTGATGTCGCTGCAGATGCTCCTTTTTCATTTTTAAAGTTTGAGTTTTCCTCTCAATTATTTATTACTACTGACGTCTCGTATTACTGCTGTATTAACATTTCCTTACTACTATGAGTCCAGGCGCAAAAAAAACCTATGCTGTTAATGCGCCTTTATTGTTTTTATTCACGCACATAATAAACAAACAAAAAATGTAAGTAGTGCTGTGCTGTGTTAGCAGAGAAGAGAAATAGACATTGGAAGAGAAATAACCATACAGAGTAAAGTAAATCAAAAAGTTCTGGGCGATACCGAGAATCGACAAACCTCAATTTCTGAAACAATATTAGTAGGCCTAATCGATGAATTATCGCCGATAAATTTTTCCGATAAATGTTGCGTTAAGTTTTCAATGTGCTTTTTATAAGTCAAATTGCAAAAACGTTTTTCCAGATTTTTCAAAAAAATAGACCAATCGACGGACTTTGTCGTAGTATTCCTAAGTAAAATATTTTTTAAGTTGTGACAAACCTTAATGTGAATCGTGATCTGCGTCGTTTCCCGCGCAATTCATTAGTTTGAAGATACACCATGTTTATTTGTTTGTACAATTTATTGATAGACTTTTGTATCCTCAAAACTTGATAAATGAACAGCTGAGGATTAACATAAGCCCTCACAGTTCAGAAGTGTAGACAACCGAGAAATGTTAACCTTGTTTTGCGTGGAGAGACAAAAAATTAACGTGAAATTTTTAAAGTTTTGATGCGCTATAACTACAAGGTATGTCGTTTTCAAATTTTACAAGTTTTTCTGTTTCGGCGTTTGGCATAATTTCAAAAGCTTTTGTTTAAAAGTTCCCAATAATGCAACATGTTGTTCGCTCCGTACGGAAATTGCACCGAAGAAGGACGATTTCATCGCTGGGAACAATCTCCATCGAGAGTATTTTTTTTACCATAACCATAATGCCGGTGTGCGCAAAGCAGGGCACGCCATAAGCGTGAGCATGGTACCCGAACGGTTTGGTAAAAAGTAATTCTTCTATTTATGATCAATCACTATTTCTTCGTTGAAAACAAATATTTCAAGTTTTGGTCCATCGAAAACGTCTTGAAAGCAGTGGGTTTTCATGACAGTAACTTCTTTCGGTAGGCAAGCTAGTTATTCGTGATCGCAAGTATTTATTGAAGTTTGTACTTGTGTGTTTTACGGAAGTTCGTTTTCAATACCAACGAATATGTAAAGTGGCGAAGCACGCGGCAAGGTTATTTTTAACAATTTGGCCCGTGTGGTCATTTGAGTTCTGCAGACGCGCTCTACGGGTTTCTTCAACAACAGGAGTGGTAATTCATTCATTTTCATTTTATTCGCTTCAAACAATAATGAGTGTGTGGTGATCGTGAAAACCACAAACAGTACAGCTACGAAGATATAAACCAATGCATTAGTACTAAAGCAATGCCGGTGCGTTGATTACATTTTAGGATTCTTAACAAAAATAAAATACGGTCTGTAACGGCAAAGTACAAATCTTGATTAACCGCAACGGTTACAACACATCAAAACAGAAATAAGTTCTTGAAGTTTTCACGTTCTTGAAGTGCAGTATTGATGGACATGACGCATTCCGCCTGAAAAAAAAAAAAAATGCAAAAAGACACCGATTGGTAAGTTTTAGTACAAAACAAATTTGTTTTTGAACCATGCTGTAACTCAACGCACCCGCAAGGCTGTTTAATTGTTAAACCTGATATAGCACATTATTTGGTTACTGTTTCATCTCAAATCTGGCTGTGTTGAAGACCAAGGCAACAGTACAGTAAGGATGCAGTTTTCGATGGTCAATCACAGCAGTGATGAAGGTCTCAAGACCGGTCTCGGTCTCGAGACCGATTTTTAGCGGTCTTGGTCTTGGTCTCGAGGTGTTGTGGTCTTGGTCTCGTACGGTCAAAACTGGTCTCGAGACCGGCTTGTTTTTTGATACACCATGCAAACCTTTTGGCTGTTTTTTAAAACATGTACTATTGTTGCCCCTCTCGGACGCAATAGACTCTGGTTTAACTCGTGATTGTGAGGTGCGAAAGTTGTTTCGTGTCGCGACTTAAGCTAAATTCTCGAAATCCCACGCGCACAACTCATAGCTCAATACAGAATGCTCTAAATCCCAGCACGCTACCACGACACAACTCAAAAATTCAAAACAAAATTTTTAAATCTCACGCTCGCAACTCATAGCTCAATACAGAATGCTCTAAATCCCAGCACGCTCACTCGACATAACTCAAAAGTTCAAAACAGAATTTTTAAATCCCACGCTCACGCCACATTAATTTGATTTCGTATACAGCGAAACTAATTAATAGCAGGAACGATTTATTTTAGGTTACAAAATAATGTAATGACAAAC
This sequence comes from Trididemnum miniatum, assembly GCA_964006365.1. Taxonomy (NCBI): domain Eukaryota; kingdom Metazoa; phylum Chordata; class Ascidiacea; order Aplousobranchia; family Didemnidae; genus Trididemnum; species Trididemnum miniatum. The sequence continues at coordinate 9,738,881 of OZ023249.1, forward strand.
TTCCGATGCTTTCTTTTCTGACGGAAGGTAGGCATTCTACTTCTAGACAATTTATAGTGCAAACGTGAACATTTGTTAGCTGCATATAGTCAATGGCTTACGCGGTAGCTAGGTAGAATAGACCTCGGGTTACAGAATAGAAATTGAACTGCAGAGACCGTAAATCAAACTGCGAACCCAAGATCACAACTCACGAAGTATTTGAGCGAAGTGGCAACCATGACTGCAGGGCCTTCAAACATCTTTGACTTTTGGCAAAAAAAGAGCAATGAATTTCCTGCGTGGTTAAAACTTGCTAACCATGCATTTTGTGTACCCGCTTCATCAGCTCCCGTTGAGCGAATTTTTAGTGCGGGTGGGTTAATGATGCGGCCACACCGAGCAAGGCTCTCGTCGGACATGTTGGAGATGCTTGTTTATTTGAAGTGTAATTCGCAATTTTTAGAAAAATAAAAATTTGCTATACAGTTTATTGTTGGTGTTTTAGATCTGTTTTAGTAAGCCGAATAATTGCCGGTCTCGGTCTTGGTCTCGATTCTTGCTGGTCTCGGTCTCGAACCATGGGTCTCGAAAAACACCCGGTCTTGGTCTCGAAAAAAATTATCCGGTCTCGGTCTTGGTCTCGAAGCATGTGGTCTCGACTACAACACTGAATCACAGTGCACTAAACTTGTCGGGAATTCTTAATTGTGCATTTATTGGGGGGCCTAAACGACTGACAGGTAATTAGCCGGTAAACTGAAAGGTGACAGGTAAACTGAACACCCATGACTCAAAAATTGGTACCGTATTCACAGCTTCCCTACTAGACATTCAACATTGAAGGGATCATGTGAAGCAAGCCGACAAGTTCGCTTGTTGTGAGTTGGGAAAGGCACTAAACGGGATCCCCCGTCCAAGTGTGGTAGGCAGATGGCGGCAACTTCTAAGCGAGCTCGTATAGCGGCCCATCGCTTTCTCGTGATATAAGGATAAAAATGCAAATGATAAAAATAAATAAAACCAGCTCACAAGGTGTTCATAAATTTGAATTTAATTTTTTCAAAAGTAACAAGTTTGAATTAAAAAATTAATAAATGATTGGATCCAACTCTGTACCGGCCTCCTTTCTCAAGTCCTATACGCGCACTCCTACACACAGTATGTTTTTTATGACATCAATACGCAGTTTATGACACTATTTAAAAGGAAACGATAGCGACAAATTTCAAAACTGAAATATAGAATCTGAGCGCAAAAATTTTCTTCAACGCGATTCGCAAAGCTAAGTTTCGTTGTTGAATTGATGAAACTTAGGGTCCTTTGAGGCAATTTGGGGCCCCTTTTGGGCAGTGTGCCCCCCAATTGGGGGGTTTGGGGTGGCTGCTACTGCTCTGACTACGCCCCAACTAGATTATGAGGCAGAAGAAATCAAGCGATAATAGGCGATTCGAAAGAAAACACGGGATTCTTTCCAAAGTTGCAAAATTATATTTTACGCTTACCTTAGGGATGTTTGGATTTTGATCACCTTTACTAGATATCTCAGGATCTTCCACAGAAATGAACATTGCGAATTTAATGCACTAGTTTTAACAAATTAAAACAAGCAAAGCAAAAAAACTAAAAATGAGGGGGCGCATGGCACAACCCTAGCTAATTACCCTCCTGAAGGTTGGCTTACTTGTTGTGCCCTTCGTAAGGGGTGACTTCATCTTACAGCAGTAGAATAGTGGTGTTTGTAAGTACTCGCTTTTATGAGACGGTGAAAAGCAGTGTAGCCTATTGAAATTCAGAAGAGGTGGGCTACCTACCGGTAAGAGTGAATTCCCAGCATACCCATGATCAAGCTGTGTTTACTCAGCAAAAGTTCCAACGCTACTTCTAAGATGCACTGCTGTATACGTGATCTCGCGCCACACCCTTTTCCGTCTTCCTTTCTTCAGAGTGCTGCCGATGGACGAGGACGCTTGAACTTATTCCTTACTCTGTTACAGAGTAGACCTACTGGTACCGCAGCTGTTTTCTGATAACGATGATAACCTTTCCATTTTCTTTCAACCCTACGGTCTACAAACATTGTACTCTATAACCGATTAATTGATATTTCATGTAGCCGTAAGCCTGCAAGGCTATAATTTCTAAAATTATAGTGATTATGCCTAAATCTGTTGTTTTGAAAGCTTATTTTTGCCTCGTAGCTACTGTAGTAGACTAAGAGGGTCCGAACACACATTTTCAAGAATTGTGGCTGTTCCATTCTACCCGATTTCACTCCCCAACCTTGTGCCTGTGAAATTTGATTGTTTTACGAGTGTGACGCAATAAGAAAACCTGCCAGCCAATCAGCGCATTCTGGAAACAGTTTTTTGAGTTGCAATTTAGACTCTACCTAAGGTGCTTGGCTGAATTTTTGAAAACCTAAACTTGAGCCACAAAAGTTTTTTCTTGAAACGTCAAAACTTAAATTGATACTCAAACCTGTTCAAAATTTTCTAAGGTTTTGGGTTTTGAAAATTGTCATCACCATCATTACCAGTACAGTTCGTTTAATGCTGAGCGTCAAATGGAGAAGCTGTGAATGCTAATTTTTGAGTCTTTGGTTCGCTGGACTCAAAATTAGCCTATACCCAAGTCGACAACTTTGGAAGCAATTGCTCTCCTCATTCAGCCATCTGAGCTGCTACTTATCATCGTAATAAAACAAAAACACCAAGAAGTAGAGCGTTTAAATAATTCGTATTCAAAATAAAACAGCTTTCTTAGATGAAACTTAACCCAAAACTGAAACCCAGAAACCAAAGCTGTGCGTAAACAAAACTGAGACCGAAACTGGAACCTATTTTTTCAACAGCCCTGAAACCAAACCTGAAATCTGGGTTTCAACGCATCGAAACTGAAACTGACACCCTAAGGCGAAGTAGCTGGGTTTCCACCCTTGGTAATTAGTCTATTCGATATTGTTTGAGAAAGAATTTGTATTAAGCTCAAAAGATGAAAGCCATCACTTTGTTTGATCAATACTAGGCTATGTTGCTATTTATGTATGTTGATCGCGAAATAGTGTTATGCCTAGTTCAAAGGCCAGTAAAGGTACAATATCAGCACCAGCAATTGAAGAGTCTTTTTTTGGATATGGTTCATGCAGACCAAAATGTCTTCAGTTTCTGTTAAACAATCCCAAAGCCTTTTTATTTTTCTTAACCTTTGCCAACATAATTCAAGGAATTTGTATCAATGGATTGCTTAAGGTATGTACTGGTAGATACCTAATCTATTTTTACGGTAGTCTATGGGGTACTGGTATGTACTTGTACAATGTATCAACAGAGTATCGTACCAGTATATGGTATTATGAAATAAAATTTGGCCATTCACTGATTCATGCTTGCTGATACCGGTACTGTGATATTCTGATATTGCCCATTCTCCCTCAGTGTTAAAGCTGTGTTGTGAAGTGTGCCTGGTGGTTTGTTTTCTGATTGTGGTGATTAAGGAAATGCATTTATCAGGTTATACTATCTGGTTATAGCTCGATTACTGGAGATTGTCAACATATCGTATGTTATATTAGAATGGGAGAATAGGGTCGAGTGAAGAAACTTTTTTTTTAAATTGGTGGTTGGGGAGGTCTAAAAACCTGGCAAACCACCTAAATCCAACACCAATAGCAATTTTTTGAGGTTGGACCCCAAACCCAGCTATCTACTCCCCTACATGTTGCTGAAGGGGGTCGAATTTCTCTAAACACCTGTTACTTTTGATCCACACATCGTAGGAAGCTGGTTTTGGTCTTAAAAGCTGCGAAATATCTATGTTTCTACCTGCTCTAATTGAACATTTAATCGTATAGTCAATGGTTTTTGAGTTATTTTCAAAAAGTCATATTACATAATTACTGCTGAGAAGAAAATCAACAAAATACGATTTTTCGCAAATAACTCAAAAACCATTGACTGTACGTCGAAATGTTAAATTAGATTAGGTGGAAACATAAACCTTTTGGAACTTTTAAGACCAAAACCAGCTTTTTACGATGTCTGGATCAAAAGTTACATGTGTTGTAAGAAATTTGACCCTCTTCAGCAACTTTTAGGGTGGTAGGTGACTGAGTTTGGGGTCTAATCTCAAAAAACTGTTATTGAAGTAGGTTTTAGGTGGTTTGCCAGGTTTTTAGACCCCCCCAATCTCCAATTTCAAAAAAAACTTTTTTCACTCCACCCTATTGGAGAATAACCAAACTACTCTGCTGATTCCAACAGTTATATGGTTTGTTATTCCAAAGAGAAATAAAATTTATTATAGTATCAAGATGGTAATCTGGTAATTGGGTAACAATGACTCTCCCTGAAGCTAAAGTAAAAATTTGTTGGTGTTTTCCAGACTTTACTCCCTTGTGCTTCTCGTGCGCTTCAATGTCAAATGTGTGTATACACACCTTGCAGATCCTGAGATAGTAATGTTGGCAAAATCCATTGGCTGATCTGTGATTAAGTCCACTTTTTACAAATCGTTGCAAAAAGCTTGAAAAATTGTATGGCAAAACCTGTTGACTCCAATAATTATAAGTCTGTTATTACATCATAGGCATAGTTCAATGCATTTCTTCAAATTTTTCATCACAAATGTGCAGCAAATATGAGTAAACAGTGAAACATCATATCAATAGTGACATAAGAAACAAGGCATCAGGTTGTGCCACTCATAAGATTTAATGTAAATTTATATCAATGTTAAAAGCAAAACTAATGGCCCCATTTCAGCTTTCTGAAATAAAATTGTTATTGAAGCTAAACAAGAAATATTACTGCTTTTGAACAAAACAAATAAAAAGTTCTACAATCAGAAACGTTTTGAAAATACCATTAAAGCTAAAACTTATATTTCTTGAAATGCATTGAAATGGAAACAATGGGTTTTGTCCTTCAACTTCGCATCACAAAGGGCTGTGGCGTCACAATGCTGCAGGTAGAGATCGGCTAAAAATGCATTGGTTTAGATAGGACTTTTCGACAAAAACATGTGAAACAATGCCTAGATTAATTTTTATGAATGGGGTAAAAACAAAAGTATTGAGAAATATTGCAAATGTTGATGAACAGCAAAAATTTACGTTTAGGGAAAGTAAAACATTCAATCGCATTGGATTATTATCAGTAAGTACAATACCACATAGCTACTTTTACGTTGGCGTCCGCTGTGGCTGTGGTCGTGGGGACAGTTGCAGGCAGGGCTTGATTTAGACATTGAGAGGCCCTAGGCTATATCCATCTTTGCACTAAAAATCGGTGCAGACCAAAACAAAAGTCTTCTTTTGCACCAGACGGGATACGTTTCGACTATTAAATAAAGTCTCTTCAGTGGTGCTTAAAACTTCAAATACATGAAGTAAATCCATCAACATACGAGGTGTGGCTAAAAAGAAACGGAACTGACGTTACAGATTGCGGAACACAATTAATGATTGGGAATAAACACTTTCACAGTGTGGCGTAACATGTGTTCACTGCTTAGCACCTGTTTTGACGCAATATCGCAATCATTTTTGCTTCTACAGAGCAATAGGAGAATCTGATTAACTACTTGTTGAAAAAAATTGCAAAATGACGATTGAGCAAAGAATCAACATTCAGTTTTGTGTCAAACTTGAAAAACTATGGTAGAAACTTTGAAGATGTTGCGTGATGTTTATGGAGATTCTTCCATGTCCATAACAAGAGTTTTTCAATGGCACAAACAATTTGTGGAAGACAGAGAGTATGGAAGATGATCCAAAGTCAGGGAGACTTTGCACTTCCACGACTGATGCCAACATTGAAAAGGTTCTGCTACAAATCGCTTGCGACATTGAAAAACTCTTGTTATGGACATGGAAGAATCTCCATAAACATCACGCAACATCTTCAAAGTTTCTATCATAGTTTTTCAAGTTTGACACAAAACTGAATGTTGATTCTTTGCTCAATCGTCATTTTGCAATTTTTTTCAACAAGTAGTTAATCACATTCTCCTATTGCTCTGTAGAAGCAAAAATGATTGCGATACTGCGTCAAAACAGGTGCTAAGCAGTGAACACATGTTACGCCACACTGTGAAAGTGTTTATTCCCAATCATTAATTGTGTTCCGCAATCTGTAACGTCAGTCCCGTTTCTTTTTAGCCACACCTCGTACAATGCATTCTACCTAGCACCTTTAAAGGTTACTTCTATATCAAACTCAAGTTTTTGGCCCAAACAACGATACCCAATGAAAGAACCTATAACCACGAACCCACAACTAAGTTCCCAGTAGCCTAACTAGCCCACATCACAAGAAGACCCTATGGCAACCCACTCATTTGCAGCTGCAGATGCGTTTCGACCTTATTATGGTCTCATCAGTGCAGCATAGCAACCTCCCACTTTCCTGAAAAAAAAAAAAAAAAATTCTACCTTCAAAAGAACTACACGCTCCAAATCTAAGCCTCTACTCCTTCTGCTCAAGGTAGAAAATTTGAAATAAAACCTTCAAAAAAGTAATACAGGCTGGATTATGATATCACAGATTCCCTGTAAACAATCAAGGATGGTGACGTCATGCTGATGTTGCAGTACAGTCAATCTTGATTAAACGAATTGCTGAATTCAGATAGGCATGTGGACCATGACAGGCACTTGCAAAGCCAGCCAACGTCAGAGGGCGCTTACACTATGCTTTCTTTAAAAATTCCTCAGATCCTTGTGGACCGTAACAGGCACTTGCATAGCCAGCCATCGTCAGAGGGCGCTTACACAAAGGAACCTTGGAACAATCCATCCAAAGAAGAGATGAATGTAGCCAGGCGATTGTAGTTGAATGGAGCTACTGTCTTCTTGCGGTCCAAGGTTTTACGCTTTGACCTTTTTACAGCAAGAAATAGGCAGTCCTTTAAACGTCTTACCACAGGAGAATAAGATTATTTTGCACCAGACGGGATTACTTTTTTGAATTACTTTTTTGAAGCCTGTATTACTTTTTTGAAGGTTTTATTTCAAATTTTCTACCTTGAGCAGAAGGAGTAGAGGCTTAGATTTGGAGCGTGTAGTTCTTTTGAAGGTAGAATTTTTTTTTTTTTTTTTTTCAGGAAAGTGGGAGGTTGCTATGCTGCACTGATGAGACCATAATAAGGTCGAAACGCGTCTGCAGCTGCAAATGAGTGGGTTGCCATAGGGTCTTCTTGTGATGTGGGCTAGTTAGGCTACTGGGAACTTAGTTGTGGGTTCGTGGTTATAGGTTCTTTCATTGGGTATCGTTGTTTGGGCCAAAAACTTGAGTTTGATATAGAAGTAACCTTTAAAGGTGCTAGGTAGAATGCATTGTATGTTGATGGATTTACTTCATGTATTTGAAGTTTTAAGCACCACTGAAGAGACTTTATTTAATAGTCGAAAAGTCTTCTTGTTCGCACATGTCGTGTTTTCACTGAAAATATTGGGTGAAGACCAAAAATAAGGGTTTTCGTGATGAGGCCTCTTATTTTCTGAGGCCCTAGGCTTTATCCTGCTTAACCTATGTGTAAATCTGGTCCTAGATGCTGGACACCTACACTGCTCATGTATAAAAGTATTACGGTATGCATAGATACTAAATAAGTCTCCATTACGTCAAGACCCACAACCAAGGGCTTAGCCAAGGGGAATCACGGAGGCCATGGCCATCCAATTCATCTGGATGAAAACAAGGATCTTGGTAATTATGATAAGAAAGTGTTCATCATCATATCTTATCGCGCCACCAAGTTAACTAAATCCTTGCAGCATCAGTAGCGTCTCTGAGGTCTTCATTGGTGCAGATTAGTCCAGAAGGGCACTGCATCAAATGTTGCATTGTTTGTACAGCAGCACCGCATTGGCATTTTGAGTTGTTAGCATATCCCCATTTCTTCATATTGTCACCAGTGCTACCAACTTTAGTACGTGCTCTATTGAGTGCAACCCATAAGTTTCGTTGGAGTGATGACCCCCTTGGCAGGTCTTCACTAGGGCTAGGTATTGATTTGATGTTGTGGGGTTGCTCTCCATTCTTCCAGGTTTCAAGTCTGTGGGATGATCTTGATTCAGCAGAGGGGGCTTCTACTCGAGCATAGCTGTTTCGTGATTTCAGTCTTTGTTTTGGAGCTTGATGTCCAAAGAGTGGGTGTCTAGAGTCGTTAAGTTGCTTCAGTTTTTCGTAGCTTGCTGCGGTGTTTCGTCTGATGTGAGGTGGAGCTATGCTTGCCAGATTGTATATTGCAGGAACAGGTGTTGGTTTTAATGTATCTGTAATGATTCGGCATGTCTTGTTCAGCTCAAAGTCAATCTTGTAAGCGTGGTTTGATCTTGCCCACACAGGCGCACAGTACTCAGCAGTAGAATAACAGACTGCCAGTGCAGTTTGTTTCAAGGTTTTTGCATCTGTTCCCCATTTAGTAGAGGCCAGCTTTCTTAATAGGTTTGTTCTGGATATGACTTTTTTCCGAAGCTTATTCACGTGTTCTTTATATGATAGTGTACGGTCCAGGGTGACGCCAAGATACACGGGGAATGAAATGTGTTCAAGTGTTTTTCCTTTCCAATTTGTTTTCAATTTTCGATTAGCCAATCTGTTGTTGAGATGAAAACATCCAACTTGTGTTTTGTCTGGATTAGCTTTCAAGGAGGATTCTTTGTAGTAGGTTATGAGTTTGAATAAAGCGTCGGTTAGGGATATTTAAATGGTCTCAAACAATTTCGATTGTGTAGCTACACATAAATCATTAGCATAAATGAATCTTCTGCAGTTGTCAAATTGCAGTTGGTCGTTGGTGTAAACATTGAACAAAGTAGGGGCTAACACGGAGCCTTAGGGTAACCCATTTTTTTGATGTCGCCATCTGCTTTTCCTTCCATCTAATTCAACAAAAAACCAGCAGTTTGAAAGAAGAGACTGTGAATGGTTCTGACTATTTTTACATCTTTTATGACCTTGGCAAGTTTTAATAACAGAAGTTTGTGGTTAACAGTGTCATAGGCTGCTGACAGATCTATAAATGCTGCACCAGTGACTAATTTTCTTTCGAATCCATCTTCAATGTACTGGATCAGGTTTAGCACTTAGCCGCAGCATGACTTTCCTGGGCGGAATCCTGCTTGATCTGGAGATAGAACTTCCTCAAGAAAGTGTTTATTTCATGGGAATTCGGCTGCCCTACTTCGATTTTCAAACTTCGATAATCGTTTTCCGGTTCCTGAACCATGGTTTTCGCACCAGAGGAACCGGAAACCTGTTCCCGAAGTTTGCAAGTCAAAGCAAGGGAATCGGATACGGTTTCCATAATGCGATTCTCATAGTAGGGGAACCGAAAGCACGGTTACGGTAGAGTAGCCAGTAGTTCGGAGTTGGGTTGTCAGGGGGTTCGAGTCAGGGAGGTTTGGATTGGGAGGGTTCGGGTTGGGGCATTGGGGTCGAGGGGGTTCGTTTGGGGGTGGGTGGGTCGGAGGGGTTTGGGTCGGGGGGTTCAGGTGGAGGGGTTGGGTCGGAAATATAGTAAAATTTCGATTACCGTAGTTTGAAAGTCGTAGTTGCGTAACCGCAAGTTACATCCAAATATGGTAAAATTTTCGGTTACCATAGTTTGAAAATCGTAGTTGCGTAACCTTTTTCCCGTGAAATAGAAGCTTCCTTATGATAAATACTTGCCATTACATGATTGTTTTCTTGCTAGGCTTTTAATAAGTGGGCTTACAAAGGAAAAATACAATACAACTTCGCTTTTTGCATTGGCCAGAGTTATGATGGCGCAGTCGCAATGACTAGCAAATGGTCAGGCATCACTCCAGTTGTTCAAAACGAATCTCGTTTGGCATATTATTTTCACCGTGCTATGCATTGCTTGAATTTAAGCGCTTCAGCAGCCGTAAAAGTTTCAGCGATACAAAATGCTGAAAACATTGCACAAAAAGTGGTTAAGAAATTGCCCTTCCAAGTGAAATATTGTTTTATTCCAAGATTAGTTATGTGCATGAGGAATCCTCCAGTCGCATGCTTAAGGTCAAAAAATAAACGTTTCAAGAATTTGTTGTGCAAATCATAGCGTCAATAACGTCAGATGCTTCACTAATCGGGGTGCCTGGAGGACGGAGCATTCCAGCTGCTGAAACAGGCACGTAAAACAATTTTGCCTTCCTCTTCGCCTCTTAGCCTCTTTAATCGTTAGCTGGTCTGGTCTTCCTTGGTTGCCGGCAGGATATTTCGATTTTTTTTGCACTTAAGGAATTGTCATTTTAGTTGTTTATATTATAAACATTTTTCAACAACTTTTTTTTGCTGTGGAATTAGCATCCTAGTTAAAGCAGGATACACCATTAAAGGAAACTATCCTACTTTTAATTGCTTCACAGCAAAATAAATGACAAAAATGCAGTTCAAGCAAAACACAATAGAAAAGCTGGACCACCGATATTGTTGCATCACATTGCACTGAAAGCTTCTCGAGATTTAATAAAAACATAATTGCTATTTGAGCAAGTTCCTACGAAGAAAAGTAGGATCGTTTCAAAAAAGAAGAGAGCATTCATTTCCTCTTTCATTTGTCAAAAGAGGTAGTTGACACCCGAACCCCTGTGTACGCCACCGATAAGAAATTGCAATTTTATGGCAATGTGGAAATGACAACCACACGTTTTTCGTTTTGAGAAATGCTGAAAAGTTTTAATTCACAATTCTCTGTTCGCAATGGCACAATTTAAGTACATGGAATCTCTTAACGACAAAACCAAACAAAGGTACTTGTCAAAGTTGAATGCAGTGGTGGTGCACCGGGGGGTTCCGACCCCCAAAACCCCCCTTTTAAAACCGAACCTCTTTTAAAACGGATTTTGGGGGTCAAGCCCCCCCCTTTTTGAAGCCAAACTCTTGTTTTTAAAGTGAAGTGTCCAAACTGTGCAAGTACATTACATCTGTTAACTCAAAACAGCTGTGAGAGAATTTTCCCCACATCATACTGAAGCCAAGTCGACTGGTTGGCGTAGTGGTAAGACACACTGTTATCAGTGTGGGCACACTGGGCAGGGGGGTGTGAAAAATACATCCCCCCACCAGCCATTTTTAAACATGTTTTTGATGAATTCAATTTTTCCATAATTTCAAACCTTTTCGATAACAATAAGCCTTACGCCTTAAGCACAGTAGCACACCCAGGGAGGGTTTGGGGGGTCGAAACCCCCCCTTTTGAAACCGAACCCTTGGTTTTATAGTAGGCCTAAAGTGTCCAAACTGTGCCACAGCAGTACACTCTGTTCTTTCGAAATAGCTGTGACGGAATTTACCCCACATCATCGGCTGGTTGTAGTAGTGGTAAGAGACATTGTTATCAGTGCGGGCAGGGGCGGTCCCAGGGGGGATGGGGGGATGCATTCTCCCACCAGCCATTTTCAAACATGTTTTTAAATGATGAAAACAATTTTTCCATAATTTCGAGCCTCTTTGATAACAACAAGCCTTACGCCCTAAGCACGCATAATCGAAAATGTGCGAATGAAATGCATCATATTTGGTGAAACCCTCAAATTTAGGGGCAAAAAAATTTGACAAAATTTGCCTAAAAGTTGTTTAAAAAGTACTAAAATGGTCACTACAGTATGTAAATTTTCTAAAATTTTAGGGGAGCATGCCCCCGGACCCCCCTAGAGCCTTTTTTGTGCTCATTATGCTTCAAAATAATTATGCCGAAAAAAAAACAATGCAAAAATATGTCCAAATTTGGTGCCCCCTACCTGAGAAAACTTCTGAATATGCCGCAGACATGAAACATTTATCAAAGGGCTTTCTATGTCTTTTTGGGTCTAACGTCTTTGTATTAATTAACATTTAATCTAATTCAAAATTTTATCCACCCCACCAAAATTTTCTGGATTCGCTCCTGAGTGCGGGATCGAAGTTTTTTTTTAGAACCCCCCCCTCTGAAATATGCTGGGTGCGCCCCTGGTTGAATGTATGTGGTTTGCAATGCTGTCCATATCAGCTGCCAGCAGATTCTTGGCATTTTTCAGCAACTTATATGAAAAAGAATTTGCAAAATAAAATTTTCATTATATGTCTACTCGCAGTATTACGTCGAAGCATGTAACGACCCATCTCTGCGGCATAGCGCCTGAGCAGCGGAGAAACCAATGCGATTGAATGACGTTTTTCTTTTCCTAACATTAATTTTCAGTGTTCATTCACATTTGTAATATTCCTCAATATTTTTATCTTCACCCCATTTTAATTTTTTTCGAAAAAAATTAATCTAGGCATTGTTTCACGTGTTTTTGTCGAAAAGTCCTACCTAAACCAATGCATTTTCAGCCGATCTATACCTGCTGCGTTGTGACGTCACAGCCCATTGTGATGCGAAGTCGGAACCATGAATTGTCAAAGAAGGCAAAAGCTAGGAAGCAGAGTTGTTTGTGAAGCTCTCTCTGGTTAAATTAGTATATATATTAATTGAAAATATCATCATTTTGGCGTTGTAGGTTTTACAATGTCTTTGTTTAAGATGCATTTAATACTAACACACCATACAATGATGCTTTTTTTTAGTTGCTTTAAAAAACTGCTATTACTATTATCAGCTAGTAGCAGCTTAAACAAAGGTCAAACAACATTGTTTATGTGTATACTTTTCCTTAACAATGCCAGGAAAATTAAGATCGTACTTTTAACACAATTATTATAATTCCGTTTTTGCTTTACGAAAACAGTTTCTAGTTCAAAAATGTCTTTTTAATATCCAACTGAAGTTTTTAAGAGTGATTTTACAAAATCTATGTAAGTATATATATGCAAAAGTTTTGATAAGTTTTACCATGCGGGAGCATTTTTGGCAAAATAGATTAAGCTGTCATCTGCAAAATGAGAGTGCTTTGTCAACACCACAGTGAAATATTTATTTTTCAAAAGTTTTTGTGGGATGACACTCTTGGAACTCCTATAATCAATTGGATGACTCTTGTTCCTCGCTTTTGCATAAAATTAGCCCATTTTTGCCCTATACCAAAAAAAATGCTTATAATTTTTTGCAATATATAAAAAAGTTGTGGGTTTGTGAAGCAAGTTGCTGGTGCATTGTGTGTGATGTCTAACTGCATGGTAAGGGTTCTGGTCACTTTACCACTCAGATGTTGATTTGTATGTTTCGAAATTTCGACTAATTTTTTTGCATCACTGAACAAAGCACCACTAATTTTGTTGTCAGCATTGCAAAAAAATCTGTCATGATATCAAAGTTTATGATGTTAATAGTTTGTGAAGGCATTGGAAGCATATTGAAATAACGTTGAATTGTATTGCATAGCTGGTATGATACTTAAGCTTTAATATAAGCTATTTTTTAGGTTAATGTGACATCTATCGAGAGGAGATTCAACTTGCTCAGCTCTGAATCTGGCTTAATAATAAGTGCTTATGATATTGCAAGCTGCCTTACTTTACTTCCTGTAAGCTATTTAGGTGGGTTGGTAGTAGTATATATTACAGCCATGTAAAGTTGCATGTAATGTTCAGCTGTGGATAAAGTTGCATTACTTGCTTGAACTGCAATCTTAGTCGACTGCATCAAAACTTATGGCGACAAGGATGGGCTGGTTTGTACCAATTTACTTACAGGCTTGACAAACTCTTATCAAACTGGCTGTGCTAGAATGCATTTTAAATTGTCATTGCTTAGGATTCACCAATTGCCGCAACTGTATGTGCTTAGTGCAAAGCTGTGGCTGGTCAAGGCAATACTAAGTTTTTTGATCTGAGCTTGCCGAGATAAAAATATGGCAAAATAATAGATGCAGTAAATCATGCTTATGGTTGATTGAGGTGTGTCTTCACTGTTAAACCATGCACGTAAAGTAGCTTTTTTTTGATAAAAAGTTACATTGCACTGAAAAGTATTTTTATAGTGAAATCAAGAGGTTATGATGGTTAATACATATTATACTTGGGTTCGTTTTTTTATTTATGCGTTACATCTTAATTTCGCCTAAAGCTTTTTGAAATTTTGATGGTTATCTTTTAGTCTGACAATGGGTGGGACAGATGAAAATAGTCAACAGTAAAAATTGGAATTGGAATTTCCAAATAAATTTTATAGCTATACGAGTATGCAAAAGATCATCAGAACAGGATCCACAGAATTATTCTGGATGCTGGCTTCTTAGGCACTTAAATCTATCTTTGATATATATACAAATAGTTTTACCTGTTTAAGGTGGACACGGGCATAAACCACGATGGATTGGTATTGGATTGATATTTACAAGCATTGGGATGATGGTGCTAGCTTCACCTCATTTTTTAACAGGAACTTACGTGTATTCAACTGCTTCTTCAATGGATGTAAGAAAATCCTTTGCTACTTGTAGAATAAAAGTCCTGTGTTTGCGATAATGCAGCAAGAGCTAAGAATTTTGATGTCTAATAGTAATCTTATTCACATTGCTAATAACACTCGTTGTTAATGCTGCTGCTTCAACATTCTTGGCTGTAGGCCTGCTTTTTGTACGGATTTCCACAAATACCCTGTCCACATGTCCAATTTTAGTGTGCTTTAAGGCCGGCGGTTTTTGCTTCTAGGTCCACTAAGTTTTCATGGGCTTTCTTGGCCTGTGTTCACATGAGCAGAATTGCTATTGCTGTAATTCAACATATCAAGACATGCCGAAGACGTCATCATGATCCTCTCTTCGTTGCGTCGATGAAATCATAATGCTCCACTGAGATAACTGTTTAATTGAAAGGGCTTTTAGAACCACTTGTTTTCGTGAGCAACAAAAACCCATGAAAACCGAAAAATTAACCCACAAGAATAATGACTGAGCAAGAACGGCGAGCCCAAAGCTCACCAAAATTTGACATGTCGACAAGGTATATAAAACTCGCACGACAAGCTTTGTAAAAATAAATTTTAAAACATTAGTACCGGTATTGGCTTCGTATAAACTGATTAGATTCAAAATAGTACCGGTATGGTTAATTCTTCTTGAAAAAATGTTGGTAGAATTTTTCCTATCCTGCTAGTGTTATCATCAGTGGAAATATTTTCCGCTTGATAATGACTAGTGCTATTGAATATCATAGTTGTTGGTTTTAAATGCGTACAAGCCAGCAACCTTTTGTGTTGTCTGTTCTCTTAGACCTTCTTTAAACAAGTGTGACCTAACGTTCTACCGTTGCAAATAAGAGTCATTTCAGCTATCGAAAATTGATGTTGGGGCACCGACCAATTGTAATAGTCGATAAAGAAATTGCTATCGATCGATGCGAGAGGTCTGAAGTTCAGTTACTCGGATGATCAAACTGTTGTCGATGGCTTGCCACCCCTGCCATGATTCTCGAAACTGCGTTGCCCAAATGCTAAGCTGCGGAGATGGGCCTTGCCACTTGTTACATGCTTCGGCGTAATACCTCGAGTAAAATGAAGATTTGATTTTTTTTGTTTATGGACCTTCGAACTTAAAAAATTCGTTCTTGTATCGAATTAGTAAAGTTTATGTGTAATAATGTTGGAGAAGTCGAGACAAGAGTGAAATGTTACAAAGCACTTGCCTAGCAAACTATCACCATTGTCAGTTCAATAAGAACTTTCAGATCAAGGTGACCATTGCAAGCAGAATAGACTTTTTGTTTGATCATCTCGGCGTTAGGACAGGATTTGTTGTAGGCCCCGAGTTAGGTGTCTCAACGCTTAGTCGGTTATGGCAAGGGGGCGCACACTCTATTTTAATAAATTTTAAGTAGGGAGGTGCTTTTTCTAAACCACACCACAAAGTACTTTTTCTGAACCACGAGAAGATTATTGTAAGTAGCATCTTTGGCTATGAAAGTGCTCTCAAGCATCAAAAAATCATCTGCAACAGTAAATTTAGTTTGTGGTTCTGTTTCAATATTTGTGGGGTTTACTAACGCATTTATTACTATTTTAGCGTATTTGCATTTAACCTAGTATATAAATTTTGAATTTTGTAAAGACTGAACATTTGTCTGTTTTGATTATTACAGGACAACTCAACTTCTTCTTGCGTTAGCGCAGGAGCTTTTTCACTAGATGAAAATGACGGTTAGTGTTTGATTTAATAATTTTGTGTGCTATCTGAAATGTTTAAAAAGTGGTCTGTGCAAAATTTTCATTGCTTTTGTTGCAGCTACCTATTTGTTGAGTAAATTGCTTCATCTTAGCATATTTAATTGGTATTCTGCCTAACTTACCGAAGCAAAAAAGCACTTTGTTGCCACTCTCAACCTTTGCTCCTTTTATTTATATGCGTTAGAGCAGGTAGCTGCTCTGTCAAAATCATGCTTGGAGTGGGTTTTTAGTTACAAAAGTGACATTAGTGCCTTGCCATGATATTGCCAGCTCTTTTTGATCACAACTTTTCAATCAAGCTAGCTGCGCTATCTTGCTTCCTATACTTCTGACTTTACACATGGCTTTGCATTGCCTCAGGTGGGTTTGATTTGTGGCTTGAGCTAATCGCTTTGCATTTGTTTTTAAAGCTACTGAGTGCTGACTCCCAGGAGCGTCAGCTCCGCCATCTCCATCGAAGAATTGCTTAAATTTTTTTCAAAGTTTGATAAATACCGTAATAGAGTTTAATTTACTGGCTACTTTGATGATTTTGCTTTTCTTGCAGACTTGATGTGTCCTGAGATTCCTAAACAACAGAATACAGTTTCTCTAAACAATATGAAATATGTGTTTTTTCTCGGTCAGTTTTTAATTGGCGTTGGTAGCACTCCTTTAGCTGCTTTGACTCTCACCTTCTTAGATGAAAGCGTTGATCCTTCAGAATATCCTGTTTATATTGGTATGAGTTTATTCATGTTTGAGGGATATCGTTTACGTAGTCAATAATGTGAATTATGTACAAGAGCCTTAATTATGAAATTGAAGTTATTTCAGTCTTATGAACAGAATTATTTGCAATTCAAAAATAGAAAAGAATGAAGTCAGTTTAATTTGGTTAACAAATGACTACAACCTTTGCCAGATTCTGCCGATGTTTAGCTCGGGAGCGGTGGTTTTACCCTGCTTTAGTATGTACGGACTTATAAAAACAAAACAAAATAATGTAGGGGTTTATTGTATACGTAGTATCTTTGGCTGTGAAAGTACTCTCAGGCACCAAAAAAATCATGTGCAATTGCAAATTTACTGCTTACCAGTATCACCAGAATTGTAGTACTGCAATTGCAAAAAAAGTCGTTTATTTTGCAGTTCTTTTATGGTGTTATGTTATATGGATCAGGTAGTGCTTTACGCTTTCTTGCCATTAAGATATGGAGTTTTTTGTTTAATGAGCTTCATACGGTAGCCTGATACTTCTCAAAAACCGTTGCGTCTTATGGTCCGGTTCGCATTTTTATGTATGATAATGTACCCAACACCAGCAGAATCTTGTTTTTTTTCTGACAAAGCGTGGGTTTATAACGGTCATTATTTGCGAGATTACTGTGACTTTTCCGTGGCTCGGTGACTTAGAGCGCAGATTTGCGAGATTGCTGCGACTTTTCAATGGCAGGGTGTCTTTATTTTTAAGGATGGTTCGTATGTCGTAGATTAAAATTTGTGACAAGATTGAAAGTAGAAGTTTTTAGTTTGAAGTTAGCGTATGTTGGTGTTTTTATATCTTTTTATATTGTTGTTTCTTGCTTTCAGGTATTTATTATTTGGGAGCTATCATCGGCCCTGCTGTCGGATTTCTCTTAGGGGCAAAACTTCTTCACGTATTTACTGAAGTAAATGTTGTGTAAGTTAAACTTAGGCTTTGATAAATCGAAATTCGATTATACTAAAATTGCATTGGTTTCTGCTCAAGTGTGCAGGTATTCGGCGTTGAAACATCAAACCCTAGCCCTAACTTGAGCACTTAACCCCTAACTCGAAACCAAACCCGAACCTTAGGGCCCTGCCTTAACATCGAGTCGGTCGCGCAAAAAAAAATCTCGCCTCGTTTTTGTTTGTCGGTAAATAGAACTATTGTAATTTTCAGCTTCGATGATTAAGGTACAGTACGAGGTTTAACGTTGTCCCTATTCGATAAGCATATGTATTATTAATTAGTACCTGGGGGGAAGAGGTTTCCATCGATTATAGTGTCTATTGTTATTTGCCAACTTTGCTTACAATGCTATGGGTTTGCGGACGCCGAACAGTATATTTGGAAGACTGGTAATAGTTGATGTTATTGGTTGCGACTTTTGCTAATGAATTTGCTTGTTTCTAATCTTTTGCAGACCAAGTGATATTACTCCTGATAGTCCACAGTGGGTTGGGGCTTGGTGGGTTGGCTTTGTACTCTGTTCATTTGCCATGTTTTTATTTGCGTTTCCAATTCTTGGCTATCCTAAAGTACTCCGCAGTACTTTGAATAGGCAACCTACGTTGGCAGATTTTGGGAGCTTACCTGAGAACCAACCTGGAACAGATAAACTTCATTTATTAACCAAAAAAGGTAGAGACAACCCTTACGTTGTTTTGTGTAGTCTTTTGTATTTAGACGCGTTGGGAGTAAGTGTGCGACTTTTCTGCGTGGGATAACTCTGCCTTATTACACATAAACCTTTTTTTAACCCGAACTCTTACTCTAAACCTGACCCTAGCCATTAACTGAACTCGAACTCTAATCCTTGCCTGAATCTTGTGTTCACGCCGAGATGGTCACGTCCGTTGCTTACGGCCAGTTGGCTACACCAAAAAGTCCTGTTTTGTTCGAAATATATGCTTGATTGAAGTATGAAGGTAGTATTGCCCGATAAATTTCCGAGTGCTTTGACGGGTGAATGCTTTAAACAATTAATGTCAGTTTTTCCGTTTACTCAGTTTCATTGTTATCCGATTGGTGAAAGGGTTAGGGTTTGGATTGAGGTATTGTTGGTCTCAATTTCAATAACCAAAATCTGTATTGGTCGTAGTTTGGATAACATTGCTTCATGCTTTTTTGCGTGGGTTCAAGCTGGACACACATTAGAAAACACCAACATTCGAACAAAGATTCAGCAACAAATAAAAACCTACTCGCAGTGGCTTGCAGCATCGAACAGATGTAGTGGCTCTTTAGAAAGTGGATATTTTAAAAGGCTTGGAAAAATGTATTAGTCCGTAGTCGGGGTGTTTGGTGCATTAGTATGGTTTGAATTTCATTTTTGTATTTCAGCTAATGGTGGCTCTGAAAATCTACGTTCACCATCATCAGGAAAACCTGAAAAAGCAGGTAACAACATGCACCAATCAAGTAACTCAAGCATTTACTAGTTTGTGGAGGTGTCAGTTTCAAGCTAAAAGCAAACTTTAAAACCGTGATCATGGTTCCGCTACAAATTGAAGCTCTGGTTACAATGCTCAGCATCCTTCTGTTCTTGATTTCTTGCAGAAAAACTGTACAGTTTGTCAGAATAAGACAGTCTATCTTCACTTTTTTTGGACTGCTTACCCCTAAAAAGTTTTAATGAAATTTCCAATAGTTAAGACTCCTTGCTAAGGTGAATATTCAATAGTAGTACGAGTAGATGTTTGAAATGCATTTTTAGTGGGGTTGACGATCCCCTGGAAACATCTTTGCGGCTTCCTTAGGCAATAGATCGGTGACTTGAGGTTCTGGATCAGCATACGGCTCGTTGATCTCTTGGTGGCATTTTTGCAGTTTTTTTTGTAAAAAAAGTTTTTTTTTTAAATTTTTAGGGCATACCCCATTACGGTCTTTTGCCAACCTTTTATTAGCTAAAGTGGTTTTGCGGCTCCCAGTTTTTTAATTTAGAAAAATGGAACAAATTGGCTCTTTGGGTTCTTTGGGTTGAACCCTGCCTTAGAGGTCCATAGACCTCAAACTAAAATCCTTAACGTAAAGTGTAAGTGTGCAATATTCCAATTGATTCGAAACGATTATAGATAAATAATGTTTGCGAATGTGCTACCATGATTATTTTATCAGCTTGTTTCATTCATACCTTGGCTATGAGTTGTTTATTTATCCTTATCTAGAGTAAATTGTGATCCTTTGGGTATATTAACCTTAATTGGGGATTCTTTCCTAGAGTAAGATAACTCATGCTATAACGTTGCGATGTCTAATGTCTGTGCATGTGATGGCAATGTTGATAATCTTAATGCTGGCATTATGATCAGTATCTGCCATTGTCTGATGTTTAAATTTGTGCTTTTTGTTTCAGATTCCGCGTATTTGTCATCTACCAAAAACAACGTCAGTTTAGAATATGATGAAACTGTCTCTGCAATTTCAAATCAACGTCAGCTTACGGCAAAAGATGAAGCAAATAAACCGATGTTAGATCCTGTAGTGCTAGCTGTTCAATCTCAAAAAGAGTTGCCTTCAGCTATTGCAAAATCATCCAGGTACTATGAAGCGTCCCCAGTTTTTGGTGAGCATGAATCAAAAGTGGATGAAATTGAGGCAGAAAACTTGGTGATCGTACCAGAAGAAGAAGACCATGAGCACGCAAGCGAGTCTGATCCGAATTTAACCGAATTACAGCAGACTGGACCAGCTTCTAATGGATTGCTGGGTCTATGTCCTTCAGTGCTGGTACCCAGGTCGGGTTCTCTTGACGCAATGATGCCCGACAAAACTACACCTTCGAACATGACAAAACTTCGGATTGTACAGAATTTTTTTAGGTATGTTCCGATTTTTTTTTTATTGCATTTGCAAAAAAATTCATGTGTGGTCGAATTTTGCATGTATCAAAGGTCACTTTTGAATCTGACCTTTCTTCGGCTGAATTGTGGCATGATTGGAGTGTCTAAAATGGTCTTAACTCAATTTTATGCAAAGTCTGCAGGTCAAGTAGCTCATACTACAATAATCACCATTGAAATGCTCAAAAATTTGTGATGTCCTGCCAGTGTTTCACCATTATTGCAGCATTCTTTTTACTGTATTGTCAAAGTGCTTAACTTCAAAGATAGGCACCGTTCTTTTGTGAGACGCGGCAAAGTAACGCGCGAGTACGACTATTTTATTTCAGGAAAGCTGTTCGAGATCTTCATATTTTTTTTGTTTAAAAAAAAAGTTGTTTTTACAGGGAGATGCTAGAAATTGTCACTGACAAGGCATTCGTTTCCTTAACCTTGGCAGCGGCAGTCTTGGGTACGATTGTTTCCGGTTTTTCTACATTTGGACCAAAGTTTATTGAATCACAATTTCGTAAATCACCTGCAGATGCGGCAAACGTTTTTGGTAATAATTTTTGCGTTTATCAATTGAATCACCAAATCATAAAAAAGCACTCTTCGAATGCCATCTTATCTCTTTGAATAATCTCATGCATTTATATGAATAAGATTGCCTCCTGAAGAGCCGACGACGGCGAAACAAATTGTTGTGTTGTTTTATGTTTTATTGATTTTGCTTTATTTTGTAATACAAGCTCTATTACAATTATCGAGCACTCTTGATTCTGCCGAAGGAAGTTGAGCCTTGCTTTAACTTTCATGCATTTATATCATTTTTAAGTATTTGTTACTTGGAATTAAATTTACTGAATTCTAATTCTCAATGTCTAACGTGAAAAGCATGCACATTTTGCACATAAGTTGAACGATGTGATACGTGATCGTTCAGTCAAAGGAAAATATCTATCCTCTGTTTAAGGTTTGGTTTTTATGCAATTTTGCTTGAAAAAAAAGCGCACTTAGTGGTTCAAAAAGTACTTCTTGTTTGTTTGCTGATTGGTTTGTTAATCTGTATGAGATGTATTCAAAATGAAACCCGAATCCATCTCAACTTCTCGAATTTTAGTTATCGCTGGAAGTATATAATTAAATTAATAGCTAATTCATGAGTTTGTTTTCTAACTTTATACAACCGTGCTTTGAGAGGCACTGCGCAGTAAGCTTGCGCTATTCTAGTCAGCAGCCACTATGTGTTTAATGCGTTTTATCCGGCCGTAAATCAGTCCAAAAATTAAAATGTGGTGTAAGCCTTAAGACGGTTTGATAGTGAGAGGGGAATCTACTGCCTAGCGACCATAGAATATTTGGTGATCTTGGCATTATTCTGCTGCGGTCTAGATCCTTACCAGGCGCATAACCTGTTTTTGCAAGCGATGGGTCAGCTCAGTTGTTGCGACATTGTTGTCGGTGCGGAAGGTCTGGGGTTCGAATCCCGGATGGGGCAGTGTGACGCCACTGCCGTGACATTTCTTCGGAGCTGTGTTGCCCAGGCACTAAACCGCGGGGATGGGCTCCACCACCCGTTGCACGCCTGGGCGTAATACCGCGAGTATGATAAAGATTTTAATTTTTTCTCTGGTTTTGATTTTTACAATAGTTTCATCTCATATTCAAGGCAATATTATTTTTTTTGTGCGAATAGTTTTCACTAGGGCAAGCTTTTGTTGCGCTAAAAAAATTAAAAAGTTGCCATTATTTTTAACAAAAGTTGCAAAGTTGAAATTACTTTTAGCGAAAGTTGTAAAGTTGCATGATAGAATATGGCGAGCGGTGAAATCAGCTGTCAAAGTTTGTGTTTATTATTAACATGAACATGATTTATTTACATACACTGCTAAATATTTCCAAACATCGTCCTGAGCAAAGTGGCGGTCTTTAGCTAACAGCTGCTTTGCCCAGCATGCTGAAGCTCATAATTACAGAATACAACGAGCCCATTTTTACAGCGCTGGTAGACCTCATTAATTACGCATTCTGTGACAATTACTGCTTGCATTAAAACAAAGTAGACGTAATGCAGACTTAACTACACGTGGGAAATTATTAGTAAAATTACACTTGGCTGTTCATACTTTTTTGTAAGATTTTTTAAAATATTTCTTAAAAGTTGCGACAAAAAGTTGCCTTTAAAAACCAAAAAAGTTGCAAAATAAAATTCAGGCAAACGGCTCCATACATGCTGTAACAAAGTTTTTGTTACTTAGGAAGCTTCCCAAAGCTGTAAAAAAAAGTTGCAGAAACTTGCCCTAGTTTTCGCTAACCGTGCTTTATGCGTTTTAGGATTTATCTTTATTCCTGGAAGTGCTATTGGTTTGCTGCTTGGCTCGTTTTTAATGAGTGGTTTGAAGATACGCCACAAAAAAGCACTTCTCACCTGCTTTGCTGTGAGTGTCTGTGGATTATTTGTTCAACTTATTATTATACTTAACTGTGAAGATATTGATTTTGCGGGAGTTACTGTGCCTTACAATGGACAAAGGTAAGTTTTTAACGTGTAAAAGTCGTTCCTGAAAACGAATAAAAAATACATTTGCGAAATTTAGAGTGATGTGACGTTACGTGAAATGATTAGGGTAACTCCGAATTCTTTATCAAAAACAGCATTGTAACATTCTTGCAATATCAAATTACGCTTTTACGGTACTTGACATTCTCTCAAGATAACAACTAGCTAACTCGAAGCGTTTGTCGTGATCTTTGATCAACGTTAGCGAACGAGCAAGTTCGATTTAACTCTGGTTGCAGATCAGCGCAATACTTTGTCCACCTAGTGTCTTGTTCACTTGCACAATATTTTTTTTTGACGTTTTGAACGCTACAATGACCACTGGAACTGCTTGTTATCATTTCGTTTCCAATTCAGTAGTTTTATGGTCTTCCAGGGCCTCCAGGCTGAACTGACGTTGTCTTTATTAAGGTCTTTAAATTCGCGTGACACCCTGAAGCATGCCGCGGGTGGTTACGCAGCTCAGCTACAGTTGAAAAAGAACGCTGTAGCGATGGTGAGTCCAAGGCAGCAATATCCATATTCGATCGAGATTCGAACTCTTTTCCCAGTCACTCATATTTCTCTTAATTTACTTGATCAAGCAGTTGGTTAGCCGTCAGTGCCTAATCTATGTTGATGGTTAGCGGATGATTTCAGCAGTCTGTGATTTTGATTACTTGCGTGAGGAGGTTGTTTAATTTCGCGCTACATTATTTTAAGTCTTGGTCGAAAAACATGGCTACTCATTCATGGGTCAAGTTCATTTGTCTGCGGCATGGCCCAGTGGTACGGAGCGCAGGTGACGGATTGTACGTGACGGGTTCGATTCACGGCTGGAGTCGATCGTGTGTGACGTATATACTGGGTGGCTGCTAACTCGGAAGAGTGCAAGCTCACTTCGTAATAATTACTGTTGAATTTTCAGTTCAGTAATTTTAAGCAAGCTTTGTATTTTCTTAGTGAACTTCAATCGCCTCAAAATTTTAATGATGAATGTAACGCTGATTGCAATTGTTCTGCTTTGGCACTCGATCCTGTGTGTGCCGATGATGGAATAACTTATTTCTCTGCTTGTTTTGCTGGCTGCCGTTCAAAAACTAATGGCTCTGAAACAGTAAGTATGGTTGTTTCGAAAGTTCGATATACGCAAGGCAAGAGTACAATGCTTGGATATTCTCAGTGGCTTCAGTAGAAAACATGCGGCCAGAATAATTGAAAACATTTTTCAGTTATTTGACGTTTCAAGATGTTACCCTTACTATTGCTGTTGACAATGGGATGAGTAACATCATAAAACGTCAAGTAAAAAAGAAATGTTTTCAGTTTGATTGGCTGCTTGTTTTCTTCTAAGGTAAGTGTGTGGTTAACGTTTGCATGCTGCGCACACAAAATAGTTTTGATAATCATGCAAGATTGACGCTAAAGCGTTGTTTACGATGGCTGCAGTGCTTTAAGATAATTGTATGGAAGTTTGTCACAAGGTGTTAAAATTTTTCCATCAACCTTATAAAATTTTTCCATCAACCTTATAAAATTTTTCCATCAACCTTATAAAATTTTTCCATCAACCTTATAAAATTTTTCCAAAACCTTGCAGACATTTATTGCCGTCCCAATTGTGCTGCTGAGCATGTAACTTTGGAATTAATCAAAAGTTATTGAGATTTTTGCGCTGTTGATTTTCGAAACGTAAAAAAATTTGCAACTGTCTCAATGGAGATTTTCAATCAAGCAATATGGTTGAATGTGCTTTTAAATGGAATTTTGGATTTTTCAGCTTTTTGAGGTAGCAAGCAATTGCTTTCGCCTTTTAGTTCGATTACTTTTGACTTTATTTTTTCAATGTTAAGATCTATCACTAAACGCTTATAAGCAAACGTGTACTTCATTCCTTATGTGGGTGTCGCGATAATCGTTACAAATATTGCAAGATAGACAAAGCAGCCTACTCTTGAAAAAGATGTACTTTTTGTTGATTTTTTGCTTTTTATTTTAAAAGCGAACTTTTACACGTAATACGTTGAATGTTGCAACAGGTTTAGTTTTAGCTACGGCATAAAATTTGACCTAGCTTTTAGATAATAAGTTCGCAGCTGTTTGGAAAACGCTGTGTTAATTTGTAGAGCCGCCTACGCAGTTCCGCGATGCCTTAGACAGTAGACACTCGTCTTTGAAGTTGATTGATCGTACTTGTGTATGGTGTCTGTCGATATCTAATTGGCATATCTATAAAAACTGATAGAACGTGATATTATTTTTCATTGCGATCTTTCGTTGAATTTTTCTCTTATGTTTGTTATACTCGTGTAAACCGGTCGGCTGGCTCAGTTGTTAAGCTTGGGCTATCGGTGTGGGAGGTTTGGGATTCCATTCCCGCGCCGCTCAGATCGGCACGGTGTCCCAACGGCTCGCCACCGCTGCGACATGTCTTCGGAGCTGTGTTCACGCGCTGAGACGCGGGGATCGACCCCGCCACTCGTTACACGCTTCGGCGTAATAACGCGAGTATAATGAAGATTTTGATTTTTTTTACTCGTGACGCCGAAGTGTATGACGAGTTGGCTGCACCCATCTATGCATTTACCACATAGACAACACAGCTGCTCATGGAGAATGCTACCGCGATATTGAGGCGCTTGCAACCTCCGTCTAAATATATCAAATTTAATTAGTGCTACTGCCAGCCTGCGATGAAACAAAATTTGGCTTTTATGCCATTGGCTTCCGCTACAATCGTTTAGGTTTTTGGCACTAAACTCTTTATGTGACATTTATCTATTCTAATACAATTTGTAAGTTCACAATGACATAGCAATTTCAAAAACGTGGTGCAAGAATTAAAAACTGGTTAAAGTTGTTACCTAGGCCTGAGTAATAATTGAAAAATTTGAAATAGTCCCATTTTGTAGTGTTTTTTATTTTGTTGTAAAAGTAGTTAATTTACGCCTCATGCGAATTGTTACCGCATAAAAAGCGTGGCATTTGAACAAGTTTACTCTTACTTTTAAGTTGGCAACCTAGGTTTTTGAAGATCTTCTTGCGGAGTTTACAACAAAATTAGTTTTAATTTAAGCGCTATGGCGCAGGCTATTTTTGATAAAAAAAAATAAAGTTTTGTTAGCGTAGTTCTAAAACTTAATACAGGCTCTAAATTTTACATTGATTTGCAATCATCAATAGCGCTACCCTGCTTGAGGAGGTAAACAGCTGTAAAAAAGCAATTGTTGTTTTGCTTTTACCAGAAGTTCACTAGTTCAAGCAAACCCTGGCACCACAAATTTGTAATTTTGCTTAGGTGCTGTTTACTCTGAAACTTGCGTTTGGTTGAGTGTGAGACAACCTGCTGGCCCTGAGTCAGTTATTTTGTCGTTAGAGGCGACTAGAGGCAGCTGGAATAACTCTACGTTGATGAAGTGGTGGTGTTACTTGAAAAGGTTCTCAATTTGGTCCCTCCGTGGCCCTCGTGCATTATTGGCGTTTACAGTATTCCTTCTTCCTGCGTCGTATAAAGAAATACATACTGTTGAGTTTTTGTAACGATTAATTGCGACACCAAGCAATGCAAGCACGACATCGGCAGGGTGTACACAAACGCTGAGTGCACGAAAAAGGGTAACAACCTGTTATTTTTTTCGTTCTTCCTTTCGCATCAGGTGCACAGCTAAGAGAGCTCTAACTAAGGGAGCGAAAATCAAAGCTCAATATACAGGTCAAAATGCCAATACTAGCACTTGTACCGACGGTACACTGAGGTTATTTTCAAATTGTTATACAAAAATTCAATAGTAGCTGATCGAGTCTGCGAAGTGAGCTCTCGCTCTTCGAGACAACGCTCAAGGGCCGCTAGGTATTTACGTCAAATCGGTTCCAATCGTGAATCAAAGTCGTCACGTAGGTCTGTAATTTGAGGGATACCGCTTGGCCATTTGCTTACTGTCATTAAGTTCGGAACCTGAACAATCTATGTGTGGCGACTTTCGTAAATGTAATTAATATTAATTTGATTAGCAAATCGATTTTTGTGCTTGATCCTGTATCTGTAATAGTGCAGTCAAAAGGTTTCGGTATCAACGGCAAAACATCATAAATTATGCAGAAGTAGCTCGAAAAAGGAAATCGCACAAACAATGTGGAAATGTTTCGACTATAACAAAAGTCTCGTCAGCCTTGCTACGCACAGCCAATCCAGGCTAAACTCATTCCAGACTGCAAAGACTCTGTTTTTGCATTGCTTTACCTGTACATCTCGACTTCATCTCTTTTTCTAGGATGTGCCCTATTTTTGGCAGGCGACTGGCCCCAAACAACGATACCCAATGAAAGAACCTATAACCACTAACCCACAACTAAGTTACCGGTAGTCTAACTAGCCCACATCACTAGAAGCCCCCATGGCAACCCACTCATTTGCAGCTGCAGACGCGTTTCGACCTTATTATGGTCTCATCAGTGCAGCATAGCAACCTCCCACCTTCCTGAAAATAAAAAATAAAAAATTCTAACCTTCAAAAGAACTACACACTCCAAATCTAAGCCTCTACTGGTTCTGCTCAAGGTAGAAAATTTGAAATAAAACCTTCAAGAAAATAATACAGGCTGGATTATGATGTCACAAATTCCCTCTAAACAATCGATAAGAATAGAAAAGTCCGGTTGGTTTAAACATTATTTTCCCGGTAATCTGGGAAGGAGTTTTTTGTTTAAGGTTTGTAACTATACCAGTTACCAAAACCTACAAAAAACCTCTCTGCCCAACCCGTTCGCCCGTGAAAAAGCGGGGGACAAGGCAGGCACTGTGTCTGCGCATGCAGCCCAGAAAACACAGTGAACGTCAGCGCTTATCGGTGGTTTAAACATCAATATCCCGGTACGTTTGTCGAATCGCATGTACAGTTACAGGATCCAGCAAGATGATACAAAGAAGGATATGTAAGTCAAATAGAAGTCTTCTTTCCTACATTTCTCCGATAGGCACCCCCAAAGTCAGGCACCAAAGCCCAATGTGTCAGGTAAGAATAGGTCCAGCAATAAGAGTGCAGTCTTTTAATGGAATGGAAAATGGTACTCCCCCATACAGGTGGGAATTGAACCATCCATTTCTGTCATCAATTACGAGTTAGATGAGAAATTTGCAAGGGACAAATTAATGTTTCGAC